>CM044358.1:4627484-5297484 GCA_024294585.1 Vipera latastei
ATTTTTTTTCCGGCTCGGATGTTTGTCTGCTGGGTGAAGGCTGCAGGGCAAGCTGCTGTCTATTAAAAAGGAGAAAACCCCACACTCCCGTGCGCTGCTGAGGGTGCCTAGCTGGGCATCGAAACGTCTGCAAGAAGAGAAGCAAGCTCAGAGAGCAGCAAGGACCCCACAATCTTCTGCTCCTTCCGTGTCTTCCCAAAGCTGTCTTCCTTCTCTTGTTACCTAGTTGGCTAAGGAAATGTCTGCAAGAAAACACCAAGGTTAAAGAGTACCCAGAGATCATCATCATCTCCTCCTCCTCCTCCTCCTCCTCCTCCTCCTTGCAAACCTCATTCTTTTTAGCACTGATGATGTTACCCAGTTGGCTAAGGAAATGTCTGCAAGAAAACACCAAGGTTAAAGACTACCCAGAGATCATCATCTCCTCCTCCTCCTCCTCCTCCTCCTCCTCCTCCTCCTCCTCCTCCTCCTCCTCCTCCTCCTCCTCCTCCTCCTCCTCCTCCTCTTCCTCCTTGCAAACCTCATTCTTTTTAGCACTGATGTTGTTACCTAGTTGGGTAATGAAATGTCTGCAAGAAAACACCAAGGTTAAAGAGTACCCAGAGATCATCATCATCTCCTCCTCCTCCTCCTCCTCCTCCTTGCAAACCTCATTCTTTTTAGCACTGATGTTGTTACCTAGTTGGGTAATGAAATGTCTGCAAGAAAACACCAAGGTTAAAGAGTACCCCGGAGATCATCATCATCTCCTCCTCCTCCTCCTCCTCCTCCTCCTCCTCCTCCTCCTCCTCCTCCTCCTCCTCCTCCTCCTCCTCCTCCTCCTCCTCCTCCTCCTCCTTGCAAACCTCATTCTTTTTAGCACTGATGTTGTTACCTAGTTGGGTAATGAAATGACTGCAAAAAAACACCAAGGTTAAAGAGTATCTGGAGATCATCTCCATCTCCTCTTCCTCCTCCTCCTCCTCCTCCTCCTCCTCCTCCTCCTCCTCCTCCTCCTCCTCCTCCTCCTCCTCCTCCTCCTCCTCTTCCTCCTCCTCCCCTTCAAGTGCTAGTTGGGTAATGAAACATCAGCAAGAAAAGAGCCACGCTCAATGAGCGCCAAGGACCCCACAGTCCTCCTCTTCCAGGCCCACTCCCTTCTAGCACTGATGGCGTTACCTATCGGGGTCGTGCAACGTCTGCAAGGGAACAGCCGCCTCGGAGAGCACCCAGGACCCCTCAGTTGCAACAATTCCTGGCCCTGTGGTTTCCACCCACCGCGGGAAGGCTGCCCTTATGCCGATCCAGCTACCCCAGAGGACTGAGGTGTGGGGCATTAGTCCCCCTCTTTTAACTGGCCAAGGTCGAGGAAAAACCTGCATTTGGCCACTCAGGTGTGCCGGGTGGGTGCTTAAGGTAGGCAAATTCCAAGTTGCCTCCATCCATCTCGGGGCTGGCATCCCTCTCCGCAGCCAGTCAATGGGAATAGAATAGGAAACATCTATAAATGCCAGAACTTTAATCTTGCTCGTGATCTTTCGCCCTGCTTAAGCGGAACGCGGCCCCCACAGCTAACGGCTGATGCAGAAGTGACCCAAATGCGGGTTTCCACACACCCCTTGCCCCCCCCACGAGCAGATAAACACGCAAAGTAAGGTGCCTTTCCAAGATGCATGCCGAGAGAGACCGCTTGGCTATTTCAATCCTTTCATTTCTCTACCCAGTCCCGTTGTAGCCATGGTGTCTTAAGTTGCCGGCCCCTATTGTTTTCCATTCGTTCCAGCGCCCGGGCATGTGAACAAACCCTCCCAGCCAATCTGTCCCTTTTGCAAGATCGATCTCAGCAAGAATCCTTTTTTCCCCACCCCCACCCCCTCGGGGGTTGATTTGGGAGCTAATGGGGGGGTGGGGGGTGTTTCACTCTGAGAAGCTGGACAATGCCCAGCCAGCCTGAATGGCGAGGAGAAAGAACGATGGCTGAAAGAACAAAACATTCCTCTGAAGTTTGCAGAAGAGTTCAGTTCGCCTTGGAGACTTTGTTCGGCTGCCGTAGCTCAAGAATTGATGATGGCGACTACGTGGTGACCAGCTTCACGGATTTTAACCAGAGCAGTCTTCCAATATTTCAAGGGCTTTCCTGCATAAGGCGGGACTAGAACTCGCCACCTCTTGGGGATTGGCCCAAAGTCACCCAGCCGTCTTTCATGACTAAAGCAGGACTAGAGCTCACCACCTCCTGGTGATTGGCCTGAAGTCACCCAGCCGGCTTTCATGACTAAGGTGGAACTAGAACTCACCACCTCTTGGTGATTGGCTCAAAGTAACCCAGCCGGCTTTCATGACTAAGGCGGGATTAGAACTCACCATCTCCTGGTGATTGGCCCAAAGTCACCCAGCCGGCTTTCATGACTAAGGCGGGACTAGAACTCACCATCTCCTGGTGATTGGCCCAAAGTCACCCAGCCGGCTTTCATGACTAAGGCGGGACTAGAACTCACCGTCTCCTGGTGATTGGCCCAAAGTCACCCAGCCGGCTTTCATGACTAAGGCGGGACTAGAACTCACCGTCTCCTGGTGATTGGCCCAAAGTCACCCAGCCGGCTTTCATTACTAAGGTGGGACTAAAACTCACCGTCTCCTGGTGATTGGCCCAAAGCCACCCAGCTGGCTTTCATGACTAAGGTGGAACTAGAACTCACCACCTCTTGGTGATTGGCCCAAAGTCACCCAGCCGGCTTTCATGACTAAGGTGGAACTAGAACTCACCACCTCTTGGTGATTGGCTCAAGTAACCCAGCCGGCTTTCATGACTAAGGCGGGACTAGAACTCACCATCTCCTGGTGATTGGCCCAAAGTCACCCAGCCGGCTTTCATGACTAAGGCGGGACTAGAACTCACCGTCTCCTGGTGATTGGCCCAAAGTCACCCAGCCGGCTTTCATGACTAAGGCGGGACTAGAACTCACCGTCTCCTGGTGATTGGCCCAAAGTCACCCAGCCGGCTTTCATGACTAAGGCGGGACTAGAACTCACCGTCTCCTGGTGATTGGCCCAAAGTCACCCAGCCGGCTTTCATGACTAAGGCGGGACTAGAACTCACCGTCTCCTGGTGATTGGCCCAAAGTCACCCAGCCGGCTTTCATGACTAAGGCGGGACTAGAACTCACCGTCTCCTGGTGATTGGCCCAAAGTCACCCAGCCGGCTTTCATGCCTAAGGCGGGACTAGAACTCACCGTCTCCTGGTGATTGACCCAAAGTCACCCAGCCGGCTTTCATGTCTAATTCAGGACTAGAACTCACCATCTCCTAGTTTCTAGGATCTTTTCTGCCAAAGATGTTAAATGAATCACTGGAGTTAAGTGAATCAGGGTGGCTAAGCTTATCTAGTCTCCGCCATTGATTTTGCGTGAGAAAGTCAAATGCTGCAACGGTCGTAAGTGTGAAGACTTGCTGTTAGTCACTTTTTCCATTGTAACTTCGAACGGTCACCAAGTCGATGGTTTTAAACCGAAGACTGCTTGTATTTTGGTACTTACCTCGTACCTAAACATCTAGGACCGGTGTCCCCAACCTTGGCAACTTTAAGACCTGTGGACTTCAACTCCCAGAATTCCTCAGCCAGCCATGCCTGTTTTTTTTTTCTTTTCCTTACCTCCTATAGTGGAGAGAGTGCAGAGAAAGGGATTACAAGAGAATAAGCTATGCAGGCTGGGGAATTCTGGGAGTTGAAGTCCACAGGTCTTAAAGTTGCCAAGGTTGGGGACCCCTGATCTAGGAGACCCTTGTTCTTTTGGGTCCTCCACTTAATTATGATAACCTGCCCACACCTCCAGAACTGTAGTCTATGAAAGATCGTAGAATCATAGAACATAGAGCTGGAAGGGCACTTGGAGATCTTCTAGTCCAACCCCTTGCTCAAGGCAAGACTCCTTTCTCCATCCCAGACAAATGGCTGTCCAGTCTCTTCTTAAAAACCCCCAGTGTTGGAGCACCCACAACTTCTGGAGGCAAGGAGTTCCACTGGTTAATTGTCCTCAATGTCAGGAAATTTCTCCTTAGTTCCAGGTTGCTTTCTCTCCTTGATGAGTTTCCATCCGTTGCTTCTTGTCCTGCCTTCAGGCGCTTTGGAGAAGAGGTGCCCCCCCTTCTTTGGGGCAGCTCCTCAAATACTGAAAGACTACTATCCTGTCACCCCTCGTCCTTCTCCAAACATACCCAATTCCTGCAACCGTTCTTTGTATGTTTTAGCTTCCAGGCCCCCTGATCATCTTTGTTGCTCTTCTCTGCCCTCTTTCCAGCATCTTAACATCTTGTTGTTGTTTTTTATTCTGACGAGCAAAACTGGATACGGCATTCCAAACATGGCATTATAAAGTGGCACTAACCCTTCACGTGATCTCAATTCTATCCCTCTGTTAATGCAGCCTAGCACTGTGTTGGCTTTTGTGGCAGCTGCAGCACACGGCTGGCTCCTATTTAAGGTATCGTCCACTGGGACTCCGCCTCTTCTCTGTGACAGCCCCTCAAACATTGGAAGACAGCTGCCATGTGCCCGCAGTCCTTCTCTTTGATAGCCTAGACCGGGGGGGGGGTGTTTCCTTCAAAGTTGTCAACGTTAAGACTTGTGGACTTCATCTCCCAGAATTCCTCAGCCAGCCATGCCTGGTTTTTTTCTCCTTACCTCCTACAGTGGAGAGAGTGCAGAGAAAGGGATTACAAGAGAATAAGCTATGCCGGCTGGGAAATTCTGGTAGTTGAAGTCCCCAAGTCTTAACGTTGTCAACTTTGAAGACCCCTGGGCTAGACGTACCCAGCTCCCTCAAGTTCTGAAGGGAGGCAGCTTCTTCCAACGAACCACAAAATGAGGCCTTCTTTTTCCAAAAGTGCGTATAGTCAAGGCTATGGTCTTCCCAGTTGCAATGTATGGCTGTGGAAGTTGGGCCGTAAGAAAGGCTGAGAGTCAAAGAATGGAGGCCTTTGAACTCTGGTGCTGGAGAAGACTCCTGCAAGTCCCTTGGACTGGAAGACGATCAAACCGGTCGGTCCTAGAGGAGATCAACCCTGACTGCTCTTGAGAAGGCCAGATCCTGAAGTGGATCCTTTGGCCACCTAACGAGAAGGAAGGACTCACTGGAGAAGAGCCTAATGCTGGGAAAGGTTGAGGGCAAGAGAAGAAGGGGACGACAGAGAATGAGGTGGCTGGATGGAGTCACTGAAGCAGTAGGTGTGAGCTTAAATGGACTCCAGAAGATGGTAGAGGACAGGAAGGCCTGGAGGAACGTTGTCCATGGGGTCGCGAAGGGTCGGACACAACCTCGCAGCTAACAACAACCTTTTTCCAAGCCAGCTTTGGTGGCCAATTCTGATGGCACCTGACCCTTCCCTTGCAGCTTGGAGGTCTACAGTCCTGGGCTGTTTCCCCCACCCACCCACTCACCACAACTGTTTCAATTCTCCTTTGTCACCTAAGATCTTGGATCTAGGGCCATCTGGTCTTCCAAGAAATGCATTCCTGCAAGCAACTGCTGGCCATTCGACCTTTCCTTTTCGAGCTCTTGTTGTTGAGTGAAGCAAACCGGGGTCCCGGCTTAAGCTGCCGTGCGGCGACGGCTCGCGTCTTGCATTGTTTCCCCTGCCAGTAAAGGGAAAAGAAAAAAAAGGGCGCGCCGAAAAACGGGCTGTCGTCGTGAGATTCGGATAAAACACGTTGCAGCTCTTGTTTTTGCTAAGGTTCCCCGCTCGCAGCTGAGGCTTTTGTTTGCCGAGGACAAGGATCTGCAGGGACCTCGTTGTGATTGCGACACAGATGCCAAATGGGTTTCTCACACACACACTCACATGCACGCACACACACACACACACAGACACAGACACAGAGGACTTTTAAGGTAAACAATGCCTCGGAGTCACTTGAAAAGCCCATACGTCTCGGAAACCTGACATCTCGGCTCAAAGCAGACAAGAATAAAGCCATTTTATCATCTAATAAATAAATAAACTCAGAACCACGTAGGGTGGAATTTGACAGGTGGACTTTCCCTTCTGGGGGTAGTCAACAAGGACAGCCTTCTGCGTATCCTTCGGGAGAGGATTTCACAAAAGCGGGCTGGCATTTTATTTATTTATTTATTTATTTATTTATTTATTTATTTATTTATTTATTTATTTATTTATTTATTTATTTATTTATTTATTTATTTATCATTTATATACCGCCCTTTCCCGAAGGACTCAGGGCGGTTTACAGGGTGATTAAAAAACCAAGATACAAAAGTTAAAAACAAATTTTAAAAAAATTATATTTGTCCCTGCATAAATAAAACCCCAGTTAAAATTAAGATTAATCCTCAGCCTGGGCCAGAGAACCGACTTTATTCCGAGGATGCACAGCAGAGGAGTTGGCCCCCCGGAGGACAGGCCAAGAGGAAGGGGCAAAGAAGCAGAAGGGGGACCTTGGAGGTCTTCTAGTCCAACCCCCTGCTCAGGCAGGAAACTCTATACCATTTCAGGCAAATGGCTGTCCAGTCTCTTCTTAAAAACCTCCAGTGTTGGAGCATTCACTGCTTCTGGAGGCAGGTTGTTCCACTGGTTAATTGTCCTCCCTGTCAGGAAGTTTCTCCTCAGTTCCAGGTTGTTTCTCGTCTTGATTGGTTTCCACCCGTTATTTCTTGTCTTGCCTTCGGGTGCTTTGGAGAATAGGTGGACCCCCTCCTCTTCTGTGGGGCAACTCCTGAGATACTGGAAGGCTGCTATCATGTCAGTCAGTCAATCAGTATAGAGCTGGGAGGGACCTTGGAGGTCTTCTAGTCCAACCCCCTGCTCAAGCAGGAGATCCTATAACCATTTCAGACAAGTGGGGCTGTCCAATCTCTTCTTAAAAGCCTCCAGTGATGGAGCACCCACAACTGCTGGTGGCAGGTTGTTCCACTGGTTGATTGCCCTCACAGTTAGGAAGTTTCTCCTTTAACTCCAGGTTGCTTCTCTCCTTGGTTAGTTTCCATCCGTTGCTTCTTGACCTGCCTTCAGATGCTTTGGAGAAGAGGTTCGTGTTCTCTCTCTCTCTCTCTCTCCTCCCTCCCTCTCTCTCTCTCTCTCTCTCTCACACACACACACACACACACACACACTGTCTTCTTTGTGATCCGATCCTCAAATATTGGGAGAACGCCATCACGTCACCCACCCCAAAGAGTGCCTTTTTCCAAAGGCGACTGGACTTCCTTTCTTTTTACCTGCAGATGTTTCGCTACTCCTCCAAGAAGCTTCTTCAGTTCGGTGGAACTGAACGGTGGAGAACGGAGGATGCTTCTTGGAAGAGTAGCGAAACGACTTCAAGTAGAAACAAAGGCAGTCCAGTCGCCTTTTGAAAAAGGCAGCTTCGGGACAACCATAACCTGGATGACTGAGAATATATGTCACCCCAGATCCTCCTTTCCAGCAGACTAGACTGAGTCATCCTGGGCTAATCTCGGCTCCCTCTGAATGTAGCTTCCTTGCCCTGACTAGACTAACCTCATCCTGGGCTAATCTCGGCTCCTTCTGAATGCCGGCTTCCTTGCCCTGACTAGACTACCCTCATCCTGGGCTAATCTCGGCTCCTTCTGAATGCTGGCTTCCTTGCCCTGTCTAGACTAACCTCATCCTGGGCTAATCTCGGCTCCTTCTGAATGCCGGCTTCCTTGCCCTGTCTAGACTAACCTCATCCTGGGCTAATCTCGGCTCCTTCTGCACGCCGGCTTCCTTGTCCTGACTAGACTAACCTCATCCTGGGCTAATCTCGGCTCCTTCTGAATGCCGGCTTCCTTGCCCTGACTAGACCAATCCCATCCTGGGCTAATCTCAGCTTTCTTCTGAATGCCGGCTTCCTTGCCCTGACTAGACTACCCTCATCCTGGGCTAATCTCGGCTCCTTCTGCATGCCAGCTTCCTTGCCCTGACTAGACTACCCTCATCCTGGGCTAATCTCGGCTCCTTCTGCATGCCGGCTTCCTTGCCCTGACTAGACCAATCCCATCCTGGGCTAATCTCAGCTTTCTTCTGAATGCCGGCTTCCTTGCCCTGACTAGACTACCCTCATCCTGGGCTAATCTCGGCTGCTTCTGAATGTGGCTTCCTTGTCCTGACTAGACCAGTCCCATCCTGGGCTAATCTCGGCTCCTTCTCAATGCTGGCTTCTTTGCCCTGACTAGACTACCCTTATGCTGGGCTAATCTCGGCTCCTTCTCAATGCTGGCTTCTTTGCCCTGACTAGACTACCCTCATCCTGGGCTAATCTCGGCTCCTTCTGAATGCCGGCTCCTTTGCCCTGACTAGACTACCCTCATCCTGGGCTAATCTCGGCTCCTTCTACATGCCGGCTTCCTTGCCCTGACTCCTGGGGATCTTCCTCCCTCCCTTCCACCCCGGTCTTGTCGGTGGGTCCTTCCCACCACAGAATGTCGGATCTTTTGAAAGCGGCGGTGTTAGTGATGGACGAGGCTCCGTCTTTTCTTCAGCTCTTTCTTCCTTCCTTCAAAGGCACAGTTCAATTAGGACCGCAGGCAGGCTGGGAGCATTGAAAAGTCGAGGGGCCGCAGGGAAGGAGACTGATGCTTGGGGGTCTCTGACAGCAGAGACCCCCCCCCTTTCCGGGGACTCTGTGCACTGGGCCATGTGCTAATGGGAACGGTGCCTCCAGGAAAAGCATCAGGCCTTTTTTACAATCCGGTGGACTTCCAATCCCAGAATTCCTCAGCCTGTTACGCTGAGAACATATGGCTGCCCAATCTCTTCTTAAGAGCCCCCAGTGATGGAGCACCCACAACGTCTGGAGGCAAGCAGTTCCACTGGCTAATTGTCAGGAAATTCCTCCTCCTTGATGAGTTTCCATCCGTTGCTTCTTGTCCTGCCTCCGGGTGCTTTGGAGAACAGGTTGACACACACACACACACACACACACACACACACCTTCTTCGTGGCAGACCGTTAGAGATTGGAACGCAGCTATCACGGCACTCCGAATCCTAAGGGACCTTAAGGTAAAGGTAAAGGTTCTCCCGCACGTGCGTGCTAGTCGTTTCCACAACTCTAGGGGCCGGTGCTCATCTCCGTTTCAAAGCCGAAAAGCCAGCGTTTGTCCGAGGACGTCTCCGTGGTCACGTGGCCGGCATGCCTAGACGCCAAAGGCGCACGGAACGCTGTTCCCTTCCCACCTGTTTTTCTACTTGCATTTTTACGTGCTTTCGAACTGCTAGGTGGGCAGAAGCTGGGACGAGTAACAGGCGCTCGCTCTGTTACGCGGCGCTCGGGATGCGACCCGCCAAACTGCTGACCTTCTGATCGACAAGCTCAGCGTCCTAACCCACTGAGCCACCGCGTCCGTATGGGACCTTAGAGGTCTTCTAGTCCAACCCCCCCCCCTTGCTCAAGCAGGAAACCGTCCCATTTCAGACAAACGGTTTGCCCAATCTCTTGTCAAGGTTCCGAGCGACGAACTCAACGAAGCGAGCCCAGCTGAGGCGATCCGATCGATAAGGCAAAACTTTGTTGAGTACCTCATTTCAGGGAAGGGTGAAAGGAAAAGCAGCCCTGCTTAATTGGCACCCAATTCGCTGTATTAAAAGTATGGAAACCTCCCTCCCCTTATGAGGGCAGGTCAGTTATCCAATTACAGGTCAGAGAATCGTCACGAGAGAACGTCTTTAGTTCTCAGTTAACAAACCTTGGAAGTCCTTGGCTCCATTTTTTCCCCTCCCTTCCCACCGGGTTTGTAGGCAAGCTAAGAAGCATTAATGGCTGAAATAGCATAAGCATTCTTCGAAGCTTGACAATCTCTCCTTCGCAAACTTCTAGTGTTGGAGCATTCACAGCTTCGGGAGGCAGGTTGTTCCACTGGTTAATTGTCCTCCCTGTCAGGAAGTTTCTCCTTAGTTCTAGGTTGCTTCTCTCTTTGATGAGTTTCCATCCGCTGCTTCTTGTCCTGCCTTCAGGGGCTTTGGAGAATAGCTTGACACCCACCCACCCCTCTTCTCGGTGGCAGCCCCTCAAAAATATTGGGAAACTGCTATCAATGTCTCCCCTAGTCCTTATTGTTACACCAGACATATCCAGTTAGAAGACAGGGAATAGAAGAATGGGTTGAGAGGGACCTTGGAGGTCATCTAGTCCAACCCCTTGCTCAGGCAGGAAAACCTATAGTATCATTTCAGGCAAATGGCTGTGCAGTCTCTTCTTAAAGACTACCAGTGTTGGAGCATTCACAACTTCTGGAAATAGGTTGTTGCACTGATTAATAGTTCTCACTGTCAGGAAGTTTCTCCTTAGTTCTAGGTTGCTTCTCTCCTTGATGAGTTTCCATCCGTTGCTTCTTGTCCTGCCTTCTGGTGCTTTGAAGAAGAGGTTGATCCCCTCTTTTTTGTGGCAGCCCCTCAAATATTGGAAGACTGCTATCATGTTATACCCTAGTCCAGGGGTAGGCAACCTCGGCTCTTTTATGACTCATGGACTTCAACTCCCAGAAAGTCAATCTGGAATTCTGGGAGTTGAAGTCCATGAGTCATAAAAGGGCCGAGGTTGCCTACCCCTGCCCTAGTCCTTCTTTTCCTTAGACTAGACATACCTATTGGGTGAGACCTGGCTCAAAACCAGAAAACTGTGAGAGGGACCTTGGAGTCCCAGCGGACGATCACTTGACTATGAGCCAGTCGTGTGCAGCCGCTGCCAAAAAAGCTAATACAATCCTGGGTTGCATAAACAGAGGCGTGGAATCAAGATCACGCGAAGTATTAGTACCGCTTTATAAAGCCCTAGTAAGGCCACACTTGGACTACTGCAGACAATTTTGGTCAGCATATCAGAAAAAAGATGTTGAGACTTTGGGAAAAATTCAGAGAAGAGCAGCTAAGATGATCCCAGGCCTGGAGACCAAAACGTACCAAGAACGGCTGCGGGACTTAGGTTTGGCTAGTCTAAAGAAAAGAAGAAATAGGGGAGACATGATAGCAACATTCCAGTATCTGAGGGGCTGCCACAAGGCAGAGGAGGCCAGGTTGTTCACCAGAGCACCAGAGGGAAGGACGAGAAACAATGGTTGGAAACTGACCAAGGAGAGAAGCAACCTGGATTTAAGGAGAAACTTCCTGACAGTGAGGACAATCAACCAGTGGAACAGCTTGCCACCAGAAATTGTGGGCGCTCCATCACTGGAGGTTTTTAAGAAGAGACTGGACAATCACCTGTCTAAGATGGTATAGGTTCTCCTGCTTGAGCAGGGGGCTGGACTAGAAGACCTCCAAGGTCCCTTCCAGCTTCTATTCTATTCTATTCTATTCTATTCTATTCTATTCTATTCTATTCTATTCTATTCTATTCTATTCTATTCTATTCTATTCTATTTTCCATGTTCCATGTTCCATATTCCATAATTCTATTCTATTCTATTCTATTCTATTCTATTCTATTCTATTCTATTCTATTCTATTCTATTCTATTCTATTCTATTCTATTCTATTCTATTCTATTTTCCATGTTCCATGTTCCATATTCCATAATTCTATTCTATTCTATTCTATTCTATTCTATTCTATTCTATTCTATTCTATTCTATTCTATTCTATTCTATTCTATTCTATTCTATTCTATTCTATTCTATTCTATTCTATTATTCGCAAAAGGAGAACTCGAGAACTAAGTGGGTCCAGAGGCCGCCCAAGGAATTAACTCAACCAGCAACCATCGGAAAAGCTCCAGGAAGGCCTGGTGCCAGCCTGGAACTCGAACCCAGGACCTCGTACCCAAGAGACGATAGCTTCTGCTTTGCCTAGATGACCTAATAAATAATCTCTCCTCTGGCTGACGCTCAGCGTGTGGCTGCTGCCGGTTTTCCATCTGAATTCCTCCCCTCTTACTCCTTTGTTGTGGTCGAGATGGGGCAGGTGACGTCAAAGTTCCTTGACTCGCAAGGGCCTTGACAAGCACAATTATTTTGAAGAAGAGGGGAAAAGAGAGAGAGAGAGAGAGAGAGAAAAAAGAGGGAGAACGAATAAAAAAAAAATTGGCACAAAAAGCCCTGCAGATCCTGTCGGTGAACCGTGACGGCTGCCGCTGAAACGGCTGTTATTATTAAGTCAAAGAAATCAAATCTTTTGCCCTAAGGGGGAAACCCCGAGTTCACCCCGCGGGGAAAAAATATATATATATCAAGATTTGAGGATCCGAAGTCTATTCGGAGCCAAACTCTTCCCCCCCACCCCTCTTTCCTCCTCCTCCTCCCCCCCCCCATTCCTCCATTGGCCTTTTCTTCCAATGTTGGACTGTAGTGCCAATCGTCCCCGGCCAACGCGGAGCTGGCAAAAGCCCATCGCCCTCCCACGCCTCCAGAGGGTGTCGATTCGGACAAAGTCAATCTGAAATTAATTTCTTCGGCCCGCCCCGCCCCCCCGGTCTTTCTCGGGCCAAGTTAGGGAGACCGAACGTAACCCCAACTAAATCAAACGGAAAAAAGATGCCAGAGCATCAAAGCCTCATGGAGAGAGATAGTGCTGGCTCAGAACAAGCTCCCCACCCCCCCACACACACACACTCCGTCTCCCCCCACCCACCCCGGTACCGTACGTATTTTTAGCTTGCGGCCCACCCCCTCCTCTCACCCCCCCCCCACACACACACACAAGGCCACAAAAAGTGGGCAACTTGCCTTGGAAAACCCGCTCCAGCCAAGACGTTAAGGGCTTTGGAAAGCGGAAACCCGGTGCCAAGCTTTGATGGAATGGATTGGGCACCCAGCTGCCTTTTATTTTATTTATTTATTATTTTGCGCCAGCGTGCACCATAGTGGTGTGTACACACACAAACGCACACGCATGCAAAACCTATGTCCCTGAGTCCTCCCGCGAGGAAGATGCTCGGGGTTGGCAGGCTTTTAGGAAAGAGAGGCTTCTATTTCTCTCAAAGGTGGAAAAAGGTTTCTCCAGGCTGCCTGTGCCAAGGTTACCGTGACAGAGAGCGCCTGGTTTGGTTTTTTTTGGGGAAGAGCAGTTCTTGACTTGAAGGGGTCAGATGGAAAACCGGGCCGGAGAGGGATGGTTTTAATTTAAAAAAACGAAGGAGTCAGCAACAGCAGCAGCAGCAGCTGCACGGAGGCAAATTGACATCCAGAGATGCCTTGCCACGGAGCGGACACCGGGGCCTTCCTCTCCACCTTCTGGCTGCCGGTTCCCAACCTTGCTTGTCTTCCGCTCAGGCGCCAGGCCGGTCTGGACCCTCCGAGGAAGAGTTTGCCCCCGTGGTTGCTGACTGGCTTGCTACCGATGCGTGTATTGACTTATTAGATTGATCCTGGCTTTTATTGTTTTTGTAAGTAACTCAAGGCGGCGAGCGTAGCTACTGCTGCTGCTTCCTATTCCTCTTGTTCCTTGGAACAACAACCCTGTGAGGTGGGTTGGGCTGAGAGAGAGGGACTGGCCCAAAGTCACCCAGCTGGCTTTCCTGTCTAAGGCGGGACTACAACTCACCGTCTCCTGGTGAGTGGCCCAAAGTCACCCAGCTGGCTTTCCTGTCTAAGGCGGGACTAGAACTCACTGTCTCCTGGTGATTGGCCCAGAGTCACCCAGCCGGCTTTCCTGCCTAAAGCAGGACTAGAACTTACCACCTCCTGGTGATTGGCCCAAAGTCACCCAGCCGGCTTTCCTGCCTAAGGCGGGACTAGAACTCACCGTTTCCTGGTGAGTGGTCCAAAGTCACCCAGCTGGCTTTCCTGTCTAAGGCGGGACTAGAACTCACCGTCTCCTGGTGAGTGGTCCAAAGTCACCCAGCTGGCTTTCCTGTCTAAGGTGGGACTAGAACTCACTGTCTCCTGGTGATTGGCCCAGAGTCACCCAGCCGGCTTTCCTGCCTAAAGCAGGACTAGAACTTACCACCTCCTGGTGATTGGCCCAAAGTCACCCAGCTGGCTTTCCTGCCTAAGGCGGGACTACAACTCACCGTCTCCTGGTGAGTGGCCCAAAGTCACCCAGCCAGCTTTCCTGTCTAAGGCGGGACTAGAACTCACCGTCTCCTGGTGAGTGGTCCAAAGTCACCCAGCCGGCTTTCCTGCATAAGGCGGGACTAGAACTCACCGTCTCCTGGTGATTGGCACAAAGTCACCCAGCCAGCTTTCCTGTCTAAGGCGGGACTAGAACTCACCGTCTCCTGGTGAGTGGTCCAAAGTCACCCAGCCGGCTTTCCTGTCTAAGGCGGGACTAGAACTCACCGTCTCCTGGTGAGTGGTCCAAAGTCACCCAGCCGGCTTTCCTGTCTAAGGCGGGACGAGAATTCACCGTCTCCTGGTGATTGGCCCAAAGTCACCCAGCCGGCTTTCCTGCCTAAGGCGGGACTAGAACTCACCGTCTCCTGGTGATTGGCCCAAAGTCACCCAGCCAGCTTTCCTGTCTAAGGCGGGACTAGAGCTCACCGTCTCCTGGTGAGTGGTCCAAAGTCACCCAGCCGGCTTTCCTGTCTAAGGCGGGACTAGAACTCACCGTCTCCTGGTGAGTGGTCCAAAGTCACCCAGCTGGCTTTCCTGTCTAAGGCGGGACGAGAATTCACTGTCTCCTGGTGATTGGCCCAAAGTCACCCAGCTGGCTTTCCTGCCTAAGGCGGGACTAGAACTCACCGTCTCCTGATGATTGGCCCAAAGTCACCCAGCTGGCTTTCCTGCCTAAGGCAGGACTAGAACTCACCGTCTCCTAGTTTCTAAGCAAGCACCTTTACGAAACTAGCTCTCGCAGATTGATATACTTCCTTTTTGCGCAGAGCCCACTTCTCCGTTTTTCCCTCCAGTAAGCTAGCGGGATGGACTGGCTGTAGGGTGGAAGGCAACTTCCGTTCCTGTTGGCAACATTTTGTAACGTGGGTAGTCCCCGACTTGCAACTTTTCACTTAGCGACTGCTCAGCGTTACAGTGCTGCCAAAAAAGCGACTTACTCGCACTTACGACCATTGCAACATCCGTACAGTCAGGTAGTAGAAAATTGGGACAACCCGGCATGTGTTTTGCGACCTTCCCAGCCGGCAAAATCGATGGGGGGGGAGTCGAATTGGCTCAAACGATCGCCTGGTTTCCTTAAAACGACTGCAGCGATTGGCTTTAACGACTGCGGCAAAAAAAAAGGTTGTGAAACCAGGTGTGACTCGCTTAACGGCCGCCCTGCTTAGCCACGGGATTTCCGATTCCCCTCCCCCATTGCGGTCGTAAGCCGAGGACCCTCTTGTATTGTCAGCAAACCTGGGCTAAACGTCAGCTCTTTCTGCACGTTTTGCTCGCCAAACTCCAGGAAACTGTTCTAGGGCTCTTCTCCTGCGTCCTTCCTTTTTTCCTCAACCGTTTCCTGAACGTTTTCCCTTTTCGATTTCGGCTCTTCCCGCAGAGCCACGCTGGCATTTCCCCCTCTTCGGAAAAATCCTTTTGCTATTGTGCTTTCCTTTAGAGCAGGGGTAGGCAACCTGGGATCTTTTATGACTCGTGGACTTCAACTCCCAGAATTCCTGAGGGGAAAGGGAGAGGTTTCCAAGCTGAGCCATGCTGGCTCAGGAATTCTGGGAGTTGAAGTCCGCAAGTCATGAGGGGGCCAAAGTTCCCCCACGCTGGCTGACGAATTCTGGGAGTTGAAGTCCGCGAGTCATGAAGGGGCCATAGTTCCCCCACGCTGGCTGACGAATTCTGGGAGTTGAAGTCCCCAAGTCATGAAGGGGCCATAGTTCCCCCACGCTGGCTGAGGAATTCTGGGAGTTGAAGTCCGCGAGTCATGAAGGGGCCAAAGTTCCCCCACGCTGGCTGAGGAATTCTGGGAGTTGAAGTCCGCAAGTCATGAGGGGGCCAAAGTTCCCCCACGCTGGCTGAGGAATTCTGGGAGTTGAAGTCTGCGAGTCATGAAGGGGCCTTAGTTCCCCCACGCTGGCTGAGGAATTCTGGGAGTTGAAGTCCGCAAGTCATGAGGGGGCCATAGTTCCCCCACGCTGGCTGAGGAATTCTGGGAGTTGAAGTCCGCGAGTCATGAAGGGGCCAAAGTTCCCCCACGCTGGCTGAGGAATTCTGGGAGTTGAAGTCCGCAAGTCATGAGGGGGCCAAAGTTCCCCCACGCTGGCTGAGGAATTCTGGGAGTTGAAGTCTGCGAGTCATGAAGGGGCCTTAGTTCCCCCACGCTGGCTGAGGAATTCTGGGAGTTGAAGTCCGCAAGTCATGAGGGGGCCATAGTTCCCCCACGCTGGCTGAGGAATTCTGGGAGTTGAAGTCCGCGAGTCATGAAGGGGCCATAGTTCCCCCACGCTGGCTGAGGAATTCTGGGAGTTGAAGTCCGCGAGTCATGAAGGGGCCATAGTTCCCCCACGCTGGCTGAGGAATTCTGGGAGTTGAAGTCCGCGAGTCATGAAGGGGCCATAGTTCCCCTACGCTGGCTGACGAATTCTGGGAGTTGAAGTCCGCGAGTCATGAAGGGGCCATAGTTCCCCCACGCTGGCTGACGAATTCTGGGAGTTGAAGTCCCCAAGTCATGAAGGGGCCATAGTTCCCCCACGCTGGCTGAGGAATTCTGGGAGTTGAAGTCCGCGAGTCATGAAGGGGCCATAGTTCCCCCACGCTGGCTGAGGAATTCTGGGAGTTGAAGTCCGCGAGTCATGAGGGGGCCATAGTTCCCCCACGCTGGCTGAGGAATTCTGGGAGTTGAAGTCTGCGAGTCATGAGGAGGCCATAGTTCCCCCATGCTGACTGAGGAATTCTGGGAGTTGAAGTCCGCAAGTCATGAGGAGGCCATAGTTCCCCCATGCTGGCTGAGGAATTCTGGGAGTTGAAGTCTGCAAGTCATAAAAGAGCCAAGATTGCCTAGCCCTGCTTTAGAGGAACCATCTACCCAGCCTTTTCCATGAACGTCTGCCACGAGATCGTTCTGCAATGTGTCTTTTTTAAGTCTTGAGTTTTCAAAACGAAGACATATTTTGCCTGGAAGGAAGCTTGAAGTGGAAAAAGAGGAAGGCACTTTTAAAATCGGAGGACGGCACTGAAAAAGTGAACTTACGACCATTTTTCACACTTAACGACCGTTGCAGCATCCTCCCCCAGGGTCACATGATCAAAATTGGGTTGCTTGGCAACCAACTCATATTTACGACGGTTGCAGCATCCTCCGGGGTGATCCGCTTTTGCGACCTCCTGACAACGGGGAAGCCAAGCTCACTTAACAGCCTAACAACTGCAAGGATTCACTTCACAACCGCAGCGAGAAAAGTCGTAAAGTGGGACAAAGCTCCCTTGGCCAATATCTCACTTAGCGACATAAATTTTGGGGCTCCACTGTGGTCGTAACTCAGGGAATCTCTGTAGGACAGGACGGAGCCGAAAAGAATCCTTCGTTTGGCCAAACGTTTTATTGGACGCCCAAAGAATTTGTCTTTTTGGTGCATAAGCTCTCAGCGTACGAGCAAAACAAAAAAGTGATTACAGAGAGAACAAAGTAATAATCGTTATAATAATGACACCAATAAGAGAAGGTGGTGGAACAGATGAGAAGGTTAATAGTAAAGCCATACTACATGGGTAAATATACTTAGACCAGTGATGGCGAATGTTTTAGAGACCGAGTGCCCAAACTGCAACCCAAAACCCATTTATGTATCGTCGGGGGCCGGGTGGGCGTGGCCCATTGTGGGGTGTGACCAATTCAATGGGTGTGGCCAATTTAGTGGGCGTGGCCAATTCAGTAGGCGTAGCTGTGGTGGTGACGGCAGACTGAGCGGGACTAAAAAGTTCAATCAATCAATTCCAATTTTGCAAGATCTTTTTTTTTCCCCGCAAGAAGTTGAAATTGATCGATTGATTGAACCTTTTTTTTTTTTTGCACACGGCAGCGGAGGCCTAAAGCGAAAAGTTTTTATAAAACCCAGCTGAAGGCCTAGGACTGTGGCACGCGTGCTATCGGTTCACCATCACGGACTTAGACATCAGACAAGACTGTGGCAATTAGGTGTTCAGCAGAGTGATGGCAGGAGGGGGCAAAACCGTCTCTGTGTCTAATTGTTTCGGCATCGCCGTTTCTCGGCCGAGGGGGCCAGCATTGTCCGAAGACATTTTCTGTGGCCATGTAGCCAAAATGGCTACCGTCTTTCCCCGAAAGTAAGGCCCAGCCCAATAGTAAGCCCTAGCTTGATTTTGGCGGATGGGTCTAATATAAGCCCTACTCCAAAACTTGAGGTCTAGTTTTGAGGGGGGCACGCCCCCCCCAAATCAAGCTAGGGTAGGGCTAGGGGGAGTGAAGCTACTCCACGCACCCCGCAACCGCTTACCTTACCGGTAGGACCACCATAGCCAGGCCTCCCACACTCCGACACTGACTTCTTCTGCAGCCGCTTGCTGCCATTTGCTGCAGGACGCCAGGTGGCGCATTGCACTGTTTCCGCTGCTCGCCACTTCCGCTCATTGCACACTTCAGGCTGCTTGTGCTTGCTCGCGCAGTGCTTCGGGCTGCTTCTGTTCCTCGCATGCTTTGGGCTGCTTTTGCTTGCTCGTGCAACGCTTTCGGCCACTTCTGCTTGCTCACGCAACGCTTCGGGGCGAAGCGCTGCGTGTCCTCCTGCCACGAGCAGCAGACGTGGCGCAAAGCGCTGCGCGAGGAAGCAGAAGCAGCCCAAAGCCTGTGAGGAGCAGAAGCGGCACGAAGCACCATGCCGTGTCCTGCCGTTGTCAGTGGCAACGGCGCAATGCACCACATGGCGTCCGACGGCAAGCGGCGGGAAATACACCCCCCGAAAATAAGACCCGGTGCTTCTTTTGGAGGCAGAAAAAAATATAAGACTGGTTCTTACTTTAGGGGAAACACAATGTATGCCAAAGGTACACCGAACGCTGTTACCTTTCCACCAAAGTGGTATCTATTTACCTACTCGCATTTGCACGCTTTTGAACTGCTAGGTCAGGGCTCTTCAAACGTGGCCCTTTTATGACTTGTGGACT
This sequence comes from Vipera latastei, assembly GCA_024294585.1. Lineage (NCBI taxonomy): Eukaryota > Metazoa > Chordata > Lepidosauria > Squamata > Viperidae > Vipera > Vipera latastei. The sequence continues at coordinate 4,646,423 of CM044358.1, forward strand.
TCAACTCCCAGAATTCCTCAGCCAGACACGCTTTCCTCCACAGGGAAAGTGGCTAAAAAAGTCAAGATGGCTGCTACAGCGAGGCCAGAGAAGCTCCGCCCTTTTGGGATGCATATTAAAAAGGGCTGGAGCTTTCATCACATCATGTATATAAAAACTGGGCCAAAATTTGGTAAATCTGAGACATTCGAAGTAACTGCAGCTAAGACAGGGCTTTTCAACCAGTGGTATGGGTACCACCTGTGGTACATTGGCACCTGGCAGGTGGTACACGACCATCCTAGAAAAGTGGTAGCGGGGGAGGGGAATGAGCTGAACCGGTGGCAGCACCGCACAAGCCTGAGCGAGAGACGGCTGGAGCTGCAGGGCTGTCGGGGCTCAGCGGAAGCGCCAGGATCAGCGCCAGGATCCAGCTGGAGCTCAGCACTAATCCTGGCACTTCTGAGCCTAGAAGAAGCGCCGATCAGCCGGAATGTGGCAGCATCTCCAGGGTCTTGTGATTTACATTCAGATGGTTGGCAACTGATTCATATTTAGGACGGTCACAGTGCCCCAGGGTCATGTGAAGGGACCAAAACCTGCAACCACCCAGCAGACGGGGGGGGGAATAAAAACCAAACACCCACCCCCACCCCATCCCCACTGCCAATCCTCAACAGAAATGCTCCCAACAATGAAAACCTTGGACAGGAGGAAGAGTGCTGCCAGGCAGGCAGGCAGGTGTCTTGCTCGGCTGTGGCTTGAGGGGCACTTTTTTCAGTGCCATTGTAACTTCAAACAGTCGCTAAGTGAACTGTTGTAAGTCGAGGACTACCTGTACTTCATCACTTTTTTCCTTTTTGGTGAGGGGGTGTCAAGTTTTTGACACCTTTCTAGGTGTCTGGTGGTACTCGGATGTTGCCATATATCCTAAAAGTGGTACAATGGGTGAAAAGGTTGAAAAGCCCTGAGTACAAACTCAGTACCTTTAACCACTGAGCCATCGTGCCCTTTGTGGGAGCCCAAAAGCAGGAGGAGACTGGTGACGCCTTCTCAGACTAACTATTAGAAAGCTTAAACTTTCGTGAATCACAGCTGGCTACTTCAGCAATTGCTATGGCTCATGAATTGTTGGGTTGTTTTTCCCCCCTGTTTATTTCTTTATTTAACTGGTAGGGTTGTCCGTCTCCAACGCCTACCCAGGCAGCTAAAAAATAAAATAAAATTAAAAACAAAAACAGCAGGCTGAATTTGTAAAGTAAAGTGCTTGGCATGCACTGAAAGTCATCTTTCTCGACTTTTTACGTTGGAAGAAGCCTTAAAATAATTGTCAGCTGTCGGTGAGCCTGTGCATAAAAATTGCAAAAAGAAAAAGAAAAAGAAAAGGAAAAAAAAACAACAAAACAGTTTCATAATACAATTCGTTTTTACCCCACGCTGCTCATTTTTCACGACGTTTGTAACAGCAGCCAAGCAGCAGGCCGGAACTGGGTCACAGTGCATAAAAATTCCCACTGCGGCAAATTCTCGCGCTGCTGCGCGGCGTGCCGAGTTCAAAAGGCGATGTTTATTTTTTATTATTATTATTTTTTTCCAATTAGGATCTCTTGCAGAACCCTTGGCTTCTGTGAAACCCTAGTTGAGAACGGCTGCTATAGAGCGGAGGTCCCCAATCTTTGCAGCTAAGGGGGGGGGGAGAAATTGGGCCGCACGAGTGCCAGGCCAGCGTGCACAGCTGAACTCACACAAGCAGTGGGCCGGCATTGCATGCAGTTGCACATGCTGTGTGTGCGTGCGTGTGCGTGCTGGCCCGCCGCACAGGAATCGAGTTGTGCGCACACATGTGCACTAACCCGGAGCTCATGCGAGTCGAGCACCACGTGGGTGTGCTGCAGCCCGGTTGCGAATAAGCCACAGTAGGCAACTAAGATGATCCAAGGCCTGGAGACCAAAACATATGAAGAACGGCTGCAGGACTTCGGTTTGGCTATTCTAAAGAACAGAAGAAACAGGGGAGACTACATGATAGATGTATTCCAGTATCTGAGGGGCTGCCACAAAGAAGAGGGGGGGGGCAGGCTGTTCACCAAAGCACCAGAGGGGAGGACAAGAAACAATGGTTGGAAACTGACCAAAGAGAGAAGCAACCTGGAATTAAGGAGAAACTTCCTGACAGTGAGGACAATCAACCAGTGGAACAACCTGCCACCAGAAATCGTGGGCTCTCCATCACTGGAGGTTTTTAAGAAGAGACTGGACAGTCACCTGTCTGAGATGGTATAGGGTTTCCTGCTTGAGCAGGGGGCTAGACTAGAAGGCCTCCAAGGTCCCTTTCAGCTTCTATTCTATTCTATTCTATTCTATTCTATTCTATTCTATTCTATTCTATTCTATTCTATTCTATTCTATTCTATTCTATTCTATTCTATTCTATTCTATTCATTTTCTATTCTATTCTATATTCTATTCTATATTCTATTCTATTCTATATTCTATTCTATATTCTATTCTATTCTATTCTATTCTATTCTATTCTATTCTATTCTATTCTATTCTATTCTATTCTATTCTATTCTATTTCTATTCTGTTCTATTCTTTGAAACATTTTCAGATAAAAGCCAAGGAAGTCCAGTTGCCTTTCCTAAAAAGCACCTTTGGAATAACGTGTAGGAATTGGCACAATACCTCCTGTTGAAAAGATATTTTAAGTATGAAACAGAATAGAATAGAATGGAATGGAATGGAATGGAATGGAATGGAATGGAATAGAATAGAATAGAATAGAATAGAATAGAATAGAATAGAATAGAATAGAATAGAATAGAATAGAATAGAATAGAATAGAATAGAATAGAATAGAATAGAATAGAAGAGTTAGAAGGGACCTTAAAGGTCTTATAGTCCAACCCCCTGCTCAGGCAGGAGACCCTATCCCCAGTGGTGGGATTCAGCCGGTTCGCACCACTTCAGCAGAACCGGTAGCTAATTTTTTGTTGCCCAGGCCCAGAATGGACTTCCGGAAGTATCATCCACACAGAAAACCGGTTGTTCACATATTTGAATCCCACCACTGCCTATATCAGGGTTAGGCAACCTTGGCGCTTTTATGACTTGTGGACTTCAACTCCCAGAATTCCTCAGCCAGCCACGCTGAGGGAAAAGGGAGAGGTTTCCAAGCTGAGCCATGCTGGCTCAGGAATTCTGGGAGTTGAAGTCCACCAGTCATAAAAGAGCCCAGGTTCCCTACCCATGGCCTATAGTACCATTTCAGACAAATGGTTGTCCAGTCTCGTCTTAAAAACTTCCCGGCACTAAGGTGGCCTTGGGTCTCACAGACAGTGGGAAAGGTGAAGCACCACGCTTTACCAAAGAGTCGGAAAGATTTAGCCGATGGATTCAAACCTGCTCTATCCCCTGCACCGCTGCTTCACCAGACAGCTGTGGTAGACTGATCAACCGTTCTATTTAATTTATATGCATGCCTTTATTATTTTTATAAGTAACTCAAGGTGGCAACATGCATAATATTCCACCAGCCCCTCCTATTTTCCCCACAACAACAAACCTATGGGGTGGGGTGGGCAGAGAGAGAGAGAGAGTGACTGGTTTGAAGTCACCCAGCTGGCTTTCCTGCCTAAAGCAGGACTAGAACTCACCATCTCCTGGTGACTGGCCCAAAGTCAGCCAGTCAGCTTTCATGCCTAAGGCGGGACTAGAACTCACTGTCCCCTGGCGTTTGCCCCAAAGTCACGTAGTCCGCTTTGACACCAAAGGTGGGACTAGAATTCATTATTTCCTAGCGATTGGCCCAGAATCACCCAAGCTAGCTTTCACGCCTAGGAACTAAGAACTAGCACTCCCGTCTCTTGGTGATTGGCCCAAATTCACTCCGCCAGCTTTCCTAGCTAAAGCAGGACTAGAACTCACCGTCTCCCACTTTCGAGCCAGGTACCTTAACTACTAGACCAAACTGTCTCTCTGTTATTTATTTATTTATTTATTTATTTATTAGTACTTATGTGGTGGAAATTTAGCATTTTCTCCCTGGCTGCAACCTGATGAGCGCCCTGTGTTAGTGATCCCAGGGTTTGTGTGCGTGTGTATGTGAGTGTGTGTGTGTGAATGTGTGTGTCTTTGTGTGTGTGTGTATTGTTGTTGTTAACGTACACCCCCAGGCTGAATCTCATTTCGATCCGCCCCTTGCCTTGGCTTCGAGCTTCACCACGGCAGCCCGACTTTCATTGTCTCCGGCTTTCCGAATTGGATGTCCTGCCGACTTGCTCAGAATTGGCACAGCGGCTAATGGGGCGACGCGGGGGGGGGGGCGCTGCCTCAAATGCCAACCGATGGCAAAGCCGCTTCATCAAGCCGTTGCTCTTTAACAGCCGGTTAATTTTCACTTTTTGCAATTTTCTCCCGTGCTCAGAAGGAGAAACTGTTTGCAAAGAATGCCAGCCTTTCTCTCTCTCTCTCTCTTTTTCTCTCTCTGCCGCGGTCCTTTGTCCGTAAAAGGTCAGCTTCCCTCCCCCCCCCCCGCCCCTGCATCCTTCCAGGCTCCGAGGAAGTTAGAGCAAATTTGGGCTCCTGGCAGGTGGGCGTCATGGGATCACGGTTTCATTAACACCCTACAGACTCAATTAAACCCCCCCCCCGTCCCTCTTCTCCCAGGCAAACAATGCAACAACTCAGCTTTTTCTCAACTTTCTCACCGAAACTTGGATTCGGTATTCCAAGCGTGGTCTTTCCCGAGGCACGACCGCTTTATAAGGCCTGGGTCAGGCCCACGCTTGGACGATGGCATCCAGTTTGGGGCACCGCCATATGAAAATGACGCCGGGACTCCCGCAAAGAGGGCAGAGGAGAGCAACAGAGAGGATTGGGTGGGCTGGAGGCTAAAACATACGAAGAACGTAGGAAGAATCTGCATGAAGAAGATTCTCCGTCCTCCAGCTCACGGTTTGTCCCAAAGAGGCTTTTTTTTTTCTTTTCCCCAAGAGGCAACGGGACTTCCTTGTTTTTCCTTGAAGACGTTCCCCTTCTCATCCCAGAAGCTTAATTCAGTTCGGTTACAGGAATTAGGTATGTCGCGTCTAATGAATAAAAGAACTAGGGTGGGGGACACGATAGCAGTGTTCCACTGTTTGAGGGGCTGCCACAAAGAAAAGGGGGTCCACCTATTCTCCAAAGTACCTGAAGGCAGGACAAGAAATAACGGGTGGAAACTAATCGAGCAGAGAAGCAACTTGGAATTAAGGAGAGGCTAAAATTTATGAAGAACAGTTTCAAGAATTGGGTATGTCTAGATTGATGAAAAGGATTAGCGGTGACATGATAACAGTCTTCCGTTATCTCAGGGGCTGCCCCAAAGAAGAGAGAGTCAAGCTCTTCTCCAAAGCCCCTGAAGGCAAGACAAGAAGCAACGGATGGAAACTAACCAAGGAGAGAAGCAACCTGGAACTAAGGAGAAACTTCCTGACAGTTAGAACAATTAACCGGTGGAACAACCTGCCTCCAGAAGTTGTGGGTGCTCCAACACTGGAGGTTTTTAAGAAGAGACTGGACAGCCATTTGTCTGACATGGTATAGGTCAGGGGTAGGCCACCTTGGCTCTTTTATGACTCGTGGACTTCAACTCCCAGAATTCCTTAGCCAGCCATGCGGAGGGGAAAGGGAGAGGTTTGCAAGCTGAGCCATGCTGGCTCAGGAATTCTGGGAGTTGAAGTCCACCAGTCATAAAAGAGCCAAGGTTGCCTACCCCTGGTATAGGGTTTCCTGCCTGAGCAGGGGGTTGGACTAGAAGGCCTCCAAAGTCCAGTGGTGGGATTCAACCGGTTCACACCACTTCGGCAGAACCGGTAACTAATTTTTGGTTGCCTAGGCCCAGAATGAACTTCCAGAAGCGGCATCCACACAGAGAACTGGTTGTTCACATCTTTGAATCCCACCACTGCCAAGGTCCCTTCCAACTCTGTTATTCGGTTAAGGACGAGGGGTGACGTGATAGCCGTCTTCCAATATCTCAGGGGCTGCCCCCAAAGAAGAGGGAGTCAAGCTCTTCTCCAAAGTGCCCGAAGGCAGGACAAGAAGCAACGGATGGAAACCAATCAAGGAGAGAAGCAACCTGGAACTAAGGAGAAATTTCTCGACGGTGAGAACAATTAACCAGTGGAACAACCTGCCTCCAGAAGCTGTGAGTGCTCCAACACTGGAGGTTTTTAAGAAGAGATTGGATGACCCTTGGTCTGAAATACTGTAGGGATTCCTGCTGGAGTAGGGGGTTGGGCTAGATGACCTCCAGGATCCCTCCCAATTCTGTTGCTCGTAGCTTCCCTATCACCGGAGTCGTTCCCTCTTTAGAGCAGCATTCCCAACCTTGTGCCCCCCCCTCCCTTCCCTGCATTGGTCCCTCCGTCCCTGAAACCGTGCGCCTGGGGTCTGCCATCCCTGATTGGAGCCGAACATCCCGGGATCCCGTTGTGGAGCATGTTCCCCAGCTGGGCAAGGAGTCCGGAATTCAGCAGAGCATCGTTTTACACACCAGGCTGCCAATGTACACACTTCTCCTTTTTGACACGAAAGTGGGGGAAGAGTGCATCACCGCTGCTCTTTATGCAGATGTGCGGTCTGGATTGGACTCCAGGCTGATCCCTGCTCACCGGGCGGGTGGGGGAAGGATTGTATTCAGCATGGAAAAAAGTTTTCTTGCCCGGGGCTGTTGAATCTGGCCTTCCTCTCCGCTGCTCTTCCTCCCTTCCCCCCGTTTCCCTCCCCCCCCAAAAAATTCCCACGTTTTCTTCTCATTTTCTCTGTTTCGTTGTTGGGACAAATTGCCTGCAGCCGTTGGGCGAATTCTATCTGGTCTCGTGAAAAGAAGGACCTGTTGTAAAGCAGTTGAGTAAGGACTCACGTAGGCTGGGGGTGACATTTCAGTATTTGAGGGGCTGCCCCAAAGAAGAGGCAGGGGGGGTGTTTTCCACCTATTCCCCAAAGCCCCCGAAGGCAGGACAAGAAGCAACGGGTGGAAACTTAACCAAGGAGAGAAGCAACCTGGAAGTAAGGAGGAATTTCCTGACGGCGAGAACAATTAATCCGTGGAACAACCTGCCACCGGAACTTGGGAATGCTCCAACACTGGAGGTTTTTTAAGAAGAGACTGGGCAGCCATTTGTCTGGAATGGCATAGGGCTGTGGTGGCGAACCTATGGCACGTGTGCCACAGGTGGCACGCAGAGCCCTCTCTGTGGGCACGTCCACCGTCGCCCCAGTCCTGGGCCTTCAAGCTGGGTTTTATAAAACCTAAATTTTGCTTTAGTCCTCTGCTGCCGTGTGCAAAATAAATAAATAAATGGTTCAATCAATCACCAGCTGCCTGCAATTAGTGCAGGTTCGAGTCCCACCAGGCTCAAGGTTGGCTCAGCCTTCCGTCCTTCCCAGGTAGGTAAAATGAGGACCCAGATTGTTGGGGGCAATAAGCTGACTTTGTAATAATGCTGCTTGGGGGTGTGTGTGAAAGCCCTAATAAGCAGGCATATACATAGAATGAAGGCTACTGCTAAGCTTGTAAGCCGCCCTGAGTCTTCGGAGAAGGGCGGGATATAAATGGAATTTTTTTAAAAAATAAAAAATAATAAAAAAATTAATTTAAACTTCTCGCAGAAAAAATAAAGATCTCGCCAAGTTGGAATTGATTGATTGAATTTTTTAGTCCCGCCCACTGCAGCCACGCCCACCAATGGGCCACGCCCACCCGGCACCCGACGATACATCAGTGGGTTTGGGGTTGTAGTTTGGGCACTCCGTCTGGAAGTGGTTCACCCCATCACTGGTATAGGGGTTTCCTGCCTGAGCAGGGGGTTGGACTAGAAGACCTCTAGAAGGTCCCTTCCACCTCTTGTTATTCTGAATTAGCATATAGTGAGTAAAAAAGCCGGTGGCGTTGTACAGGCAGTCCTCGACTTAACAACACTTCATTTAATGACCGTTCGAAATTACAACGGCACTGGGGGGGGGGGGCAAAAAAATGACTTAGGACTGTTTTTCACCCTTGCAGCGTCCCCCCCCCTCCAGGGTCACGTGATCAACATTCAGACACTTGGCAACTGACTCCTATTTATGACATTTGCAGTGTCCCGGCTCACGTGTTTCTCTTTTTGCGACTTTCCGCCGAGCAAAGACAATTGGGGGGAAGCCAGATTCCCTTAACGACCGTGTCACTAACTGAACAACTGCAGTCATTCATTTAAGCACCGGGGGGAGGGGGCAAGAAAGGTCATAAAATGAGGGCCAAACTCACTTCAGAAATGTCTCACTTAGCAACGTAAATGTTGGGCTCAGCTGTGGTCAGAAGTCAAGGATTGCCTGCATTGAATTTCTCTTTTTTTTTTTTTTAAATTCCCCCCTTCCTTAAGTGAACCTCTGTTGCACAACATTGCAATCGACACCCACTTTGCCAATTTCCAGCAAATAATTCATCTATCTCTCAAGCCGCTATTCTTGACTTCTCTCTTTCTCTCTCTCTCTCTCTCTCTCCCTCCCTCCCTCCCTCTCTCTCTCTCTCTCTCTCTCTCTCCCTCCCTCCCTCCCTCTCTCTCTCTCTCTCTCTCTCTCTCTCTCTCTATCCCTCCCTCCCTCCCTCCCTCCCTCTCTCTCTCTCTCTCTCTCTCTCTCTCTCTCTCTCTTTTCAGGTTTTTTTTTCCTCTCCTCCAACTCAAATTTAGCCCACTGCTGAGTCATTGTTAAAAAACAAAAAACAAACACCCCCCCCCCCTTAATTTGGGTGACTCCCACGCCAAATTAAGACGTTTTTTTCACCTTTCCTTTCCATCCTTGGCCTTCTCTTCTTCTCCTCCTCTCCAGAAATTTGCCAGAAGGGGCTCCCGGGAAGAGCTTAGAAATAACAGTATAACAGGATTGTAAGGGGACCTTGGAGGTCATCTAGTCCAACCCCCTGCTCAAGCAGGAGGCCCTACAGCATTTCAGACAAATGGCCAGTTTTGTTTTTGTTTTTTTCTTAAAAATCTCCAGTGATGGAGCACCCACAACTTCTGGAGGCATCTTTGTTCCGTTGATTAATTGTTTTCACTGTCAGGAAGTTTCTCCTTAGTTCTAGGTTGCTTCTCTCCTTGACGAGTTTCCATCTGTTGCTTCTTGTCCTGCCTTCGGGCGCTTTGGAGAAGAGCTTGACCCAGGTCTGGCAGCCCCTCAAGTATATTGGAAAACTGCTATCATGTCACCCCCTGGTCTTTATTGTTAGACAAGACATACCCAGTTAGAACACAGAGAATAGAATAATGGATTGGGAGGGACCTTGGTGGTCATCTAGTCCAACTCCCTGCTCAGGCAGGAAACCCTATACCATTTCAGACAAGTGGCTGTCCAGTCTCTTCTTAAAAACCTCCAGTGTTGGAGCATTCACCACTTCTGGAGGCAGGTTGTTCCACTGGTTAATTGTTCTCACCGTCAGGAAGTTTCTCCTTAGTTCCAGGTTGCTTCTCTCCTTGGTTAGTTTCCCTCCGCTGCTTCTTGTCCTGCCTTCAGGCGCTTTGGAGAAGAGCTTGACTCCCTCTTCTTTGGGGCAGCCCCTGGGATACTGGAAGACTTCTATCATGTCCCCCCTCGTCCTTCTTTTCTCTAGCCTGTCCATACCCAATTCACAGGGCCTTCCTTCCTTCCTTCCTTCCTTCCTTCCTTCCTTCCTTCCTTCCTTCCTTCCTTCCTTCCTTCCTTCCTTCCTTCCTTCCTTCCTTCCTTCCTTCCTTCCTTCCTTCCTTCCTTTCTTTCTTTCTTTCTTTCTTTCTTTCTTTCTTTCTTTCTTTCTTTCTTTCTTTCTTTCTTTCTTTCTTTCTTTCTTAAAACTAGACAATGTCTAACAATCAGAAAACGGAGGAGCCAGTTCCTCCAATCATTCCTCATAGGTTTTTATCTCTACTAAGCCTTTACTAGCCTTTGCTAGATCTTCAGGGCTGAACCTTGCTTTCCATCCGCAGTTGTAAGGCAGGGAAGTCGGTTCATTCATCTAGGGCAGCGTTGATGTGTGGGTGGTGGAGATTGCAGCGTGCGTTTGTGTGTGTGTGTGTGTGTGTGTGTGTGTGTGTGTGTGTGTGTCTGTGTATGACTGTAGGGGGGAAACGGTCCTGACCTGTGCCATTTGAGAAGAACCACAAACACTTTCTCTTAACAAAAAAGAGTGGAAAAAACTAGCCTTTTTTCCCTACAGGCCATGTGATTCGTTCTTGAGGTTTGGAAAGCGGGTTGATATTCCAGCCTTTGATGGTTGCGTGTCATTTTTGGGGGAAGCTGGTTGCTCCCATCAGCTTTTCCCGGTTACTGCTGCTGCCGCGGCTGGTATCCTGGAGAGCATTGCCTAAATGATTTTTTTCTTCTTTTTCTTCTTCTTCTTCTCCCTCCCTCCCCCCCCCCCCTCTCTCTCTCTCTTTTTCCTTCCTTCCCTTCTCTTCCTCCTGCAGATGAAACTCTCATTTACTTTGGACAAGGAGACCGGGATGCCGCAAGGCTGCTACAGCTATCAATACCGGGACAGCAACAAGTAAGAGAGGGATTAACAGAGAATTAATAGAATCGAGATCACATGAAGTGCTAATACCGCTTTACAAGGCCTTGGTAAGGCTACACCTGCATCCAGTTGTGGTCACCACGATGCAAAAAAAGATGTTGAGACTCTAGAAATAGTACAGAGAAGAGCAACCAAGAGGATCAGGGGACTGGAGGCTAAAACATATAAGGAAACGGTTGCTGGAATTGGGTCTGTCTGGTTTAATGAAGAGAAGGACGAGGATAGCAGTCTTCCAATATCTCAGGGGCTGCCCCAAAGAAGAGGGAGTCAAGCTATTCTCCAAAGCACCTGAAGGCAGAACAAGAAGCAACAGATAGAAACTAACCAAGGAGAGAAGCCACCTGCAACTAAGGAGAAACTTCCTGACAGTTAGAACAATTAACCAGTGGAACTCCTTGCCTCCAGAAGCGGTGAATGCTCCAACACTGGAAGTTTTTAAGAAGAGACTGGACAGCCATTTGTCTGAAATGGTATAGGGTTCCCTGCCTGAGCAGGGGGTTGGACTAGATGACCTCCAAGGTCCCTTCCAATTCTGTTAAAGGGCTGCATATTGTTCCTTTGCAAGTAACGCACTGGGCATCCCCTTCTTCCCACACTCTTGTGTGGAAGGAATGGGTGTGATTGGAAGCCTCTGACCCGCAATGGGAGGTGGCAGCTTTGTGTTTGTAACAAAAGTTAACATCACCTGAACATGATGGGTTTTCCTCCAGATGTTTCATTACCAGTGCACTGATGAAGGTACCTAGTTGGGTCGGGAAATGTCTGCAAAGAAACCCACCCAAGCTCAGAGAGCACCAAGGACTCCACACTTCTGACCACAGGTAGTCCTCAGCTCGAGCCCAAAATTTCTGTTGCTAAGCACCACCCAAACCTCATTTCCTCCTAGCACTGATAAAGTTACCTAAGTGGGTAATGAAATGTCTGCAAGAAAACAACCAAGCTCAGAGAGCACCAAGGACCCCACAGTTCTCCTCCTCCTCCTCCTCCTCCTCCTCCTCCTCCTCCTCCTCCTCCTCGTCCTCCTCCTCCTCCTCCTCCATTTCAGACAAATGGTTGTCCAGTCTTTTGTTAAAAACTTCCAGTGTTGCAGCATTTGCAACTTCTGGAGGCAGGTTGTTTTACTGATTACTTTGTCCTCACTATCTGGAAATTCCTCCTTAGTTCTAGGTTGCTTCTCTCCTTGATGAGTTTCCATCCGTTGCTGCTTCTCCTGCCTTCAGGCAAAGCTACGTAGAGAACGGAAAGGCCTAACTGCTATTTCTGATCCTGAATTCTTCCCTAATTGACCTTGAGATAACTTTGATTTAATGGAGTTTCATCAGAATGGAAAACAGTGCCTGGTATAAGGTAAGATGAGATGATAAGGTAAGGTAAGGTAAGATAAGATAAGATAAGATAAGATAAGATAAGAAGATAAGATAAGATAAGATAAGAAGATAAGATAAGATAAGATAAGATAAGATAAGATAAGATAAGATAAGAAGATAAGATTAGATAAGATAAGAGAAGATAAGATAAGATAAGATAAGATAAGATAAGATAAGATAAAATAACCTTTATTGTCATTTTCTTTTTACTGTGGGCACAACGGCACACATCAAAAGTGAAATTTAGCTGCACGCTCTCAAAGTGAAACACATACATGACACACACCTAAACAGACTATATATAACATATGTGTAGGCCGACACCCCTACACATACATAACAAATATTAAATACTGTCCATCTTGAATATATAACGGAAGGAGGAAGCCTCAGAGTTCACAAGGTTAGTGCTGTATGGAATGAAACTATGGTTTAAAAAACAGAAATGGGTGTTTCCAGTCTGTAAGAGAGAAAATTGGGGGGGGGGAATGCACCTAAACCCCAATCTCTGGAGGTTTGGGAATCGGTGCTTCCTGCTCCATCTCAACTCAGTGTTACACATGCTGCATCTTCTCACATTCCAAAAGGTGATTTGAAGCAGCGACCATTTCTAAGGGTTCCAGCGATGTGGCGACAGCAAGCAATTCCAAACAGGCAAACATACATCCACACATACGCATCCTGCTCCCGGCAGCTTTGTACATTTGCCAAGATGTGGCGTGAAGGGTGTGTGTGTGTGTGTGTGACAATTTAGGCTGTCCTCATTTAAGCGCACCAAGAGACAGTGCGGCGCACCCACTCAACGGGTCAAAAAGTTAAAAAAAAAAACCTTTCCTTAACAGAGAGTTTTTTGCAAAGGTGGGCCCTGGCTTGCTTCTCCAGGGCCAAACAAAGGCGTTTTAATTCAGATAAGTTGTCGGCCTCTAAGCTGATTTGCTGCTGAAATAAATTTAATCTGGCAGCTGTCGCCGTTCCCAATTTGTCTTTTTTAATAATAATAATAATAATAATAATAATAGTAATAATAATAATAATAATAATAATAAGAAGAAGAAGAAGAAGAAGAAGAAGAAGAAGAAGAAGAAGAAGAAGAAGAAGAAGAAGAAGAAGAAGAAGAAGAAGAAGAAGAAGAAGAAGAAGAAGAAGAAGAAGAAGAAGAAGTTGGAAGGGACCTTGGAGGTCATCTAGTCCAGCCACCTGCTCAGGCAGGAAACCCTATACCATCAGACAAATGGCTGTCCAGTCTCTCTCTCTCTCTTTTTTTTTACGTCTGTTCTGCTTTCTCTGTATTTATTACGAAGCATTTTTAGCGCGGTGTTTTTCAAACCTCAGCCATTTTAAGACCAGTAGACTTCAACTCCCAGAATTCCCCAAGCAGCATTTGTGGACTGCGGGTCCCAGAATTCCCCATCTAGCTATGCTATAGCATATAGTCCATGCCTCTTAAAGTGGCTGAGGTTGACAAACATTGTTTTAATCAGGGGTCTTCAAACGTGGCCCTTTTATGACTTGTGGACTTCAACTCCCAGAATTCCTCAGCCAGGCACGCTTCCTCCAGAGGGAAAGTGGCCAAAAAAGTCAAGATGGCTGCTACAGTGAGGCCAGAGAAGCTCCGCCCTTTTGCGATGCATATTAAAAAGGGCTGGAGCTTCCATTACAATATGTACCTAAAAGCTGGGCCAAGGTTTGGTAAATCCGAGACGTTTGAAGTAACTGCATCAGTCAAAATTTATTAAAAAAAAAATAGGCAGAGAATCAGTCGTTGGAAAGTACCAACTCTTGCCAAACCAACTTGCAGGGGTTTCTCCCCAAAATGTCTTGCAATATGTCAACGAAGAACTCAATCATCCAGGCCAAAAGTATCTTAAAAAAAGGTTAAATCATGGCAACTGGACCAAGGCTTGTTAATCTGAGACGTTTCGTTACTCATCCGAGTAGCTTCATCGGTCAAAATAAAAAAATGAAATAAAATTAGTTAGGCAGAGAGTCAGAAAGTTGTTGGAATTACACCACATGTTTCCAGTCCTCCACTTTTTGACAATTCCCCCCCCCCCCCGCCGCCCTTCCGAAATCCTCTCTCACTTGAAGTGGGAGGTGTGAATATTTTCCCAGCAGCCTTTGCAGCTGAGGCAGAAATAGCATGCTTGGCTGGGGAATTCTGGGAGTTGAAGTCCACTCCTTCTGAAGTTGCTAAGGCTGAGACATACTTGCTGATCAAGTGGAACAAAGTGATCCCATCACCCACCAGTGTATTAGTTTTATTTGTGTATATCTATCTATCAATCATCTATCTATCTATCTATCATCTATCTATCTATCTATCTATCTATCTATCTATCTATCTATCTATCTATCTATCTATCTATCTGTCTATCTGTCTATCTGTCTATCTGTCTGTCTGTCTGTCTGTCTGTCTGTCTGTCTGTCTGTCTATCTATCTATCTATCTATCTATCTATCTATCTATCTATCTATCTATCTATCTATCTATCTATCTATCTATCTGCTATCTATATGTATCATCTATCTCTACCATCTATCTATATCTATCTATCCAGTGCTTCTTTTGTCATAGAACACACCGGAATGGAGTTCAGCAGCTTTTTTTGATGGATTTTCCAAGTTTTAAAAGTAACTTTTGAAAATTTGATGTTTGGTCCACATGGACTTGAATCGCCCTGTCAAGCGTAGAAGGTTGGCAGCGAAATTGTTAAAATGGTGCATACTGGCTGCTTGTGTGTCGAGGCCGATGCATGCAAACTTCGTCCGCGCTGGTTGTGATGGCGCTGCTCAGCTTGTGATTGGTCATGTGGTCGTGCACTGAGTGCTTACTGTGGGTGGTGACTGTTATGTTTTGTTACACAACTGACGTGTGTGGGTGTGTGTACAGTGATTGGCTATGTGCGATAGGTAAATAATTTATTTTAAAAAATCATTGGTGAATTGAAAATCTTTTTTAAATTTTTAGTGTAAAAGTGTGGCCCCCAATTTTTTTTAAAAAAAATACTAATTCTCAACCACTGATCCTGCTAAGAACTGAATATATAATTATTTTAATAAAAGATTAACAAGGTGTGAGTTCCGGCACCTTTTTTCTTACAAAAAAAGCACTGTATCTATCTATCTATCTATCTATCTATCTATCTATCTATCTATCTATCTATCTATCTATCTATCTATCTATCTATCTATCTAGATACAGTGCTTTTTTTGTAAGCACTGTAGATATCTATCTATCTATCTAATATCTGTCTATCGTCTATTTCTATCATCTATCATCTATCTATATCTATCTTATATCTATATCTATCTATCTGTATCTATCTATATCTATCTATATCTCTATATATCTATCTATCTGTATCTATATCTCTGTCTGTATCTATCTATCTATCTATCTATCTATCTATCTATCTATCTATCTATCTATCTATCTGTCAAGGAGAGAAGCAACCTAGAACTAAGGAGAAATTTCCTGACAGTTAGAACAATTAACCAGTGGAACAACCTGCCTCCAGAAGCGGTGAATGCTCCAACACTGGAAGTTTTTAAGAAGAGACTGGACAGTCATTTGTCTGAAATGGTATAGGGTTTCCTGCCTTAGCAGGGGGTTGGACTAGATGACCTCCAAGGTCCCTTCCAACTACTACTACTTCTTCTTCTTCTTCTTCTTCTTCTTCTTCTTCTTCTTCTTCTTCTTCTTCTTCTTCTTCTTCTTCTTCTTCTTCTTCTTCTTCTTCTTCTTCTTCTTCTTCCTTCTTCTTCTTCTTCTTCTTCTTCTTCTTCTTCTTCTTCTTCTTCTTCTTCTTCTTCTTATTATTATTATTATTATTATTATTATTATCTATCATTATTTATTAGTATTAGACTAATAGTCCTTGACTTACGACCACATCTGAGCCCAAAATCGCTGTTGCTAAGCCAGACAGTTAAGTAAGTTTTGCCTCAATTTTACAACCTTTCTTGCCACAGGATCAGAATCAGAATAGAGCTGGAAGGGACCTTGGAGGTCTTCTAGTCCAGCCCCCTGCTCAAGCAGGAGACCCTCTACCATTCCAGACAAATGGGGCTGTTCGGTCTCTTCTAAAAACCTCCAGTGTTGGAGCACCCACAACCTCTGGTGGCAAGCTGTTCCACTGGTTAATTGTCCTCACTGTCAGGTAGTTTCTCCTTAATTCCAGGTTGCTTCTCTCCTTGATCAGTTTCCATCCGTTGCTTCTTGTCCTCCCTTCGGGCGCTTTGGAGAAGAGCTTGACTGCCTCTTCTTTGGGGCAGCCCCTCAAATACCGGAAGACTGCTATCATGTCCCCCCTAGTCCTTCCTGTCTCCAGACTAGCCATACCCAATTCCTGCAGCCAATTCCTCCAATACGTTTTAGTCTCCAGGCCTTGGATCATCTTAGTTGCTCTTCTCTGCACTTTTCCCCCAAAGTCTCCACATCTTTTTTTTTTTTTTTTGTAGTGTGGTGACCAAAACTGGATGCCGTACTCCAGGCATGGCCTTAGTGAGGCTTTATAAAGCGGGACTTAAGGCTGCCCTGCTTGGGTGAAAAAGCGCGTAAGTCACTTTTTCAGTGCTGTTGTCACTTTGGGTCCCTAAACGAACGGTCGTAAGTCGAGGACGACTTGGTTCTGAGTCTCTCCAAGCAAGTCTTCACGTCATTCGCCTAGAACGACAAGTGGGTTAAGGTCAGGTTTAAAATGTGGTAGGTGATCATCTTGAGCCAGTGGAGATTCTAGCTTAGGGGTCTTCAAACTTGGCAACTTTAAGACTGGCGGACTTCAACTCCCAGAATTCCTCAGCCAGCCCCTGGCTGGCTGAGGAATTCTGGGAGTTGAAGTCCGCCAGTCTTAAAGTTGCCAAGTGTGAAGACCCCTGTTCTAGCTCAACAAAGCTCCTTTGCCGAAGAGAGAGGCGGGCGTTGAAAGCCAAAACCTCACTTGTTGAAGCCACCCCAAAATTCTTACCTCAGCCAACATCCTTTTTTCTAGGAAAAAAGCCCCTGGCTGGAGCGTCTCCCATATTTTGCTCTTGCAAAATATTTAGCTTTTGAAGAGGAGGAGCCTCCGTCAGGCAGCCTGGCTTCCAAATAATGAACTCCAGATGTCCGTCTGATTCACACCGTCCGTTCGGGGCTGAGGGGAGTTGTCCTCTCAGATCTCCTCAGATCTCCTCAGATCTCCTCAGGGCAACCCATCGCCTCTTCCCGAGGTGGCCCCAAGTTGTTTTTTTACACTTTTCAATCTGAAGGGGTCCTGGGTGCTCTCTGAGCTGGGTGGTTTCCTTGCAGACGTTCCATGACCCGACTAGGTCACGTCCTCACGGCTAGAAGGATCCCTCAAGTAACGTATGACCCCTGCAGCATCCCCCAGGGTCACGTGCTCAAAATTCAGAGGCTTGGCAACCCCGGCTCATATTTACGATGATCGATGATCGCAGTGTCCCGTGTGTGTTTGTGTGTGTGTGTGTGTGAGAGAGAGAGAGAGAGAGAGAAAGAGAGAGAGAGAGAGACGTGATTCCCCTTTTGCGACCTTCTGACCAGCAAAGTCCTCCTCCTCCTCCTCCTCCTCCTCCTCCTCCTGCTTCCTCTGCAAACCTCATCCCTTCTGCAAACCTCATCCCTTCTAGCGCTGCTGATAATGAAATGTCTGCAAGAAAACAAGCAAGCTCAGAGAACACTGAGGACCCCACAGCCTTTTCCATTTTTTTCTCCTCCTCCTCCTCCTCCCTACAAACCTCATTCTTTTTAGCACTGATGTTGTTACCTAGTTGGGTAATGAAATGTCTGCAAGAAAACACCAAGATTAAAGAGTACCCAGAGATCATCATCTCCTCCTCCTCCTCCTCCTCCTCCTCCTCCTCCTCCTCCTCCTCCTCCTCCTCCTCCTCCTCCTCCTCCTCCTCCTCCTCCTCCTCCTCCTCCTTGCAAACCTCATTCTTTTTAGCACTGATGTTGTTACCTAGTTGGGTAATGAAATGTCTGCAAGAAAACACCAAGATTAAAGAGTACCCAGAGATCATCATCTCCTCCTCCTCCTCCTCCTCCTCCTCCTCCTCCTCCTCCTCCTCCTCCTCCTCCTCCTCCTCCTCCTCCTCCTCCTCCTCCTCCTCCTTGCAAACCTCATTCTTTTTAGCACTGATGATGTTTCCTAGTTGGGTAATGAAATGTCTGCAAGAAAACACCAAGATTAAAGAGTACCCAGAGATCATCATCTCCTCCTCCTCCTTCTCCTCCCCCCTCCTCCCCCCCTTCAAGTGCTAGTTGGGTAATGAAACATCAGCAAGAAAAGAGCCACGCTCAGCAAGCGCCAAGGACCCCCACAGTCCTCTTCCACGCCCACTCCCTTCTAGCACTGATGGCGTTACCTATCGGGGTCGTGCAACGTCTGCAAGGGAACAGCCGCCTCGGAGAGCACCAAGGACCCTACAGTCATTTCCCTTTTTCTCTCCTCCTTCTCCTCCCCCTCCCCACTCCGCAAACCCCCCTCCCTTCTAGCACTGCTGATGTTCCCTAGTTGGGTAATGAAACATCTGCAGGAAAACAACCAAGCTCAGAGATGACCCCACAGTCATTTCCCTTTTTTCCTCCTCCTCCTCCTCCTCCTCCTTCCTCCTCCTCCTCCTCCTCCTCCTCCTCCTCCTCCTCCTCCTCCTCCTCTCCTCCTCCTCCTCCTCCTCCTTCCTTTGTTACTGAACTTCTCCTTTATTGGCCAAGTCCCTTTTTTCGCTGCTAGTTGTAAGTTTGAACGGTCCTTAAATGAACTGTTGTAAGTTGAGTGCTGCTTGTACTCCTGGGAAGTTGTTGCCCTGTTGTGTGACGCAAAGGCAACACCTCCCTCTAAGATCGGCAATGTGGTGGCTTCTGTGGTCCGGGGTGACTGCAGCACCAGGTGGGGGTTGTTTCTGTGTGTGTGTGTGTGTGTGTGTGTGTGTGTGTGTGTGTGTGTGTGTGTGAGTGTTTGTGTGTCTACCAGTGTGTCTAGGTAAGCACTGGTCATTACAAGCCAAGCACCAAGAGAGACTTGCAAATTGCATCTCTCGGACACGACCCACCCTCGAGCCACTGTAGCGAATCCTGACTTAATGGCCTGTTTCTGGCTCCGCTGCTGGGGGATCCGCTAAGCATTTCACAAAGATTAGCTGCTAAATTGGCCTGCAAGGAAACATTTAATAACTGTGGAACATAATTACTCATCTCCAGCTCCTGCGGCTCCGGCTGTGGGGGAGAGCGACAGCTTTTCAGGCATGGCAATGGGCTTCGTGCTCGATTGGGGGGGGGGGGAGAAAGAGGCAACCTCCATGCTGTGCCCCCCTCACCCGGCCTGCCTTCATTAGGCCTTTGCACATCTGGCTTTCTCGGGAGGAAAAGGGGTGGGGGTGGGGATGATGGAGTGGCTTTCTCAATGCCTGCCCTAGGAGGAACGGGCCGAGGCTTGCAGTTTTTTTTTTTTAAATTTATTTATTTATGTATCTAATTACGGTATTTCTTTCCCGCCTTTCTTCTTTTTTTTTTTTTGCAAATAACCCGAGGCTGTGAACGTATCCAACACTTCTTCCTCTTTCTCTTTTCCCCTCAACAACCCCGTGATTGGTCCAAAGTCACGCAACTGGCATTCAGGCCTAGGGTGGGACTAGAACTCACCGTCTCCCGGTGATTGGCCCAAAGTCACCCAACTGGCTTTTGTGCCTAGGGTGGGACTAGAACTCACTGGCTCCTGGTGATTGGCCCAAAGTCACCCAACTGGCTTTTGTGCCTAGGGTGGAACTAGAACTCACCATCTCCCAGTGATTGTCCCAAAGTCACCCAACTGGCATTCAGGCCTAGGGTGGAACTAGAACTCACCGTCTCCCGGTGATTGGCCCAAAGTCATCCAACTGGCATTCAGGCCTAGGGTGGGACTAGAACTCATGGTCTCCCGGGGATTGGCCCAAAGTCACCCAACTGGCTTTTGTGCCTAGGGTGGGACTAGAACTCACTGGCTCCTGGTGATTGGCCCAAAGTCACCCAACTGGCTTTTGTGCCTAGGGTGGAACTAGAACTCACCATCTCCCAGTGATTGTCCCAAAGTCACCCAACTGGCTTTCATGCCTAGGGTGGGACTAGAACTCACTGTCTCCCAGTGATTGGCCCAAAGTCACCCAACTGGCTTTTGTGTCTAGGGTGGGACTAGAACTCACCATCTCCCGGTGATTGGCCCAAAGTCACCCAACTGGTATTCAGGCCTAGGGTGGGACTAGAACTCACTGTCTCCCAGTGATTGGCCCAAAGTCACCCAATTGGCATTCAGGCCTAGGGTGGGACTAGAACTCACCGTCTCCCGGTGATTGGCCCAAATTCACCCAACTGGCTTTCATGGCTAGGGTGGGACTAGAACTCACTGTCTCCTGGTAATTGGCCACCCAACTGGCTTTCATGTCTAAGGCGATACTAGAACTCACCGTCTCCCAGTGATTGGCCCAAAGTCAGCCAGAGAGAGCCTTGTGATGGGTCTTGTGATGGGGAAGTTATGTCAGGTCAAGTCAACTTTCGATTGGGCAGGAAAGGAAGGGATTAACTCCCAACATTAAGCAAGCCCGGATAATACTAAAGGTAGTCCTCAACTTACGACCGCAATGGAGCCCAAAATTTACGTTGCTAAGTGAGAAATTTGTAGACGAGCTGGTTTGCCATGTATTTATCGCGTGAACCTGGGGGGATGTTGCAACGGTCGTTAAGTGTGAAAAACAGTCAGAAGTCCCTTTTCTCAGTGCCGTCATGTTTCGAACGGTCGCTAAACGAACTGTTCTTACGTCGAGGACCTAACCTGTAAACGCAGGCTGTGTGTTTGTCGTTTGATTCTCGTGATCCAGATCCTTGGCAAACCTGAAATCTGCTCTTCCTCCTCCCCCCCGCATTTAATTAACTAATTAATATTTCTTAATAATATTAGTCAGTACAGAGGAAGCAGCCAGGAGTCTCCCCTCGACGGATCCGCCCGAAGGATGGTGCAAAGCCTATCGGCATCCTCGTTTGATTTTTTTTACCGCTTTTCTGATTGATTTCCGTTTGTCTTCCTGTCCACCAGCTGAATGGCTGGGAAGTCAGCCGGGAGAGGATTTAATCATCCCTTCCTTGCTTGGGGCGGAATATCTCCTTGGCACTGGGGAAACGGCGGGGTGCATCCCGGGAACGGCAGTCGCCGTGGTGGAAGGCGAGGAGAGTTAAATATATCCCTCCCTGGTTTGAAATCCAAGCGAAAGACGGCGGCGGTGCGACGGAGAACGTCGGGGCGAAGGGAAGTGGGGGAACAATTAATGACAACACAGGCCATCCCCGACGTAACAGCAGTTCGTTTCGTGACCGCTTGAAATACGACGGTACTGAAAAGAGTGACTTGGGACCATCCGTTCGGGCTGAGGGGAGTTGGCCTCTCAGATCTCCTCAGGGAAACCCATCGCCTCTTCCTGAGGTGGCTCCAAGTTGGTTTTTTTTACACTTTTCAATCTGAAGGGGTCCTGGGTGCTCTCTGAGCTGGGTGGTTTCCTTGCAGACGTTCCATGACCCGACTAGGTCACGTCATCAGGGCTAGAAGGATCCCTCAAGTAACGTATGACCCCTGCAGCATCTCCCAGACGTGACGTGCTCAAAATTCAGACGCTCGGCATCCCCGGCTCGTATTTACGCCGGTGGCGTAAATGACGGTCACGTGACCCCCTTTTGCGACGTTCCGACGAGCAAAGTTGATGGGGAAGCCAGATTCTATTCGCCACTGACTTCACAAAGCACAGAGGTTAACGACGGTGGCAAGAAAGGTGGTAACATGGGGCAAAACTCACTTAACAACTGTCTCGCTTAGCGAGAGAAACCTTGGTCTGGGTTGCGGTTGTAAGTCGAGGACTACCCTGTATTTCGCTGTCTAGGACCGGACGGGTTGCTCTCCTGCCGATTTCCATAAAAACGTTTCTTCTCCGCTGCTCTTTTTCCCCCCCCCCATCTCTTTCTCTTGGGAAGATGGTGGAAAAATAAAAGCTTCCCCTTCTCCGCCGTTTGTCCACAAACCTCCAGCGTGGAGAAACGGTTCTCGCTAACTGTGTGCCGGCCTTTCAACCTAGTGTAAGATTTCATGAGCAGGAGACCCCATCAGCGCTCGGCTTCCTGCCTCAGCGTTCGGCAGTAACCGCGCTCAAAGTGAGAGCGAATTGATCATTCTAGAATCAGAAGGAGAACAGAGCTGGGAGGGACCTTGGAGGTCTTCTAGTCCAGCCCCCTGCTCAAGCAGGAGATCCTATGCCCATGGTGGCGAACCTATGGCACGCGTGCCACAGGTGGCATGCAGAGCCCTCCCTGTGGGCGCACGTGCGCCGTCGCCCTAGTCCTAGGCCTTCAGCTGGGTTTTATAAAACCTTTTCGCTTTAGGCCTCCGCCGCCGTGTGCAAAAAAAGAGAAAAGGTTCAGTCAATCGATCAATTTCAACTTCTCGCGGGGAAAAAAAAAAGATCTCGCCAAGTTGGAATTGATTGATTGAACTTTTTAGTCCCACCCAGTCTGCCGTTACCACCGCAGCCGCAGCCACGCCCAATGGGTTGCTGTTTGGGCACTCGGTTCGCCATCACTGCTGTGCCATTCCAGACAAGGGGTTGTCCAGTCTCTTCGTAAAAACACCCACAACTTCTGGTGGCAAGCTGTTGCACTGGTTAATCGTCCTCACTGTTAGGAAGTTTCTCCTTAATTCCAGGTTGCTTCTCTCCTTGATTAGTTTCCATCCGTTGCTTCTTGTCCTGCCTTCGGGCGCTTTGGAAGTGGACCCCCCCTCTTCTTTGTGGTAGCCCCTCAAATACTGGAATACTGCTATCATGTTCCCCCCTATTTCTTCTTTTCTCTAGACTGGCCAAACCCAAGTCCCGCAGCCGTTCTTCATATGTTTTTGTCTCCAGGCCCTTAATAATAATAATAATATAAAGTTGAAAGGGACCTTGGAGGTCATCTAGTCCAACCCCCTGCTCAGGCAGGAAGCCCTATACCATTTCAGGCAAATGGCTGTCCAGTCTCTTCTTAAAAACCTCCAGTGTTGAAGCATTCACCACCTCTGGAGGCAGGTTGTTCCACTGGTTAATTGTTCTAACGGTCAGGAAGTTTCTCCTTAGTTCTAGGTTGCTTCTCTCTTTGGTTAGTTTCCATCCGATGCTTCTTTTCCTGCCTTCAGGTGCTTTGGAGAATAGTTTGACTGCCTCTTCTTTGGGGGCAGCCCCTGAAATATTGGAACACTGCTATCATGTCACCCCTCACCCTTCTCTTCATTAAACTACACATACCCAATTCCAGCAAGCGTTCCCTATATGTTAATCATCTTAGTTGCTCTTCTCTGCACTTTTTCCAAGGTCTCCACATCTTTTTTTTTGTCATGCGTTGACGAAAACTGGATGCCCACATTCCAGGTGTGGCCTTACTAAGGCTTTATAAAGCGTTACTTAGTAGACTTAGTAAGCATCCAAGAACGTTTGCCTCAATTTCCCCTTATTTCCTTCTGCGCAAAGATGCCTTGCGTGAAGATTGTGCAGCAGGTGGCGCATTGTTTTGAAGTGATAAATAAGAGATAAGTTTGGGGAAGGGGCAGTGCAGCTGGCTTGTAGTGGAAAGCTGAGATTCACAGAACTGCTCAGTCAAGTATTTAAGACATTAGTGGTGCACCTGCCAGGCCAATTCATCATCTTGCACATCTGGCGAGCATTCAGAAGCCCCTGGATTATTTAATACAAGAACACCTTCTGCCTACAGAAATTTAAGGAGGATGGAGAATGCATGCATTGCTGAAAAGCAACATGGTGCCATTGCAGAGAACAAGATTGTGTAACAAAACCAGGAGTGGCTTAAGACAGTTCATTTAAAAAGTCAGAGAAAGAAAAGCAGAGAAGAGAGAAGGGAAGGGAAGGAAGGAAGGAGGGAGAGAAGAGAAAGAAAGAAAGAATTATTTTCATGGCTGAAAAGAAAACACTACACAATTACAATTAAGAAGAGAATGAAAAGGAGAAGAGAAGAGAAGAGAGAGGAAGGGAGGGGAAAGAAAGAAAGAAAAAGAGAAAAAGAAAGAAAGAAAGAAAGAAAGAAAGAAAGAAAGAAAGAAAGAAAGAAAGAAAGAAAATTATTTTCATTGATGAAAAGAAAACACTCCACAATCACAATTAAGATATTATAAAACAAAACCAGGAGTGGGTTAAGACAGTTCATTTAAAAAGTCAGAGAAAGAAAAGCAGAGAAGAGAGAAGGGAAGGGAAGGAAGGAAGGAGGGAGAGAAGAGAAAGAAAGAAAGAAAGAAAGAAAGAAAGAAAGAAAGAAAGAAAGAAAGAAAGAAAGAAAGAAAGAAAGAGAGAGAAAGAGAATTATTTTCATGGCTGAAAAGAAAACACTACACAATTACAATTAAGAAGGGAATGAAAAGGAGAAGAGAAGAGAAGGCAGAGGAAGGGAGGGGAAAGAAAGAAAGAAAGAAAGAAAGAAAGAAAGAAAGAAAGAAAGAAAGAAAGAAAGAAAGAAAGAAAGAAAGAAAGAAAGAAAGAGAATTATTTTCATTGCTGAAAAGAAAACACTCCACAATCACAATTAAGATATTATAAAACAAAACCAGGAGTGGGTTAAGACAGTTCATTTGAAAACTCAGAGAAGGAAAAGGAGAAGAGAAGAGAAGAGAAGAGAAGAGAAGAGAAGAGAAGAGAAGAGAAGAGAAGAGAAGAGAAGAGAAGAAAGAGGAAGGGGGGGGGAGAAGAGTTTTTCACTTACAACCATTTGTTTAGTGGCCAATCAAAGCTGGCTGGGTGACTTTGGGTCAATCCCTGGGAGACGGTGAGTTCTAGTTCCATTTTAGGTATGAAGACCAGCTGAATAGTTTTTGAAACAGTCACACTCAGTCCAACCCACCTCACAGGATTGTTGGGAAAGGAGGAGGAAGAGGAGGAGGAGGAGGAGGAGGAGGAGGAGGAGGAGGAGGAAGGTGTGCGGGATATGTCCACTGCCTTATGTTACTTCTCTAGAGTAATAAAGGCTGGATAAAAATCTAATAGTTCAAATGAATAAATAAAATTGATGCAACCTGCATTAAAAAAAAAAAGACGGAGTTACGACTGCACCTTGGGACTGTGCCATTTTGACTTTCTTTTTTTTTTCCAACTGCACCCTCCAGATATCTCTGCCCGATGTGCTGGGATAAATATCCACATTTGTCTAGCTAGCACAAGCGTCTGCAGGTAGTCCTCGACTTAACCACAATTGGGCCCAAAATTTCCGCCGCTAAGCGAGGCACGGGTTAAGTGAATTTTGCCCCATTTTGCAACCTCTTTTTTTTTCCTGCCACCGTCATTAAGTGAACCACTGCGGTGTCAAATTAGTAACACGGTTGTTAAGTGAATCTTTTCTTCCCTACTGACTTTGCTTGTCGCAAAGTGGGAAGGTCGCAAAAGGGGAATCGCGTGACCCAGCCGGGACGTTGCAACCGTCATAAATGTGAGTCAGTTGCCAAGCATCTGAGTTTAGGACTGTGAAAAATGGTCCTAAGTCATTTTTTGCAATGCCGTTGTAACTTCAGACGGTCACTAAATGAACTGAGGCTAGTCAAGTAGTAACTGTGAGAGGGATCTCGGAGTCCTAGTGGACGATCCCTTAAATAGGAGCCAGCCGTGTGCTGCAGCGGCCAAAAAAGCCAACACAGTGCTAGGCTGCATTAACAGAGGGAGAGAATCAAGATCACGTGAAGTACTAATACCACTTTACAAGGCCTTGGTAAGGCCACACCTGGAATGCTGCATCCAGTTTTGGTCACCACGATGTAAAAAAGATGTTGAGACTAGAAGGAGTACAGAGAAGAGCAACAAAGATGATTAGGAGACCGGAGGATAAAACATACGAAGAACGGTGGCAGGAATTGGGTACGTCTAGCTTAAAGAAAAGAAGAACCTGGGTGACATGATAGCTGGGTTCCAATCTCTCATGGGCTGCCCCAAAGAAGAGGCAGTCAAGCCATTCTCCAAAGCGTCTGAACGCAGGACAAGAAGCAACGGATGGAAAATAACCCAAGAGAGAAGCAACCTAGAACTAAGGAGGAATTTCCTGACAGTTAGAACAATTAACCAGTGGAACTCCTTGCCTCCAGAAGCTGTGAATGCTCCAACACTGGAAGTTTTAAAGAAGAGACTGGACAGCCATTTGTCTGAAATGGTATAGGGTTCCCTACCTGAGCAGGGGGTTGGACTAGATGACCTCCAAGGCCCCTTCCAACTACTACTACTACTACTACTACTACTACTACTACTACTTCTCCTTCTTCTTCTTCTTCTTCTTCTTCTTCTTCTTCTTCTTCTTATTATTATTATTATTATTATTATTATTATTATTATTACTATTATTATTATTATTATTATTATTATTATTATTATTATTATTATTATTATTATTATTATTATTTGCACAGTCAGCCAGATGTTCAGACTGGATTTGGCATTTTTGTCTACCTATCGATTACTATTGTTATTGTTATTATTATTATTATTATCTACTTGTACATCTCATTAGTACAACCCAGAATTCACGCCATTGGGCACCAGGTTGAACCCGATAGATTTTTGTCGATTGCTTAATTCAGTTTCTATGGGAGCGATGTGGCTCAGCCAATAACTGCTGTTCTTTTTCTTGATCTCAAATATATTCATCATGTTTTTTTTTCCTGTCACAGTTTAATATGAGGCAATAAAAGGGCCCTGAAGCCATCAAAGTCCAACCATCGGTCAGAGTCGTTGAGAAAAAGTTAATGAACCATGACATCCTGTATTTTTTCCATCAGTAATTTTTTATCTTAATGGAGCATAAGGCCCAGCCTGTGCAGAAACTTGAGTGCACACAGAAACACAAAACACGCAAGGAAGCAAAACAGGGACAACTTGAAACGGTGTGTTTTTCAACCTCTGCCACTAATTAAGATGGGTGGACTTCAACTCCCAGAATTCCCCAGCCAGCCGTGGTGAATATATTGGATAGAAAGAAAAAGAACAGCAGTTACGACTGGGGAATTCTGGGAACGGAAGTCCACCCATCTTAAAAGTGGCAGAGGCTGTACCGAGTTCAAATCTTAATTCTTCGATGGGATCCCATCATGCTGGGTGCCAGGTTTGGCTTGGCCGATATGGTGGGAACAGTAACCTAGAATGGGCAAGATCTTGGGATCTACTGACTGACGGGGCATCCAAGCTGGACCTGGCTGAAGTACACATTTTTAAACTTGTCATTGGAGAAGCATTTATCACACAGTTGAACCACAAAAACCTACAGAATAGAATAGAATTAGAATTACAGAATAGAATAGAATTACAGAATAGAATAGAATAGAATAGAATTACAGAATAGAATAGAATTAGAATTACAGAATAGAATAGAATTACAGAATAGAATAGAATAGAATAGAAATAGAATTACAGAACAGAATAGTATAAACAATGAATAGAATTACAATAAATTACAGAATAGAATAGAATAGAATGGGACCCTGGAGGCCTTCTAGTCCAGCCCCCTTGCTTTGAAGAAGCAGTTGCTTGTTTGGCATGTGCTCATGGACAACCAGCAGATCTAAAGGATGAAGGTTGCCCAGGATTTTTATGAGAAAAATCATGTTTAAATTAAAGGAAGTCAGAGGTTGGATGAGTATCAGGAAAAAACGTCCTCATGATGAAAGCTGGATTGTGAGGGGAAAAAAAGGTCCTCATGATCCAGATTAACCCTGGA
This sequence comes from Vipera latastei, assembly GCA_024294585.1. NCBI lineage: Eukaryota > Metazoa > Chordata > Lepidosauria > Squamata > Viperidae > Vipera > Vipera latastei. The sequence continues at coordinate 4,674,084 of CM044358.1, forward strand.
GGCAACAACCTCTCCTTCCCTGGGATTGTGTTTTCTCAAACTTAGCAACTTTAAGATGAGCTGTGGACTTCAATTCCCAGAATTAACCAGCCAGAATTGATGGACTTCAACCCCCAGAATTCCCTCCGTGGGCAGGGAATTCTGGGAATTGAAGTCCACCCATCTTCAAGTTGCCACGGCAGTTTCAACCCTGACAGCAGTCAACTTGCGAACTGGGCACCCTGTTCTCTTGGCAGCCATCTTTGTTTGCTTGTTTGGCCACCAGTGTTTGGCAGCCATCTTTCTTAGCTTATGTTGTTTTGTGAGTGCGCCCACAACAGGCTATCTGATTTCCGGATGGGCTCAGGGGCCTCTAAAGATTGGGACCTTCCGGCTAAAAAGGCACGTCCTCGTTTGCCATCTGTCTTTGGAGCCTCCAATGCGGCTAGAAACCTGAGCAGGTTCACATGACCATTTTTGTGGGATCTCATATAAGAGGAGTGTGCGCAAAAAGGGGAACAACGCCGCCACCCAGTGGTGGTTCCATTACATAGCATCAGCCTTGGGATATTTTACATATAAAGGAAAATACTGGAATAGAATAGAATAGAGTAGAATAGAAAATATGGAATAGAATAGAATGGAATGGAATGGAATGGAATAGAATAGAATAGAATAGAATAGAATAGAATAGAATAGAATAGAATGGAATGGAATGGAATGGAATGGAATGGAATGGAATGGAATAGAATAGAATAGAATAGAATAGAATAGAATAGAATAGAATAGAATAGAATAGAATAGAATAGAATAGAAAATATGGAATAAAATAGAATAACTATAGAATATAGAATAGAATAGAATAGAATAGAATAGAATAGAATAGAATAGAATAGAATAGAATAGAATAGAATAGAACAGAATAGAAAATAGGAGAAAAGATAGGATAGGATAGGATAGGATAGGATAGGATAGGATAGGATAGGATAGGATAGGATAGGATAGGATAGAGCTGGAAGGGACCATGGAGGTCTTCTACTCCAGCCTCCTGCTACCATTTCAGACAAATGACTGTCCAGTCTCTTCTTAAAAACTTCCAGTGTTGGAGCATTCACAGCTTCTGGAGGCAGGTTGTTCCACTGGTTAATTGTTCTCATTGTCAGGAAATTTCTCCTCAGTTCTAGGTTGCTTCTCTCTTCGGTTATTTTCCATCCGTTGCTTCTTGTCCTGCCTTCGGGCGCTTTGGAGAAGAGCTTGACTCCCTCTTCTTTGGGGCAGCCCCTGAGAGATTGGATATTGTAGCCCAGGGCTGAAATGAGGAGGGTCCCTTGAGGCTGTCTGAGCTTGATTGTTGTTTTTCCCCCCCAGAGGTTTCATTACCCAGACAAGGTAACAGAATTACTGCTCCCTTCTACCACTGCTGATGTTACCTGGTTTCAGTAATGAAACATCTGCAAGGAAACAGTCAAGCTCGGAAAATTTTACACGTCAAGAAAATGCAAAGTGCTCCAGAGAAATACACGGAGAATACTTTGCAAGGAGGCAGCAGTTAAGAGGATGTCCAGAACTGGTTCGGTTGTCTGAAAGCGATCCAGTTTTAAATGCCTGGACCATATGGTCTGAACGTCTTCTACAAAAGACATCAAGTCAGGCTTTCAGTGAAGTCCTCTCTCAAGGCTTCCTCCTCACACGAAGGTGACTTGGTGGAGTATGCACCACTTAGCAGAATAACAAAATAACAGACTTGGAAGGGACCTTGGAGGTCTTCTAGTCCAACCCCTTGCTCAGGCAGAAAAGCTATACCATTTCAGAGAAATGGCTGTCCAATTTCATTCGGAGAACCTCCAGTGGTGGGGCACCCACAACTTCTAGAGGCAAACAGTTCCACTGATTAATTGTTCTCACTGTCAGGAAATTTCTCCTAAGTTGCTTCTCTCCTTGATGAGTTTCCATCCATTGCTTCTTGTCCTGCCTTCGGGCGCTTTGGAGAAGAGCTTGACTCCCTCTACTTTGGGGCAACCCCTGAGATATTGGAAGGCTGCTATCCTGCCCCCCCTCGTCCTTCTCGTCATTAAACGAGACAGACCCAACTCCAGCAACCGTTCCTTATATGTTTTAGCCTCCACTCCCCTGAATGTCTTTGCTGCTCTTCTCTGCACTCTTTCTAGAGTCTCGACATCTTTTTGACATCGTGGTGACCCAAACTGGATGCAGCATTCCAGGTGTGGCCTTACCAAGGCCTTGTAAAGTGCTATTAAGACTTCACGTGGATCTTGGTTCTATCCTTCTGTTAATGCAGCCTAAGGGTTTATGTTAGACAGGTGAAATACGAGCACTTGCGAATTCTGTCAGAAACAACACGAGCAACCATGGAATGACAAGCGCAGGGCCACGAGCATTTCCTCATCAGGTGTCTGTCGTCAGATGACGTGGCTGTAGAAGTCAGGCTGGAATGGGAAGGTGTCACCTGTAAACCACAGTCTGTTCTGCCGGCAGCCTTAGCCTTTAAGCCCAGCGTGCAGCCCTTCATTCAGCTGACTCCTTTGAATAGAATAGAAGCTGGAAGGGACCCTGGAGGTCTTCTAGTCCAGCCCCCTGCTCGACCAGGAGAGCCTATATGCCAAGCCTGAAGACTTGGCTATTTGAACTTGCCGGCCTGGACTAAGGGTTTGGGATTTTAGATCTTAAATTTTAAAAATTTTAAATTTTAGAATGTGTTTATTGTTTAGGGCTATTTGATTTAATCTCATTTTAATTTTTATACATTATGTGTTGTTTATAGTGTTTTAATCGCCCTGTACACCGCCCCGAGTCCCTTCAGAGAGGGGCAGTATATAAATCCAAATTAATTAATTAATTAATTAATTAATTAATTAATTAATTAAAGAGAAGGGATTGTCTAGTGTCCTGTCGGCCCAGAATTCCAAGTCACTTGAATTCCTGCAGGACATACTCCTGCAGCCCATCATCCACGTCTTTGCTGTTTCCCTGCTTGCTCCAGGCTGGTGGAAGAATTTATGCTGCTGGGAAACATGGCGGTGGCCCATCGGATTTACCGCTCCTTTCCCACCAAAGCCCTCCTGCGCCGGCATCCCCCGCCCCAGAGCAAGATGCTGCACGACCTCATGGCCTTTTGCAACCAGATGGGCCTGGAGATCGAGTGCACCAGTGCCGGGGCCCTACACGTGAGTAAAGGCAGGAGCCGGAGGGGAGAAAAGCTTATTTTCAAAGGGGGGGAACAGTCAGATGGGCTTGCCCTGCATTCAGCAAAGGTTTGGGCTTGGAAGAGGAGGAGGAGGAGGAGGAGGAGGAGGAGGAGGAGGAGGAGGAGGAGGAGGAGGAGGAGGAGGAGGAGGAGGAGGAGGAGGAGGAGGATGACGACTCTGTGGGATCCTTGGTGCTCTCTGAGTTGGGTGGTTTTCTTGCAGACGTTTCATTGCCCAACTAGGTAACATCATCGGGGGTAGAGGAGAAGGAGAAAGCTCTCTGAGCTTAGTTGTTTTCTTACAGGTGTTTCATTACCCATCCTTAGGGCTACGTCCTAGCCTAAGGCAGGACTAGAACTCACCACCGCCTGGTGATTGGCCCAAAGTCACTCAGCCAACTTTCATGGCTAAGGCAGAACTAGAACTCACTGCCTCCTGGTGATTGGCCCAAAGTCACCCCACCAGCTTCCATGGCTAAGGTGGGACTACAACTCCCTGTCTCCTGGTTTCTAGACCAACACCAGCGGGGCAATGCGCAATCAGAAGCAATGTTGGCTTCCCTCTTAGCGCCTGCGTCTCTTTCTCTGTCTTCCAGAAAAGCCTGAATGAAACCTTTGGGAATGACCAATACAGCGAAGCGAGGAAGGAAGTGCTGACTCACATGTTCTCTCGTCCCATGCAGGTAGGAAGGAGGGTCGTTTTATTTTATTTTATTTTATTTAAATTTATTTTATTTTATTTACATTTATTTTATTTTATTTAAAATTATTTTTATTTATTCTATTTAAATTTATTTGATTTTATTTATCGAATTTATTTTATTAAATTTTAAATTTATTTATTCAATTTATTTTATTGATTCGCTTCAAATTTATTTTATATTCATTCAATTAAATTTTATTTTATTGACTCAGTTCAAGTTTATTTTATTGATTCAGTTCAAATTTATTTTATTTTATTCATTCAATTAAATTTTACTTTATTGATTCAGTTCAAGTTTATTTTATTGTTTCAGTTCAAATTTATTCATTCAATTAAATTTTATTTTATTGATTCAGTTCAAATTTACTTTATTGATTCAGTTCATATTTATTTTATTCATTCAATTAAATTTTATTTTATTGATTCAGTTCAAGTTTATTTTATTGATTCAGTTCAAATTTATTTTATTTTATTCATTCAATTTTACTTTATTGATTCAGTTCAAGTTTATGTTATTGATTCAGTTCAAATTTATTTTATTTTATTCATTCAATTTTACTTTATTGATTCAGTTCAAGTTTGTTATTGATTCAGTTCAAGTTTATTTTAGTGATTCAGTTCAAATTTACTTTATTGATTCAGTTGATATTTATTTTATTCATTCAATTCAATTTCATTTTATTGATTCAATTCAAACTTATTTTATTGATTCAATTTAAAATTATTTTGTTTTATTTAATACATTTGCCACCCATCTCGCCCCCAAGGCTTAACTGGCTTACAGGAGGTTTCTGATTTATATTAAAGTATAAAGCGGGGGGGGGGGAATCCACCCTCATCAAATGTAAGACTTGTGGACTTCAACTCCCAGAATTCCCCAGCCGGAAGTCCACAGGTCTTAAAGTTGCCAAGGTTGGACACACACACACCCCTTATAAAAAGCTTTTCCTGGACTCTCATCCAGACCTCCTCCGTGTTCCCTGGGATGGAGAGTCCTGCTCTTCCCAAAACTTTGCAGCTTCTTTCCCTGTCAGCCATGCCAGAAAGGCCTCCATCTTCCTTCCCGGCCTTGGTTGGTGTTAGCTTCTGATGTGTCCCCCGTCTTTGCAGATGGCGGTCTATTTCTGCACGGGCATGCTGAAGGACGAGGCTCTCTTCCGGCACTACGCCCTCAATGTGCCTCTGTACACTCACTTTACGTCGCCCATCCGCCGGTTCCCGGACATTGTGGTGCACCGACTGCTCTCAGCTTCCCTGGGTGAGTTTTTCAGGATGAAGGGTGGACTGCCTGCCTGGTTGCATCTAAAAAAGGATAAGGCAGGGCAGGGGTAGGCAACCTTGGCTCTTTTGTGACTCGTGGACTTCAACTCCCAGAATTCCTCAGCCAGCATGGGGGAAACTTTGGCCCCTTCATGACTTGTGGACTTCAACTCCCAGAATTCCTGAGCCAGCATGGCTCAGCTTGGAAAACTCTCCCTTTCCCCTCAGCGTGGCTGGCTCAGGAATTCTGGGAGTTGAAGTCCACAAATCTTACTAAACCAGGGGTAGGCAACCTTAGCTCTTTTATGACTTGTGGACTTCAACTCCCAGAATTCCTGAGCCAGCATGGCTCAGCTTGGGAAACCCTCCCTTTCCCCTCAGCGTGGCTGGCTCAGGAATTCTGGGAGTTGAAGTCCACAAGTCATAAAAGAGCCAAGATTGCCTACCCCTGGACCAGGGGTATCCAGCCTTGGCCATGTTACGATCTGTGGACTTCAACTCCCAGAATTCCCCAGCCAGCATGGTCTTAAAGTTGCCAAGGTTGGACACTGGTAGGGCAGAGCGTCCTTCCTCAATGCAATGCCCCCCAGGTGGTCCCAGACTACAGTACCCATCATTCTTAGCCCGCCTTTGGGGAAGTCTGGTCGAGGGAAATTTGGGCACCGGATCTTCTTTTCTGCCTGGTAAGAGCATAAAGATCCTGATGGTGTGACTGGATAGGTTGCCAGATTCATTCATTCATTCATTCACTCATTCCGTCCATCCATCCATCCATCTTTATTATTTTTACAAATAGTTCCAGGTGGCGAACATATCCAGCACACCTTCCTCTTTCTCTTTTTCCCACAACAACCCTCCGAGGTAGGTTGGGCTGAGAGAGAGAGGGACAGAGGCTTGCCCAAAGTCACTGAGCTGGCTTTCATGCCTAAAGGGGGACTAGAACTCACCGTCTCCTGCTGATTGGCGCAAAGTCACCCAGCCGACTCTCGTACCTAAGGGGAGACTAGAACTTCCTGTCTCCTGGTGATTGGCCCAAAGTCACCCAGCTGGCTTTCCTGCATAAGGCGGGATTAGAACTTACCAGCTCCTGGTGATTGGCCCAAAGTCACCCAGCCGGCTTTCCTGCCTAAGGCGGAACTATAACTCACCGTCTCCTAGGGATTGGTCCAAAGTCACCCAGCCGGCTTTGATGCCTATGGGGGAACTACAACTCACCGTCTCCTGGTGATTGGCCCAAAGTCATCCAGCCAGCTTTCCTGCCTAAGGCGGAACTAGAAATCGCCACCTCCTGGTGATTGGTCCAAACTCACCCAGCCGGCTTTCGTGCCTAAGGTGATTGGTCCAAAGTCACCCAACCTACTCTCATGCCTAAGTGGGGACTAAAACTCCCCGTCTCCAGGTGATTGGCCCAAAGTCATCCAACCGACTCTCATGCCTAAGGCAGGACTAGAACTCCCCGTCTCCTGATTTCTAGCCCAACGCTTTAATCACTGCTCCAAACTGACTCTCCCTGCATGTTCCTTTTCCCGGCCAATCAAAAACCGCTCTCTTGCTTTGCGCAAGATGCCGCGGTCAGGTTCTTTCCGTAGCGCACGGAAGGAGGGGAGGCTCTGCTCCGTACTTACCGCCCCACGGAAATGACGGGGAGGGGGAGCAGGTCTCTTCCCCAGGTGGCTTCCAACCGGAAGGTGTCTCTTTTCAAGGGCTGGCTCCTGCCCCACAGATGGAGGCGGCCGAGATGCAGAAGCAGGCGGAGCACTGCAACGATCGCAAGATGGCTTCCAAGCGGGTGCAGGAACTCAGCGTCGATCTCTTCTTCGGCGTGTTTGTCAAGGTCAGGGGGCCATTCGGGGCCCCGGAGGGGAGGGGGTGGGGTGGGCTCTAAAAACTGGCTGGGTGTTGTGTTTGTGTAGCCCCGCTCTGTTGGAAGAAACATCGCAATTTTCTTCCTCGATTTACGACCGCAATGCAGCCCCACGTTTCCCTCGCCAAGCGAGACGTTTGTTAAGATGGGTTTTGCCCCCGTTTTCCCACCTTTCTCGCCACCGTCGTTAAGCGAATCACTGCAGTTCTTAAGTTAGCAACACGGTTTTTACGTGAAGCGGCCTTCCCCATCGTTTGTCAGAAGGTCGCAGAAAGGGGTATCACGTGACCCCGGGAGGCTGCGACCGTCATAAATACGAGCCAGTTGCCAAGCGTTGTGAATTTTGATCATGTGACCGCGGGGATGTTGCAGTGGTCGTAAGTGTGAGTAAGGGTTGTAAGTCCCTTGCAACTTCGAATGGCCACTAAATAAATGAATCTAAACCGAGGACTCCCTGTATAGCAGAGTTTCTCAATGTAGCAACTTTTAAGATGTGTGGGGTTCAAATCTAGCCATGCTTACTGAGGAATGCTGGGAGTTGAAGTCCAGACAACCTGGATTAGGAACGCTGGGAGTTGAAGTCCACACTTCTTCAAAGATGGCAAGTGGAAAAACACTGATCCGAAAATGTGCCACCGGGGCGATTTTTTCAGCGAATATATCAAAACAGGTAGTCCTCGACTTACAACAGTCCATTTAGTGACCACTCAAAATTACAACGGCACTGAAAAATGGGACTTAGGACCGTTTTTCACCCTTAACAACTGACCCGCCGCCCCCATGGTTTACGTGATCAAAATCCAGACGCCTGGCAACTGACTCATATTTATGACGGTGGCCGTGTCCTGGTGTGTGTGTGTGTGTGTGTGTGTGTGCCGTGATCCCCTTTTGCGACCTTGAAGGGGGGGAAGCGGGATCCACTTAACAACTGGGCTACTAACTTCACAACTACGGTGATTCACGTAACCACTGTGGCAGGAAAAGATGTAAAAACGGGGCAAAACTCAACGGATGTTTCACTTAGCCACATAAACTGGAGGGGTTCCATTGTGGTCGTAACTTGAGGACCACTTGTAAAAGCAAGAGACCTCCAGGTCTGATCTAAGGCCTTTGGAAATCTTTCTTTCCTGGACAGATCTGTGGATCTGTTCTCCTCCTGACTCAACCAGAGTTCAATTCAAGCCTTTCTCTTCTCTCTTAAGCTTTACTTAAAGGTTTTGTGTGTTTTCCAGGCTTGGATGGGAACCCGGGTTCGAATCTCTGTGCGGAACGAAGGGGCTGCTCCCTTTTGCTCATCCCTCCCTCCCTCCTTTCCTGCCCAACGCCCCCCCCCTCCCAATGTTGTCTCTTGCAGGAGTGTGGACCGCTGGAATCGGAGGCCATGGTGATGGGTGTCCTCAGCGAGGCCTTTGACGTCCTGGTGCTGCGATTCGGAGTCCAGAAGCGCATTTATTGCAACGTGAGCCCACGCGATTCCCCCTTTCCCCCCCCCCCCGGGTGGCGGGATGGGTGTGAGAGTGAGCCAGGCAATTCGTTTACATTTTTAGTGAACCCAACCAGACCAAACTGGACAGAGCCAGGGAACCTAGGAAATAAAAAGATTTGGTTGGGGGCTGTGCAGAATGAATAAATCGATGGGGGGGGAAGTATTTTTTTTGAAAAGGTTATCAAAAAAAACCCCCAACAACAACATAAAATAAATGAATAAAATTCCCCAAATTGCATCTCTCTGGGACAGGCAAATAGATAGCGGATCAGAATAGCCATAGCAGACTTATATTCCTATATCAGGGGTTTTCAAACTTGGCCCTTTGATGACTTGTGGAGTTCAACTCCCAGAATTCCTCATCCAGGCACGTGTGCCTGGCTGAGGAATTCTGGGAGTTGAAGTCCACAAGTCATAAAAGGGCCAGGTTTGAAGACCCCTGACCTATAGGATGGTTGCAGTGTCCAGAAAATAAACCCCAGTTAAGATCGTCAGTCAGACTTAGGCATTTAGTACCGTATTTCCCCAAATATAAGCTCTAACCGGAAGATAAGCCCCAGTGCGTCTTTTGGAGCAAAAATTAATATTAAGACCCAGGTCTTATTTTCGGGGAAACACGGTTAGCAACTGTGGCAAGAACGGTTGTAAAAATGGAGCAAAGCTCGCTTAACAGCTGTCACGCTTAGCAACGGAAACGTGAGGCTCAGTTGAGGTCGTAAGTCGAGGACTACCTGCTGTTGAAAGAAAAATCTTCATCAGGGTCCAGTCCAAGCCGGGAATAAACAAACATGGAGACTGCTTTGGGAAGAAGGTTGCAGTTTATCGAAGAGGAGAGCCAGAGAGAAAGATGGCTCTGGAAAAACTGACCGCATGGAGCTGGGAGTGGTGGGTTTTTATACCTTCTGGGGCTCTTGAGGTTGTTTCCTGTTCCTGTTTGAGGCTTTGTATTTCCTGTGTCGCATACTTTGACCTGAGTCTGAGTGTGCCCTTTTGGCATCTGTGGGTCAATCCTATCATGTCCTGTCTTAAGAGTTTGGGTGGGGTATGCAGAATTTAGGTGTCTTTGTCTTCCTAATTTCATCAGCTTCTAGCTGGAAGCCTCCAACCAACCTGAATGGATTATTTACATCTGCATTTCTAAAAGCTGCTTTCTGCTGTGTTGTCTGGCTGGGGGTGTGCGTGGAGAGCTTTCTGCCTTTTTTAAAAGATCTTCTCCATTATTCCTTTGGGGAAATATATTCTGCCTTTTTAATATCCCCCCAAATATTTCTTTCTCTGGATTCTTCCCGCTCTGCCTTGCCCTGTCGCAGTGGCTGGTCTCGTGCCATCGCAAGCCAGTTCAGGACCCCATCCTGGGGGAGGGAAAGGAGAGTTGAGGGCTCCCACCCACCTGCTTTGTTCCCTCCCTTCCTTGTCTTCTTCTGCTTGGGGACGCCGGGCTGGTACCGGCTGCATCTCCATCTGCGCCTCGCAGAGTTCAAGACCATTATCCCTTCCCAGCACGGTCATTAAAGCGGAGCCGATAGTGCCAAGCAGGCACTTCTGCCTTCCGAACGATCGAGCAGGGAGATGTTGCAATGCATTTCCGCTGTCGCAAACAGGACTCGGCGGCATCTGTCAGCCCCCTCCATCTGGGGCGGGCAGAGGGCCGTGCCGCTCTCTGGTGGGTACGAGACGGGGAAGGAGCTGGGAGGGATGCTAGGCTGTTTTTTTTTATTTCCCTTTTTCTTTTGAAGACGTCTAAATAAAGGTGGTTCCCCCCCCCACCCCCTTACCAATCACAGCTGAGCCCAAAACTTCTGTCGCTTAGTGGGATGCTGGTTCGGTGAGTTTTGCCCCAATATACGACTTTTCGTTTCGGCAGAGAGAGAAGGACCGGGCCAAAGTCACCCAGTTGGCTTTCATGCCAAAGGCAGAACTCACCGTCTCCTTGTTATGTGCTCTGGGCCGCTTTCCTTCGTGGCCAGAGGCAAGCTCGCCTGACCAATAACCAGCCAAGACACAGTGAAGGCCTTTGGATTCGTTTATTGCAATAAGCAGGGAGAGAAGCTATATTGCATGATCACTTCCCCCCAAGGTTCCTGTGGCTTCGACACTTTCTATCATTTCATCTCTGTTAGTGAGAATTAAATCCAATATGGCTAATCCCCTAGTTCCCTTCTCTACTTTTTGGGAGAGAAAGTTGTCTGCTAGGTTTGTCAGGAATCTGTTAGATCTTCCACTTGGTGCAGAGTTTGTCTCCCAGTTGATATCAGGGTAATTAAAGTCCCCCATTACTATTGTGATGCGCTTCCTACATACCTTAGTTAACTGACTAGCAAAAAGTTCATCTATTTCCTCTGCTTGGTTGGGCGGCCTATAGTATACACCTATGGCAATGTCATTTTTCCCCCTTTTATATTGACCCAAATACATTCAAGTTTACAGTTTTCATCATTGTTGTGCTCTATTTCTGTAGAGATAAAGTTATTTCTTATATAGAGAGCAACTCCACCTCCTCTTTTGTTTAGTCTGTTTCTTTTAAATAATTTAAATCCCTCTAGCTGTGTGTTCCATTTGTGGGTTTCATCCCACCATGTTTCTGTAATGGCAACAATATCATATCCGCCCTCATTTACCTGAATTTCTAGTTCATATCAATGGAACGATAATTTAATCAAAAATGTAATGCAACAAAGTTTGTTCAATTATCTGTACTGTATTCTATGAAATGTTATAGCCAAATAATCAGAAAAAGGAAGCGCAACTCGCTTAGGCTGATCTCAGTTGGCTTTCCTTCATCTGATTGTAGCCAATCAGCACGGGTGTTTAGAGAGCCAATCAGGTGCCATCTTGTTTTGGCAATGAGCCAATCAGATCACGGTAGGATCCAGTTGTTGATGTTGTGTATTGAAGCCGAGAGGAGGACTTTTGTCAGTGTGTTACGAGATCGCTTATCAAGTCGGTTGGGGGTTTATAATAATAATACTAAAGTTGGAAGGTACCTTGGAGGTCATCTAGTCCAACCCCTTGCTCAGGCAGGAAACCCTATACCATTTCGGACAAATGGCTGTTCAGTCTCTTCTTAAAAACTTCCAGTGTTGGAGCATTCACAGCTTCTTGAGGCAGGTTGTTAATAATAATAATGATGATGATGATGATGATGATGATGATGATGATGATGATGATGATGTTGGAAGGGATCTTGGAGGTCATCTAGTCCAACCCCTTGCTCAGGCAGGAGACCCTATACCATTTCGGACAAATGGCTGTCCCGTCTCTTCTTAAAAACTTCCAGTGTTGGAGCATTCACCACTTCTGGAGGCAGGTTGTTCCACTGGTTAATTGTTCTAACTGTCAGGAAGTTTCTCCTTAGTTCTAGGTTGCTTCTCTGCTTGACTAGTTTCCATCTGTTGATTAGTTTTTGTGTGTGTTCTTTCATTTAGCGGGCTTGTAAAACGTAATAAAAATTAAAGCCATGGTGCAAAGAGTGGACCGGTCACCCAGAAAGCCACATAAAACAGCATTATTAAGCGAACAAGGCTGCAGTTCTAAAGAAATTAGAAGAAGTAAAACGGGTGGAAACTTAAAATGCCAAAGGTGGCATTTCTAACTGTACGCTTTTCCCAAAAGGTTTCCACAATTTTGGCCACTACTGTATTTTTATTTTTATTTTTATTTTTTAAAAAAGGTGGGTTGAAAAGGCCTTCTGTACGTGGACAGGGGGTATCTAGCATTCGGAGGGGGGGTTTCCTCATAGCTTGGTATCCCTCAGCATCCTCCCCCCCCCCGTTGACCCCATCTTCCACTCTCTTGCAGGCTCTGCCCTTGGTGGGATTCCAGTTTCAAAAAGTGGGCAAAAAGCCACAGCTGTCGCTGGTGTGGGAACCGCACAGCCCGGACCAGGACGCCCCACGGCAGGTAAGGTTGGCCCTAGCCCACTCTCCCCCCACCTCATCCCACTGCCCACCTGGATCTCCCGTCCTCAGCTTTGCCCTGCGCCAGCACTTGACGCCATCCGAAAACTACTGGCAGAGTTTCTTGGAGAACATGGTGTCTCGGGTCAGGCGACGCATCGATGCGAACTTGGCCGCCGAGCTTTGCTTCGAGGTCTTCCACCATCTCTGATTTTGGGTTCCTGGGCGAGATCCAGCTTTAACCACTGTGCCCCACTGCCTCTGAGCCCGGCCTTTGTCCCTTTCTTCCCCCCCGCCCCCGAAGACCCTGGAGCTGCGTTTCTCTTTTAAGACGCAAGCGGTCCTCAGTTTACGACCGTTTCTCACCCCGACAACCACGGCAGCATCCCCCGCGGTCAGCCGGTCAAAAATTTTAGGCGCTTGGCAACCGGCGTGTCTTTAGGAGGGTTGCAGCGTCCCGGGGCTCGGTGTGATCCCCTTTCGTGACCTTCTGATGAGCAAAGTCCAAGGGGGGAGGCGGTTTCACTTAACAACCGAGTGATTCGCTGAACAGCGGTAGCCAAAAAGGTGCTAAAACGGGGCAGACCTCATTTAGCAGCTGTCTTGTTTAGTAACGGATGTTTTGGGGCTCAATTGTGGCTGTAATTTAAGGACTACGCCTAGGTGGACTTCAGCTCCCAGAATTCCCCAGCCAGCATAGCTGGCTGGGGAATTCTGGGAGTTGAAGTCCACCTCTCTTAAAGTTGCCCAGCTCGAGAAGCTCTGCTCTGGAGCCTTCCTTCTCCAACCCAGAACCCATAAGCCTTTCCCCAGCTCATGAATGCTTCATCCTCTTTGTTTGCACCCCCTCCGAATCTTCTCCCTCCTTGCCCCTTTGCAGCGCCATCTTGATTCAGCTGCCCCAACAGACAGTTTTGTCCTCTCCACTCCCCCCCCCCAAATTATTAATTATGATGTTGGATGCATTCAGCCAGGTTGACCTTCCCTGGGCTGGGGCATCACGTCTCTACCCTCTACCATCACGTCTCTAGCCTGCTATAATAATAATAATAATTAATAATAATAATAATAATAATAATAATTAATAATAATAATAATAATAATAATAATAATAATAATAATAATATAATGAGGAGGAGGAGGAGGAGGAATGCCAACTTTCTTATTTCATTATTTAATTAATTTGTATCCCGCCTTCATTATTTTTAAAATAACTTAATGCAACAAGATAGCCAGCATACCTTCCTTCCTCCGATTTTTCCCCCAAACAACAACCCTGTGAGGTGGGTTGGGTTGAGAGAGAAGGACTGGCTCAAAGTCCCCCAACCGGCTTTCTTGCGTAAGTTGGGACTAGAACTCACCGTCTCCTGGTGATTGGCCCAAAGTCACCCAGCTGGCTTTCCTGGCGAAGGTGGGACTAGAACTCACCGTCTCCTGGTGATTGGCCCAAAGTCACCCAGCTGGCTTTCCTGCCGAAGGTGGGACTAGAACTCACCGTCTCCTGCTGATTAGCCCAAAGTCACCCAGACAGCTTTCTTGCCTCTAAGGCAGGACTAGAACTCACCGTCTCCTGCTGATTAGCCCAAAGTCACCCAGACAGCTTTCTTGCCTCTAAGGCAGGACTAGAACTCACCGTCTCCTGCTGATTGGCCCAAAGTCACCCAGCTGGCTTTCTTGCCTAAGTCGGGACTAGAACTCACCGTCTCCTGCTGATTGGCCCAAAGCAGGGGTCAGCAACCTGAAACAGTGAAAGAGCCACTCGGAACCGGTTCCCTCACAAAAGGAAAAACTGGGAGCCGCAAAAAATGTGTGCACATGCGCGTACATGCGCGCATGCGCAGAACAAAGTTTAAAGAGTGGAGCCAAGGCGAGATATGCACCTACCCTGCATATTTGAATTGATTGAACTTTTTTAGTCCCACTTTTTTTGGGGGGGGACTGCACATGGCAGAGGACTGGGAGCCGCAGGAGATGGCTAAAAGAGCCGCATGCGGCTCCGGAGCCGCGGGTTGCAGACCTGTGGCCCAAAGTCACCCAGCCGGCTTTCTTGCCTAAGTCTGGACTAGAACTCACCGTCTCCTGCTGATTGGCCCAAAGTCACCCAGCCGGCTTTCTTGCCTAAGTCAGGACTAGAACTCACCGTCTCCTGCTGATTGGCCCAAAGTCACCCAGCCGGCTTTCCTGCCGAAGGCGGGACTAGAACTCACCATCTCCTGCTGATTGGCCCAAAGTCACCTGGCCAGCTTTCTTGCCTCTAAGGCAGAACTAGAAGTCACCGTCTCCTGCTGATTGGCCCAAAGTCACCCAGCCGGCTTTCTTGCCTAAGTCAGGACTAGAACTCACCGTCTCCTGCTGATTGGCCCAAAGTCACCCAGCCGGTTTTCTTGCTTCTAAGGCAGGACTAGAACTCAACGTCTCCCGCTTTCTAGCTTGGCGCTTTAACCACTCTCAGTTAAGGAGATCTGTCCGTGCCCTATTCTAGGCTGAGAATTCTACGGCCTGGACGTTGGCTCCCCTGCCTTTCCCCCGCTACCTAGGGGGTGAAGACTGTGGGCACTCTGCACATGTTCAGAGCCCTTTCCTCCATTCTTCATCCAGTTTAGGGCTAGGATCCAGGTGAAGGGCCGGGCCGGGTCTATCTGGGTTTGATAATTTGCCCAATTATAGCAGCCATTGGAGCTGGTTTCCTTGGCGCCTGCCACACATTAACCCAAGTGGCTGTAAAAACGACAAATATTGATATTTACCTGGAAAAGAATCGGAAATAATTAACCGAACTTGCAGTGTGTTTTTTACAAAACAGCCGTCTGGACTTTGCCTCTTAACGCTGATTCCGAGAGGGCTAATTGGCACAGAAAGCTGAAACGATGCCAGGAAAAAAAGGCTGGCTCCATTTGCTCGCAACAGGAGAGGTTTTTATGCTTTGTAACTCAGGCAGTCCCCGACTTACAACGTGACGGTTCAAACTTACGATGGCACTGGGGGAAAAAAGGGACTTATGACCTTTTCTCACAGTTACGACCATGGCAGCATCCCCACGGTCACGTCATTTACATCCGGATGCTTGGCAACTGACTCATATTTACGACCGGTCACAGCGTCCTGGAGTCATGCAATCCCCTTTTGCGGCCTTCTGACCAGCAAAATCAAAGGGGGAAGCTGGATTCCCTTAACGACCGTGTGTGACTAACGTAATAACTGCGACGATTCGCTGAACAGCCGTGTCGAGAAAAGTCGCAAAAATGGGGCCAAACTCACTTAACAAACATCTCGCTTAGCCACATAGGTTTTGGCCGTAAGTCGAGGACCTACCTGGACGAGCAGTCGGGATCGTCCACGTAAGCCGAGCGAGGGGGATTCAGGACAGATGAAAGCAAACCATCTTCTGATGGTTGCCCACTTAGATACAGCTATTCCTTGACTTACCGCCGTTTGTTTAGCGACTAATTCAAAGTTACCCCGGTGCTGGAAAAAAAAGTGACTTAAAATTTCTCTCGCTAAGCGAGACAGCTATGAAGTGAATTTTGTCCCGTTTTACGACCTCTCTTGCCACAATCATTAAGCAAATCACTGCGGTTGTTAAAGTTAGTCACATGGTCGTTAAGCAAATCTGGCTTTCCCATGGACTTTGCTTGTCGGAAGGTCGCGAAAGGAAAAGGAAGAAGAGCCGATTGAATGGAAGATAGAGCTGCTAGAAGAACTGCGGGGAAATTGGAGAAGGAGGGAGGCTGTTTAAGGAACATCAATGGGCAGAGCCTTCTTCCAAAATGACTTTAAACAAATGGTCTTTCTTATTCCAAAGAACATACACGAAAACGGAGGAAAAATTACTTGAGGATTCAAATGCACTGACTCAGAAAGTGAGTTGGCAAAGAAAGAAAGCTAGAGTAAGGCTGAAGAAAATAGAGGGTTTTTTGACCCATCAGGTGGGATATTATGCTATTAATTAGATGTTCGAATATGGTGGAGAACAGATTATTTATATATTTTATTTATTTTATTGGATTTATATGCCGCCCTTTCCCGAAGGACTCGGCGGTTTACAGGGTATTTAAAACAAAAATCGATACAAAAGTTAAAAACAATTAAAAAAGATTAAATCAAATCCCTGAAAAAAATTAAAAACCCCAATTAAAACTCTCAGCCTGGGCCGGAAAGCTCAAAGAGCCAGGTCTTCAGGTCCCAGCGAAATGAACGAAGGTCGGGGGCAGTCCTAAGCTTCGCGGGCAGCTGGTTCCAGAGGGCAGGCGCACCCACAAAGAAGGCCCCCCCCTGGGTGTTACCCGCTGGCAATAATTGCTAGAAATAGAAGTATTATCATAACTAGAAAGATAAGATTTATAATTAGAATATTAGATTTTGGTATGAGAAGGGAAACAGGAAAACGCTAAGAGGTTTGAACAAGGGAAGCTTTTGGTTAACCAAATGTAACCTAGTTTGGAATTATAAACAATAGAGACATTTTGAACACTGATGGGAAATTAAAAAAAAATTAAAAAGCGAAAACAGGATACTGAGTGAACATGTGGACGTCAAGTGCAAATGCAATTAAAATATGTTTTGGTTAGGAAAGATATTTTCAACTGACATTATTGATGTGGTTAGAAAAATGTAACAAAGAGGTTGATATTCAATTGTATATTTACTAATAACAGTAAGAATTGTATTTGGCTTGTGTGGGAAAACAGGTACGATCGGAAATAATTTGATGGTATAATGTTGGATCTAGACTGAAGAAGTTAATATAGACCACTGAATTACTAATGGAAGCAGACAACACATTGTTTATTAAGCATTTGGCTGTAAAACTAGAAAATTAATAAAATATTTATATATAAAAAAGAAGGTCGCAAAAGGGGATCACATGACCCCCGGGGGACACTGCGACGGTCATAAATACGAGTCAGTTGCCAAGCGTCTTAATATGGATCACGTGACCATGAGGGATGCTGCCACGGTCGTTAAGTGTGAAAATCATTCATAAGCCACTTCAATCGGTCACTAAACAAATCATTGTAAGTCAAGGACTACCGGTAGCCAGTCAATAATAGATCTGCCTTTGGGGGCAAAATTCCGAGATTTGACCAGCATTGCGTTTCAGAGATCCAACTGACCTTTGCTTGGCTTCTCTCTCTCTCCCGCTCAAGGTCATCACCATATTCTCCTTGGTGGACGTCGTTCTGCGAGTCGACAGCGGTGCCGTGAAGTACAGCGCGGTGCTGAAGAGGCCCGTTGGCGGAGAGTGAGCAGGCCTGGCTCCCGCTTACGAATCCTGCCCATTTGCCCCCAAACCGCTAATTTGGGCAGCCTCCAGACCTGAACTCGCTGGGGAAAAAAGAACAGAGACTTTTAATTTAATTGAATTTTTGCAGACGGGTTTTATTTGATCTCCGGGTTTTTAACAAATGGGGGAGGTGGTGGTAAAGCCAAGATGGCGGCCGCAGCCCTGCAAACCTCATGGCCCACATTAAAAGGAAAAACAAAACAATAGGGCAGGGGTTTTTCAAACTTGGCCCTTTTATGACTTGTGGACTTCAAGTCCCAGAATTCCTCAGCCAGGCACGCGTGCCTGGCTGAGGAATTCTGGGACTTGAAGTCCACAAGTCATAAAAGGGCCAAGTTTGAAGACCCCCGCAATAGGGCTTCGCTTGCGGATTGCGGCTGCCATCTTGATTTTTTTTTAAATTAGCCTTCTCTAGCAAGGAGTCACGAAGTGTAACCCAGCTCTCTTTCCATCTTCTTTGATGATTTTGGGGTTGTTGTTGTTGTTTTTATTTGAATTTGTGCCGCGCCTAAACAGCGTCTTCCTCCTTGTTGTATCTGGCCCGTGGGGTGCTCTGCGTCAGTGTAAACAATCTCTTACTCGGCTTTGCAGGGGCCGTGTTTCCCATGTAGCTTTCATCCGTGGCTCCTGCGTCCGCTGGCTAAACTGGAACTTGCAACCGGAAAGGAAGCGGTGACATCCGTGATGGAGTTGTGGGTCTCTTTTCCGGGGCCGCTGCTTCGCCTCTCCCAAAGCTGCAACTTTAAATCTGGTGTTTTTTTCTTTTCTTTTTTGCTCTAACCGCTGGGCAGATGTGTTTGGAGAATCTGTATAAGAAAGGACACCGTCTCGCCTTTGTTCTCCCCTCCCCGCCAGAAATTCTAAATAAAGAAAAACTGGAAAACTACAGTGAAATAAATTTCTGGAATCCTTCCTAAAAATCTGTGTTCAGTTGTGGTTTCTCTTACGGCAGTTGGTGGGGGGGGGGGAATCTTCAGTCTTTGGATTACCTGCCGCAATTCCATTTTAGCACAGGCAGTCCTCGACTTACGACCGCGAGCCCAACATTTCTGTCGCTAAGTGAGACACTGGTTAAGCAGGTTTTGCCCCATTTTGCGACTTTTCTTGCCACGATGGTTAAGCGAGTTTTGCCCCATTTTACGACTTTTCTTGCCACGGTCGTTAAGCGAATCACTGCAATTGGGAACACGGTTGTTAAGTGAATGTGGCTTCCCCACTGACTTTACTTTTCAGGAAGTCGCAAAAGAGGATCACAAGGCCCCGGGGGGACAATGCAGCCGTCATAAACCCGAGTCAGTTGCCAAGGGTCTGAATTTTGATTACGTGACCACAGGGAGGCCGCAGCAGTCGTAAGTGTGAAAAAGGTCGTAAGTCCCCTTTTTCAGTGATGTTGTAACTTTGAATGGTCACTAAGCCAAAAGTTGTAAGCTGAGGACTATCTGGATTGGATTGGATTGGATTGGATTGGAGAGACTTTGAGAGGGAAGCATTACAGACAGCAATCCTTCAAGGAGGGCAAACTTTACAGATTGTCCTTGATTTATGACCGGTTGCTTAGTGACTGTACGAACTTATGACAGAACCTGTCCAGGGAAGCTTACCATTCTAGATCAAGGCTCTTCAAACTTGGCAACTTTTAAGACTTGTGGACTTCAACTCCCAGAATTCCTCAGCCAGCCCCACCCCCTTAAGCATAGCAAACTTGTAGGGTGGGTGGGGCTGAAAGCAGATAAGTGGCCAGAAAACCAGAAGCTTTCCTGGCTGCAGGTGGACATCAATTGGGGCTCTTTTGTGTCAGCCCCAACACTTAACTGCACGTAGACAATCCCAATTCCTCCAACCGTTCTTCATATGTTTTAGCCTCCAGCCCCCTGATCAACTTTGCTGCTCTTCTCTGCACTCCTTCCAGAGTCTCAACATCTTTTGAAAATCGTGGTGGCCAAAACTGGATGCCGTATTCCAAGTGTGGCCTTACGAAGGCCTTGTAAAGCGGTATTAACCCTTCACGTGATCTTGATTCTATCCCTCTGTTAATGCAGCCTAGCACTGTGTTGGCTTTTGTGGCAGCTGCAGCCCACGGCCGGCTCATATTTAAGTGATTGTCCACTAGGACTCCGAGATCCCTCTCAATCAGGGTCAACCAATGTGAGGGCTGTGTGGTAGGACGGTGTGGGAAGAATCCAGAGAAAGAAATATTTTGGGGAATCTCTCTCTCTCTCTCTCTCTCTCTCTCTCTCTCTCTCTCTCTCTCTCTCTCTCTCTCTCTCTCTCTCTCTCTCTCTCTCTCTCTCTCTCTCTCTCTCTCTCTCTCTCTCTCTCACTCACACACACACACACACACACACACACACACAGACACACACACCAGCCATACAACTCAGCAGCTTTTAGAAATGCAGATGTAAATAATCCATTCAGGATGGTTGGAGGCTTCCAGCTAGAAGCTGATGAAATTAGGAAGACAAAGACACCTAAAGTCTACATACCCCACCCAAACTCTTAAGACAGGACATAATAGGATTGACCCACAGATGCCAAAGGGGCACACTCAGACTCAGGTCAAAGTACGCGACACAGGAAATACAAAGCCTCAAACAGGAACAGGAAACAACCTGAAGAGCCCCAGAAGGTATAAAAACCCACCACTCCCAGCTCCATGCGGTCAGTTTTTCCAGAGCCGTCTTTCTGTCTGGCTCTCCTCTTCGATAAACTGCAACCTTCTTCCTAAAGCAGTCTCCATGTTTGTTTATTCCCGGCTTGGACTGGACCTCGATGAAGATATGTCTTCCAACAAGGGGTAGGCAGGAATGGGTGCCAAGCTTGCTCAAAAGTACATCAGGCGAGCCTCTGTGGGAAGTCTCCACATACTGTATCTCATTCCAGAGGTCAATCGATCGATTGATTACAGTATCTCGTGCCGACTCAGGAATCCTGGGAGTTGAAGTCCACAGGTCATAAAGAAGCCACGGTTGCCCATCCATGCTCTAGAGCAGTGTTTCTCAACCTCAGCAACTTTTAAGTTCCCAAATGTCCCACTCTTTTGCAGCATCTCTGTGGCACCATCTACATTCTAGCAAGATTGGCCCAGGATGCTGACAGATATCATGGCTTATCAAACATCTGTGAGCTTCCACTTTGCCGGCTTTACCTGCAAATCTTCTTAGTTCCTGCCAGCCCATCTTCAGTTGGCATCTGGATGCCACCGGCACGAAGTAGAATGGGGGGATAGTTGGCCCCTTCCAATTTCAAGATTGCTTCCCTTTGCACCTCAAAGGGCGACAACTTGTCTTAGGACGCTCCAGCCCAACCGCAACAGGCTCTCTTAACAATAGTTAACCATTAACAATGGTTTGGCCGGACCTCAGAAGAAGCTGCTGAGCGGACACATAATCCCCAAAGGTTTGATGCCCGGACGCTGGCATGCTTTCAAAGTTCCTTTTCAAGTAAACAAGCTTTGCGGTCCTGGATTTGTAGTATCTGTTTAGCTTGCAAAGACAAGGTTGTGAGGAGACACGATAGCTGTCTCCAGATTTCTGAAGAGGGTCTGGATTCAATTCTCACTTGCTCCAGAGGAGAAGTCTCGAATGAGTGGGATGAAACTTTTAAGAACGGAGAGTCAGATGAAACATGAGGAAGAGGATCTTCTCAACAGGAATCCCAAAGGTGCTCTTTCAGGAGGCAACTGGACTTCGTTGTTTTTCTTTGAAAGGCGTTTCGCTTCCCCTCCCAGAAGCTTCTTCAGCTCTGACTGGATGGCGGGGAGTGGGAGGATTTAGACTCCTTGCAGACAGCTGGTCATTTGCATTCCTTTAGAGCAGGGGTGTCAAACTCAATTTCATTGAGGGACGCATCAGCATTGCGGTTGCCCTTGGGGGGCCGGGTGGGTGTGGCCTGGCCTACTGGGTGGGCGTGGCTAGAGTGCCTATGGCCTACTGGGTGGGCGTGGCCAGCTCTACCTCGTTCGCATCAAGGGTGCCTATGGGGGCCTGGGCAGGAGTGGGACAGATCTGAGGGTCTCTGGCAGAAGGAGGGTCTCTGGGCCAGGGCCAAGGCAGTGGGGGCCGTTCCCTCACTGTTTCCAGGATGGCTTCGTGGGCCGCATGAAACCACTTCACGGGCCGGATCTGGCCCCCGGGCCTTGTGTTTGACATGTCTGCTTTAGAGGGTCGTCGAGGCCACTTGGAGGTTTATCTGTGTCCTCGGGGTCACCTGAGTGGGTCAAATGGGTGTGGAGCCTTCTTGGAACTGCTGAAAGGACTCTGTTGAAGACTGGAGATGATGCCGTATCCCTCCCCCTCTGTTGAGAGAGGGCTGTTCAGTTTTGACAGAGATGACATCCAGGTGGCCTCAACGACTCTCTAAGAGAATGCAAATGACCAGCTGTCTGCAAGGAGTATAAATCCTTCCATTCCCCACCATCCCACCGGGTTGCTTCTCTCCTTGATTGGTTTCCATCCATTGCTTCTTGTCCTGAACTTCAGGGACTTTGGAGAAGAGGTTGACACCCCCACCCCCCTCTTCTCTGTGACAGCCTTTCAAATACTACAATGCTGCTATCATGTCCACCCCCCCTGGTCCTTCTTTTCACTAGACTGTTGTTGTTAGCTGCGGTCGTGTCCGACCCATCGCGACCCTATGGACAACATTCCTCCAGGCCTTCCTGTCCTCTACCATCTTCTGGAGTCCATTTAAGCTCACGCCTACTGCTTCAGTGACTCTATCCAGCCACCTCGTTCTCTGTCGTCCCCTTCTTCTATTGCCCTCGATCTTCCCCAGCATTAGGCTCTTCTCCAGTGAGTCCTTCCTTCTCATTAGGTGGCCAAAGTATTTGAGTTTTAGCTTCAGGATCTGGCCTTCTAACGAGCAGTCAGGATTGATCTCCTCTAGGACTGACCGGTTTGATCGCCTTGCAGTCCAAGGGACTCGCAGGAGTCTTCTCCAGCACCACAGTTCACTAGACTAGACATCCCCAATTCCTGCAACTGTTCTTTGTGTGTTTTAGCTTCCGGCTCTCTAATCTTTGTTGCTCTTTTCTGCACTCTTTCTAAAGTCTCCATCACAGATTCATTTATTGCTGCCTAAAGACAAAAATCTGGTTAATTAACGGTCAGCACCAAATTGACGCTAGATAAGAGTCAATAGAATTAAAGGGGGAAAGGCTGGGTTTGTGTCTCTCGGAACAAAGCAATAGTTTCATACTGATTATATGTTTAACTCCACCTCCCAACACTTCTCCTGCATAAGCTGACTTTGTAATAATGCCGCTTGGGGGGGGGGGGCAAAAGCCCTAATAAGCAGGCATATACATAGAATGAAGGCTACTGCTAAGCTTGTAAGCTGCCCTGAGTCTTCGGAGAAGGGCGGGATATAAATGGAATTAAAATAAAATAAAAAATAAAATATGGAAAGTTGGTTTTGGTCCCTCTGAACTGTCCCTTTAAAAGACTTAAAAAGTCGTCCCATGATTGAATCCACCAGCAGATGTTTCTCTATAGATATGCATATTCAGTGTGCAGGCACAATTTAAGAAATGTCTGCTTTTCTTCCCCAACAGCTGCCTTATTTTAATGCAAATGCACCAGATATGGATGGGTTGCAATCAGACTAACTCAGTGCCCCTCAACCTGAGTGACTTCAAATGGGTGGACTTCAACTCCCAGAATTCCCCAGTCAAGCCCTCAGTGTCCCAGGCAAGACACGGGGCCGTGTAACCTCTTCACCAAAGCGCCAGAAGGCCGGACCAAGAAGCAACAGATGGAAACTCATCAAGGAGAGAAGCAACCTGGAACTCAGGAGAAACTTCCGGACAGTGAGAACAATTAACCAGTGGAACAGCTTGCCACCAGAAGTTGTGGGTGCTCCAACACTGGAGGTTTTTAAGAAGAAACTGGACAGCCATTTGTCTGAAATGGTATATAGAGTCTCCTTCCCGAGCAGGGGCTTGGACTAGATGACCTCCAATGTCCCTTCCAACTGTTATTCTGTATTTAAAAAAATGTTGTGTGATTCAATCAACCAGCAGATCTTTCTCTATAGATATGCATATTCGGTGTGTAAGCCCAATTTAAGAAATGTCTGCTTTTCTTCACCACAGCTGCCTTATTTTAATGCAAATGGGCGAGATATGGCTCGGTTGCAATCAGACTAACCCAGCGCTCCTCAACCCCTGGGTGGACTGCAATTCCCAGAATTCCTCAGGAGGAAGCTTTAATGCTCCCTACAGGGAGCAAACCAAATGGGAAAGCGAGGCACGGACTGGCTGGTGCTCATTCTCTGAGCCTGCTGTTGCCAGAGTCACGAGGAAAGCGACCGTACTGGTTTGAGGTTTGCTTTTTGCACCAGATCGGATAGCGCTTTGTTTGATTTTGGCTTAGCCAGATGCCTGTCGGGCTCATTTGATGGCTCCGATCAACACACGAGGGAGCCGGTTGTAGCCAAAGTCCATTTCAAAACATCCCAGTTGGGAATGGAGGTGGGTGAGCCCGGTCGAAGACAACGGGGCGCACACCACACTGGTGAAGTTTGCAACAGTTGCGGGGGAACAAATGTTCATGCCCCCCCCCCGCTCCAGTTGTGTGGAAGCTTGCAGGATGATGTGTGCCAGCCCAGCCCACCTCGCAGGGTTGTTGTGAGGAAGCAGGGGTCTCATTTGTATGAATGCTAGTCACAAACATCCTGGAGGAAAGAAAACAAGGCTTCGCGAAGGCTCCGTGTGGTGTACAGACATTTCTTGTGATCTTTGCAAAAGGGATCTTTGATCCTCAAAGCTTGGTGATGCTGTGAAAGCGAATAAACGAGGATCTTTGTAGCTCAGGGCTGAAATGAGGGGTCCTGGGTGCCCTCTGAGCTGGGTGGTTTTCTTGCAGACGTTTCATTGCCCAACTAGGTGACATCATCAGTGCTAAAAGGAGGGAGGAGGAGGAGGTGATGGTGATTGACAACATTGGGGTCCTTGGTGCTCTCTGAGCTTGGTTGGTTTTTTTGCAGACATTTCATTACCCAACTATGTAACATCATCAGTGCTAGAAGGGAGAGGGGTTTCTGGAAAGAAGGAGGAGGAGGAGGAGGAGGAGGAGGAGGAGGAGGAGGAGGAGGAGGAGGAGGAGGAGGAGGAGGAGGAGGAGGAGGAGGAGGAGGAGGAGGAGGAGGAGAGCTTCAGAGTCCTTGGTGCTCTCTGAGTTTGGTGGTTTTCCTGCAAACGTTTTATTGCCCAACTAGGTAACATCATCAGGGCTAGAAGGGAGAGGGGTTTGCACTGATGATGTTTTATTTATTTATTTTTTATTTTAATTCCATTTATATCCCGCCCTTCTCCGAAGACTCAGGGCGGCTTACAAGCTTAGCAGTAGCCTTCATTCTATGTATATGCCTGCTTATTAGGGCTTTCACACACACACCCAAGCGGCATTATTACAAAGTCAGCTTAATTGCCCCCAACAATCTGGGTCCTCATTTTACCTACCTGGGAAGGACAGAAGGCTGAGTCAACCTTGAGCCTGGTGGGACTCGAACCTGCACTAATTGCAGGCAGCTGGTGTTACTTAAGGAGGCATTAGCCCACTGCTCCACCAAGGCTCTTGGTTACCTAGTTGGGTAATGAAACGTCTGCAAGAAAACCACCCAGCTCAGAGGGCACCGAGGAAGCCTCGCTGAGGAATCCCCTCTTCCATTTTTCTGGGCCGTGACAGAGAAGCTTTCAGGGCAACGAAAGGGTGATGATTTATTACTGAGCAGGGGGTTGGACTAGAAAACCTGCAAGGTCCCTTCCCGACTCTGCGATTATGTTATTATTGAGTTATTTCTGTGGCAGGTTTTAATAGGTAAATGAAATGATTATCCATGCTCCTCTTCCTACTGCCGTGCAGGCTCTGAGGTTTTGCTTGATAGTGAAAGCACATTATGAATTTGGTTAATTGTATATTATGTATAATTCTTATTTAGAATATGATTATTATAACTATAATCCTGTATTTAGCTCTGGGAAGTGGGCGGGTTTGGGGTGGGGGGGATTTGGGGATATATTGTAAAATCTTGTTTTTGTAAAACTCTTTAATAAAATAAAAAAAATACAGGAAACCAGAAGTCGCCTTTAAGCTTTTACGTTCTTGTTCAGCTGAACAAAATCCACCCAGCAAAGCTGAGAGACCTTTAGGAAAAGACCTCGCCCAGCCAGTGGATAAGAAGGGAGAAAGCAGAAGGAGCTGAAAATGTCCCCTTTGGGGCGTTTCCCTCCGTCCCCGGGTGGGTTGGGACACGGGCTGTTTCCCCCGCTGTCCTTCCATGACTGGCATCCAGGACTCTGCACGTGCCCAGAGGCAGCGGGGCCCTCTGCACGTGTTCACAAGTGATCCTTCCTAGTCTGTCTCCTAATTCTGGCTCGAGTCTCTTTCTCATCTTCCTTCCTCCCCTTTTCCTCCCTCTCTCCTTCTCTTCTTTTTTCTCTCTCTCTTTCTTTAGTTTTTCTCTCTCTCTCGTTCCTTTCCTTTTTCTTTCTCTTTCCTTCCTTCCTTCCTTTCTTTTTCCTTTCCTTTCTCTTTCTTTCCTTTGTTTCTTCTTCCTTCCTTCCTTCCTTCCTTCCTTCCTTCCTTCCTTCCTTCCTTCCTTCCTTCCGCTTTCTTTCTTTTCCTCCCTCCCACCCTCCTTCCTTCCTTCCTTCCTTCCTTCCTTTCTTTCTTTCTCTTAGTCTTGTTCCTTTCCTTCCTTTTTTCTTTCTCTTTCCTTCGTCTTTGTTTCTCCTTCCTTCCTCTTTCTTTCTTTCTTTTCCTCCCTCCCTCCTTTCTTTCCTTCTTTCTTTCTTTTCTTTACCCCCTCTCTTTCCTTTGCTTTCCTTCCTTCCTTCCTTCCTTCCTTCCTTCCTTCCTTCCTTCCTTCCTTCCTTCCTTCCTTCCTTCCTTCCTTCCTTCCTTCCTTCCTTCCTTCCTTCCTCTCTCTCTCTCCTTTCCTTTCCTCCCTCCCTCCCTCCTTTCATTTTTCTCTCCCTCTCTCTTTCTCTTTCCTTCTACATCATGAATCCATGCTGGTTGCCAAGGGCCTGAATTCAGAGCATGTGGCCGTCAGGATGCTGCAACAGTCATAAGCGTGAGGACTGCTTGTAAGCCACTTTTCCCATGGTCACTTCCAATGGTCGCTATACAAGCTGCTGTAAGTCGAGGACTCCCTGCAGTACAGCTTGGGCTGAGGGGTGGCAGGCAATGCCTTCAACACAGGGCACGATTTTCCTAGCCAAGCAGAGACGCAGCAGGCAGCTGAAAAGCTGAAAATCCGGGTGGCTGCCTGCCGACCAAACTAGGGCTTTCTTGAGACCGTTGTAGTACAGGGAGTCCTCGACTTACGACCACAACTGAACCCCAGATTTCTGTTCCTGAGCAAGGTAGTTGTTAAATCAAGGCTCTTCAAACTTGGCCCTTTGATGACGTGGACTTCAACTCCCAGCGTGCCCGGCTGAGGAATTCTGGGAGTTGAAGTCCACAAGTCCTCAAAGGGCCACGTTTGAAGACCCCTGTGCTAAGTGAATGTTGACCTATTTTACGATCTTTCTCGCCACAGTCGTTAAGTGAATCACTGAAGTCGTTAAGTCAGTCATATGAGGGTTAAGCGAAGCCAGCTTTCCCCCTCCCCCCCATTGACTTTGCGGGTCAGAAGGACACAAAAGGGGGATCACGTGAGCCCCGGGACCCTACAACCGTCGTAAAGAGGAGTCAGTTGTCAAAATCCCGAATTTGGATCACGTGACCCTGGGGAGGCTGCAACGGTCGTAAGTGTGAAAAACGGTCCTAAGTCACTTTTTTCAGGGATCTTGTAACTTCGAACTGTCACGAAACGAACGGCTGTAAGTCAAGGACTGCCTGTAGACTGCAATTCTGGCCGATGCCTCTTGTTAATGGCTGAAATTTCCATCCATACGAGGAGTCCTGTTTTTTTGTGGCTTTTCTCCTGCTGGGCCCAGCCTGGAGCCTTCACGCCTCTCAGCTTCTTTCCCCCCCCCCAAGACATACAGGAAGTCCTCGTCTTACAACTTTTCATTTAGTGACCATTCAAAGTTACCAAGGCATTGGGGGAAAAAAAGTGCCTTGTACGACTGTTACAGCATCCCCCGTGCTTCACGTGATCAAAATTCGGACTCTGGGCAACCGACTCGTATTAATGACCGTCGCCGTGTCCCCTGGGGTCATGCGATCCGCTTTTGCAGCCTTCTGACAAGCAAAGCTAAGGAGGGGGGGGGATTCGCTTAACGGCCGTCTGGCTAACTTCACAACCGCAGGTCGTGAAACGGGGCAAAACTCACGCAGGCTCCTGTCTTGCTTGGCAACGGAAATTTGGGGCTGGGTTGGGGGTCGTAAGCCGAGGACTTACCTGCCCTGCGATTCTGCCAGTTAACAGCCAGCCAGCCAGCGAAACGCTCCCAAGAACGACGATCGGGGAATCAGAAGGAAACGGGATTGGCCTCCACGACAGTTGTAGAATAATCCAAAATTCATTCGTTCGCGATTTTGGAGAAGAAAGTAAGGCCGGGGCAATGTCAGGGGAGAATGAGGACTAGGAGCTTGAAACAGGCACCTGCTTGTCAGAAAGGAGAAGGGAAAAAAAAGGACTCCAGCCCTGGGCACGGGTCCAATTTCTTGCAGCTATATCAATACTTCCTGGTGCCAAAAGTTGTATAACTCCTGCCCAAGTAGGACCTGGAGGAAACGAACGTGGGTGCTAATGATGCCCAGGATCCTCTCCCAGGCCAAAGTTCCTCGCAGTTTCTTCTTATAAGCCTCGGATCTTGGTGAGGTCCTTCCTTTACAGCTGAAGGCCCTCAGTTCTGCCTGCAGAGATGTGGTGGGCAAGGCTGCTCCTGTGGCTGGTGGGGCTGGCAGTCACCGCTGCGGTTATCCCAGGTAAACTGGGGAGATGGGCTGGCTTGGGGGGGGGGCGCGGCACAAGCAGAGAGGGCAGCTTGTGGGACGTTAGGTGTAAAGAAGGAGAATTCTGGCTAAGGGGGGGCTGCGTTGGAGAAAGCCACCTTCAGATTTATAGGGAAGGCTGATCCTGTTGGATGGCCGCCTGTCAGATCCGATCGAGTTGGAAAGACGGGCAAAGAGGCAGGTCATGCCAAAATTATAGGGGCCGGACGCTAAAACGTACAATGTACAGTTGCAGGAATTGAGTATGTCTAGTCTAGAGAAAAGATGGACTGGGGGTGACGTGATAGCACCCCAATATCTAAGGGGCTGTTACAAAGAAGAGGGGGTGTGGGGGGGGGGGGTCAACCTATTTTCCAAAGCACCTGAAGGCAGGACAAGAAGCAGCAGATCCAGGAGAGAAGCAACCTGGAATTACAGAGAAACTTCCTAACAGTGAGGACAATTAACCAGTGGAACAGCTTGCCACCAGAAGGTGTGGGTGCTCCATCACTGGAAGCTTTAAAGAAGAAATATGGACAGCCGTTTGTCTGAAATGGTATAGGGTCTCCTGCCTGAGCAAGGGGGTTGGGCTAGATGACCTCCAAGGTCCCTTCCAACTCTGATATTCGAACAAGCTGGCCTGGCCTGATGGGATGGGGTTGGGTTTTATTACTTTTAATGTGTTTTAACCTATTGTAAGAGCTGTGGGCATTTGGTTTAATCTCTTTTAATTTTTGTATTTTGTCTTTTAACATGTACTGCCCTGTTCACCGCCCTGAGTCCTTCGGGAGAAGGGCAGTATACAAATAAAATTAATAATAATAATAATAATAATAATAATAATAATAATAATAATAATAATAATAATAATAATATTCTGTTAAATTCTGCATGGGTGATGTGTGAAGCCCCCCCACCCCCCCCGCTTGACTTTACTATTAATTGATTGTTTAATTCCCCACAGCTGTTTGTACATCTTTATTTTGTGGGTGTTTTTATTGCTTTCGTGTTTTGTTTTTTAATTGTGTTAACTCTTTGAACACTTTAAAATTCTAGGTCTCTTCCCAGAGCCACTTGATTGACTTGGCGGGGGTGGGGGTGGGGGGGGCTATTAGAATTGAATAAGTAAAGTAAATTTAAGAAAAAACAGGACACAGGGTATGCACAAGATACTTAAGGTATTTCTGTGGCGTTGTTGCTTTCACAGAAACAGATATTTGTAGAGACAGCCCTCGACTCAACAACGGTTCGTTTACTGACCGTTCAAAGTTGCAAGGGCACTGAAAAGGGGGACTTTTGACCATTCCCCCCCACTTACGACCGTTGCAGCATCCCCAGGGTCACGTGATCCAAATTCAGACCCACGACAACCGACTCGTATTTATGACGGTCGCAGTCTCCCTTTGGCGATCTTCTGACAAGCGGAGTCAATGGGGGAAGGCAGTTTCACTTCACCGTGTCACTAACGGTGGCAAGAAAGGTCGTAAAATGGGGCAAAATTCTTAACAAATGTCTCGCTGAGCAACAAATAAATTTTGGGCTCAGTTGTGGGTTGTAAGTCAAGGACTACCTGCATTTTCCTGAGTGGATCCTTTCCTATTTCTTCTATCTCTTGATTGGATTGTTGGTTTTAGGCCGTCTGATTGGAAAACTGTGAGAGGGATCTCGGAGTCCTAGTGGACGATCCAAAGATAGGAGCCAGCCGTGTGCTGCAGCTGCCAAAAAAGCCAACACAGTGCTAGGCTGCATTAACAGAGGGATAGAATCAAGATCAAGAGAAGTACTAATACCACTTTACAATGCTTTGGTAAGGCCACACCTGGAATACTGCATCCAGTTTTGGTCACCACGATGTAAAACAGATGTTGAGACTCTAGAAAGAGTGCAGAGAAGAGCAACAAAGATGATTAGGGGCCCGGAGGCTAAAACATATAAGGAACGGCTGCTGGAATTGGGTATGTCTAGTTTAATGAAGAAAAGGACGAGGGGGGGCATGATAGCAGCCTTCCAATATCTCAGGGGCTGCCCCAAAGAAGAGGGAGTCAAGCTATTCTCCAAAGCGCCTGAAGGCAGGACAAGAAGCAACGGATGGAAACTAGTCAAGGAGAGAAGCAACCTAGAACTAAGGAGAAACTTCCTGACAGTTAGAACAATTAACCAGTGGAACAACCTGACTCCAGAGGTGGTGAATGCTCCAACACTGGAAGTTTTAAAGAAGAGACTGGCCAGCCATTTGCCTGAAATGGTATAGGGTTTCCTGCCTTAGCAGGAGGTTGGACTAGATGACCTCCAAGGTCCCTTCCATTTTTATTTTTATTTTTTTTAATTATTATTATTATTATTATTATTATTATTATTATTATTATTATTATTATTATTATTATTATTATTATTATTATTATTATTATTATTATTATAGTTTTGCCTTCTCCGAAGTTCCGCCAGGGATGATACCAACCAAGAGGTTAAATTTCCCCAGTCAATGATTGCTCAGCCCTGCTGCTCCTTTGCAAAAAAAACAAAGTGAACTTCCCTGGGTTCAGATTTAGCTGTCAAGCAATAACATTCGATGTTAGCAGCGTTGACATCAATGCTGCTAACATCGAATGTTATTGCTTGACATTAGCATCCGAACCCCATTCTTGTAAAGCAGAGGTCCCCAAACTTTTTGGGGTTGGTGGCCCGGAGGGAAAGGGAGGGGCAGGCACCTTTACGCGTGCATGCGCATATGCAAACAGGGCCGTGAGCATGCTCACGCCAAATGGGCCGCTAGTGCCTGCACAACGCTAAGGGAGGCATTAGCGTCCACGGTGTCAATGCTGCTAAGATCGGATTAACAGTCATAAATCACATTCCCCACCTTTGACAACAGGTGGAAATGTAGCCATCTTTTCTCTTTCGCTTTTAGAGTTAGATGATGCTGGGAAGGGGGGGATGTGAATGAGAGTCCAGCTAGACATAACAACACTAAACTCAGCGTGAGAATCAAGGTTACTGAGCCCAGAGCTGATAAAGAATTGGTGGGCTGGAGAGCTGGGGAGAAAGCCTGCACTTCAAACTAATTGGGGAATGTGATTTATGACTGTTAATTGGAGGAGGGAATTGTGCTTTGCCACTTTGTGCGGGGGGGGGGATTCATTTTTTGGCTTTAGCTATGTAGTGCCAATGCTTTGTTTCTCGAATAAAAGATCCTTTAAGGTAAACAACGCCTCAAATTTCTTTTGAAAAGTTTCATCTGTCAGAACCATGACACACGGGACATAAACAGGGCCGCTAGCGCCTGTGCGACACAAACAAGGCCGCTAGCACCCGCGTGTCACAAACAGGGCCGCTAGTGCCCATGCGATGCTCGTGGTGGCGCTAGCACGAGTGTGTGTGTGGGGGGGAGGGCACATACACAGACACGCATGGTGGCCAGCCAGTCATGGAGACTGATGGCTGAGAGGCCACGTCCTGGTAGTGGGCCGTGGCCCACAGATTGGGGACCCCTGCTGTAGAGGAGTTTCCTCAGTCTTATTGAAAGGAGAGAAAAAAGAGAGAATTTGTTTTGTTAAGCGTCAAAGGGAACCTGTGGTTCTGCTTGCACAGATACTCAGCTGAGTCCCTCAGTGATCTCTTTGCTCTGATTGCAGGAAACAAACAGATATCTGCAAACTTCTAAGGTCAGTTATGCAACGGACTTGTCCCTTTTACGTCTTCCAAACGGCCGACACATCAATGCACTAGATAAGGCTGCTAAGGCTTATATTCGCGCAACAGGTTTAGCCTGTTGATTGAATTAATCCCTTTTGTGGTTTAGCCGAAAACCCTGCACCTTAAACTAACTGCCAAGCCTGAGTTTGCATTTAGGGATGCATTTAGCATCCCTTGCAACTGACAGGGTTAATACCAGCCCAGTTTGCCTGCTAAAGTTCTTTGCAATTATTTCGTGGTGGGAATCCAGTCTTCTGGTTACAATTAGCATTTCATTTTGGGTGCCTCAAGAGTTTGCTCTAATGTAAGGAAATAATATTGCTTTGGAGAATTTCATACATGATTCAACTTAGCGAAGCAAGCAAACAAGGGTTCTGCTTTATTCATATTTGATTTTTTTAGCAGCCGGGACCTCAGCGGCGGGGAAGCAGCGGCGGGGAAGCAGCAGCGGGGATGCGGGAAGGCAAAACGGAGTTTAGTTCTGTAAAGATGCTAAAATGACAGTTATTCTACTGTCAGTAGGAGGGGTGTCAAAAATGGGGTTGACCGTGTTGAAAGGAAAATCTTCATCGGGGTCCAGTCCAAGCCGGGAATAAACAAAATGGAGACTGCTTTAGAAAGAAGATTGCAGTTTATTGAAGAGGAGAGCCAGACAGGAAGATGGCTCTGGGGGAAAACCTGACCACATGTAGTAGGGACTGGTGGGTTTTTATCCCTTCTTGGGCTTTTGTTTGGAGTTGTTCCTGTGGCATGAACTTTGACCTGAGCCTGAGTGTGCCTTTCTGGTATTCTGATGGCGGTGGGTTAATCCTATTATGTCCCAAAGGTCATATCCTGCTTCCCTGGGGCTGGGGCTGATGACTGTTGGATTCTTTTGGTGTGAGGGACTTGTGCCTGAGGAATTCTGGGAGTCGAAGTCCACAAGTCATAAAAGGGCCAAGTTTGAAGACCCCTGCGATAAACAATTCTGGCAGTTGAAGTCTGCACCTCTTGAAGGGAATTCTGGGAGTTGATGTCCACACCTCATAAAGGGAATTCTGGGAATTGAAGTCTACGCATCCGATAAAGAATTCTGGGAGTTGAAGTCCGCACCTCTTAAAGGGAATTGTGATAGGTAAAGTCTACAGGTTTTAAAGTTGCCAAGTTCGAAAAAGACAGGGCTAGTGGATACCTCCCAAATGTACTGGACTACACGTCCCATCTTCCCCCATTAGCAGCTGTGCATTACAATTCCACAAGCAAAGTCGGGAGGGCATCACGTCTGAATTTGAGCACGTAAGAAGTAATTGGAGAGAAAAACAGTTTGGAAATTGGAATTACAAATTTGTAATTCGCCATGCTGACTCTAATGGCAGAAAGTGAAGAAGAACTAAAGAGCCTCTTGTTGTGGGTGAAGAAGGAGAGTGCAAAACTTGGGTTGAAACTTAACATTAAGAAAACCAAGATCATGGCATCCGGCCCTCTCAATTCCTGGCAAATAGATGGGGAAGAAATGGAGGTAGGGACAGATTTTATTTTCCTGGGCTCCAAGATCACTGCAGATGGGGACTGCAGCCAAGAAATTAAAAGACGCTTGCTCCTCGGGAGGAAAGCCATGGCAAATCTAGACAGCACACTAAAAAGCAGAGACATCACCCTGTCAACAAAAGTGCGTATAGTCAAGGTTGTGGTCTTCCCAGTTGCAATGTATGGCTGTGAAAGTTGGACCATAAGAAAGGCTGAGCGCTAAAGAATGGAGGCCTTTGAACTCTGGTGCTGGAGAAGACTCCTGCGAGTCCCTTGGACTGCAAGGCGATCAAACCGGTCAGTCCTAGAGGAGATCAACCCCGACTGCTCTTTAGAAGGCCAGATCCTGAAGCTAAAACTCAAATCCTTTGGCCACCTAATGAGAAGGAAGGACTCACTGGAGAAGAGCCTAATGCTGGGAAAGATTGAGGGCAAGAGAAGAAGGGGACAACAGAGAATGAGGTGGCTGGATGGAGTCACTGAAGCAGTAGGCATGAGCTTAAATGGACTCCAGAAGATGGTAGAGGACAGGAAGGCCTGGAGGAACGTTGTCCATAGGGTCGCGATGGGTCGGACACGACTTCGCAGCTAACAAACAACAACATGCTGACTGGGGAAATTCTGGGAATTGAAGTCCACAAGACTTAAAGTTGCCAAGTTTGGAGACCCCCTGGCACAGGGGGGAAAAGTCTGAAGGATTTTCACTTGTGCATTTCTCTGTCCTCTTCCTGTTTTCCCACAGAGTGAATATTTGAATATTTCTCTTATCAGGGTGGGGAGCTGACATTTTATCAAAAGCGCCCTTGTGCATTATAAACCATGCAATTTATGACTCATTAATTCTGCCTGATGGGGTTAAATTGTAAAATAAACATTCAGGCTACTGTACTCTTGACAGTTGCTTACTTTGCAAGCAAGAGCCAAGGAAAAGTCTCCAGGCTTCGGTTTATCGTGTATTAAGAAAGGAACAAATGCCTTGAAGCTGAAGGTACAAATTCTAAAGTACAAACAACAACAACAATAATAATAATAATAATAATAAAAATTACAAACTGTTTTTCTCCCCAATTCTTCTCACGGATCCAAATTAAAGAACTGACACCCACTGGGCTTTTCTTGTGGAATCATAATGCTCAGCTGCTGATGGAGGAAGATGGGACATGTAGTCCAGTGCATTTGGGAGGCATCCACTAGAGCTGTCTTTTTCAAACTCGGCAACCTTGTGGACTTTACCTCTCAGAATTCCCTTTAAGAGGTTTGGACTTCAACTCCCAGAATTCCTTTTAAGACATGTAGACTTCAATTCCCAGAATCCCATTTAAGACATGTGTATGGTTGGAAACTGACAAAAGAGAAAAGCAACCTGGAATTAAGGAGAAACTTCCTGACAGTGAGGACAATTAACCAGTGGAACAGCTTGCCACCAGAAATCATGGGCGCTCCATCATTGGAACTGGACAGCCACTTGTCTGAAATGGTACAGGTT
Organism: Vipera latastei; assembly: GCA_024294585.1. Lineage (NCBI taxonomy): Eukaryota > Metazoa > Chordata > Lepidosauria > Squamata > Viperidae > Vipera > Vipera latastei. The sequence continues at coordinate 4,709,335 of CM044358.1, forward strand.
CTGCTGCTTGAGCAGGGGGCTGGACTAGAAGACCTCCAAGGTCCCTTCCAGATCTATTCTATTCTAAAGTATTCCTCTTTTTGCATACCTTCTTCTCCTATGTTCCGTTTTTATGATGAAATGTGTGTCACCATTTCCTACGGAAGGTCAACAGCAAGCGATAGCCAAGTGCTTGTTAGCAAGTTCAAATCAAAAGTATGATTAAATAGACCACTCATTAAATAGTTATCGATATTTTTTTTTCCTTTCACGGGCTTATTTTGAGCTCCTCAATCGGTCCAACAGCCTGAATTCCCAGTAATTTGTGCCTCTGCTTCATTTGTTAATTTAGATTGGTAGAGTCGCCTATCTCGGAATAATTAAAATCAACAGCAAGAACAAAGGTCCTATTAAAAAAAAATTAAAAAGCCACCCTTTCTTGGTTAATTTTACTACATTTTGCTTTGTCGGGTTTTAATCTGCGTTTGCGTTTAATTGCGTATAAACACCCTGGGAGCTGATGCTCATTAAAGCAGTGTGTAAATATAATAAGGGCAGATCTAAGAGGTTGTGAATTTAGATCACAGGTTGGCAACGCCTGAGACTGTGCGATGCTTTCTTTCTGGCAATACGCTGATCCTGACGACGGGGAGGTAGGAGGTGGGAGTTGAGGGCACAGGAGAATAGTTGCAAATACAGAATTACACTTAATTTTGAGCTGCCTCAGATGGAGGATTTCAATAGAAAAACTCACAAAAGGCAAGGTTCAATAGAATTGTGCAAAAAAACTACACACACACACACACACACACACACACACACACACACACTTCCATCCATGCATCTCACCAATTAGACCACTATGGGGAGCTTGCAAACAGTAAAAAGAGAAATACAAATAAAAAAGAGAAACAATTTGGTCTAGTGCAGGGGTAGGCAACCTGGGCTCTTTTATGACTTGTGGACTTCAACTCCCAGAATTCCTGAGCCAACATGGAGGGAACTATGGCCCCTTCATGACTCGTGGACTTCAACTCCCAGAAATTCTGATTTTTGGCGGGTGGCAAAAAGGGGATCGCGTGACCCCGGGGGATGCTGCAACCGTCCTAAATATGAGCCAGTTGCCAAGCATCTGGAGTCTGGTCACATGACCGTGGGGATGCTGCAATGGTCGTAAGTGTGAAAAACGGTCATAACTCACCTTTTCCAGTGCCTTTGTAACTTTGAACGGTTACTAAGTGAACTCTTGTAAGTTGAGGACTGCCTGTATACAGCAGTAGTTTCTTGACCTGGAGAACTTTAAGATGGGTGGACTTTGACTCCCAGAATTCCCCAACCTGTCCTGGAGGTTCTGGGAGTTGAAGGCCACAAATGCGAGCTGTAGGCTTCTGGGAGTTGAAGGCCACAAATGCGAGCTGGGGGCTTCTGGGAGTTGAAGCCCACAAATGCGAGCTGGGGGCTTCTGGGAGTTGAAGGCCACAAATCCGAGCTGGGGCCTTCTGGGAGTTGAAGCCCACAAATGCGAGCTGGGGGCGTCTGGGAGTTGAAGCCCACAAATGCGAGCTGGGGGCTTCTGGGAGTTGAAGGCCACAAATCCGAGCTGGGGCCTTCTGGGAGTTGAAGCCCACAAATGCGAGCTGGGGGCGTCTGGGAGTTGAAGGCCACAAATGCGAGCTGGGGCCTTCTGGGAGTTGAAGGCCACAAATGCGAGCTGGGGCCTTCTGGGAGTTGAAGGCCACAAATGCGAGCTGGGGCCTTCTGGGAGTTGAAGGCCACAAATGCGAGCTGGGGGCTTCTGGGAGTTGGCCACAAATGCGAGATGGGGCCTTCTGGGAGTTGAAGGCCACAAATCCGAGTTGGGGCCTTCTGGGAGTTGAAGGCCACAAATGCGAGCTGGTGACTTCTGGGAGTTGAAGGCCACAAATGTGAGCTGGGGCCTTCTGGGGGTTGGAGTCTTCCCATCTTAAAGTTTTTGAGGAAACACAGATTTACAGCATCAATTCTAAAGTTGAGCGAGCTGCAACAATTGAACAATTCGGTGTTGGTCCTAATCCCATTTTCTCTCCTGTTTTCCCAGTGGAAGAAGAGAAACCGTCCTTCTGGAATGAACTGGCCGATAAAGCCATTCGGAAAGCCAGCCAGTTAAAATACCGCAACTATCTGGCCAAGAACCTCATCCTCTTTCTGGGAGACGGTGAGTAGTTACACCAGGGTGAAGCCTAACCAGGCTGGAGAGGCTGCTGAATGTGAATTATTGCACTCTTTCTTGCTCTTTCTCTCTCTTTCTTTATATGGAATTATTGTAGCATTTGATTTTCTCCTTCTAGTGGCTGTAGAAATCCTGCTTCCTCACTCAAGATTTTCCCAACCCAAAGCGATGGTTTCAGCTTTGTAAGAGAGACTATCTCTGCATTTGCTTGTATTTTTAATCCCCAGGTTATGCTTTATTGATGGTGAACAAATGGAATTAAATATTGTGAATGATGATGATGATGATGTTGGAAGGGACCTTGGAGGTCATCTAGTCCAACTCCCTGCTCAGGCAGGAAACCCTATACCATTTCAGACAAATGGTTGTCCAGTGTTGGAGCATTCACAACTTCTGGAGGCAGGTTGTTCCACAGATTAATTGTTCTAACAGGCAGGAAATTCCTCCTTAGTTCTAGGTTGCTTCTCTCCTTGATTGGTTTCCATCCATTGCTTCTTGTCCTGCTTTCAGGTGCTTTGGAGAATAGCTTGACTCCCTCTTCTTTGGGGCAGCCCCTGAGATACTGGAAGGCTGCTATCATGTCCGCCCTGGTCCTTCTCTTCATTAAACCGGACGTACCCCATTCCAGCAACCGTTCCTTGTGTGTTTTAGCCTCCAGTCCCCTGATCCTCTTGGTTGCTCTTCTCTGCCCTCTTTCTAGAATTTGAACATTTTTTTTTATATCGTGGCGACCAAAACTGGATGCAATATTCTAAAAATTCTTTAAAAGTGTTTCTTTTGAAGAGTTGATATCCTTCCATCAGTCAGTCCATTCCAGTTGCGGGTGTCATCCCTCCAACGTCAATTGTATCCTACTTGCCGTCATGTACTACTTCTTCAAGCTCCAGAGCTTGGGTGCCTAGACACTAATGCTGAAAGTATGAGGAACAAATGGGGAGAACTGGGAAGTGCTACTACACGAGGGCAGATACGACATGGTTGCCATTACCGAAACTTGGTGGGATAAAACCCATGACCAGAACGCACCGCTAGAAGGATTTAACTTGTTCCAAACAAATAGATCTAACAAAAGAGGAGGTGGAGTTGCGCAATCTACAAAAAATGCATTATTTAAAAAAAAAATAAAGTCAAGGATGAAAACCTTGAATGCACTTGGGTTGATGTACAAGGTAGTCTCAACTTATGAAAGAGTGCAGAGAAGAGCAACAAAGAGGATCAGGGGTCTGGAGGCTAAAACATAACGGTTGCAGGAATTGGCTATGTCCAGTTTAATGAAGAGAAGGACGAGGGGGGGGACATGATAGCAGTCTTTCAATATCTCAGGGGCTGCCCCAAAGAAGAGGGAGTCAAGCTGTTCTCCAAAGCCCCTGAAGGCAGGACAAGAAGCAACGGATGGAAACTCATCAAGGAGAGAAGCAACCTGGAACTAAGGAGAAACTTCCTGACAGTTAGAACAATTAACCAGTGGAATGGCTCGCCTCCAGAGGTTGTGGGTGTTGTCATCCAGTCTACAACCGAGTCCTTTCATCAGTTCTAGGAAGGCTTCACACTCATATGCACCACTCAGGTGACCCTGAGGACACAGGTAAGTCTCCAACTGGCCTCAACGGCTCTCTAAAAGGATGCAAACGACCAGCGGTCTGCAAGGAGTATAAATCCTCCCATTCCCCACCATCCAGTCACAGCTGAAGAAGCTTCCTTGCTTCTTTATATTCCTTGCAGGCGATTGGTCATTTGCATTCTTTCACAGAGCCGTTGAAGCCACCTGGACGCCTATGTCAAAATTGAACAGCCCTCTCTCAGCAGAGGGGGAAGGATACGACACCATCCATCTCCAGTCTACAACACGGTCCTTTCGGCTCCACACCCATTTGCACCTCTCAAGTGACCCTGAGGACCCAGGTAAGCCTCCAGGTGGCCTCAATGACCCTCTAAGAGAAGGCAAATGACCAGCTCTCTGCAAGGAGTATAAATCCTCCCCTTCCCCACCATCCAGTCAGAGCTGAAGAAGCTTCTGGGACGAGAAGCGAAACGTCTTCAAAGCAAAACAAGGAAGTGCCAGTTTGCCTCCTGAAAAAGCAACTTTGGGACAAACCACGACCTGGATGACTTGAGAATCTCCAGAAACTCCAAAGGAGGATCAAAATTCAGCCACGCAGGTTTTCTCATGCCGCGTTTCTCTCCCTTGGCAGGGATGGGCGTTCCCACCATCACAGCCACCCGCATCCTGAAGGGGCACATGCAGAACCCGCCGTCTCCCGAATCTCCGCTAAGTATGGACTCTTTTCCGTATGTGGCACTTTCCAAGGTAGGAAGAAACCCAGCCTTTTTGTCCGTCTGATCCTGGAGCTCTGAGTAGTTTAACTAGTGGACGGGCACTCGTCTTTCCCTGCCCGCAAAGGTTCCTGGGACTTTAGGTGGTCATTCAACAGGGGAAGCCTGTGCACGGGTCGCAGTTTTTGAGGAGGGTCCTCACTTCTTCCACGCCCCTTGGGTCCGGAATCTCAAAACCAAAGTGCCTCCGTAACCACGTCAGGCAGGTGAAAAGGGCTTGCAAAACCAGATTCAAGGCAGTGTCAAACAAAGGCAGTCCTCATTTTACGACCATCCGCTCAGCGATAGATTGAGATTACAACGGCACTGAAAAAAGTGACTTACAAACAGTCGTACTTATGACCAGGGTTGGAGTGTCCCGGGGCTCATGTCAACCTCTCCGTTTGTGACCTTCCCGGGGGGTGGGGCTTGGGGGGTGTTCCTGTTGTGATTCCGTGCCAGCCTGTGATCCCGGCCGCTGAGTCCGGGGAATCAGAGGAGGAGGAGGAGGAGGGGCCTGAGGAGCCATCAGAGGAGGAGGAAGGCTCTGATGAGTTACCAGACTTACAAAGTGAGGAAGAACCTGGCCCCTCCACTCGCGGTCAAGCTGAAAGCCAGCTGTGCTGGGAGGAGGAGTCAGACTCGGAGGAAGCACAGCTGGAAGACCCCAGAGACGCTCGGAAACGCAGACAGGTCACCCGAGTAAATCAGAGGGTGGCCATGGGGCGACTCCAGGGGAGAAGGAGAAAGCAGTGAGAAGCCACGCCTTGGGGGCTGCGTAACAAAAAGGGAATGTGTGGGCAGGGCTGGTTGCTGGAGGCAACCATTTGCAAAGAACGTCTGTGTCAAGAGATGATGGTCTGTTTAGTTTACCAGTGAGTTATTTCCTCTTTTGGCTCGTGCTCCGCGTTATTTGTGGACAAGGCCTGTAACTTCAATAAAAAGGGGTTTATTTTTCCAGTCTACTGCTAAAAGAGGGGTTGCCTTGTGAAGTAAACAAGGAGGTACGTAGGCTGGGACAGAACATTTCCGACCTGCAAAGTTGGTGGGGAAACCGGCAGAGAATGTCACACATTGCGACCGTGTGATGACTCGCTTAATGACCGTGGCGATTCACCTAATGACCGTGGCAAAAAAAAAGACCATGAAATTGAGGCGGTCACATGATGCTTCCTTTAACGACCGTGCCGCTTCATGATGGATTTTCTGGCATCCGATTGTGAATGCAGGCTGAGGAGACGGTTTTCCCCGTGCACGAGGTAGAAAAGTTTGACACCTGTTGGATGCCAGCCTGCAGTCTGGGCGAGGCCCAGAACCGCTGCCAGTTGCAGTCAGCTATTCAAATCGTCGCGATCCAAAGAGTTTCTACAGTTAGTCCTCAACTTACAGCAGTTTGTTTAGTGCCCAAAGTTACAACGGCATTGAAAAGAGTGAGTTACGACCGTTTTTCACACTTAACGACCGTTGCCGCATTTCCCCATAGTCACGTGATCAAGAGTCAGGCACTCGGTCACTGGTTCACAGTTATGACGGTCGCCGCATCCCGGAGACACGTGATCCCCTTTTGGGACCTTCCGACAAGCAAAGTCAAATGGGGGAGCTGGATTCACTTAACGACCGTTTGACTAAATGACTGCAGTGTTTCACTTAACAACTGCGGAAACGAAGGCCGTAAATGGCTAGTTTATATTATTATGCAAGAGCGAAAAGTTGAGGTTTGCTGTTACTGTTTTATTCCCCTGCCCTGCACCAAAGAGAGTCGGAAGTCAGCGCGCTTTTTTTCTTTCCCTTTTTTTCCTACACTTCTCCTTTCCCCTTTCCCTCCCTTTTTTCTCCTACTATTTTCTTTTTGTATTTTTGTCTTTTATATTAAAACTAATAAAAGCTATTTTTTTTAAAAAAATCATAAAAGGGGGCAAAGCTCACTTAACAATCATCTCGCTTAGCGACAGGCTCGATGGCGGTCGTAAATTGAGGACTACCGGTATTCTGCAATTTTCCCGAAGCCATAAAGGAGAGACAGCCTATTTGAACTGGGTCTGCTTGGGCCTCTTGCTACCCAACAGTAGGGCTGGTCTTTCTTCGACCCCATCCCGGACCGTCCCCCCAGAAGATGATTTGAGATCCTGGGAAGACGAATACTTGGGACTTTCTCCCAGCTGTTCCTCTTGCTTTCTGCAGACCTACAACGTGGACCGGCAAGTGTCCGACAGCGCGGGAACGGCCACTGCCTACCTGTGTGGGGTGAAGGGCAACTTCGGAACCATTGGAGTGAGCGCCGCTGCCCGGTACAATCAATGCAAGACGCTAGCCGGCAATGAAGTCGTGTCGGTCCTGAAGCGGGCTCAGCTGGCTGGTAAGGCCAAGAGGGCGGGAAATTGGGAAATTGGAGGCGGGTGGCTTTAGAATAAATTTATCAATTTCAGTTTGAATTTCAATCTCAATCTCAATTTCAATCCCAAATCCCAATTTCAATCCCAATTTCAATCCCAATCCCAATCTTAATCCCAAAACCAATCCCAATCTGAACCTCATCCTCAACCCCCAATCCTAATCCCAATCTCAATTTCAATCCCAAAATCAATCCCAATCTCATTCTCAATCCCAATCCCAAAACCAATCCCAATTTCAATCCCAATCCCAATCTCAAAACCAATCCCAATCCCAATCTCAATCTCAACCTCAATCCCCAATCCCAATCCCCATCTTGATCCCAATCTCAATTTCAATCCCAAAACCAATCCAAATCCCAATCTCAATCCCAATCTCAAAACCAATCCCAATCTCAACCTCAACCCACAATCCCAATCCCAATCTCAATTTCAATCCCAAAATCAATCCCAATCTCATTCTCAATCCTAATCCCAAAACCAATCCCAATTTCAATCCCAATCCCAATCTCAATCCCAAAACCAATCCAAATCCCAATCTCAATCAATCCCAATCCCAATCTCAAAACCAATCCCAATCCCAATCTCAACCTCAACCTCAATCCCCAATCCCCAATCCCCAATTCCAATCCCGATCTTGATCCCAATCTCAATTTCAATCCCAAAACCAATCCCAATCTCAATCCCAATCCCAATCCCAAAATAATCCCAATCCCAATCTCAATCTCAATCCCAATCCCAAAACCAATCCCAATTTCAATCCCAATCCCAATCCCAATCCCAATCACAATGTCAAAATCAATCCCAATCCCAATCCCCCTACAAGGTCCTTTCCAGTTCTATTATTCTGATTCTAATTCTAATCTGATTGCTTTCGCACCTGTCCCTCCCCTTTCAGCCTGATTGTTTGAATGTCCCTTCCGTCACCGTTTCTTCCTCCATTGCTGCAGGAAAGTCCGTGGGGATTGTGACTACCACGCGAGTCCAGCACGCCTCCCCGGCGGGGAATTACGCCCACGTGGTGAACCGGGACTGGTATAGCGACGCCAGCGTGCCCCAGTCGGCACTGGCGGAGGGCTGCAAGGACATCGCGCTGCAACTCATCGAAAATGTGGACCTCACGGTGAGTTGGGAAGAGCTGGAAAACCCATCGGCCTTGTTTGCAAGACATCCAGCAGCTCCAGTAGCTGCTCTGAAAATATACAGGTAGTCCTCGACTTACGACCACAATGGACCCTCCCCCCAAAAAAATTTATGTTGCTAAGCAAGACATTTGTTAAGTGAGTTTCGCCCCGCTTTACGACTTTTCTTGCCGCGTTTGCTAAGCGAATCACAGTTAAGTTCGTCGTTAAGTGAATCAGGCTTCCTCGTGGACTTTGCTTGTCCGAAGGTCGCAAAAGGAGAAGCACGGTCTGTGACCGTCATAAATACAAGTCCGTTGTCAAGCATCCGAATGTAAATAACATGACTGTGGGGATGCTGTAGCGGTCGCAAGTGTGAAAAATTGGCCATAAGTCCCTTTTTTCAGCGCCATTGTAACTTCGGTCACTAAGTGAACCGTCGTAAGTTGAGGACTGCCTGTAATTTAAAACAAAAGAGAAAAACCGCACCTTTTCCACGAAGCCAATGCCTGTCAATCATTATAATGATGTTGATTTTCTGAGCTTTACTCAGTCCGTTTTGTTATACTTCCGGGTTTTTAAACTCTTTCCAGCTACTTTTCGGGAGCCTTTGGGTAATAACCAGAACGGGCAAGGTGTATTCCGTAGTAAGATAAGCCAACCCCCCCCCCCCACTTCACCAGAAACTGGGAATGTATCGGACAAAGGTCCATATCCTTGTGTTTTATGCTTATCGACTTTCTGCTGTGTACATAATAGAAAATTATGTGCCAATAAATGAGAACATTTATAGCTCGGGGTTGAAGGAGGGGGTCTCTGGGGGGCTTGGCTGTTTTCTTGGAGACGTTTCGTTACCTGAATAGGTGACATCATCAGCGCTAGACCTGATTAGTGCTGGTGTTGAATAACACGGATGATGTTCCCTAGTTGGGCGATGAAACGTCTGCAAGAAAACCACCCAGCTCAGAGAGCACCCAGGGCCCCACAATCCTCCTCCTCCTCCTCCTCCTCCTCCTCCTCCTCCTCCTCCCCCTCCTCCTCCTCCTCCTCCTCCTCCTCCTCCTCCTCCTCCTCCTCCTCCTCCTCCTCCTCCTCCCAGCACTGATGATGTAACCTAGTTGGGTAATGAAACTTCTGCAGGAAAACAACCAACATCAGAGAGCACCAAGGACCCCACAGTCCTCCTCCTCCTCCTCCTCCTCCTCCTCCTCCTCCTCCTCCTCCTCCTCCTCCTCTCCACTCCGCAAACCCCATTCCTTCTAGCACTGATGATGTAACATAGTTGGGTGATGAAACGTCTGCAAGAAAACCACCCAGCTCAGAGAGCACCCAGGGCCCCATAGACTTCCTCCTCCTCCTCCTCCTCCTCCTCCTCCTCCTCCTCCTCCTCCTCCTCCTCCTCCTCCTCCTCCTCCTCCTCCTCCCCCCTTCCAGCACTGATGATGTAACTTAGTTGGGTGATGAAACTTCTGCAGGAAAACAACCAACATCAGAGAGCACCAAGGACCCCACAGTCCTCCTCCTCCTCCTCCTCCTCTTCCTCCTCCCCCTCCTCCTCCTCCTCCTCCTCCTCCTCCTCCTCCTCCTCCTCCTCCTCCTCCTCCCCCCTTCCAGCACTGATGATGTAACTTAGTTGGGTGATGAAACTTCTGCAGGAAAACAACCAACATCAGAGAGCACCAAGGACCCCACAGTCCTCCTCCTCCTCCTCCTCCTCCTCCTCCTCCTCCTCCTCCTCCTCCTCCTCCTCCTCCTCCTCCTCCTCCTCCTCCTCCTCCTCCTCCTCCTCCTCCTCCTCCCAGCACTGATGATGTAACCTAGTTGGGTAATGAAACTTCTGCAGGAAAACAACCAACATCAGAGAGCACCAAGGACCCCACAGTCCTCCTCCTCCTCCTCCTCCTCCTCCTTCTCCTCTTCCTCCTCCTCCTCTTCCTCCTCCTCCTCTTCCTCCTCCAAGCACTGATGATGTAACATAGTTGGGTGATGAAACGTCTGCAAGAAAACCACCCAGCTCAGAGAGCACCAGGGCCCCCAGAAAATAATGTTTTCTGCACACTCTCCTTCCCTTGGCAGGTGGTCCTGGGTGGGGGCAGGAAATACATGACTCCTCGAGGCACCCCAGACCCTGAGTACCCCACCAAAAACTCAACCAACGGGGTTCGTAAAGATAACAGAAACCTGATTGAGGAATGGCTCCGAGCTTCGCCGGTAAGTGATATTCTTTTTCTGCCTCTTCTCCCACCTGCTGCCCTCAGTCTGGGGTGGAACTACGAATCTCAAAATTTCTCCCGCAGAACGGCCCTTACAGGTAGTCCTCAACTTACAACATTTCATTTAGTGACGGCTCACGGTTACAACGCCACGGGGGGAAAAGTAACTTAGGACTGTTTTGCATATTTACACCTGTCGCAGCCTCCCCATGATAATAGACCCCCGAACAACTGGCACGTATTTACGACGGTCGCAGTGTCCCGGGGTGCGGTGATCCCCTTTTGCGACCTTCTGACACGCAAGACCAATGGGGAAGCCAGATTGATTTAACACCTGCAGTGTTTCACTGTGGCAAGAAAGGACGTAAAAATGGGGCCAAACTCAGCGTAGCAACGTAGCTAAGTGACAGAAATTTTGGGCTCAACTGTGGCTGTAAGTCGAGGACTGACTGTATTCCACACGCTGGGAAGAGATGGGACAACCATTTGCCTGAAATGGTGTGAGGTTTCCTGCCTGAGCAGGGGGTTGGACTAGATGACCTCCAAGGTCCCTTCCAACTCTGTTATTCTATTTTCTGTTTTCTAAATGGCAGAGGATAGGCTGTTGCACTTGAGAGCCTGGAGGGCGTGTATGAATTGTATTTTTTTGGGGGGGAGGGTAGAAGAGTACTGCACTTGTGAATGGCTGACATTCTGCCCCAAGGTAGAATAGAATAGAATAGAATAGAATAGAATAGAATAGAATAGAATAGAATAGAATAGAATAGAATAGAATAGAATAGAGCTGGAAGGGACGCTGGCTGAGGAATTCTGGGAGTTGAAGTCCACAAGTCATAAAAGGGCCACGCTTGAAGACCCCTGTCTTAGATGAGCCCAGGGACCTTTGAACAGCTCCAAAGACCAGTGCTAACAATCATAAGACGAGTGGACTTCATCTCCCAGAATTCCCCAGCCAACATGGCCGACTGTGGAATTCTGGGAGTTGAAGTCCATGCATCTTAAAGCAGCCAGGATGGAGAAACCTTGCTATAATTGAAAACAAAAAGAAAAAAACATGATGGCTGCAGGCAGAGCTTCAACTGCACCATGATGACCGCCATTGTGACTTTTTTGACCCGACTTGCAGACCCTCCTGGGGGCCTTTCACACCAGTCTCTGGGTTTCTGTTCTAGGGCAACAAGTACGTTTGGAATCGAATCGATCTCTTGAAAGCCGTCAGTGACCCGAGTGTTCACCGTCTTATGGGTAAAGGGTTCAAAATCCTCATTTCCCCCCCCCCACATACACACACACCTGCCCACTGTGTGTGTCCCCCCCCCCCCGTTCCCTCCCCCGCTTAACTGGGTGTGAGTAGTGGCTTCGGAAGGAAAGTTATTAAACTCAGTTTACAGATCCTGGAGAAGCTGGTTACAAAGAGTGGGTCCTTCTCAGACTGCTCACAATTTCACTTTGCCTGTGAATGTGTTTGTCGGTGTGACGTTACACAGGAGGAAGAAAGGACTTGCCTGTACAGTTTGAGAGAGAAAGCTTTAAACAGCAGCATTCTGACGTGCAGTTTAACCCCCATCTCAAAATTGCAGTTCAAAACAGAGTTGCATTTGGGTTTGATTGACTGAAGAACAGGAGAAGGCCGTTAAAAAAAAATCCTCCATCTTTCTAGTTAGTTCCCCAAACTTAAACTGAATCGTAAAACAAGCAAACGGCGTGGCTTTGTGCTTTGGGTGGAAGCCACCCAAAAGCTAACTCAGATATCGCCCACCAAGCTTTTTGCATGTTGTGTGAATGCAGCCAGAATGTCTTTATCCGATCTTGCGGCACGTGTGAGGTGAATGCAGCCCCCTGAGGGGTTTGAGCCCTGGACGTTCCACCTAGGCCAGGGGTAGGCAACCTTGGCTCTTTTATGACTCGTGGACTTCAACCCCCAGAATTCCTGAGCCATTATGGCTCAGCTTGGAAACCTCTCCCTTTCCCCTCAGCATGGCTGGCTCAGGAATTCTGGGAGTTGAAGTCCACGAGTCATAATGCGGCCTAGGCCAGGGGTAGGCAACCTTGGCTCTTTTATGACTCGTGGACTTCAACCCCCAGAATTCCTGAGCCATTATGGCTCAGCTTGGAAACCTCTCCCTTTCCCCTCAGCATGGCTGGCTCAGGAATTCTGGGAGTTGAAGTCCACAAATCTTACTAGACAAGGGGTAGGCAACCTTGGCTCTTTTATGACTCGTGGACTTCAACTCTCAGAATTCCTGAGCCAGCCATGCTGGCTGAGGAATTCTGGGAGTTGAAGTCCACGAGTCGTAAAAAGTTCCAAGTTTGAAGACCCCTGAGTCCTAGGCCTTCACTGGTGGTGTGAAGGTCCATTCCGCCTCTCTTGTTTCTCCACAGGCCTCTTTGAGCCTTCAGACATGAAATACGAGCTGAACCGAGACAACAGCACTGACCCATCGCTGGCCGAGATGACCGAAGTGGCCATCAAACTCCTCAGTTCCAACCCAAAAGGCTTCTATCTCTTTGTGGAAGATAAGTCTTGGGTCCCTGCCAGGATGAGCGAGGCCTTCTTCTCAGGCTCTTCTCACTGTCCGGAGCTCCCCAAGCGATTGGAGGAGGAACCGATAGCGGAGAAGGGATTTTTGAGGGAGGGATGAATGAGTAGCTTATCTTTACATAAGATGGGTAACCAGGTCAGGGCAAGGTGTAAACCAGTGTTTATCAACCTTGACAATTATAAGATGGGTGGACTTCAACTCCCAGATTTCCCCAGCCAGCTAGGAATGATGGGGAAGTGGAATGTGTCAATGCTGCTTTGGATGTTCTTGCTTGACAGAACTTCAACTCCCAGAATTCCCCAGCTAGATATGAATGATGGGGAAGATGTGTGAACTTTCGCTCCCAGAATTCCCCAGCCTGCTAGGAGTGATGGGGAAGCGGAGTGAGCTTCAACTCCCAGAATTCTTTTTTAAAAAAATAATAATAGTTTTCTAATTTTACATTTAGGTATTTAAAAAGCAACGTGGTGGCTGGGTTAATCAATAGTTCAATAACATAAAAAAAACTTTAGTACGAATCTCAAGTTACAACATCAAATATTTCCTCTCTTTTTCCCTTAATATCTATTATCTCATATTTAAGCTAATACAGTTCTTATTTTATCAGCTAAGTAAAAAGATCATTATTACATTTATTGATCATTTTTTAACTTATACCTATCTTAATTACTTTTACATTCAGTCTTTATAGACAATCAATGTCCTGTTCTTGGTTCCCCCCCACCCCAATTTTTAGTTTCCCATCAATATTCAAATTTAACATTCGATATTTATAATTTCCAGGCTTTAGGTAACCAACGTTTCCCTTATCTCAGTTCATAACAGAATCTAATATTCAAAATACACATCTTATCTATTTGAGCTTAGTCTTGTTCTATTTTCTAAAAGCTATCTATTTCCCACCATATCACCCACCCAGAATTCCCCAGCCAGCTAGGAACGATGGGGAATTCTGGGAGTTGAAGTCCACCTATCTGCTCTTTCCTTTGCACGAGGCAGAATAGACCACGGACACCACGACGGTATCGCGAAGCGAGCCCTGACGGAGGCTATCGAGTTTGACAAAGCCATCGAACGAGCCGGGGAGTTGACATTGGAAGACGACACGTTGACCGTTGTGACCGCCGACCACTCTCACGTCTTCAGCTTTGGAGGCTACACCTTCCGGGGAACCTCCATTTTTGGTATAGCATGAGGTTCAGCCTCGCCGTGGTGCGAGCTGGGTAGCTTTTGGAGTGAAGGATCTGAGGAGGTGGTTCGGCCCACACGGAGGTCATGAAACCTACAGTGGAGACCCTCGTGAGGAATCTATGGGTCAGGAAAGATCAGGATAGGGGGCAGGGGGTGGGAAACCATGAAAGATCTTGTAAAACAGGACTGGGTAAGATCTCTAACAATCTGAGGTAATGTTTCTCCACCTTGACGACATTAAGACCTGTGGACTTCAACTCCCAGAATTCCACAGCCAGCCATGTTGGCTGGGGAATTCTGGGAGTTGAAGTCCACATATCTTAAGGTTGCTAACACTGGTCTTTGGAGCTGTTCAAAGGTCCCTGGGTTGATCTAAGACAGGGGTCTTCAAACTTGGCCCTTTGATGACTTGTGGACTTCCAACTGCCAGAATTCCTCAGCCAGGCACGCGTGCCTGGCTGAGGAATTCTGGGAGTTGAAGTCCACAAGTCATCAAAGGGCCAAGTTTGAAGACCACTGATCTAAGACATCTGGAAGGAGAAGACATCACCAGACACCACCAGCTTCTTCCCAGCTTTGGCTTTCTGTAGCCACCTGGTCCTAGGTCCCCCTTCGGGATAACGCAGAGCTTGAGGAATTGAGGGAGATAATACACGTATTTTGGGGTTACTGTTACCCAAGATGGAAGTTAGCGGGCCCCTCCTGTATTCAAAGTAGCCAGCAGGTTAATTCTCCATGATGGGCATTGTAGTCCTAGAGGCTGACCGGATGGAAACCATCGCTCAGGTCTAATTCTTCTTCCTTCCAGGTTTGGCAGCCGGAAAGGCGGGAGATGGCAAGTCGTACACCTCCATTGTTTACGGCAACGGGCCAGGCTACCAGATCACCGACAAAGGCCGACCGGATGTGACCGTGGAAGAAAGTGGTAAGGCAGATACAGCTAGTTTCGACTTACGGCCACACCACAGCTTCAAATTTCTGTTGCTAAGTGAGACATTTGTCAAGTGAATTTCCCCCCTCCCCCCATTTTACGACCCTTCTGGCCACCGTTGTTAAGTGAATCACTGCAGTTGTTCAGTTACTAACCTGGTTGTTAAGTGAATCTGGCCTCCCCATGGACTTTGCTTGTCCGAAGTTTCACAAAAGGGGATCACGTGACCCCGGGACACTGCCACCGTCGTAAATATGTCAGTTGCCAAGGGATTGAATTTTGACCATGTGACCATGAGGTGTAAGTGTGAAAAAATGGTCATAAGTCGGTGCCGTTGTAACTCTGAATTGGGTGGGTGGTTAAAAGCTGCGATAGCCGGAAGCAGAGAGACCCCCCCTACACCCAAAATCCCCGGCTGGTGTAACTGTAATTCTGAACTGGTTCAAACTGCGTTCCTCGTCACTCTTCAGGCCAGATAGCTCTCATGGCTGGGAACAATGGGTGTTGTAGTTCAGTTTGCCCAGAAGGCAGTCTGTTGGGGAAGGCAGCTTTTGAGTAAGAACAATATAAGGAAGAAGCAGCTGCAGATAATATTAAAAACTCTCTGGACACCAGTGTCTCTTAACCTTAGCAACTTTAAAACGCCTGGACTTCAGCTCCCATATTTCCCCAGCTGGCATGGAATTCTGGGAGTTGAAGTCCAAGCATGTTAAAGTTGCCAAGGTGGAGAAATATTGGACTATGCAGCTGACAATATAAGAACAATGCAGGTGCTGCTATTTTTTCCTAGGATTCTCCCGCCCCCCAGATGTTCTAATTTGGTTTACACTCATGGGATCACCTTGTGGTCTTCCTTCCAGCATTAATCAGATCAGACCTTGCTTTGCTTCCAAAACAAGGATTGTCTGGATGCGGCCAGAGGTGGAATTAAATCTGGAGGCGAAAAGCTCATTGGTTTAGCTAGGGGAGTTTGCAGGGTGAGGTCAAAAAAGTCAACATGGCAGCCACGATCAAAAGCTCTGCTTGCGGTTTACAGTTAGTCCTTGACTTACGACCACAAGCCCAAAATTTCTGCCGCTAAGCGAGACAGCTGTTAAGTGAGTTTTGGTCCATTTAAGGGAATCACTGCAGCTGTTAAGTTAGCAACACGGTCGTTAAGCGAATCCAGCTTCCCCATTGACTTTGCTAGTCCGAAGTTTGCAAAAGGGGATCACGTGACTCCAGGACGCTGCGACCGTCATAAATATGAATCAGTTGCCTAGCGTCTGAATTATGATCACGTGACCGCGGGGATGCAGCGACGGTCGTAAGTGTGAAAGTCACTTTTTTCAGTGACGTCGTAATTTCAGTCACTAAACTGTTATAAGTCGAGGACTATCAGTATACTGTATGTCTGGTGACCGCACACCTGGGGTCACTAACCCTCTTTTGAGCTAAGCGACAGAGACGGCCTGTGCTTCGTTCGCAGGGGTTCGACTAAAGCACCCCAGAGAGGCAAGGGTGCCGAGTTCGTGTCATGCTCTTCATTAGTGTCCCTTCTGCCCATCTAATCGCTGGTCTTCTCCCCTCCTCAGAGAACAACACCTACCACCAGCAGGCCGCCGTACCCCTCATCTCGGAGACCCACGGAGGGGAAGACGTGGCCATCATGGCCAAAGGGCCGATGGCCCACCTGTTCCACGGAGTGCAGGAACAATCCTACATTGCTCACGTTATGGCCTACGCCGGCGGGCTGGAGCCCTACAAGTTACACAACTATCCCAATTCGCTGTCCGCAGCTGCACCCAAGGCCAGCCTGGCGGGTCTCCCCCTGGTTCCCCTGCTCCTCTGGATCTGCTAGGCCTCCCCTGGGGCATTCTGGGTACCTCCATCTGAATTTAGAGTGTGATTCGAGACGAGGCCGATCATCCACCTATTTGGGGATTATCTGCCCTGAGATGGAAGTTAGGGGCCTCTTACAGTCCTCAGAGTAGTCACTGGGTTAACTCCCCCATGATGGGCCTTGTAGTCCTATAGCAGGGGTCTTCAAACATGGCTGCTTTAAGACTTGTGGACATCAACTCCCACAATTCCCCTTACAACCTGTGGACGTCAACTCCCAGAATTCCCTTTCAGATGTGCGGACTTCAAAACTCCCAGAATTCTTTATCGGATGTGTAGACTTCAACTCCCAGAATTTCCTTTATGAGGTGTGGACTTCAACTCCCAGAATTCCCTTTAAGATGTGTGGCTGTCAACTCCTAGCATGGCTGGCTGGGGAATTCTGGGAGTTGAAGTCCACAAAGTGGCCACATTTGAGGATCCCTGTCCTAGAGGCTGAACGATTGCGAAACATCAAAACTCGGATGACTGAGAATCTCCTCAGACGACTCCCTTATAAGAGGGTCATGAGCTTGTACAGGCAGTCCTCAATTTACGACCACGGTTGAGCCC
Source organism: Vipera latastei (assembly GCA_024294585.1). Classification (NCBI taxonomy): domain Eukaryota; kingdom Metazoa; phylum Chordata; class Lepidosauria; order Squamata; family Viperidae; genus Vipera; species Vipera latastei. The sequence continues at coordinate 4,726,658 of CM044358.1, forward strand.
AGTATTTACATCACAAAGTGAGTCGTTTGCGGAGTGAGCTTTGGCCTTTCCTCGCCACATTTGTTAAGCGAGTCACTGCAGTTGCTTCATTAGTGACACGGTTGTTAAGTGAATCAGGCTTCCCCCATGGACTTGGCTTGTCAGAAGGTGGCAAAAAGGGGATCATGTGACTCCCGGGGACATGGCGGCCATTGTAAATCTGAACCAGTGGTGAAGCATCCGAATGTAAATTGCGTGACCCCGGGGGATGCTGCAACGGTCGTGTGAAACATGAGTCGTATGTCCCTTTTTTCAGTGTCGTTGTAACTCCGAATGGTCACTAAGCAAACTGTAGTAAGTTGAGGACTCCCTGTAATCAAAGTAGTCAAATAGTTAACTCCCCACGGTGGGCCTTGTAGTCTTAGGGCAGAGGTCTTCAAACTTGGCCCTTCGTGACTTGCGGACTTCAACTCCCAGAATTCCTCAGCCAGCGTGAGGGAACTATGACTCTTTTATGACTTGCGGACTTCAACTCCCAGAGTTCCTCAGCCAGTGTGGGGGAACTATGGGCCCTTCATGACTGGCGGACTTCAACTGCCAGAATTCCTCAGCTAGCGTGGGAGAACTATGGCCCCTTCATGACTGGCGGACTTCAACTCCCAGAATTCCTCAGCCAGCGTGCCTGTCTACATTGAAAATTGAAAAACGTTTGTGACAACCATGACGTGGATGATGGAGACTCTCCGCTGACGTCACGATGTCGTAATCCACCATGTCGGAACCCCCTCCAATCCGCCTTTTGATACCTGCAAATACCTGATCAATGAATGCCAGACGCTCCGTTGCCCATGCACACAAAAAACGGCTTTGGCCTTTTTTATTTTGATGTCATCCGCACCAGATAAAAATACAAAGCGACATTTCTGTACAAAGGGCTGCTGTGGCTGACCGGCCAAGCAGCTCCACTCACTGGCCATGAGAGAGAGAGGGAGGGGGGGAGAGAGAGAGAGGGAGGGAGGGAGGGAGAGAAAGAGGGGGAAAGAGGAGGGAGGGAGAGAAAGGGAATAGAGAAGGAGGGAGAGACAGAAAAAAAGAGGGAGGGAGGGAGAGAGAGGAAGAGACAGAGGGAGGAAGGAGAGGAGGGAAAGGGGGAAAGAGGAGGGAGGGAGAGAAAGGAGGGAGGGAGGGAGGGAAAGGGAATAGAGAAGGAGGGAGAGAGAAAAAAAGGGAGGGAGGGAGAGAGAAGGAGGGAGGGAGAGAGGAAGAGACAGAGGGAGGAAGGGAAGGAGGGAAAGGGGGAAAGAGGAGGGAGGGGGAGAAAGGAGGGAGGGAGAGGGAGGGAGGGAAAGGGAATAGAGGAGGGAGAGAAAAAAGGGAGGGAGGGAGAGAGAGGAGGAGACGGAGGGAGGGAGGGAAAGGGGGAAAGAGGAGGGAGGGAGAAAAAGAGGAAAAGAGGGAGGGAGAGGAGGGGAGGGAAGGAGAGAAAGAGGGAGGGAAGGAGAGGGGGAAAGAGGAGGGAGGGAGAGAAAGAGGAAAAGGGAGGGAGGGAGAGAAAGGGGAAAGGAGAGAGGGAGAGGGAGGGAGAGAAGGGGAATAGAGAAGGAGGGAGAGAGAGAAAAAGGGAGGGAAGGAGGGAGAGAGGAAAAGAAAGAGAGGGAGAAAGAATGTGGATTGTATCTGAGTGTGCACACAGGCGTGCAGCTGCCTGGCTGAGCATGAATTTCGCCTACCTTCTCTAACGCCTGCGCACAAGGGAGGGGTAGGACTACAATTCCCACCGTTCCCGAGCGGTTATGACTTCTAGGACTTCCGATCTCAACCACGAGGTTGGGAAAAAAACCCAACATGGATCTCCCATCAAACTACACCAGAGCCCATGGCGTAGATTCCCGCTATTTCAGCTAAAGTCTGGATCCATCTTACGCTAAGCCCCTTTATAAGCTTTTTTAAAAAATAAGCTTAACAAAAATCCCTTAAGAGGGAATTTTCCGCCTGGTGTGGCCCCAATTCCAGCTCTCTATGCATTTGGTCTTCAGGCAATTCTCACCTCCAGTGTCTCAGGGGCTGCCCCAAAGAAGAGGCAGTCAAGCTCTTCTCCAGAGCGCCCGAAGGCAGGACAAGAAGCAACAGATGGAAACTCATCAAGGAGAGAAGCAACCTAGAACTAAGGAGAAACTTCCGGACAGTGAGGACAATTAACCAGTGGAACAACCTGCCTCCAGAAGTTGTGGGTGCTCCAACACTGGAGGTTTTTAAGAAAAGATTTGACAAACATTTTGGGGTGATCTAGGGCAGGGATCTTCAATCGTGGCCCTTTTATGACTTGTGGACTTCAACGCCCAGAATTCCTCAGCCAGTCTGGCTAAAGGAATTCTGGGCGTTGAAGTCCACAAGTCATAAAAGGGCCACCACGTTTGAAGACCCCTGATCTAGGATCTCCTGATTGAGCAGGGGGCTGGACTAGAAGACCTCCAAGGTCCCTTCCAACTCTGCTATTCTGTTACTCTGAATTGGGGGCCATGCTATGGGACTCATCCTGGAGGCTTCTTTCAGAGTTAAGGGCCCAGACCTGATCAGACCAAGCTGGCATCAGGCCACGATCGTGCTAAAGCAAACAAGCCACGGCAACCTCCAGGCCTTTCCCAAGAACAGAGAAAACTGTGCTTGTGTGGCTAAACCAGGCCTTGTTTGAGCGATAGGACAATTTGTGCTTCTCTGTTCAACACACTCTCTCCAAAAGTCTCGGGCACAGAAGGAAGAAAGGGCCAGCTGGGGAGAAGCAGGGCGGGGGGTTAGACTGAACCCCAATTTTAATCTGGGGTGCTGGTTTGAGGGACACGGTGACTGTCAACAGCTCATGGAAATTTTAGTTTTACAATCCACGTGCATAAAAGTCCGGTCCATCATCCTGACTCTCCACGGAGGTAATTCGAGAGCGTGCAGGGAGAAAAGTTTAAAAAAACATAATATTTTTCTTTTTTTAAAAAAAAAAGGTTTACAGCAAATTATAATTAATTACAAAACGCCATTGTGTTGGTCCAGCTGAATTTTAAAAAATGAAATGAAATCAAAACACCGAAAGGATAGTATTGAAACCAGCGGAGGCATCAAGTATAGGCAGTCCTCAATGTACGACCACAGAAATTCCATTGCTAAGCAAGGCAGTTGTTAAGTGAGTTTAAGTTTATGACCTTTCTTGCCACGGGTGTTAAGCGAAGGGATGCCGTCGTTCGGTGAATCGTCTCGTCGTGAAAGCGAATCCAGATCCCCCCCACCCCGTTGACTTTGCTTGTCAGAAGCCGGCTGGGAAGGTCGCAAATGGTGGTCCCGTGATCCTGGGGCACTGCGACCGTCATAAATATGAGTCAATTGCCGAACCTCTGAATTTTGATCCCGTGACTACGGAGATGCAGTGTTCAGGTTGTGAGTCCTGGTTGTTGTAACTCACGTTTTTCGGGGCCTTGGCTAAATGAACGGTCGTACGTTGAGGACTACTCGTAGCTTTGGAACTTGAGCTGCGTGAGCACAATAAACTAGAATAGCAAAACACTAATAATAATAATAATAATAATAATAATAATAATAATAATAATAATAATAATAATAATAATAATAATAATAGGGTCTGGAGGCAGAGCAGAAAAGCTTTGGCAGGGTCCAAAACGGACAGCAGTAAAATGTCCCTTTGGAAGCGGTTCCGTTTGTGTCCTGAGCGATTGTACAGATGGAAAGACATCACCGGGGTTGCGTTAGACTTGTGTTACCTATTTTTACTCTGGTGTCCCAAAGATTTTGGGGTGCAGGGGGGGGGCTGTTGGCAGGCGTGGGCCTATCCCTGGAGCCCAGACCACTCTAGGAATTTTAGGAGGACTTCTCTCCTCTCCCGCTGCCTGGCCCGTGTGTTGATGGATGCCGGCCACTGTGTTGAGGGAGGCTGGGTGCAGGCGGGGACGGGGCACGTGGACGCTTCACCAGACGGAGCACTTCTGGGTGGGGTTCATGGGGGAGTCCTTGGGACAGTGGAAGACCCGTCCAAACTCCTCAAACTGGGAGACGCTGCCCAGCACTCTGCAAAGGGGAGAGAAGAGAGGAGGAAAAGGGGAGGATTGGGGAGATCAACCGGCTGAGTGGGAAGAAAGTTAGCCTCCAGGAGCCCCCAAGTCAGGAGGAAGGTGGAGCAACCTCTTTTGATTCACAATCAGGTCCAAAGGCTGAAGGGTGTGTGCACCGATAGTCCGTGGGAAAGGCATCAGGCTAGAAACCAGGAGACAGGGAGTTCTAGTCCTGCCTTAGGCATGAAAGCCGGCTGGGTGACTTTGGGCCAATCACCAGGAAATTGGGTTCTAGTCCTGCCTTAGACAGGAAAGCCAGCTGGGTGACTTTGGATGAATCACTAGGAGATTGGGAGTTCTAGTCCTGCCTTAGACATGAAAGCCAGCTGGGTGACTTTGGATGAATCGCCAGGAGATTGGGAGTTCCAGTCGTCTTAGACATGAAAGCCAGTTGGGTGATTTTGGGCCAATCACCAGGAGATTGGGAGTTCTAGTCCTGCCCTAGACATAAAGGCAGTTGGATGACTTTGGATGAATCACCAGGTGATTGGGAGTTCTAGTCCTGTCAGACACGAAAGCCAGTTGGGTGATTTTGGGCCAATCACCAGGAGACTGGGAGTTCTAGTCCTGCCCTAGACATAAAGGCAGTTGGATGACTTTGGATGAATCACCAGGTGATTGGGAGTTCTAGTCCTGTCAGACATGAAAGCCAGTTGGGTGATTTGGGGCCAATCACCAGGAGACTGGGAGTTCTAGTCCTGCCCTAGACGTGAAAGCCTGCTGGGTGACTTTGGATGAATTACCATGAGATTGGGAGTTCTAGTCCTGCCTTAGACACGAAAGCCAGTTGGGTGACTTTGGGCCAGTGACTGTCTCTCAACCCAGCCCACCCTACAGGGTTGTTGTTACAGGGAAAACAGGAGGAGGAAGGACTATTGGGCACGTTCACCAGTCCCAGTTACCGTATGTATAAAATCAGCATTCAAATAAAAAAAGCAAAACGAAGCAATACACTACAATAAAAGAGAAGGACAACATAACACAACATATACACGCAGACAGCAAGGTAAAACAAAAGTACAAAACATAAAATAATAAAACAAATAAAACAAAAGTAATAAAACTACTCATCCCCCCCCAAAGAAAAACCCCACTTATTTTTGGCTCCCTCCCAAACGCTAAACCAAGCGTTTCTCAACTTCCAGCAGCTTCCAACTGTTTGAACTTCAACTCCCAGAATTCCCCAGCCAGGGGCTCTGAGTGGGGAAAGCAGGTCCTCGGGGATATCGTGCCTCTCCCATCTCTGACCCCAGTCGGGGTCTCCCCCGGATGACCCGGCTGGTACCTGTAATGCTCGGGGGCGTGTTTGTCGGTCAACACCTGGAGATAGATGGACTGTGAGCGCCGTTTAATGCACCAGTTCTGCAGGGAAGAAGGGAGACAGCTTGACGTGGCTCTCGGATCCGTGGCTCGTGTCGCAGAGCACCTGACAAAGAGGCTATGAAAAGGCGGACACTCTCATCCCCGACCTTAAACCACAGGTAGTCCTTTGACTTACCACCACACGTTTAGCGACTGCTCGAAGTCGCGACGGCAGTGGCAAGAGTGACTTAGGACTTAAGTGTTTTTCACACTTGCGACCGTGGTCATGTGATCAAACTTCAGGCCCTTGGCAACTGACTCGTATTTATGACGGTCGCAGTGTCCCCGTGTGTGTGTGTGTGTGTGTGTGTGTGCCACGCGATCCCCTTTTGCGACCTTCCGACAAGCAATGGGGAAGCCGGATTCATTTAATAACCGTGCTTTACCAACTTAACTGCTGCGCTGATTCCCTTAACAACGGGGGCAAGGAAGGTTGTAAAATGGGGCAAAACTCGCTTAACAAAACTTGCCTAGCAATGGGCTCAATTGTGGTTTTGCAAGTCAAGGACTACTACTATACATCTAAACGTAAGCCTAAACTTAAGTCTAATGCTGAGCCAAGCTTAACTTTAAACTTAATCCTGGTTTTATGCTGAAACCTAAGCCTAAATTAAGTTTAAACCTGAACTAAGCCTAGTAGGCCTGGGATAGGCAACCTGGGCTCTTTTATGACTTGTGGACTTCAACTCCCAGAATTCCTCAGCCAGCATGGCTCAGCTTGGAAACCTCTCTCTTTCCCCTCAGCATGGCTGGCTCAGGAATTCTGGGAGTTGAAGTCTACAAATCTTACTAGACCAGGGGTAGGCAACCTTGGCTCTTTTAGGACTTGTGGACTTCAACTCCCAGAATTCCTCAGCCAGCATGGCTCAGCTTGGAAACCTCTCTCTTTCCCCTCAGCATGGCTGGCTGAGGAATTCTGGGAGTTGAAGTCTACAAATCTTACTAGACCAGGGGTAGGCAACCTTGGCTCTTTTAGGACTTGTGGACTTCAACTCCCAGAATTCCTCAGCCAGGCATGCTGGCGGAGGAATTTTGGGAGTTGAAGTCCACGAGTCGTAAAAAGTTCCAAGTTTGAAGACCCCTGATTTACAACCGTATCCGTGACACAATCCGTTGCTAAGCAAGGCAGTTGTTAAGAGAGCCGCACTCTTTTGGGGCCACATTTGTTAAGTGAATCACCTGGTTGTTAAGCGAATCGGGCTTCCTCCAGGGAATTTTGCTTGTCTGAAGCTAGTCAGGAAAACGGCCGTCACCTGACTCTGGGGTGTTGCAGCCGTCATAAATACAGGCCAGCTGAGTTTGGATCGGGCGGGGGGAGGGGGGAATGCTTCAACTGTTGTGTGATGACTGATCAAGTTTTTTGCAGGGCCGTCCTATGAACAGTCACTAAATCAGGGGTCTTCAAACTTGGCCCTTTTATGACTTGTGGACTTCAACTCCCAGAATTCCTCAGCCAGCTTTGCTGGCTGAGGAATTCTAGGAGTTGAAGTCCACAAGTCATAAAAGGGCCAAGTTTGAAGACCCCTGCACTAAATGAATGGTCGTAAGCTGAGGACTACCTATAACCACCCCGCCCCATCCCCCTGGTCCTGTTCTGCTCACCAGGGGCCAGCTCCTTGCAGAGGGACCGTACCTGAGCGAAGGCGATGAAGAACAGCTGCTCGTGGGTGTATTTCAGCCACAGGAGGGGGTTTTCCGGGCCGTGTTCCCGCACCCATTTCTGATACGCCTGCAAGAGAAAATTGCATCTGGCAAGTTGGGACACAGCCCATTGCAGGGCGGGAGGGAGGCCGCGGCGCCCATGGGCTGTGGTGGGGTGCGCATTACGATAGGGGTGCATTGCAGGACTTCGATTGTGATGCCGTGCCTGCCACTTTGTGCCTTTTGACCCTCACCCCCTCTGCAAACAGCCCTAGAAGACCTGCTAGAGCGCAGCTGAAGGCAGATTTAGAACATACAATAATAGGGTGGGAAGGGACCTTTGAGGTCTTCTAGTCTAACCCCCAATATATCTGATTGCATATTGCTCAGAACAGGGTTTGTGTAAGACGATGATCGGGGCTTTTAAAAAGCTTTAAAAGTTGAGATAGGAAGCACACACATAAGATGATAGATAGATGATAGATATAGATAGATAGATGATAGATAGATAGATAGATAGATAGATAGATAGATAGATAGATAGACAGACAGACAGAGATAGATGTAGATATAGATAAATGTAGATACATAGATGTAGATAGAGATAGATAGATAGATAGATAGATAGATAGATAGATAGATAGATAGATAGATATAGATGTAGATATAGAGATGTAGATATAGATAGATATAAATGTAGATAGATAGATAAAAATAGATAGATAGATAGATAGAAAGACAGATAGATAGACAGACAGACAGAGATAGATAGATAGAGATAGATGTAGATATAGATAAATGTAGATACAGATAGATATAGATGTAGATAGATAGATAAGGACAGATAGATAGATAAAAATAGATAGATAGATAGATAGATAGATAGATAGATAGATAGATAGATAGATAGATAGATAGATAGATAGATAGATATAGTTGTATATATCACCAAGGACCCCACAGTCCTCCTCCTCCTCCTCCTCCTCTCCTCAAACCCCCCTCCCTTCTAGCACTGATCAGGTTACCTAATTTGGGTCATGAAACGTCTGCAGGAAAACAACCAAGCTCAGAGAGCACCGAGGACCCCTCCTTTCAACCCTGAGCTACAAATATTCTCCTTGATCAGTCTCACTTTTTCTCCAAAGGACTTCTGGAGGATTACGCTTTTCACTATCCGTTGTGTGTTTTTCTTTAAATTCTGTTTTTATTTCAACGGTTAGCCGCCCGGTCCTATATACGAGATGGGCGGTCCCATCGGTGTATTAAACAAACAAACAAACTCACGTAATAGGCAAGTTTAAGTCCTCCCATGTCTGCAATGTTTTCTCCCAGCGTGTGTTTCCCGTTCACCTGCAGAAAGAAGAGAAGAGAAATATTATTTTTTTTTAAAAAAAGTCCCGTTTTTACATCCTTGGAAACGCTTAACTTGGTTAAGTTTCCAGATTCCCCTAATACGCCGGAACTAATGCAGGTCATCCTTGACCGTTAGTGACCGTTCAAAGTCAAATCCAGGTGGGTTTCCCCCCCCCCCCAAGATTCGAGGCAAACTTCAAGGCAAAACATCCGAAGCTTCGAACGTTAGATAGATGACGATCAAAGTACAAAGTCGGTTTGCACCCCAGTTCGTTTAGCGGCTGTTCTAAGTTACGATGGCACTGCAAAAAGTGACTTATGGCCGTTTCTCACACGGCTGTTGCAGCATCCCCAGGGTCACGTGATCCAAATTTGGACGCTTTAGCAAGTCGTATTTAGGACCCTTGCAATGGCCCGGAGGGGTCCCCTTTCATGAGCTTCCAGCAAGCAATGGAAATTTTGAGCTTCATGGTGGCCGTAAGCTGAGGACTGCCTGTATTTTGAGACTGCAAACTCAGGGAGGGGGAAGACCCCCTTCCCCAGGGGGTGAAACAGGCCCTTGTGTGTCACAGCTCACCCTCTGGTTGTAGACTGTGAAGTTGTCGTAGAGATTCACGATGCACTCGGCCTTCTTGCGGAACTTGCTGTAGGAGGCGTCCGTCCACCAGTGCACCAGGTTGCCATACCGGTCGTATTGTCCGCCTGCAAAGCAAAGGCTTGGGGTGAAATGAGGCAGCTTTCGTCCCCCAAAGGGGGTTTTTCTCCTACATCTATCTATCTTTCTATCTTTCTTTCTTTCTTTCTTTCTTTCTTTCTTTCTTTCTTTCTTTCTTTCTTTCTTTCTTTCTTTCTTTCTTTCTTTCTTTCTTTCTTTCTCTTTCCTTTCTTTCTTTCTTTCTCTTTCCTTCCTTTCTTTCTTTCTTTCTTTCTTTCTTTCTTTCTTTCTTTCTTTCTTTCTTTCTTTCTTTCTTTCTTTCTTTCTCTTTCCTTTCTTTCTTTCTTTCTTTCTTTCTTTCTTTCTTTCTTTCTTTCTTTCTTTCTTTCTTTCTTCCTTCCTTCTTTCCTTTGTTCTCTTCCTTCCTTCCTTCCTTCCTTCCTTCCTTCCTTCCTTCCTTCCTTCCTTCCTTCCTTCGTTCTGTCCATTCCTTTTCCTTCCTTCCTTCCTTCCTTCCTCTTTCTTTCTTTCTTTCTTTCTTTCTTTCTTTCTTTCTTTCTTTCTTTCTTTCTTTCTTTCTTTTTCTTTCTTTCTTTTTCTTTTTCTTTCTTCCTTCTTTCCTTCCTTCCTTTGTTCTGTCCCTTCCTTCCTTCCTTCCTTCCTTCCTTCCTTCCTTCCTTCCTTCCTTCCTTCCTTCCTTCCTTCCTTCCCTTTTTCCTTTGTTCTGTCCATTCCTTTTCCTTCCTTCCTTCCTTCCTTCCTCTTTCTTTCTTTCTTTCTTTCTTTCTTTCTTTCTTTCTTTCTTTCTTTCTTTCTTTCTTTCTCTTTCCTTTCTTTCTTTCTCTTTCCTTTCTTTCTTTCTTTCTTTCTTTCTTTCTTTCTTTCTTTCTTTCTTTCTTTCTCTTTCCTTTCTTTCTTTCTTTCTTTCTTTCTTTCTTTTTTCTTCCTTCCTTCTTTCCTTTGTTCTCTTCCTTCCTTCCTTCCTTCCTTCGTTCTGTCCATTCCTTTTCCTTCCTTCCTTCCTTCCTCTTTCTTTCTTTCTTTCTTTCTTTCTTTCTTTCTTTCTTTCTTTCTTTCTTTCTTTTTCTTTCTTTCTTTCTTTTTCTTTCTTTTCTTTCTTCCTTCTTTCCTTCCTTCCTTTGTTCTGTCCTTCCTTCCTTCCTTCCTTCCTTCCTTCCTTCCTTCCTTCCTTCCTTCCTTCCTTCCTTCCTTCCTTCCTTCCCTTTTTCCTTTGTTCTGTCCATTCCTTTTCCTTCCTTCCTTCCTTCCTTCCTCTTTCTTTCTTTCTTTTTTCTTTTTTCCTTCCTTCTTTCCTTCCTTCCTTTGTTCTGTCCATTCCTTCCTTCCTTCCTTCCTTCCCTTTTTCCTTCATTCTGTCCATTCTTTTTCCTTCCTTCCTCTTTCTTTCTTTCTCTTTCTGTGGGAAGGTAACAGTGTTCCGTGCGCCTTTGGCGTCTAGTCATGCCGGCCACATGACCACGGAGACGTCCTCGGACAAGCGCTGGCTCTTTGGCTTTGAAACGGAGATGAGCACCGGCTCCTAGAGTCGGAAACGACTAGCACACATGTGCGGGGGAACCTTTACCTTTACCTTTAAAAAGAGGGTGGGGGCTCCTACGGAGATGTTTCAATGGAAGGGCTGGGACACTTTGCTCTGACCCACAGCCCCCCAACCTGGGTCCATGATAACTCACTGCAGCCAGCTGGGCGTGACTGGGTGGGCACGTCAGTTGCCCGGGGTGACTTGTTCTGTCCCCACCTGGCCAAGATCACCTGGCATCCCCCCCACATGGCCACACCCACATGGTTGTTTCCCCCTGGCTACACCCACCCAGCCACACCCACCTGGCTGCAGGGACTTGATCCATTCCCTCCCAAACCTTCTTCCTGGGATCCCAAACTGTGACGGAGGTGAGAAATAAGGAGAAAAGCTTACCCCAATCATCATAGCCGTGCGTCAGCTCATGCCCGATAATTGTTCCAATCCCTCCATAATTCAAGGACCTGTAGGGGGAGAGACAGACACAGTGAGCTGCTGATGGGGTGAAACGAATATTACATCCAGTTTTGGTTGCCACGATATAAAAAAAGATGTTTAGACTCTGGAAAGAGTGCAGAGAAGAGCAGCAAAGAGGATCAGGGGACTGGAGGCTAAAATATATGAGGAACAGTTGCTGGAATTGGGGATGTCTAGTTTAATGAAGAGAAGGACGAGGGGAGACATGATAGCAGCGTTCCAGTATCTCAGGGGCTGCCCCAAAGAAGAGGGAGTCAAGCTCTTCTCCAAAGCGCCTGAAGGGCAGGACAAGAAGCAACAGATGGAAACTCATCAAGGAGAGAAGCAACCTGGAACTAAGGAGGAATTTCCTGATGGAGGGAACAATTAATCAGTGGAACTGCTTGCCTCCAGATGTTGTGGGTGTTCCAACACTGGAAGAGATGTTGGATAGCCCTTTGTCTGAAATAGTGTAGGGTTTCGTGCCTGAGCAGGTTTTGGACTAGATGATCTCCAAGGTCCCTTCCAACTCTGTAATTTTGTGTTTCTGGGGACAATCAACGGGCCTTGTTGTTCAGTGGCTAAGTCGTGTCCTTTGCACTCCACGGGCCACAGCACGCCAGTCACTCCTGTCCTTCACTGTTTCTCCGAGTTTACCCAAAATAACAGCAACAACAACAACAATAACAACAACAACAATAATAAAGTTGGAAGGGACCTTGGAGGTCATCTAGTCCAACCCTCTGCTCAGGCAGGAAACCCTACACCATTTCAGACCAATCATTGTCCAGTCTCTTCTTAAAAACCTCCAGTGTTGGAGCATTCACAGCTTCTGGAGGCAAGGAGTTCCACTGGTTAATTGTTTTTTTTTTTATTGAAAAGTTTTAACATACATTTTATCTTTAACAGTCCCCCCCTCCCCCTCCCTTCTCCCTCCCTCCCTACCCCTCTCCCCCTCCCCCCCCCCCCGACTTCCCAGAGCTAAGTACAAGGTATAAAAACAAAGAAAAACAATCATAAACATCCATATGCTAACAACCATAACCTCTAAAATCTGTCACTCTCTGGCTCATATAGGATAATACAAACACTGTTAATATTAAGTATATATAGGAAAAAAAAGAGAAAAAAGAAAAATGAAAAGGAAGACTTATTCAAATGCTACATGAAACTTTTTAGTCCTATATTTGTTCTGGATATATTCAATCCATTTTCTCCATTCCATAATATAACGTTCTTGCGAGTGATCTTTCAAATAAGCCGAGATCTTTGCCATCTCTGCCAGGTCAGAAACCTTTAAAGTCCATTCTTCTATTGTCGGTAGTTCCTCCTTCTTCCAATACTGACCTATTAAGAGTCTTGCTGCCGTAATTAAATTCAACATCAACTTAGTGTCCACTACCGTAGCATCTGTAATTATTCCCAACAAAAAAAGTTGCGGACAAAACTTTATCCTTTGCTTGAAAATCTTCTGCATATTCCACCAAATTTTTATCCAGAAGGCCTTCACCTTTTTGCAAGTCCACCATATGTGAAAATATGTTGCATCTTCATCGCCACACCTCCAGCATTTTGGCTGATAATTCGGGTACATACTTGCAAGCTTTTTAGGATCTAGATGCCATCTATAAAACATTTTATAAAAATTCTCTCTTGTTTTGAGCTTGTGTAAATTTTACGTTCCTCACCCAAATCTTTTCCCACGTGTCCATTGTAATAACTTCTTGGATGTTTTGGGCCCATTTTATCATACAGTCCTTAACAAGTTCTGTTTCTGAGTCAATCTCTATCAATGCAAGATATATCCGCTTAATATGTGCTGGACCCTGATTTCTAATTTGTTTTATCAGATTTCCATCAGTCATTGTAAAACCAGTTTTCTGATCTTCTTTCCACCTGGCCCGTAGCTGAACATATTGAAACCAAATTTGAACAATCTTCTCCTCTCGCAAGAGACTGTATGGTTTCAGACACCAGACATTTCTTTCCAGGCTTAAAATCTCCTTATACGTAGTCACATCATGTTTAAAACCAACATTTATATTTTCTATTGCGTGTTTTGGAATTGCCCACAAAGGTATCTTACAGCCTAACTTATGTCTATACTTCTTCCAAACTCTCAGCAGTGCCTGTCTTAAAATATGCGCTCTAAACACATTATCTACCTTCTTATCATACAACAGATATGCATGCCAGCCAAACAACAAATCGTGGCCCTCAAGATTTAATAATCTCTCTTGTGTCGAATTAATCCAATCACTTATACCTGCTAACGCAGCAGCTTCATAATATAATTTAAGATTAGGCATTTTAAGACCACCTCTTTCACGAGTATCCTGCATAATCTTGAGTTTAACTCGTGGCCTTTTCCCTGCCCAGACAAATTTGTTGATACCTCGCTGCCATTCCTCCAAATTAGAATCTTTCTTGAGAACCGGTATCATTTGAAATAAGAATAAAAATTTAGGCAGGACATTCATTTTCACTGCTGCGATTCGCCCCAACAAGGACAATTGCAATTTTTCCCAACTCTCCATTTCTTTTTGAATTTTTCCCCATAATTTTTCATAGTTGTTTTTATATAATTTTGTATTAGAGGGCGACAGAAGCACCCCCAAATATTTAACCTTTTTAGCAATCTCAAATCCAGTTAACCCTTCTAAAAGGGCCTTTTGCGATGCTGTCATGTTTTGAGCCAAAATTTTAGTTTTTTGTACATTAACTTTAAATCCAGAAACCTTCCCATATTGCATTATTATCTCCATCAGGTCCACAACAGAGCTCTCCGGCTGGGTCACTGTAACAACCAGATCATCTGTGAACGCTCTCAATCTATAATCCTGATCCCTAATTTGTATACCCTTAATTCTTTCCGAATTCCGTATTTTTACCAATAATATCTCCAATGTTAGCACAAATAACAAAGGCGATAACGGGCACCCTTGCCTTGTACCCTTCTCAATATTACATGCTTCTCTCAAACTATTATTAACTATTATTCGGGCTGTTTGTTTTTGATATAATGCCCTAATTGGTTGCAGAAATTTATCCCCAAAATTCATTTTATCTAAAACTTTCATCAAAAATTGCCAGTTCAATTGGTCAAAGGCTTTTTCAGCATCTAAAAAAATTAGCGCCGCAGGGATCTGGTTGTTCCTTTCCAAAAATTCCAACACATCAACTATATGCCTCACATTATTTTTCATTTGCCTACCACTAATAAACCCAGTTTGATAAACCCACTGGTTAATTGTTCAGTCAGGAAATTCCTCCTTAGTTCCAGGTTGCTTCTCTCTTTGGTCAGTTTCCACCCGTCGCTTTTTGTCCTGCCTTCAGGCGCTTTGGAGAACAGCCTGACTCCCCTCTTCCTTGTGGGAGTTGACTAAATAAAATCTACTAAATAAAATAAATGATGTATTCCTCCCGCTGGTTCTCCGTTTTCCTTTTTTGCTTCCTGAATGGGAAAATAGCACTTACTGTGGGAATTCAGGATCGTAGAGGGTCGGTTGAAGAATTCCAGCAGGGAACACTGGGGGACATAAAGCACAGGTGAGTGGAGAGAGGCTGTAAAGCAGGGGTCCCCAACCCCCGATCTGTGGACCGGTATCGGGCCACGGCATGCCAGCAACCGGTCCGCACAAACAAGCAAAGCCCCATCGGGGAGATGCAGGCGGTACACAAAACCACACACCCTCCAGTCCGCGGAAAAACCTCTCTCCACGGAACCGGTCCCTGGTGCCCAAAAGGTTGGATGGACCTCTGCTTTAAAGCATCTTCTCTTAAAGTTTTCCAAAATAAAGAGATGCAGCAAAGCTCTGCGCAGGTAGTCCTCGACTTATTACCACAATGGAGCCCCCAATTTCTGTTGCTAAGCAAGGCAGTTGTTAGTCAGCGAGTTTTGCCCCACTTTACGACCTATCCTGCCACCGTTCTTAAGTGAATCACTGCCGTTTTTAAGCTAGGAATGTGGTTGTTAAGCCGACCTGCCTTCCCCCCATTGACCTGGCTGGTCAAGAGGTCGCAAAAGGAGAATCACGCGGCCACAAGTACGAGTCAGTTGCCAAGCACCTGAATTTCGATCACGTGACCACGGGCAGGCTGCAACGGTCGTTAAGTGTGAAAAACGGTCACAAGTCCCTCTTTTAAATGCCACCGTAACTTCCGACAGTCGCTAAGTGGTCGACACACAACCACTCATTTAGTGATTGTTGCGAAGTTACAGTGGCACCGGAAAAAGTGGACTTATTACCACTTTTCACCCTTACGACCATTGCAGCGTTCCCACGATCACGTGATCAAAACTCAGATGCTTAGCAACTGACTCATACTTATGACCGTTGCAGTATCCTGGCAGTTACTTTGGCAATCTTCTGAAAGCAAACAACTGCAGTGGTCCACTTAACAACGGCGGCAAGAAAGGTCGTAAAAGGGGGCAAAACTCACTTAACAACTGCCTTGCCTAGCAATGGAAATCTGGGGCTCAGTTGTGGCCATAAGTCGAGGACTATCTGTATAACTGGCAGGTTGACCATGCTGGTGTCCTGCCATTATGTTTGTAGCTGGGAGAGGGGAAGGAAAGATTCTAGCATTCTTTGCATGCTTCCGTTTTTGCAGTAACTGCTTGGGAATTAGGGAGGAGGACTGTCTTTGGAGAAGCAGCAGATGCCTTCCCAGCCGGCTCCAGCCTGGTTCCAAGGCCGTCGTGCCCTGAGGGTGACCCGTTATCTACCCAGCACCTCAGCATTCTCAAAACAACTTTGCCGAATCACATTGGCTTCAGCTTTTGCAGTAACTGCTTGGGAATTAGGGAGGAGGACTGTCTTTGAGAAGAAGCAGATGCCTTCCCAGCCAGCTCCAGCCTGGTTCCAAGGCCGTCATTCCCTGAGGGTGACATGTTATCTACCCAGCACCTCAGCATTCTCAAAACAACTTTGCCAAATCACATTGGCTTCAGCTTTTGCAGTAACTGCTTGGGAATTAGGGAGGAGGACTGTCTTTGGAGAAGAAGCAGATGCCTTCCCAGCCCTTTCCAGCCTGGTTCCAAGGCCGTCATGCCCTGAGGGTGACCCATTATCTACCCAGCACCTCAGCATTCTCAAAACAACTTTGCGGAATCACATTGGCTGCTGGTGGACTGGTTAGGGCAGGGGTCCACGATCCCCCAGGCTGTGGACCGGTACCAGGCTGTAACTTGCTGGAAAACAGGCCACACCAAGAAGCGAAGCTCCATCCGCGGGATGCAGGCAGCATGCAAAACCAGACCCCCCCCTCCTCTAGGTTTGCTGAAAAACCTCCCTCCTTAGAAACCTGTCAGGTCCCCAAATCCTTATTGTTTTCCTGCATAGGTGCTCTTGTTTGGGGGCCTTCCATTTTGCTGGGGGGAGGGGGGAGGAAATGGGCTTTCGCTTGGAATAACTTTCGGTTTCTATTTTTCCCCTCCCACCTCTGTCCACTTGAGAAAAGACTGTCTCTCCCTTCTCAGGGAGACGGTGACAGAGAAACGAAACTGGAGAAAACCTTGAGATGCGCGCCAACTATGCCAGCTACCCAGACATTGTTGCCGCCTGCGGATTGGCCGGATTTCAAAATGGACATTGTGACTTTGGTGAGAGGAGGAAGATTTGCTAGCTTAACTATACCGTTTCGGTGGGATTGCCCCCCCCAGATCCCGCCTTGACTTGCCTACTATAGTAAAGGTAAAGGTTCCCCCGCACATGCGTGCTAGTCGTTTCCGACTCTAGGGGGCGGTGCTCATCTCCGTTTCAAAGCCAAAGAGCCAGCGCTTGTCCGAGGACGTTTCCGTGGTCATGTGGCCGGCATGACTAGACGCCAAAGGCGCACGGAACGCTGTTCCCTTCCCACCGGAGTGGTCCCTATTTTTCTACTTGCATTTTTACGTGCTTTCGAACTGCTAGGTTGGCAGAAGCTGGGACGAGTAACAGGCGCTCGCTCTGCTACGCGGCACTCGGGATTCGACCCGCCAAACTGCCGACCTTCTGATCGACAAGCTCAGCGTCCTAACCCACTGAGCCACCGCGTCTACTATACCAACCCTTAATAAAAGTTCCTTTTGAGACAATGCCTGTTTCAAGAGTTCTGCTTTCTTGGGTGGTTAGCTGAGGTGGGTCCTTGCAGAACCAGGCCCTGGTGTCCAAAAGGTTGTGGGGGGCGGCTGGATTGGGGGGGGTCTGGGTTTGGGGGAAAAGGAAAAAATTGCTTCGAAATTTGTGTGGGACTTTCAGATCCCGCCTGACTTTACCGCACGCACTTTCTCTCGGTAAAAGTTCGTTCGATTAACCCGAATGGAATCGAGAGGGACCAGCTGGGGAAGGTCCCTCACAATAGCATGACACATAAAAAGGATGAGCCACACTTAAGCGTACCCATTTGATTCTTGTTAGGCAGATAATAAGCATTCAGGGCTTGCGGCTGGTAACAGCCATCTGTGGATAGAAAACATGGTTACCAGAAACGGGAGCAACGGCCCTAAAACCGGTGCCTTGGAAGGTGACAGTCACAACCGGTGGGATTGACACTTGCTGCGATCATCGCAAGGGTGAACATCACAGATAAGTCAGGATTACATCACACCAAACACTCTCCCAATGTTGTGATTCCCCGCCAGCCCGTGGATCTGGCAGCCGAGTCTGAGGAGGGACCTGGAGTGACATCAGAGTCAGAGGAAGGCTCTGAGGAGCTCCAGGACTTACAGTCGGAAGAGGAGCCTGGCCCCTCTACTCGCGCTCAGGCTGAGACACAGCTGTGCTGGGAGTCAGCGTATCCCCATTTGGTGAAGGTTCTTGAGTGAGACATAGGCAGTCCTCGACTTACGATGGATGGCTTAGCAAGCATTCAAAGTTACGACCAACCCTCCAAAGGGGAATTACGAGCCATTTCTTTTTGACAGCTGCATTGTGGGTGCCCGGTTTTTGCCAGAACCAGACATTAGCTTCCAGTCTTTAGCAAACATGATGGGTTTGCTTAATGACCGCTGTGTTCGCTTTATGGCAATGACGTCTGCTTTATGACCACTACAAAAAAGGTGGTAAGATCAGATCCAGTCTTGTCATGGCCTGTTTTTACAACCGCCAGGACTTACGACCATAATCGGCATGCTTCTTTAAAGTCGTAAATCGAGGACTACCTGTACAGACTATTATTCAGGCCACAGATCAGCTCTCAAGCGGTAGCAGTTCTAGCCGTTGAGGGTTTTACGAGTGTTTGGCTGCTGTGCGCCTCAGAGCAGGCCAGGCTGAGTGACAGGATGGAGGAAGAGCAGACGGACAGCAGCGGTTATTGATAGCTCAGGATTGACAGGAGGGGCCTGGATGCTCTCTGAGCTTGGCGGTTTTCTTGCCGATGTTCTAGTACCCAGCTTGGGACAATCATCAGTGGTAGAAAGGAGTGGGGTTTGTGGAGGGAGGGGGAGGAGGAGGAGGAGGAGGAGGAGGAGGAGGAGGAGGAGGAGGAGGAGGAAGACTGTGGGGTTCTTGGTGCTCTCTGACCTTGGTCGTTTTCCTTCCAGTGTTTCATTACCCAACTAGGTAACATCATCGATGCTAGTAGGGAGTGGGATTGGAGGAGGAGGAGGAAGAGGAAGAGGAGAAGAAGGAGGAGGAGGAGGAGGACTGTGGTGTCCTTGGTGCTCTCTGACCTTGGTTGTTTTCTTGCAGACATTTTATTACCCAACTAGGTAACATCATCAATGCTAGTAGGGAGTGGGATTGGAGGAGAAGGAGGACTGTGGGGTCCTTGGTGCTCTCTGACCTTGGTTGTTTCCCTGGCGATGTTTCATTACCCAACTAGCTAACATCATCAGTGCTAGAAGGGAGTGGGGCATGCAGAGAGGAGGATGAGGATGAGGACGAGGACTGTGGGGTCCTTGGTGCTCTCTGAGCTTGGTTGTTTTCTTGCAGACGTTTCATTACCCAACTAAGTAACATCATCAATGCTAGTAGAGAGTGGGATTTGAGGATGATGATGATGAGGAGGAGGAGGAGGAGGAGGAGGAGGACTGTGGGGTCCTTGGTGCTCTCTGAGCTTGGTCTTTTTCCTGCTCTCTGAGCTGGGTCATTTTCCTGCAGACGTTTCATCACCCAACTAGCTAACATCATCAGTGCTGGTAGGGAGTGGCGTTTGTTCTCGTTTTACCTTCTAGTGGCTCGCCCGCTCAGTGTAGGCGGGAGTGATCTAAGGAACCACCTAAATAAAATTCCCTTGGTTAAGTAATGAAAGGTCTGCCAGAAAACAACCAAGCTCAGGACAGCTGTGGGAATTCACCAATCATCCAGATCGTGGTTTGTCCCAGAGTTCAGTTATGAGCTGAAGAAGCTTCTTGGATGATGAGAAGCTCAACGTTTTCGAAGAAGAAGGAAAAAACAACACCCCAAGAACATCTGGTTGCCTTTTGGAAAAAGCACCTTTGGGACCACCAGGAAACACCAAGGATCCCTCATCACTCCAACTCTGAAAGGTCCCAATTTTGATCCTTCTGCAGGGCCACGGAGGCGCACGGAGAAAGTCCACCTCTTTAGGGGGGGGTCCTCAAATCCACCCTGGAGGAGGAAGCGAGTGCCCTTCCACCCCCTCTCCGCACCCCACCATCCATCCGTGAGCTTCTACAAAAAGAAGCGCCACCTACGCGGACTTGTCCACCTCCTGACGGATCTTCTTCACCGACAGCTTGATGTTGAACTTGATACTGTTCAGGATGTTCTTAAAGTAGCTTTTCTCGTGGACCTCAAACTGCAGAAGACACACAAAGGTCTCAGGGCAAAAGGCGGAAGGAAGAAGCCCAGGTTCAGGATGGCCAGGACCCGCTTGGCACGCCGAGGGAACAGACCTAAGCAAGGCTTGACTACTGCAGAGTAGTCCTCTTGGGGCTCACCCTGAAAACTATTCGGGAGACGTACAGTAAGGGGTGCAAAACATAGCAACTACGCTGCTCACCTGTGCAACCTTCAGGGGTCACTGAAGTTGGCCTTGAAATGTCTACAGCTATTACCAATTGCTTACTAGATACAACTTAAAATGTCATTATGAATCTTTAAAGACCTACACTACATGCTCTAAAGCAGGGGTCCCCAACCTCCAGTCTGTGGACCGGTAACGGGCCGTGGCCTGCCAGCAACTGGTCTGCACAAACAAGTAAAGCCCCATCCGCGGGATGCAGGCAGCACACAAAACCACGCACTCTCCGGTCTGTGGAAAAACCTCTGTCCACGGCACCAGTCCCTAGTGCCCAAAAGATTGGGGAAACTTTGCTCTAAAGGCTGAAAACCTATAGGGCATTACTCCTACTACACAGGTACTCTTTGCCTTAGGTTCGTTCAGTGACAGTGTCCCAAAGGTGTTTTTTTCAAGAGGCAGCTGGACTTTCTTCTTTTTCTTTGAAGGCATTTCGCTTCTCATCCCAGAAGCTTCTTCAGCTCTGACTGAATGGTGGGGGATAGAAGGATTTATACTCCTTGCAGACAGCTGGTCATTTGCCTTCTTTTAGCGAGTCGTTGAGGCCACCTGGAGGTTTATCTGTGTCCTCAGATGGGTGTGGAGCCTTCTTGGAACCGCTGAAAGGACTGTGTTGTAGACTGGAGATAGATGATACCGTATCCCTCCCCCTCTGTTGAGAGAGGGCACTTCAATTTCGACAGAGCCCTCTAAGTGGCTTCAATGACTCTCTGAAAGAATGCAAATGACCAACCGCCTGCAAGGAATATAAAGAAGCAAGGAAGCTTCTTCAGCTCTGACTAGATGGTGGGGAATGGAAGGATTTATACTCCTTGCAGACCGCTGGTCGTTTGCATCCTTTTAGAGGGTCGTTGAGGCCACCTGGTGGTTTACCTGTGGTACAAATGGGTGTGGAGCCTTCTTGGACCTGCTGAAAGGACCGTGTTGTTGACTGAAGATAGATGGTGTTGTATCCCTCCCCCCCTCTGTTGAGGGAGGGCCGTTCAATTTTGAACAGGTGGCCTCAACCACCCTCTGAAAGAAGGCAAACGACCAGCTGTCTGCAAGGAGTATAAATCCTCCCATTCCCCCACCATCCAGTCAGAGCTGAAGAAGCTTCTGGGATGAGAAGCGAAAAGTCTTCCAAGAAAGACAAGAAAGTCCAGTTGCCTCCTGAAAAAGCATCTTTAGGGCATCTTTCTTATGCCAAATGTAGAGGATGCTGTAAAGCTGATCCCTGCGTTCATTCAACATAGATAAGGGCTAAACTAAAAATTACAGAGTTCTTTCATGGGTTGAGATACTTCCTTTTATAGAAAGTTTACCCTGGAGAGGAGACTGGATCCGCCGATGCTCCAATACTTGCCTCATATTCCTTGTCCACTGCTCCGGGGCTGAGAAGGAAGTCTGGATATCCGATCATCACCATCATGTGTTTCAACTACAAGAGAAGCTGGTTTCAAACACCCAGCTGACATCCTGAGTATCTTCGGGAGGGGTTGGGAACATGGTGCCCACAGGCCCAACTGAGGTCTCAGCTGGGTGCCGGGAATGGCACCCATCAAAGGCTCCAGATCCAAGCGGGATTTTTTTAAACAAGACTTTAAAATTCAGTGCTAGTTGACAAGCCCAGGGTCAACCCTTATGTGCGTTTTGATTTGTAAGAATGAACCTGGGTATTTTGGAGAATAGAATAGAATAGAATAGAATAGAATAGAATAGAATAGAATAGAATAGAATAGAATAGAATAGAATAGAATAGAATAGAATAGAATAGAATAGAATAGAATAGAATAGAACAGAACAAAACAGAACAGAATAGGCAATAGGATATAGAATAGAACAGAACAGAACAGAACAGAATAGAATAGGCAATAGAATATAGAATAGAATAGAATAGAATAGAATAGAATAGAATAGAATAGAATAGAATAGAATAGAATAGAATAGAATAGAAAATAGGATATAGAATAGAATTACAGTATAGAATAGAATAGAATAGAATAGAATAGAATAGAATAGAATAGAATAGAATAGAATAGAATAGAATAGAATAGAATTAGAAAATAGGATATAGAATAGAATTACAGAATAGAATAGAATAGAATAGAATAGAATAGAATAGAATAGAATAGAATAGAATAGAATAGAATAGAATAGAATAGAATAGAATTACAATATAGAATTACAGAATAGAATAGAATAGAATTACAGATGCAAACTGAGTTGGGCTTGACCCACACAAAACACAACCAATTGGCCTTACCTGCTCTATAAGTGGCACAAACAGGAATCTGCAGCTCCTCAGGCTGGGTGGATCCATCCCCATGACCCTCTCCCGGGATCCCTACCTTTGCTTGGGCTGCTCTCTGGGTTTCTTCATCCATCCATTCCAGTTCTTCGAGTCGCTGGTCCAGGATGTGCTTGATATCTTCCACCAACTGTTGCACCTGTTCCCAAGACGTGACGGGAGAATCCCATCCGAGAAAGAGAAGGGGAGAAGGAGGATCATTTGTTGGCGAAAGAGAACCACAGTCACTAGGCATCCCAGCCTGATTCCCTGGGTTCTGGATGCTGCAGTATTTAGAATAGAATAGAATAGAATAGAATAGAATAGAATAGAATAGAATAGAATAGAATAGAATAGAATAGAATAGAATAGAATAGAATAGAATAGAATAGAATAGAAGCTGGAAGGGACCTTGGAGGTCTTCTAGTCCAGCCCCCTGCTCAAGCAGGAGGATCTATACCATCTCAGACAAGTGACTGTCCAGTCTCTTCTTAAAAACCTCCAGTGATGGAGCACCCACAATTTCTGGTGGCAAGCTGTTCCACTGGTTAATTGCCCTCACTGTCAGGAAGTTTCTCCTTAATTCCAGGTTGCTTCTCTCTTTGGTCAGTTTCCAACCATTGTTTCTCGTCCTGCCCTCTGGTGCTCTGGTGAACAACCTGGCCCCCTCTGCCTTGTGGCAGCCCCTCAAATACTGGAACGCTAGTCCCGCAGCCGTTCTTTGTATGTTTTGGTCTCCAGGCCTTGGATCATCTTAGTTGCTCTTCTCTGAACTTTTTCCAAGGTCTCAACATCTTTTTTGTGATACAGTGACCAAAATTTGGCTGCAGCATTCCAGGTGTGGCCTCACTAGGGTTTCATAAAGCGGTATTAACGGTATGGCAGTGAAAGCTGGACCATAAGAAAGGCTGAGCGCCAAAGAATTGAGGCCTTTGAACTCTGGTGCTGGAGAAGACTCCTGCGAGTTCCTTGGACTGCCAGGCGATCAAACTGGTCAGTCCTAGAGGAGATCAACCCCGACTGCTCTTTAGAAGGCCAGATCCTAAAGTTGAAACTCAAATCCTTTGGCCACCTAATGAGAAGGAAGGACTCACTGGAGAAGAGCCTCATGCTGGGAAATATTGAGGGCAAGAGAAGAAGGGGACGACAGAGAAGGAGGTGGCTGGATGGAGTCACTGAAGCAGTAGGCGTGAGCCTAAATGGACTCCAGAAGATGGTAGAGGACAGGAAGGCCTGGAGGAAGGTTGTCCATGGGGTCGCGATGGGTCGGACACGACTTCGCAACTAACAACAACAACAGTTAATACTTTGTGTGACCTTGATTCTATGCCTCTGTCTAAACAACCCAGGATTGTATTAGCTTTTTTGGCTGCACACGGCTGGCTCACAGTCAAGTGATCGTCCACCGGGACTCCAAGGGCCAAGCCAGGTGCCGTTGGTTTTTCCTGCCTAAATGTAAGACTTTGCTTTTCTCCAGATTGAAGCTCATTTTGTGGGATAGGGCCCATTGTTCAAGTTGGAGGGAAGCATCTGTCAGACCTGCCTCTGCCTGAACTTCTTAGAAAGAACCGTCCTGAACTCCATTGGTTTATAAAGGTATATGTTTACTAAAAGTCAAGCAAATATGAGCCTTGGTGGAGCAGTGGGCTAATGCCTCCTTAAGTAACCCCAGCTGCCTGCAATTAGTGCAGGTTCGAGTCCCACCAGGCTC
Source organism: Vipera latastei (assembly GCA_024294585.1). Lineage (NCBI taxonomy): Eukaryota > Metazoa > Chordata > Lepidosauria > Squamata > Viperidae > Vipera > Vipera latastei. The sequence continues at coordinate 4,750,703 of CM044358.1, forward strand.
AAGGTTGACTCAGCCTTCCATCCTTCCGAGGTAGGTAAAATGGGGACCCAGATTGTTGGGGCCAGTAAGCTGACTTTGTAAAAATGCCGCTTGGGGGGGGGGGGCGAAAGCCCTAATAAGCAGGCATATACATAGAATGAAGGCTATTGCTAAGCACATTGGTTTGTGCTTAAATTGTAAGCCGCCCTGAGTCTTCGGAGAAGGGCGGGATATAAATGGGATTAAAAAAATAATAATTACGTAATGCAAAGCCAGAACTGAAAACCGTGGGCCAAAATCCCCAAGTCTGACTCCTCCTTCCCTCAGGTACTTCCCATTTTTCCCCCGATGCCCAATCAAATTCAAAGAAGACGCTTTTAGGACAGGCACCTCAAATGTAAGATGCTATGCAGCTACGTCCAGGTCTCACCTGGTTGATTTTCAAGCCGTGTCTTAGGGCACGGCTTTTCAACCAGTGGCACGGGTACCGCCTGTGGTACACTGGCACCTGGCAGGTGGTACGCGACCATCCTAGAAAAGTGGTAGCGGGGGAGGGGAATGAGCTGAACCAGTGGCAGCACCGCACAAGCCTGAGGGAGAGACGGCTGGAGCTGCAGGGCTGTCAGGGCTCAGCGGAAGCACCAGGATCAGCGCCAGGATCCAGCTGGAGCTCAGCGCTGATCCTGGTGCTTCCGCTGAGCCCAGAAGAAGCGCCGATCAGCTGGAATGTTGCAGCATCTCCCGGGTCTTGTGATTTACATTCAGACGCTTGGCACCTGGTTCATATTTATGACGGTCACAGTGTCCTATGGTCATGTGAAGTGACCAAAACCTGCTGCAACCACCCAGCAGACCGGGGGGGGGAATAAAAACCAAACACCACCCCACCCCACCCCCGCTGCCAATCCTCAACAGAAATGCTCCCAACAATGAAAACCTCGGACAGGAGGAAGAGCGCCGCTGGGCGGTCAGGCAGGTGTCTTGCTCGGCTGTGGCTTGGGGGGCACTTTTTCCAGTGCCATTGTAACTTCGAACATTCACTAAGCGAACTGTTGTAAGTCGAGGACTACCTGTACTTCCATCACTTTTTTCCTTTTTTGTTTTTTGGTCATCAGGTTTTTGACACCTTGCTAGGCGACTGGTGGTACTGGGATGTTGCCATATCCTAAAAGTGGTACAATGGGTGAAAAGGTTGAAAAGCCTTGCCCTACACCATTTCAGACAACTGGTGGAGGTGGAGGTGGAGGAAGGGACCTTGGAGATCATCTAATCCAACCCCCTGCTCAGGCAGGAAACCCTATACCAGGGGTAGACAACCTCGGCTCTTTTATGACTCATGGACTTCAACTCCCAGAAGTCCATGAGTCATAAAAGAGCCGAGGTTGCCTACCCCTGCCCTATATCATTTCGGACAAATGGCTGTCCAGTCTCTTCTTAAAAACTTCCAGTGTTGGAGCATTCACCGCTTCTGGAGGCAGGTGGTTCTACTGGTTAATTGTTCTAACTGCCAGGAAGTTTCTCCTTAGTTCTAAGTTGCTTCTCTCCTTGATGACTTTCCATCTGTTGCTTCTTTTGGATTAGTCCTGTACAGCAGGGGTCCCCAACCCATTGATCCATGGACCAGTACCGGGCTGCAGCCTGCCAGCAACCGGTCCACACAAACAAGCAAAGCCCCCTCCGCGGGATGCAGGCAGCAGACAAAACCACGCACCCTCTGGTCCGCAGAAAAACCTCTTTCCACGGAACCGGTCCCTGGTGCCCAAATGGTTGGGGGACCTCTAGCTTAGGGAGATACAGTGGACCCTTTATTTTCCTTGAAACCTCCCCCCTCCCATTCAGTCCCCCTCCCTAGAGTTCATGGCAGACTGGCACCGAGCGATGGTGAAACGCCAGCGTGGGATGGCAGCTGACAGCATCTACCTGCTCAATGGTGCAGTTTTATGAGAGAAAGACCTTGCGGGATGAAAAAAAGAGATGCTGCCTAAGGAATGGTCAGGGGGCAAGAATTAGGTGGCTCAGTGGGTTAGGACGCTGAGCTTGTCGATCAGAAGGTCGGCAGTTTGGCGGGTCGAATCCCGAGTGCCGCGTAGCAGAGTGAGCGCCTGTTACTCGTCCCAGCTTCTGCCCACCTAGCAGTTCGAAAGCACGTAAAAATGCAAGTAGAAAAATAGGGACCACTACGGTGGGAAGGTAACAGCGTTCCATGCGCCTTTGGCGTCTAGTCATGCCGGCCACATGACCACGGAGACATCCTCGGATAAACGCTGGCTCTTCGGCTTTGAAACGGAGATGAGCACCGGCCCCTAGAGTCGGAAACAACTAGCACGCGTGTGCGGGGGAACCTTTACCTTTACCTAGCCTAGTGAAAAGAAGGACTGGGGTGGCTTGATAACATTGGAGGGGCTGCCACAAAGAAGAGGGGGGTGAGGGGTCAAACTCTTCTCCAAAGCGCCTGAAGGCAAAGACAAGAAGCAACGGATGGGAACTCGTCAAGGAGAGAAGCAACCTAGAACTAAGAAGAAATTTTCTGCCAGTGAGAACAATTAGCCAGTGGAACTGCCTGCCTCCAGAAGTTGTGGGTGCTCCATCACTGAAGGGTTTTAAGAAGAGACTGGACAGCCACATGCCTGGAATGGTATCAGGTCTCCTGCTTGAGCAGGGGGCTGGACTAGAAGACCTCCAAGGTCCCTTCCAACTCTGGTATTCTGTTATTCAGATAAGAGAGAGCTTAGCCCTCAGCTACCTTCCGGGCCGAGGAAGAAATGCAGAAAGGATCCTCTTTTATTAATTGATCGGGCTGCAAAGAGACGGTGGACAGACACATGGAGGGCGGGATGGACCTGTGAGCGTGCAGCCCAGCCCTTTCTGAAGAGCAGGTACGGTATGATGTGGCAGTGGCAGTTTTGCGAAAGCCCCCGTTTCCGTCCCTCAGAACGGCACCCTGTCCTCGCCGTTGGTGCCGTTCGTGCGACTGATTCGCAGGCTATAAATTGTGATGCACTCAACACGGCATCCTCCTGTCAAGACAGCTGAGGATGTACTTGGAAACATAACCATTTCTCTCTCATTAATCACTCTTCAGGGAGTCATTCCTCCGACATCCGCGGATAGTGCCAAGATTTGAAAGATTTGAAAGCCACTCTCTCCCAGCGCCAAACAGTCCACACTCAGGATAGGCTGGGTTACCTCCCCTTGTCTCACTCCTCCAATCCTCCCATCTGGAGATTACAACTTTCTGCCTTGACTACTGCTTGGAGCTTCCTCGGGAGAGTATCGGGAAGCTTCAATTGATTCGCAATGCAGCGGCCCTCGTAGTTTTGCGCAAGTCCAGATTTGTGCACATCACCACCTCTCTTGGGGGACTCGCACCGGCCGCCCATTTGCTCCCGGGTCCAATTCAAGGTGCTAGTTGTCACCTTCAAAGCCCTCCATGGCTTAAGGCAGGGGTCCCCAACTCCCGGTCCATGGTCCACTACCGGTCCACAGCATGCCAGCAAGCGGGCTGCACAAACAAGCAACGCTCCATCCTTGGGATGCAGGAAGTATTCAAAACCACACCCGTCTGGTCCGTGGAAAAACCTTTCTCCATGGCACCGGTCCCTGGTACCTAAAAGGTTGGAGACCTCTGGCTTAACGCCGGTTTATTTGAAGGGCCATCTTTTCCTACTAGGCCACCAACCCAGAAAGGTTGGGGACCCCTGAGCTAGACTATTCGCAAGGAGGCAGCCACACCTCCTGTGAAGGCCTGCACTGGCATTGCCTACATAAGCCCTGAGGACTTGAGTGTTGATGGACAAAGTGCCCAGTGCTGTGCCTTGTGTGCTTGTGCTGTTAGACTCCTGGCCTGTTTTCCTGGACTTTGTGCATGCCCGTTGGACTTGGTTACCCAGTGACTCTTGCCGTACTGAGCTTGGAATCCTGGCCTGCACAACGGGGAAGCTTTCCGAGCACCTGTTTGGTGGGTTCCAATAAGCACCCATAGAAGTCTTGCCATGTATGCGTGGGGTGGTGGTGGGGAAGTGGGGCAGCACAAAATTAAGGAGAGAAGCAACCTGGAACTAAGGAGAAACTTCCTGGCAGTCAGAACAATTAACCAGTAGAACCACCTGCCTCCAGAAGAGGTGAATGCTCCAAAACTGAAAGTTTTTAAGAAGAGACTGGACAGCCATTTGTCCGAAATGATATAGGGCAGGGGTAGGCAACCTCGGCTCTTTTATGACTCATGGACTTCTGGGAGTTGAAGTCCATGAGTCATAAAAGAGCCGAGGTTGTCTACCCCTGGTATAGGGTTTCCTGCCTGAACAGGGGGTTGGATTAGATGATCTCCAAGGTCCCTTCCTCCACCACCACCTCCACCTCCACCTCCACCTCCTCCTCCTCCTCGTCATTATTATTATTATTATTATTATTATTATTATTATTATTATTATTATTATTATTATTTCTTCCCGATGGAACATCATCCCTTGGTACTCTTTCACAAGACCCCGTAGATGTAGCTTTGCCACGGGGTCTGGAGACCCCAGAATGGGATGGAGCCTGTCAAGTGGCCGGTCTGATTCTTGTCACCAGGCGATTTATCGGGTTTTACATTGGGATTTTACAGGTAATTCCCCGGCCTACAACCACAATTCAGCCCCCAAATCTCCGTCGCTAAGCGATACAGTTCTGAACTGAGTTTTGCCCCGCTGTACCACCTTTCTTTCCGCCGTTGCTAAGCGAATCACTCCGGCCTAACAGGGTTGTCAAGGGAATCGGGCTTCCCCCTTGACTTCGCTTCTCAGAAGATCGCAAAAGGGGATCACCTGACACCCCGGGGGGGACACTGCGACCGTCGTCAGTACGAGTCGCTTGCCAAGCGTCTGAATTTTGATTGGCGGGGAGGCTGCGAGGGTCGTCAGTGTGAAAAACGGCAATTTTCAGTGCTGTCGTAACTTGGAATGGTCACTAAATGCTTGTAAGCCACGGACTGCTTGTATTTCTCCAAGCGGCCCGGCATCGCTGTGAGTGAGTTGGGCGGCCATATAGATTTTCTTAATAAATACATAAATAGAAATTATGAGGATCTGAGCCCTGGCTATCCAGAGGATCCTGGGTCGGGCCTTTCGGGGATGGTGCACCCTGAGGTGATCAAATCTGGGTTCCCATGGGCCTCCCTCCGCCGTAGGCTCTTACCTTGGCCTTGCTAGTGGAGGAGAAATATTCCTCCACAAACAGGGCCCCCAGGGCCATTCCAAAGTGCTTGTTGGCTTGACTGAGGCAGGTCTTGGCCAGCTCCATCGGTTTCTCGGCCCCCTCCATCTCCTTGGCAAATTCGTGGATGGTGTCCCGGAACGGGGTGGAGAGATGTTCGCTAAGCACCACCGCGATGCGCCACAGCATGTAGTTGTGCAGGATCCTGGAGTGGAAGGAACACGAGAAGATGGGTTTAGCGCATGGGTGGCCAATCCTGGTCACATGGAAGGCCTGTGGACTTCGACTCCCAGAATCCCCCAGCCCTCCCCACACCTATTCAGGTTCATCGTTAAAACAAACAAGCAAACAAAAAAAATCCAAGCGGGCGAATGGGAGAAGTCGGACAAATTTACACCAACGGGTAGAAGCCCTCGACTTACAACCGTTAGTTTAGGGAACGTCTGAAGTTACAACAGCACCGAAACAAAAGGGAATTATGACCTTTTGTCATGCTCAGAACCGTTGCAGCCTCCCCGTGTTCATCTGATCAAAATCCAGACACTTTGGCAACTGGCCTGTATTCCTGGTTTGATGGCTGGGTGCCTGTGGGGAATTTGGGGTGATCCTTGAGTTGTTCCTGATCCTTTGAGATTACAGAGTGGAATGTTGTTTCCCTATAAGATTCCTAGCAGGAAGAAATCTAGCAGCGCAGGGACTCCTGCCTGCGCTCTTTCCAATCCCCCCACCTCTCTCTCTCTCTCTCTCTCTCTCTCTCTCTCTCTCTCTCTCTCTCTCTCTCTCTCTCTCTCTCTCTCTCTCTCTCTCTCTCTTCTACACACAGACAACAAAGTTATCCCAAAGGTGCCTTTTTTTCCAGGAGGGCAACTGGAATTTCTTGTTTTTTCTTTGAAGAGGTTTCGCTTCTCATCCCAGAAGTTTCTTCAGCTCCGACTGGATCAGAGGTCTTCAAACTCGGCCCTTTTATGACTCATGGACTTCAACTCCCAGAATTCCTCAGCCAGTGTGCCTGGCTGAGGAATTCTGGGAGTTGAAGTCCATGAGTCATAAAAGGGCCGAGTTTGAAGACCCCTGGACTGGATGGTGGGGGAATGGGAGGATTTATACTCCTTGCAGACAGCTGGTCATTTGCATCCTTTTAGAGGGTCAGTGAGGCAACTTGGAGGCCATCTATGTTGAGGGGGAGGGATACGACACCATCCATCTCCAGTCTACAACATGGTCCTTTCAGCAATTCCAAGGAGGCTCCCCACCCATTTGCACCACTCAGGTGACCCTGAGGACACAGGTAAAGCTCCAGGTGGCCTCAATGATTCTCTAAAAAAGGCAAATGACCAGCTGTCTGCAAGGAGTATAAATCCTCCCACTCCCCGCCATTCAGTCAGAGCTGAAGAAGCTTGTGGGATGAGAAGCGAAACGTCTTCAAAGAAAAACAAGAAAGTCCAGTTGCCTCGTGAAAAAGCGCCGTTGGGATAACTATGACCTGGGTGACGGAGAATCTCCATAGATACGCACAAAAAAAGCATTTTGATTCATAATCCCTGATTTACATATCCTCGACTTGTAACTGGTTGCTTAAAGCCCGTTTCAAGTCCCAAGAACTACTTACAATCCATTTATGGAGTTATAGTAGCCACACAGAACTCTACAGACCCTTGATTGCATTTGCGGTACTAGCCAACCAGCTCACCTTTACAACCATTTGCAGTGTCGCAAAGTCAAGTGACCACAATTTGCAGCTCCCCCCCCCCCAAGAAATGGGTGTTTATTTCCAGTTTCGGGCAAGAAAAAGAAAAAATATCCCGGGATATTTGCTTAGGCCCGGGATATTTGCAGGACCGTCTGCTACCGGGGACGACTTCCCATCGCCCAGTGCGCTCAGCCTCCTCAGGGTGCCGTCGGCCAGACAATGTCGGCTGGCGACCCCCAGGGGGAGGGCCTTCTCTGTGGGAGCACCAGCCCTTTGGAACCAACTCCCCCTTGAGCTCCGGATGGCCCCGGACCTCCGGTCCTTTCGCCGCGACCTCAAAACTTTTTTCTTCCATCAGGCTGACCTGGATTGATGATGGGTTTTTAAATATGTTTTAATTTTTAACTGTGTAGTTAATTTATTTTGGGGCTGTTATTTAATTCTTTTTTTTATTTTTGTATTGTTGTTTTTTATTGTTGTTAGCCGCCCTGAGTCCTTCGGGAGATAGGGCGGCATATAAGTCCCAAAAATAAATAAATAAAGAAAGAAAAAAAACAGCCCAATAGATTTGCTTAATGAGCACAGTGTCGTTAAAAAACAGTTGTCATTTTGCATCTGTTCATGTGGTTCCTCGGCTTGCAACTGTAATGACTTATGACTGTAATTCCAGACCCAGTTACGGTTGTAAGTCGAGGACCAATTTGGCTGGCCGTACGATACAAGAGAGAAATAAATGTAACACTAGGGAATTAAATGGTGGTTAATTTCCAGCTAAGTGTTTTGTTCACTTCCGCTAAACTGCCAAACTGGCTTCATCCCAGGAATAATGTGATAAATAACACAGAATCACAATTGACTGGATTTCTGAGAAGGAATGTCCATTAAAGGCAAGTGTCTGTGAAATCGCCATTGCTGTGATTTGCGTCAATTTACGGGTATAATTATGTAATCGATACCAATGGCACCCTTTGCAGTAAAACTTGATTTAAGGGATAAGTCTTCAATTTAATAAAGATACCCATGAAATCAGAAATGTCCAACCTTGGAAACTTGAAGGCCTGTGGGCTTCAGCTCCCAGAATCCCCTAGTCAGCTCTGCTGGGAGTTGAAGGCTGGTGGACTTTAGCTCCCAGAATCCCCAGCACGCTCTGCTGGGAGTTGAAGGCTGGAGGACTTCAGCTCCCAGAATCCCCCAGCCAGCTCTGCTGGGAGTTGAAGACCTGTGGACTTGACCTCCCAGAATCCCCCAGCCAGCATAATTGGCTGGGGAATTCTGGGAGTTGAAGTCCACAGGACTTCATGTTGCCAAGATTGGGCACCCCTGATGTAGGGCAGTCTTTCTTAAGCTTGGCAACTTTCAGACATGTGGACTTCAACTCCCAGAATCCCCCAGGCACAGCATGATTCAGCAGCTCAGGGCCACTTTTATTGTAGCGGAACGAGTCGTTTTGTTTCTGGGGAGTGTTTTGAACCCTCTCCTTATTCCAGCAGGCCCTTTCCAAAACCCCTTCGTCTCCAGCCATACCTGACGGGGGTGGTCTGGATGATCTCCGAGATCTGCTGCATGTAATCGGTGGCTAACAGCACCACCTCTTCGTCTTCTGAAAAACGCTCGTGGAATATCCTGTCCAGGAGAGGCTTCCATTTTAGCTGCGGAAAGACGGCGAGGAGAGATGGGTGACTTCCGAAGCATTGCTTGTATTAATCACTCGTTAATAATAAGAGACCAGATAAGCAGGGGGCTGGACTAGAAGACCTCCAAGGTCCCTTCCAACTGTATTGTTCCGTTCCGTTCCATTCCATTCTGTAATTCTATTCTATTCTATTCTATTCTATTCTATTCTATTCTATTCTATTCTATTCTATTCTATTCTACTCTACTCTACTCTACTCTACTATATTCTATATTATTCTATTCTATTCTATTCTATTCTATTCTATTCTATTCTATTCTATTCTATTCTATTCTATTCTAATATTATTCTACTATATTCTATATTATTCTATTCTATTCTATTCTATTCTATATTCTATTCTATTCTATTCTAATATTATTCTATTCTATTCTATTCTTCTGTTCTATTCTATTCTATTCTGTTCTGTTCTGTTCTGTTCTGTTCTCTTCTGTTCTATATTCTATTCTAATATTATTCTATTCTATTCTATTCTATTCTATTCTATTCTATTCTATTCTATTCTATTCTATTCTATTCTATTCTATTCTATTCTATTCTATTCTATTCTATTCTATTCTATTCTATTCTATTCTATTCTATTCAATATAATGTTATCAGTGGTGAACAAAATCCAGATTTCTGAATAGAATCCCAATGGCTTACAATTTGGGGGGTTGCTCAACAACCACATCTCTCCCCAGTGTCCCTCCTGCTTTGGAGCCTGTCCTGCCCCCTCCCTGGCCTCCCCCATCCCAGCACCCAAACTTACATTGGGTGTGATGCGCTGCAGTTCTCCCAGTGTGACTTTATTGTACATGGAGCTGATGTCTCTCCGCAGGTCATCGTATTCGGAGATAGTTATCTGTCAAATGGGGGAAGGTTGGAATTGGCCCAGACCACCTCACTCAACTAGGTCCCATCATCCCCTGCCCATCTGGGGAAGGCAAGGGTGGGCCAGAATGTTTCCCCACCCACCCGAAAAAATGAAAGGGTGTCAGACTTCTGTTCTTCCCATCTGGTAAAATTTCTAGAAAATGTATCTGGACATCAAATCCAGTCATTTTCAATGACATAAAAAAGATGTTGAGGCTCTAGAGAGAGTGCAGAGAAGAGCAACAAAGATGATCAGGGGACTGGAGGCTAAAACATATAAGGAACGGTGGCAGGAATTGGGTATGTCTAGTAGTTTAATGAAGAGAAGGACGAGGGGGGACAGGATAGCAGCCTTCCAGTATCTCAGGGGCTGCCCCAAAGAAGAGGGAGTCAAGCTCTTCTCCAAATGGCCTGCAGGCAGGACAAGAAGCAACGGATGGAAACTAGTCAAGGAGAGAAGCAACCTAGAACTAAGGAGAACAATTAGACAGTTAGAACAAATAACCAGTGGAACAACCTGCCTCCAGAAGTTGTGGGTGCTCCAACACTGGAGGTTTTCAAGAAGAGACCAGACAACCATTTGACTGAAATGGTATAGGGCAGGGGTAGGCAACCTCGGCTCTTTTATGACTCATGGACTTCAACTCCCAGAATTCCTGAGCCAGCCAAGTCCATGAGTCATAAAAGAGCCGAGGTTGCCTACCCCTGGTATAGGGTTTCCTGCCTGAGCAGGGGGTTGGACTAGATGACCTCCAAGGTCCCTTCCAACTCTGTTTTTCTGTTAGCGTGGAGCGTTTAGTAGAGCTTAATCTGTGATGGGAACCCCACTTGCTAGACTTGTGGATGGCTGCAGGGGATGTGCAAACCCTGACAATGGGTTTGTTTGGTAACCAGGTTAAGTGTGCGTCATGTGCGCCACCAGAGTATGAGCAGATGAATAGAAGACATTGGTACCTTTTGTCAGATATTTTTAGTCCCCCCACCCCACAGACACACACTTTTGTTCTGTTCCAGCCTATGACCGGCCCTGTTTGTGTGTCAGGGACAACCCCTTTTTTTCCTTTTTACAGTCAATAGGCTGGAAAAACCCAACCCAAATTTATTTACACTTCAAACAAAAAAGCAACAGAATATTTCCTTCAAGAAATGATTCAAAATATCAAACAAGAGTCAATGAACAAGAGTTAAACAGAAGTAGCCAGAACAGGCCAGGATTCCCTTAGAATATTCTCCAAACAGTTGCCTTCAGCAACCAGCCCCGCCCACACCTTCCCCTTTTATTATCAGTCCCAAGGCGTGGCTTCTCATTGCCTTCTCCTCCTCTCACCGAGTTGCCTCATTGATTTTCTCTGCTCTGCTGGATTGCCTTCTGCTTCTAGCGTCTCTGAACAGATTCAGCTGTGACTCTTCTGAGTCCGACACCTCCTCCTCGCACAGCTGAGCCTCATGAGGAACATGACTGGAGGGGCCAGGCTGAGAGTCCTGCAGTGCATCAGAGCCTCCCTCTGACACCAAAGGCTCTCCAAACCCCTCCTCCTCCTCCTCCTCTTCCTCAGATTCATCGGACTCAGCTGCTGGGAGCACAGGCTGATACTGAATCACAACAACTTTGAACCCAAAAGCACTGTCTGGCCGTACCGAAAGGCTGTCCTAGAAGGGGAGCTGCCCCCTCTGTGCAACTGTCCCAGGGACCCCGAAGGACAGGATGGCACACTCACGTTGGCCAGCCTCTGCTCCAGCTGGAGGATCTCCTTCGCTTTCTGTTCCACGTGTTCGGCACCCAGCAGGTTCAACAGACGCTCCATGAATACCCCGTACGCAGCCAGGATCTGTAAAAGACAAGATTTTGGAAACAAAGCCCCCCCCCCCGAGAGATCTAGTCTGCACATCAAGTCCCTTGAGCGATCCCAACAGAGCAGGTGGCCAAGTTATTTTGCACGATGGGAAGGCGCTTCTCCAGGATGCATGTGATCAAGTTGATCAACAGCAGAAAACATCTTTGCTTTGCTGATGGGTTCAAGTGTCCTCGGAGGGCCCATCCCTGCTCAGGGCCTGTTTGGCATGCCTGTTTCTCAGCCTTCCTGGGCACCCACCCGCCTGCGCCCCTGACGATCTGTCCTGCAAAAGCTCTGAATTTCCCACAGTGCGGTCGGAGCACAGGAGCGTCATTCCCAGGCATGGTGGGAAATGGGACATGGCTGCTTCTAAAAGAAGCTCAGCGTTGCTCAGGCCCTGCTTAGTACGCAGTACTTAATACTCAGCCTTCCCGGGCACCCACCTGCTCATCTACCGGTTGCTCTCCGGGTGAGGTTCAAGGTGTTAGTTATGACTTACAAAGCCCTTCATGGCATGGGTCCGGATTACCTACGGCAACACCTGTGGCCGGCGTCAACTTCCCTCCGTCCAGTGCGCTCCCACAGAGAGGGCCTCCTCAGGGTGCCGCCGATCAAAGAATGCCAATTGGTGACCCCCAGGGGGAGAGCGTTCTCTGTGGGCGCGCCAGACCTTTGGAACCGCTTACCGGTTGAGCTCCGGATGGCCCCCGACCTTCACTCCTTCCGGCGCGATCTCAAAACATTCTTTTTTGAACAAGCTGGCCTGGTCTGACGGGATGGGGTTGGGTTCTTAAAACTAGTTTTAACTTTAATATGTATTGATTTTATGGGCATGATGTTTAATGGTTTTTTAATTTTTGTATTCGATTTTTATTGTGTATTGCCCTGTTCACCGCCCTGAGTCCTTCGGGAGAAGGGCGGTATAGAAATCAAATTATTAAATTAAATTAAATTCAATCTTCTGATCGGCTCAGTTATCCTGCAAAAAAAAATCTGAATTTCCCACAATGCATCGGAGCACAGTAATGTCGCTCCTGGGCATTGTGGGAAATGGACAGGGCTGCTTCTAAAGGAAACTCAGCTCTGCTCAGAGCCTTCTTGGTACCCGTTTCTTAGCCTTCCCTGCCCCCCCCGCTCCTCCCCTCACGATCTGTCCTGCAGAAAGCCTGACTTTCCCACAATGCATCAGAGCACAGTAGTGTCGCTCCCGGGCATCTTGGGAAAATGGACACGGCTGCTTCTAAAGGAAGCTCAGCTTTGCAGAGGTGGTGGCTTGGCATTGCTTCCCCCCCCCATTGTGGAGGGAGATGGGTAGCATAAAAAATTAATAAATAAATGATTAAATTTGTTTACAAGGCCACCCTTCTTCCAAGCGGCATTCAGGAGGGCATTCTATATACACTGTAAATCTGCTCACCTTTTCGCTTTCGTCATCCTGGCCCAGGTAGAGCGTTCTCTCGGACAAGGTCAGCCCATCCTGGTCAATCTGTCAGGTGGAGGAAAAAAAATACACCAGGAGTTTAGTCGGAGTAGACAAAAAGGCACCTGTCTTTTTTATTTGCTGCTGATCCATCAGTGACACCGCTTTGACTGGGTCCACCCAGCAACCTAAGAGGCAAAAATCTAGTTTTGAAGGTAACAACAACAACAACAACAACAACAACAACAATAACAATAACAATAATAATAATAATAATAATAATAATAATTATTATTATTATTATTATTATTATTATTATTATTAATAATAATGTTGGAAGGGACCTTGGAGGTCATCTAGTCCAACCCTCTGCTCAAGCAGGAAATCCTATACCATTTCAGGCAAATGGCTGTCCAGTCTCTTCTTAAAAACCTCCAGTGTTGGAGCACCCACAACTTCTGGTGGCAGGTTGTTCCACTGGTTAATTGTTCTAACTGTCAGGAAGTTTCTCCTTAGTTCTAGGTTGCTTCTCTCCTTGACTAGTTTCCATCCATTGCTTCTTGTCCTGCCCTGGGGCGCTTTGGAGAATAGCTTGACTCCCTCGTCTTTGGAGCAGCCCCTGAGATACTGGAAGGCTGCTATCATGTCCCCCCTTGTCCTTCTCTTCATTAAACTAGACCTACCCAATTCCAGCAACCGTTCCTTGTATGTTTTAGCCTCCAGTCCTCTAATCAACTTTGTTGCTCTTCTCTGCACTCTACAAAGAGTCTCAACGTCTTTTTTTACATCGTCCTCTTCGTCCAACCCCCTGCTCAAGCAGAATTGGTGCAAATGGGTGCGGAGCTTTCTCGGAAGGACCGTGTGGTAGGATGGAGATAGATGATGTCACTACTCAGGTGACCCTGAGGACACAGGTAAACCTCCAAGTGGCCTCAACAACTCTCTAAAAGACTGCAAATGACCGGGAGTATAAATCCTTCCATTCCCCACCCTCCAGTCAGAGCTGAAGAAGCTTCTGGGTTGAGGAGCGAAATGTCTTCAGAGAAAAAAAAATAAGAAACTCCAGTTGCCTCCTGAAAAAGAAGCACCTTTGGGACGCCGCTCGAAAAATTAGAAACTTAATTCAACACCAACAATCTCTTGTACCAGCCAGCTAACTTTGCAGCAACTAGGCCGATGCTTAATTAACGAACAAGCCTGTTGTTAAGCTCAAGTTTGAAATCCGGGTTGCAGACGTACGAGTTGGTGCATGGTGTAGAATGAGACCTTACGGTTAACTTAAGACTTTTAACGCTTTGAGCGTACCATTCAATCACCGGGTTAAACCCGGCGGGGAGACGTGGCTGATCAGACTTTTCCCAATTCAGTATTCCTCAAAGTCAGCAACTATACGATGGCTAGATTTCAGCTCCCAGGATTCCCTAGCTGGCATGAACGGCCTTCCATTCCCAGAATTCCCCACTCAGCTCGTGTCTCCCTTTCAACTCTCAAAATTCCCCTGGCAACACGTGTGGACTTCAATTCCCAGAAGTGAACTGAACTGAGCTGAATTCTGGGAGTTGAAGTCGATACAACTTCAAGGGGAAATGCTGTTTATTCCATGAGCTCTCACCCTAGTGCTGCCTATATCACAGGGGTCCTCAACCTTGGCAACTTTAAGACTTGTGGACTTCAACTCCCAGCATTCTTCAGCCAGCAAAACTGGCTGAGGAATGCTGGGAGTTGAAGTCCACAAGTCTTAAAGTTGCCAAGGCTGAGGACCCCTGCTTATATCACATCCCTCCGCTCCACAGAGGCTGAAATATTTCAGGTTTTTTAAGAGCCCTGCCCGCACAAACTTCATTTTGTACTTTTTCAGACAAAGAAATTCTCTTTCCTAGCAGCTGGCCAACTCAGGTGAGTATCTGACAGGTAAGAACAGCGATCCACTCCTTTTACCACTCCCGCTACCTAGGATAGGGGTTAGAGTTAGGGCATTGATTTTTTTTTTCCACCCTGCCCTTCGGAGTAGTCCGAAACTCCAATTACAGCAATAAAAACAGAGGTTGCATTGCAACGCAGTTCAGGCCATTAAGGAAAAAAAGAAAAATTAAAAATCAATCGCTGCAATAAACGGAAGAATGGGAAGCCTGGCATGGGATCCAACTGAGGGACGGAAGCTGTTCGCAACAAGCTGCCAATTGGCCCATCTTTCATCCTTGAGCACCAGGCAATATAGGGTTTCCTGCCTGAGCAGGGGGTTGGACTAGATGACCTACAAGGTCCCTTCCATCTTCTTCTTCTTCTTCTTCTTCTTCTTCTTCTTCTTCTTCTTCTTCTTCTTCTTCTTCTTCTTCTTCTTCTTCTTCTTCTTCTTCTTCTTCTTCTTCTTCTTATTATTATTATTATTATTATTATTATTATTATTATTATTATAACAACCCTTGTGCTGCACAGGGTTATTTGGCGCATAGCTGCACATATAAAATCCTGCTAAATAGCATTTCGACAGAGAGGAGTTGAGACACACAGTTCCCTAACAGCGAGGACAATTAACCAGTTGGAACAGAAGTTGCCTTCAGAAGTTGTAGGGGCTTCAGCACGGAAGGTTTTGAAGAAGAGACTGGACAGCCACTTGTCCGGAATGGTATGCTGTAGTTGCGCATTTGGTTTTGCTTGCCTAAATGTAGAACCTTACTTTTTTCACCATTGAATTTCATTTTGTTAGATAGTGCCCAGTGTTCGAGTCTGTCCAGATCCTCCTGTATCTTAAGCCTATCTTCTGGAGTATTGGCTATTCCTGCCAGCTTGGTGTCGTCTGCAAAATTGATGAGTTCCCCATCTATCCCAAGAAGAGAAGAGAAGAGAAGAGAAGAGAAGAGAAGAGAAGAGAAGAGAAGAGAAGAGAAGAGAAGAGAAGAGAAGAGAAGAGAAGAGAAGAGAAGAGAAGAGAAGAGAAGGAGAGGAGTAGGAGTAGGAGTAGGAGTAGGAGTAGAAGAGAATTACAGAATGGGAATGGAATGGAATGGAATGGAATGGAATGGAATGGAATGGAATGAAATAGAATAGAATAGAATAGAATAGAATAGAATAGAATAGAATAGAATAGAATAGAATAGAATAGAATAGAATAGAATAGAATAGAATAGAATAGAATAGAATAGAATAGAATAGGCATGTCAAACTGTCGGCCTGTGGGCCGGATGCATCATACTGAAACTGCGCCCACCCCATTGCCGGCAACGGGGAAAAAGTCGCAATATGTTGCATGATGTCTCATGACGTGAGTTTGACATGCCTGGAATAGAGAATAGGAATTGGACAGAATTATGGAATGGAATGGAATGGAATGGAATGGAATGGAATGGAATGGAACAGGAGAGAGAAGAGAAGAGAAGAGAAGAGAAGAGAAGAGAAGAGAAGAGAAGAGAAGAGAAGAGAAGAGAAGAGAAGAGAAGAGAAGAGAAGAGAAGAGAAGAGAAGAGAAGAGAAGAGAAGAGGACAGAACTACAAAACAGAACGGAACGAAAGAGAAGAGAAGAGAAGAGGAAGAGGAAGAATTACAGAACAGAACAGGACGGAACGGAACGGAAAGGAACAGAACAGAACAGAACAGAACAGAAAATATGGAGCAGAACAGAACGGAACAGAACAGAATAGAATAACGGATGGATGCAAAATGACTCCTGCTCCGTACCAGAAACAGCCTCCTCTGAGAATTTGCTCTCCCCCCCCCCCGAGATCCACCCTCCCCTTCTGTCCTATCTCCGTGAATCTGCTTCGTGATCCCTGCAAGGGGGGGGGCTTGTCCCCCCCAGGCTTTTTTCATTTCCTGCCCTCTGCCAGCGCACAGAGATGCCCGCGGCTGATTGAAGGGAGACTGGACGGAGACGGGAGCACCACAATGCAAAATGACGAAGAGGCGGAGAGGAAGGCAAAGCTGAGCCGGCACTGGCACGCCTGGTGTCTCCAACCTGGTGCCCACCAGACGCTTCGGATAAAAACTTGGAAAATACCCGGCCACCAAGACAGGTAAGTCCTCGACTTGAAAGAGTTCATTTAATGTCCGTTCGAAGTTACAACGGCAGGGGGGAAAAGCGACTTACAGTCGCTTTTCACACTTGACGACCATCGCAGCACATAATCCAAATTCAGACGCTTGGCAACTGACTCGTATTTATGACGGTTTCAGAGTCCCGCAGTCATGCGATCCCCTTTTACGACCTTCTGACGTGCAAAGTCCACAGGGGGAAGCCAGATTCCCTTAATGACCGGGTTGCTAACGTAACAACTTGCAAGGATTCGCTTAACAACGGTGGCCAGAAAGTTCGTCCAATGACTCCCTTAACAAATATGTCACTCAGCAAGGGAAATTTGAGGCTCGGTTGTGGCCGTAAGTCGAGGACTCCCAGTATTACCTTTTCTAAATGTATCCAGTTCTTCCGGTTTTGTGCGTGCAAAGGAGTCGGTTGTGGCCAGCAAGTGGTTCGGAAAAGGGGACGCACAGTGAGGCAGTCCTCGACTTACGACCACAACTGAACCCTAAATTTCTGTGGTTAAGTGAGACCTTGGCTAAGTGAGTTTTGCCCCACTTAACGACCTTCCTTGGCCCGGTTGTTAAGCGAATCGCTGCAGGTGATAAGTTAGCAACCCAGTCGTTAAGTGAATCTGGCTTCCCCCCCACTGACTTTAGACTGTCAGAAGGTCGCAAAAGGGCATACCGTGATCCTGTGATGCTGCTGCCGTCGTAAATATGAGTCAGTTGCCCAGCCTCTGAATTTTCGATCACCTGATCGTGGGGATGCTGCAGAGGTCGTCACTGTGAAAAAACGGCCACAAGTCACATTTTTCAGCGCCGTTGTCACTTTGAACAGTCACTAAATGAAGTGTTGAAGGTCGAGGAGTCCCCGTATTTCTCACACAGGGAGGAGTGAAATTTTGCAGAGGGACACACACACACACACAAACACACACACGCAACAACAGGACACTTCTGATTCTGGCTCACATGGTTTGAGTGACTTTGTTCGCTGACAGCCACCCTTGGCAGCCCCCTCCCCATTACGGGAGGCCTTTCAAAGGAAGCCCCCCCCCCACACCCAGAGGCAATCAGCTAATGGGGGCAGCAGCCGCAGCAGCTTCCTGAGGAGAGATCAATCTTTGCAGCCCGTCAGATGCACTTTCAATCATTGGCGCTCGTCTCCGTTCATCTTCCGGTGCTTGGAAGATGTCAAAGGATTCCCCCCCCCCTCTGGAGGGGCAGCTGCCATCGATCTGGTCCAATGCCGAAAATTGGCCTGGCTCGGGGTCTACGACAACTCACCAGGGACAACTCACCAGGGACAACACACTGCGGACAACTCACCAGGGACAACTCACCAGGGCTAACTCACCACTACCAACTCACTACCACCAACTCACTCCTGCCAATTCATCGCCACCATCTCACCGCAGCCACGGAACTTAGGACTGCCCCCGACCTTCACTCATTTCGCCGGGACCTGAAAACTTGGCTCTTTGATCTGTTTGGTCCAGACTGTGGGGTTGTTAATTTAACTGGGTTTTAGATTTACTCTTGGGGCTTGAATTTAATTTAATTGTTTTAATTGATTTTAATTTTTGTATTTCATGGTTTTAACTGCCCTGTAAACCGCCCTGAGTCCTATGGGAATAGGGCGGTATACAAATTCAATAAAATAAATAAATAAATAACTCACCGCTGCCAACTCACCAGGGCCAACTCATCACCACCAACTCACCAGAGCCAACTCATCACCACCAACTCACCAGGGCTAACTCACTACCGTCAGCTCCTGCCACCATCTCACTGCAGCCAACTCACCACCGCCAACTCACCACCACCAACTCACTACTGCCAACTCACCGCCACCAACTCACCGTAGCCAACTCACTGCAGCCAACTCACCGCTGCCAACTCATCACCACCAACTCACCAGGGCTAACTCACCACCCGCCAACTCAACACCAACTCACTACTGCCAACTCACCACCACAAACTCACCGTAGCCAACTCACTGCAGCCAACTCACCGCTGCCAACTCATCACCACCAACTCACCAGGGCTAACTCACCACCGCCAACTCACCACCGCCAACTCACTACCCGCCAACTCACCGCCACCAACTCACCGTAGCCAACTCACTGCAGCCAACTCACCGCTGCCAACTCATCACCACCAACTCACCAGGGCTAACTCACCACTGCCAATTCACCACCACCAACACCCTGGCCATCTCACCGCTGCCAATTCACTGCTGCCAACTCACCGTGGCCATCTCACCACTGCCAACTCACTGCCGCCAACTCACCGCGGCCAACTTGCTGCAGCCAACTCGCCCTGACCAATTCATTGCAGGACAAGAGTTACACTAATAGTGAAGACATGGTGGGAGTAGAAGCATTCACGAAAGGAGGGACAAAATGAAACTAACATAGTTTTATTAATTATTTCAAACAATTTAATTGACGTGGAATCGTCCCTCAGCGGGTTGCTCTGTGGTGAGTTGGCCAGGCAGAGTTTATCTGCGCTGAACTGTCCGGGACCGCTTGTCCCCTCCTGCTCTGCTCACATCCCAGGAGCCTGCAACGCCACCCCCGCCACTCCCCGGGGTGCCGAGAAGTCTTCTGTGCCACCAGCATCCATGCTGCTCATGCTCTGCTTTGGGCTGCACACTGAGGAGGCTCCCTACCCTATACGGGTCATCCTGCACCAGCGTTGTTTGAGTGCAACTGCGCCATTTGTCGTAACCCTGACGCTGTCCGTGTGTGACGGACAGCTCGATTCACGCAGCTGTTGCAAAAACTGCTGGACGCACACAGCCCAAGGTCAGAAAACGGGACCTCGGCTGACATCGCCAGGTGGGAATTGAGCCTGCAAAGACGGGAGGGAGGGAAGTGGCTCGGATTCGGGTTCAACAACGCAAAACCTCAACCGTGAGCCTCAGCATTGTGAAAAGAATGCTTGATTAAAGGCGGAATACCGCGGAGCTGCGGAGCAATCGGGCCTTAGAGGCGCCTAGACTGGGGGCTGAGGGGTGGGTGGGAAAGACAAAGGCCCGGGGATCAGTGGCAGCAAGACGGAGCATCGCGCACGCATCTTCCAAGGGGACGGGCGCATAAAAGCCACAGGGGCCTGATGGGGGGGGGGTGAGGGGAGGCCACGCTTCCCCCTTTACTTGAAATGCGAGATTCAATTATCAGAACCAGGCGAGGCGCCCACGTTCGGCCTGCCTGAATTACATAAAAATGATCTGTGCTTACTGTGTTTTAAGGAATTAATGAGTCGTGAATGGGAGAAGAGGCGAAGGAGGAATGCGCCGTGTTTACTTATTAAAACACCCGCCTCTCGTGCCTGGGTCTTGCTTCAAACTACCAGCAGCCCCTTCTTGTGCATCTTTACAGACCGCCACGGAGGCATATCCAGAGAGTCTCAGCATTGGCCCGCTTGGCAGGGCAATCCTGCGGGTATGTCTAGCCTCATGAAAGAAGGCCCAGCGGGTGACATGATAGCAGTGTTCGAATATTTGAGGGGGGGGGGCGGCTGCCACAAAGAAGAGTCGGGGGTCCACCTAATCTCCAAAGCGCCTGAAGGCAAAGACAAGAAGCAACGGGTGGGAACCGATCGAGGAGAGAAGCAACCTGGAATCAAGGAGGAATTTCCTGAGAGTTAGAGCAATTCATCAGAGGAATGACTTGACTCCAGGAGTTGTGGATGCTCCAAAACTGGAGGTTTTTAAGAAGAGACTGGACAGCCATTTGTGTGAAATGGTACAGGGTTTCCTGCTTTAAGTAGGGGGCTGGACTAGAAGACCTCCAAGGTCCCTTCCAGCTCTATTTCTATTTCTATTTCTATTTCTATTTCTATTCTATTCTATTCTATTCTATTTTCTATTCTATTCTATTCTATTCTATTCTATTTTCCATTCTATTCTATTTTCTATTCTATTCGAATTTCTATTCCTATTCCTATCCTATCCTATCCTATCCTATCCTATCCTATCCTATCCTATCCTATCCTATTCTATGTCTATTTCTATTTCTATTTCTATTTCTATTTCTATTTCTATTTCTATTTCTATTTCTATTTAATTTCTTATTCTGTTCTATTCTATACACATTCTGATTGCCAAATGCCTGAATCTTGATCCCTTGATTGTTGGGATGCTATGCTATGTCATTAAGGGTGATGGCCAGTCATAAATCACATTTTCCCCCAGTGCTGTTGTAACTTTGAAGAGTTGCTAAACAAACGCGTGTTAAGTCAGGGACGTACAACGACCTTGTGGAGTAGTCCAGCACTGGATCGGCAAAAACAAGAGGACGAGTGATTTGCCACGAGTTTCCTAGTCAACCGAGATAAAAATTCAACCTTGCCTTTGCCCGCCCCCCCCACCCTACAAAAATCTACAGCTTAACCTCAATGGGGATGCAGCCTAGCCCAGGCTCTCGAGAGGAGTTGGGGGGGGGGGGAAACCACCTCCCATCCTCCCCAGGCAACAAGTAGCCAAGATTGATGGGAAGCGTAGTCTGCAAAGGTTGCAAGCTGGCCATGATTGTGGGGGGGAAGGCTGCCACCTGGCCAAGCGGCACACCTCGCTGCCAGAAAACAGCGGCAAAAGAGAAACGTCATCGAAAGCCCTAATCTTTGATGATGATGATCTGCAAAAGGATTCTTCTGGTCCTGCTCTGCCAGCTGAGGCCAATTCATCTTGACGTGAGGCTCTTATCTCCTCCCAAGCAAAGCTGGGCCCTGTCGGTTTCTGGCAAGCTGGCAGCACCGCTCAGCCTGGCTGCCGCCAACCCCCCCCACCCCCACCCGGCGATCGATTGGACCCAGACGGCTGCAAGGTTCTTGGGGAAGACGTAGGAGGGGGGGGGAGTTGGGTGCTCAGGGGCTTAAGGGTCTCGGGAGAGGCAGGGGGCCGAAAGGAACACCCCAACAAATTGCCCTCCCTTGGAAAAATCAAGGAAGGTGGGTGTCTCCGGGAATTCAGCTCCCTAATAAAGGCTGCCAGCTTTGCAAGCAGGCGACGGCTCCGGCGCCTTTTAACTGCAGGTGGAAGAGTGGAAGTTCGGCAGGGCAAGAGAGAGGATCAGAGGCAACGGAGTAAATTTCCAAGGGAAGAATTTTGGGCTAGATGTCAGGAGGAACGGGCTGCCACCTCAAGTGGTAGGTTCTCCTTTCTCCAAACAGAGGCTGGAGAGTGGAGGGTGGTCGGTCTAAAGCAGGGCTCTGCCAACTTGGCAACTTTAAGTCTTCTGAACTTCAACTCCCAGAATACACCAGCCAGCTGGAATCCCAAAATTATTTCTCCTCCTCCTCAACCCCACTCCCTTCTAGGATTGATGATGTTACCTAGTTGGGTAATGAAACATCTGCAAGAAGATGATCAAGATCAGAGAGCACCAAGGACCCCACAGTCTTCTTCTTCTTCTTCTTCTTCTTCTTCTTCTTCTTCTTCTTCTTCTTCTTCTTCTTCTTCTTCTTCTTCTTCTTCTTCTTCTTCTTCTTCTTCTTCTTCTTCTTCTTCTTCTTCTTCTTCTTCTTCTTCTTCTTCTCTCCTTCTCCTCCTCCTCCTCCTCCTCCTCCCCCCCCACTCCCTTTTAGGATTGATGATGTTACCTAGTTGGGTAATGAAACATATGGAAGAAGACGACCAAGATCAGAGAACACCAAGGACCCCACAGTCGTCGTCTTCTTCTTCTTCTTCTTCTTCTTCTTCTTCTTCTTCTTCTTCTTCTTCTTCTTCTTCTTCTTCTTCTTCTTCTTCTTCTTCTTCTTCTTCTTCTCCTCCTCCTCCTCCTCTTCTTCTTCTTCTCCTCCTCTTCTCCCCCCTCTTCTCCTCCTCCTCCTCTTCTTCTTCTCCTCCTCCCCCTCCTCCTCCTCCTTCTCTTCTTCTTCTTCTTCTTCTTCTTCTTCTTCTTCTTCTTCTTCTTCTTCTTCTTCCTCCCCCCTCCTCCTCCTCAAGCCCCCTCCCTTCTAGCACTGATGATGTTCTCTGGTGAAACATCTGCAGGAAAACAACCGAGCTCGGAGAGCAGCAAGGCTCCTATCACACATTTGCCCTATCAATCAGCACAACCAACATCATTGCCTTTGTGTCAACCCTTCACAAGGGTGATCAACTCTTATTTTTTTTTCCTTTCTGGATTGGGAGCGCGGACAAGGACGTGGTTTCTATTTGGGGGTGGGGGTGGGGAATGAAGGAAAAAAGGAGATTTTTTTCCCCTAGTTCAGAAACCTCAGGAGAAAGCTTCGTTTTGACGCCTTTGTCTGCTTGGGGGCAAGCCTTTTTTTTTTTTGCACGCCTTCTTGCAATCAGCCCAGAAAGGTTTTAAACTCCAGCTTGAATTGCACAATGTTTGCCCCCCCCGCCTCCTCCTGCTCCTGAGTTACCCACCTCAAGAGCTGTTCCAATACAGCAGTGATTTAAGGAACCTCTGAAAAATCTGGGACAGGCTAATCAATCCAGAAAAAAAATCCAACCCTTAAAAAAATAAAGTGTCAGCCCCATCCGCTGGATGGAGAGAAGCTCCGTCACAAAGGGAGGCCGAGTGGAAGGCGAAATCCAGATTCCATAAATCTCTGGATTTATGGCTCGTTTGGGCTGCCTGCCGCCTCTTTGTTCCCGATGCCCTGGCCAGCTTCTCCCACTGACCTCCTGAAACTGGGTGGGAAGAATTTATAAATTGATATATAAGCGTCAGGTCCCCTTTTGGGTGCCCTGTCACTCAGGCAGAGGGGGCGGGAAGAGGCTCTTGGGGGGGGGAGAGAGAGCATTCTTTGCATGCTTTTGCTTCTGCTGTAACCGCATGGGAATTAGGGAGGGGGATCATCTCCAGAGATGAGATGGGCTCCCTCTGAAGCCAGTTCCAGGCTGACTCCAAGGTCCTTGCGCCCTGAGGATGACCCATTACCTGTCCTATACCTCAGCGCTCTCAAAACAACCTTGCAGCACTGTATTGAATAGAATTAGAATAGAACAGAATAGAATAGAACAGAACAGAATAGAATAGATAGAATAACTATAGAATATAGAATGGAATAGAATATAGAATAAAATAGAGAATAGAGAATAGAGAATAGAGAATAGAGAATAGAGTAGAGTAGAGTAGAGTAGAGTAGAGTAGAGTAGAGTAGAGTAGAATAGAATAGAATAGAATAACTATAGTATAAAGAATGGAATAGAATATAGAATTAAATAGAGAATAGAGAATAGAGAATAGAATAGAATAAATAGAATAGAATAGAATAGAATAGAATAGAATAGAATAGAATAGAATAGAATAGAATAGAATAGAATAGAATAGAATATAGAATGGAATAGAATATAGAATAAAATAGAGAATAGAATAGAATAGAATAGAATAGAATAGAATAGAATAGAATAGAATATAGAATAGAATAGAAAATAGAATAGAATAGAATAGAATAGAATAGAATAGAATAGAATAGAATAGAATAGAATAGAATAGAACAGAACAGAATAACTATAGAATATAGAATGGAATAGAATATAGAATAGAATAGAGTATAGGGTATAGAGTATAGAATAGAATAGAATAGAATAGAATAGAATAGAATAGAATAGAATAGAATAGAATAGACTAGAGAATGAATAGAATAGAATAGAATAGAATAGAATAGCTATAGAATATAGAATGGAATAGAATAGAGAATAGAATAGAGAATAGAGAATAGAATAGAATAGAATAGAATAACTATAGAATAGAGAATAGAATAGAGAATAGAGAATAGAGAATAGAATAGAATAGAATAGAATAGAATAGAATAGAATAGAATAGAATAGAATAGAATAGAATAGAATAGAATAGAATAGAATAGAAAAAAGGAATAGAATAGAATATAGAAAAGGAATGAAATGGGCTGTGCAAACCCCATTCTTGTGCGAAACTCTGCAGCAGGGGTCTTCAAACGTGGCCCTTTTAGGACGTGGACTTCAACACACGTGTGCCTGGCTGAGGAATTCTGGGAGTTGAAGTCCACAAGTCACAAAAGGGCCAAGTGTGAAGACCCCTGCTTTAAACTTACACAAACGCCAGGATTAATTAAACACCCATTTCAAATTGTAAACACACACAAACACACCAAACTTAATAAACACACTGTAAACATAATGCTCAGAGATCAAACGAAGGGACCCAATTCACCTCATTTGATTTAATCGACCCCTTCTCTGGGATTCAACAGGTACACACACCCACACTCCTCAAGGGTCACCCTAGCCTAGAATCAGCACACACACACTTCCACATCTAGGACAAGCTCCCCTATAAAACGGCATTGCTGTACCCCATTTTGCTGTAGCTGCCCCCCCCACAGGCAAATCTCTTTGCTTTGGGGAATAAATCATGCTTCTTTCCTCCAAGGTGTCTGGATTTCATCTTTATTCATTCTTGTGCAACCTCGGATTGAGTTGGCACCACCACATTATCCCTCTGACAATAGGCTGCACAAACACAGATGCCGGTTTTCTTATTAGATTTTTTTCCAACAATGCTCTTGCTGTTTCCCAGGGCACTTTTGCAAATTTTCAACGCACACAAACGCACACAGGGAGGCTCCTCGCACTGGGCCTTGGACTTCCTTGCTTGAAGCAATAATTCCGTCCTGGGACAGCGGAGAGCATCTCCGCGCATATTCAAAATACCACTGTTTTGCCACTCTGCATTTTAGAAAGATGGTAAGGAGGAGAAAGTGTAGAACTAAGCTTAAATGGAGAATTTAGAGCTTTAAACCAAGGGGTTTCCAAACTTGCGGACTTTAAGACTTGCGGACTTCAGCTCTTTTATGACTTGTGGACTTCAACTCCGAGAATTCTTCAGCTCCCGGAATTCCCCAGCCAGCATAGCTTACTCTCTTATAATCCCTTCCTATGCAATCTCTCCACTTAGAGGAGGTAAGAGGGGTGAAAAAAAGGCATGGGTGGCTGGGGAATTCTGGGAGTTGAAGTCCGCAAGTCTTAAAAGTTGCCAAGTTTGGAGACCCCTGCTTAAGTTCTCACAACAGCCTTCACCAGGTGAGGTAAGGATTTAGCATCTCCACTCACACAACACGCCAAATTTAGTTAGGGCTAAGCTTGGTTAGGTTTCGTTAAGTAGCTTAGCCAGTTCGCCTCTTTTGCTACTTGAGGGTATGATGTTAAACCGAAAAAATGGTTTTGTTCAGTAAGCAAAATTCATTGCACAAACGCAACCAAATATTTTAATGGATACAGGGAGTCCTCAACTTATGACCACAACTGAGCTCAAAATTTCTGTTGCCAAGCGAGACACTTGTTAAGTGAGTTTTGGCCCATTTTACGACCTTCCTTGCCACGGTTGTTAAGTGAATCACTGCATTTGTTAAATTAGTCACACGGTTATTAAAAGAATCTGGCTTCCCCCATTGACTTTGCTTGTCAGGTGGTCACAAAAGGACCCCGGGACACTGCAACCGTCATAAGTATGAGTCAGCTGCCAAGCGTCTGAATTTGGGTCACGCGATTGCGGGGTTGCTGCAACAGTCGTGTGAAAAAACCGTCACAGGTAACT
Source organism: Vipera latastei (assembly GCA_024294585.1). Classification (NCBI taxonomy): domain Eukaryota; kingdom Metazoa; phylum Chordata; class Lepidosauria; order Squamata; family Viperidae; genus Vipera; species Vipera latastei. Next base: position 4,776,922 of record CM044358.1, read on the forward strand.
TTTTCCAGTGCTGTTGTAACTTTGAATGGTCACTAAACCAACTGTTGTAAGTTAAGGACTAGCTGTATAGTACATAACATGATTGTGTACTGGCAAGATATCTGATGCGTGCTGTGGCCTTTGTGTAGCACAGTGTTTCTCAGAGATTTCAGATGCGTGGACATGTTCAAGTATTCATCAGCCAGCCTGTGTGTTGTGATTCAGCGTCAGCCTGTGGTACTGGCAGCTGAGTCTGATGATTCTGAAGAGGAGGAGGAGGAGGGGTTTGGTGAGCCTTTGGTGTCAGAGGGAGGCTCTGATGCACTGCAGGACTCTCAGCCTGGCCCCTCCCGTCATGTTCCTCATCAGACTCAGCCGTGTGAGCACAAGGTATTGGATGTAGATGATTCACAGCTGGATCTATTCAGGGACGCTAGGAGCAGGAGGCAATCTATCAGAGCAGAACAGAGAAAGGCAATGAGGCAACTCGGTGAGAGGAGAAGAAGGCAATGAGAAGCCACGCCTTGGGACTGCTGATAAAAGGGGAAGGTGTGGGAGGTGCTGGTTGCTGAAGGCAACCGTTTGAAGATCTTCTGTTAGAGTCCTGGTCTGTTATTCCTGTTTAACTCTTGTTTGGACTTTTGATTTCTTTGTAAATAAATTTGGTTGGGTTTTTCCAGCCTGTTGACTATAAAAAGGGGTTGTCCCTGACATTCAAACAGGGCCGGTCGTAGGCTGGAACAGAACACCGTGTGGACTTCAACTCCCAGAATCCCCTAGTCATCGTGCTGAATAGGGAATTCTGGACCTTGAAGTCCAGGCATTTTAAACTTGCCAAGAAGCGCGGGTGTTGCGTAAAGACCGAACTCACATTTTGTCATTGCACTTTTCCATTCTGTTGTCCAAGGATCAATGCTGAGTAGCAATCCTCCAGATGCAATGACGCAAAATCCCATCATCCCCAACCCTCCGTCAAGCTGGCTGAGAATTACACTCCCAGAAAGTACAGCTGGGGGAGGTGGGTGGGGGGTGTATGATGTCTTAGCAGGTCATGTCCAAAGTTTCATCCCTGAATGGAGTGCTGCAAAAACCAGATTTTTCTGTGTTTTTAAACCTCGATTCTCTGAAATCAAGTCGCAATTGTCTTCATAATTGCCGTTCAGATACAGCAGACACACACACACACACGTCCTCACCGGTTTCTTAGCTTTCACATATTTTTCGCTATTGTCAACACACCGACACCCTGCTCGAGCTGCAGGGATTTCTAAATTGTTCTTGAATAAGAATAATACAAAAAACCACAGATAAATTTGCAGCTGTATATTCCAGCAGCTGTACTTCTGTGGGGTTTCCCCCCCCCTCCGTTCCTGCAATCAGAAAAACTCCATGCCTGCGCTAAAGAAAAAAATAAATGGCATAAAATTATTATTTTTTAAAAATTCAGCTTCCCAGGAGCCGAAAACACTGGCTGTATGTGCAGGTTTCAGAATATCTGGCCGCCATCTTGACTTTTTTGACCCTCCCATGCCCGCAGAGCCCCCTAAGCAGCTACAGTGAATACCCATCCTTTAACAGTCAAGGCCTCGGTCGTTCCCAAATATCCGTTAAATTGCAAATTACATCATTTGGGGCTCTGCCGTTGTGTAAGGGGTGTCATTTAGCAAGGGATGTCAACAGATCCAGCAAATGTGTAATTTGCATCATTTATGTAATTGGGTTATTATGCACGGGATGTAAATCACTGAGAGTGATGTAAAATTAATATAAATGTAACTGTCTTTTCTGGAGTACAAGAGACAGAATGAATGGGTAAAAATTCGGCTGGCTGCAGACAAAGTCTGCTAAGCGTATTTGTTTGTGTGTGTTTGTGTGCTTGTGTGTCTTATGAAATCAAGGTCCCACTGAACAGGTCTTGTGGTAAATCCGAATGTTATCAGTGGAACTATAACTGGTGGTGATGCTAATGTATATATTACTAACGTTATTAACACAGGTAGACCTTGACGTACGACCACAACGGAGCCTAAGATTTCCGTTGCTAAGCAAGACAGTTGTTAAATGAGTTTTGCCCCACTTAATGACCTTTTTTTTACCACACTGGCTAAGTGCCTCGCTGCAGTTGTTCAGTTAGTAACATTGTTGTTAAGTGAATCTGGCTTCCTCTTTGACTTGGCTTGTCGCAAGGTTGCCAAAGGGGATCGATCCCCTGACCCTGGGACCGTCATAAATGCGAGTCAGCTGCCAAGCAGCCGAATTTTGATCAGGTAACCCTGCTTCCAACGGTCATAAGTCTGAAGAACAAAAGTCACTTTTTTTCAGGGTTGTTGTAACTAAGAGCCTTGGTGGAGCAGTGGGCTAATGCCTCCTTAAGTAACACCAGCTGCCTGCAATTAGTGCAGGTTCGAGTCCCACCAGGCTCAAGGTTGACTCAGCCTTCCATCCTTCCGAGGTAGGTAAAATGAGGACCCAGATTGTTGGGGGCAATTAAGCTGACTTTGTAATAATGCCGCTTGGGGGTGCGTGTGAAAGCCCTAACAAGCAGGCATATACATAGAATGAAGGCTACTGCTAAGCTTGTAAGCCGCCCTGAGTCTTCGGAGAAGGGCGGGATATAAATGGAATTAAAAATAAAATAAATAAATGTAAGTCAAGAACTAAGCGGTACTTTGGACTACAAAATCCAGCATTCCCTCCCAAGCAGAGATGCTCCTGCTAAAATGACCTTAGGGCCACGGGGAAGGGGAAGGGGAACCCGGGGACAGCAGCTGACAGCTGAAGGCTGGCTGGGGTATTCTGGGAATTGAAGTCCACGTAGGGAAATCGCAATTCCAACGTGTTAAAAACTATATGGCAAATATCTGGAATTTATCTGTCTAGGAAGAAACCGTGAAAAATATCACCCAGGACTACCGCAAAAAAAAAAGGTGATACTGCATCTCTGAGAAAAATGAACAAAATTTGCCAGCTTTCGAGCTTTATGGTAATAGAATCCACTAGATCGGATGTTGTTCCGTAAACCTTTGATTGAATTCAGGACTTAAGATTTGAACTGTAGTGATTTTCAGACCCAGCTTCAGAATGAAACATTTCTGATGGAGGAATATCGTGAAATCCCGGGATATTCCATTCCTCTTTTTTTCGTTCCTTTCTCCGAGTTTTTAAAATTTATCCATTTAATCTCTTGTTTCCCCCCCCCCCCCTTTTTCCTGGTTTTTCACCTGCTTTTGCTTTCACGTCTCCTTTTTACGCTGTGTTATGTTTCCTATAATATGGTTTGTATAAGTTGGTTATTACTGACAATAATGCCTTTGTAACTAGGTAGAAATCTAATTTAGGAGGGTGAGACTCAATCCAGATGGGAGAAAAACCAACCAATATACTCAAGGCTGGAGAGAAAATTATGGCAGAGCTGAGACTGAACGATCTTCGAGAGGAAAAATAAAATAAAATGCTTTCGGTTTGCCAGGAATCCTGGAACTGCTTCTAATACGGTTCTCTTCTCTGCAAAATTTAGCAATCTGAATGCTGAGTTTAAGATGGGTAGCAATAGCCCTGGCCCTTAGACTTATATACCGCTTTGCAGTGCTTTACAGCCCCTCTCTAAGCGGTTTACAGAGTCAGCCTCTTGCCCCCAACAATCTGGGTCCTGATTTTGCCGACCTCGGAAGGATGGAAGAGTGAGACAACCTTGAGCCTGGTCAGGATCGAACTGCCAGCAGTGGGCAGAATCAGCCTGCAAACAGACTCCAACGTTGGCCGACAGATTTAGAATATTTGAAAAATAAATAGATATACCACAGAGGGCTATTGTAGAGCGGAGAGCTCCAAAGGTGCTTTTTCAAGAGGCAGCTGGACTTCCGTTGTTTTTTTCCCCCTTGAAGACGTTTCGCTTCTCGTCCAAGAAGCTTCTGCAGTCCTGACTGAATGGTGGAGAGCGGAGGAATCCAGTTGACTTCTGAAAAAGCAACTTTGGGTCAACTGTGACCTGGATGACTCCATAGACTGTAGAGCAGGGGGTCTTCAAACTTGGCCCTTTTTTGACTTGTGGACTTCAACTCCCAGAATTCCTCAGCCAGGCACACGTGCGTTGAAGTCCACAAGTCCTAAAAGGGCCCACGTTTGAAGACCCCTGCTGCAGAGTCTCGCACAAGAATGGTGTTTGCACAGCCCGTCAATGTTAAGAGTGCAGTCTGATGGACATCACTGCTGTTTAATGGCAGAACCTCAACTCCCACAATTCCCCAGCTAATATGCTTCAGTTTGACAGAGCTTCCGTCATTCTAGAAGAGTGTTTCCCAAACTCAGCAACTTTTAAGACCGACGGACTTCAGCTCCCAGAATTCCCCCAGCCAGCATGCATGGAATTCAGCTCCCAGAATTCCCCCAGCCAGCATGCATGGATTTCAACTCCCAGAATTCCCTAGCTAGTATGCTTCAATTTATTAGACAGGTCCTCCATCACTCTGGAACAATGTTTCCCAAACTCGGCAACTTTAAGATGGGCAGACTTCGACTCCCAGAATTCCCCAGCCAGCATGCATGGATTTGAACTGCCGGAATTCCGCAGCCAGCACTGAAATCCACCCGTCTTCAAAGTTTCCAGGCAACGCTGCTCTGTAACTTAGAAATTACGTTCAATGTCAGCAAATCTCTCTCTCTCTTTTTTTAAAACCTGGTCAACTTTAACAAGGAGATCGATGCTTAATTGATAAATAAGCCTGTCATTAATCTCAGGTTTAAAAACCTGGGTGGCAGAATTGGGAGCTTGCGTACTCCGCAAACGGAGACCGTACAGTTAACTAAAAAACTGGAGGCATTGTGCGCACACCATTCAATCGCCGGGTTAAACCCAGTGGGAGAGACGTGATCAGCTGCCTATAATAATAATAAAAAAAACCTCTTTCTTGCCTGTTTTATATGGTTGAGCTGCCTCTGCTTCCCTCTAAGCTGCCATCATAGCAAATGATGGGAAAATCACAACGGTCTCAGTGTGTTGTTGATCCAAGGACGTGTTGCATTTCAGAAGGCCGCTGATCTTTTCAAATCTCTCGGATCTAGCACTAAGGGGGGTGGGCAAACTTAAAAAAAGACCCTTTTCTATTCCCCTTCACCCTGAAATAGCTTTACTTTCCCACCTGTAAACAACCATCTCCGGGCAACAAAAGCCCGCCGTTGTCTGCATTCAATCTGCACAAAAACCAGCTTTGCGCTGGAAGATTGATTCTCTGGTCCTGCAAAGGGGCACAAGGTTTGAAGGGCAGAGGGGTGGGGGGGTTGCCCTTAAACCCCACTCGGGGCAAATCTACCCTCGACTCTTGTAGACTCTCGAGATTTTCACCACAGAACCGCAAGGGAAGGGGCATCCGTGCCAGCGGCTGGTTTGCGAAACAAAACAAAACAAAATTTCTTCCTACACAAACCTCTCCCAGCAGTGTTAACAAGAGCTGTGCCTCTGGGTTACGATGGTGGTGAGTTTGGACTGCGTAACCTTCCAGGAGGGAAGATAGGGTTACGAAGAGTTAGAAATGCAATTTCGGACCCCTGGAAACATAAAAGTCAGCTCCCTCCCCGCCCCGACCCCCACCCCCGTTTGCATCCTGACAATCTGTCACACAACGAGGCTGCCAGCGGCAGTTGGACAACATCTGGAGGCTTTCAAATTGGGAGAATCTGCTTGGGGACAAAGGGATTATCGTCGGAACTCAGATGCATCAGAGTGCCGGAGTTTGCACAATATTCTTGATTTGTTTTCATTTGACGCCACCGTGCGCAGCGCCGTCGCCGAGGCGGGGATGAACGCCACCGAGAGCCGTTTGCGACGGTGAAGCGGTCCATGAGCCCGTGGAAAATAAATTCATTAAATAACGCAATATGATCCTGGGGCTTTGAATACTCCCCGAAGGAGACGGAGCCGTCTAGGAGCCAAGGGACCCCGTTTTCGCATCTGGGGATCATCAATATTGAGAAAATTGAACTCCTGACATGGCAGACGAATGGTTTTCCCCGAGACGCAGACAAAAAAACAAGAGATTTGGTGTGCGGGCCCCTTTGGTCTGGCTTCAAAACATCTGCTGGTGTGTTTTTTGTCGCCCAGTTGTAATGACAAATGCATAGACGGTTGCTAAAAATCACAATGATGTGATGACATACGTGATATCGCTTCCCTCCCCCGCACTACCCAGTGCCTCTTCCCTGTGGACATATATGTGGGAAGGGGTGCGTCTTTTTGCCCATGTTGGAAGAGAAGGCCGTTTCTAACTGCTGGGAAGAGAATAACCGCAGCTTTCTGGACCGATCACCTATCAAAAAGTGACGAGTTGGTTTTTCGATGGGAAGAAAGCAGGGGGCGAGTTCAGAGTGCATTAAAAAAAAAATCAACGCTAAAGGAACAAAGAGCTTTATAAATACAAGAGGATCTGCATTCACGGCTGCTTCCGTATGTTCCCAACACACGGCGGAGTCGTAGATGAAAGCGGGAAATCAGAATATTATGCACGCAACCATCAGGTGCACTTCACGGAACAGCCACTAGAGGTCGACATAGTTCTCAAGAGATCCAAATGGCTAGACCAGTGTTTCTCAACCTCAGCAATTTTAAGATGTCTGGACTTCAAATCCCAGAATTCCCCAGCCTGGGGAATTCTGGGAGTTGAAGTCCAGACATCTTAAAATTGAGAAAGACCCAGCTAGTCCTTTCAGACTGAGGTTTGGTTGCATTCAAAGATGGCTTTGGTGTCCTTGCCATGGGGATGGGGATCCCCAATATATCCAAGAGACCTACGGACTCACTTGATCCCCCAGAGTTCTGGGTCCTCCCTTCTTTCCCCCCTCTTTCTTCTCCTGATCCACCGCCCACGGTGGCTGTCAGATCCCACGGGGCGCGGGTCCCAACCCACAGCATCAACTTACCCGGATGACGTAGCGGGACGAATTCTTGCTGTCCAGGTTGACCGTCAAGGCGAAGAAGACCGTGGTGCTGTAGACCCCCTGCGTCTTGTAAAGCAGCTCGTCGAAGTCCCACTGGCCTTGCCTACCCAGGGCCCCCATATCCCATCCTCCACAGTCCTCAATGACCTCCAGCATCGGCCAGGCCCCCAGCCGGTCAATCTCCCTCATGTCCAGGCAGGAACGGAAAAACTCCTTGACTTCTCCGCTCGGGCCGAAGCCTGGTAGGGACGCCGCACGGGCTGTTGAAGCAACCGTTGCAACTTCTCCTCGTTCTGCTCGCCGATGGCGGCAATGGTGCCGTAGATCAGCTTGTCCTCCGGAATGCCGTGCCGGCGCAGCCAGCCACCACAGGCGAAGGAGTAGAAGTCTTTGCAGGGGTCAATGGTGGGGTCAATGTTGGTGGCAATGAACCGAGAAGCCTTGGTAAAAGCCCGGCGTTCTTGGCAACCTTCTAAGCAGTAGGCAGCCTGGTCCAAAGCCAGATACTTGAGCACCAGGATGCAACCCAAGATGGCACACAAGCCCGCCGCAAAGACCAAGCCGGAGAGCAGGCAGATCTCCCTTCGGCTCCAGCGTGGCAGGCCGCAGCGTGGCTTCTTGGTCCCGGCGGTGCCCAGCTGCAAGTTGAACCCATTGGGCAGAGCCCCACTGCTGCTGTACTTGCTGACGTATTTTACTTCTTGGAACTCATCGTAGTGGGCGGTCAGCGAGTAAGTCTTCTCCATGCTGGCCGCAGAACCGGCTTGGAACCCGGAGTCATTGGGCAGCCATTCTCCAGCAGTGTCCAGCAGGGGGCGCCCACGCCCAGCGCCCAAGCTGCAGCTTCTCCACCAGATCCCCAAGGGTTCCCCCACTAAAGAGGATCCTGGGGACCAGCCACTCTGATTTCAAAGTCCAAGGCGAGGGAGGGATCCCCTCTGCAAAAAAAAATTATTTCCCTGAGCTGCAAGAAGGATATATATATATATAAAATCTGGATTTTTTTTCCCCCTAAGCGACTTCAGATGCGCGGCTGAATCTTCCCACCCCCACCCCCGGCAAGGGAAACCCGGAAGGGAATCTGTTCCATTGATCCGTTTTCGCTGGATCTTGTCCTTTGCAGGGGGTTTTTTTCCTCCGTCTTTCCTTTGTTCTATTTTAAAAGAAAAAACTCGGGGCGGGCGGGGGGGGGAGACACTAAGAGACAAGCCACTGCCTGGATCTGCAGCGTCGGGCAGCGAGGCTGTCAGATCACCCCAAACTAGCTTCCCGCCTCCCAAACGACGCGCATCTCATTGCAGGATCCCATCCGGAATCGAAAGTCAAGCGGGATCGACCACCGCATCTCGGCTCCCACCACTTTAGGTTTGTTTGCCTCGCTCTCCTTCCCCCGGCAACAGGGCAGAATGGATCTCACTGACTTCTGCTGGGATCCCTTTTGGCCGCCTCCCCCTATTTCACCGTTCACTGTTCCTGGGATCTCCGCGTGGCCTCCAGTCCAGTAATTAACCGAGCCGGTCCTGCTTCCTTTCCAAGGCTAGGCTAAGGGAATCCGGACGGGCAAAACCTTCGCTGCTGATACTGCCTCGGGGGGGGGGGAGAAAGGGGGGGGAGGGTTGTCTCCTCCTTAATGAGTCCCGCTTCGTATAATCCGGAGAGGAGCCGGGGGCAAGACCCGCGCCGGGTTTCACCAACCGCCTGGAAAGCGGGGCAAAGGGATCCGGAAAGCGACGGGAGGGAGGAGACCCGGTGAATCCGCCTGGCCTTCTCGGGGATTCTCGGGGATCAGGGACGAGCTGGGGGGGGGGGGGAACGGCAGGCAGGGAGGGAGGGAGGCGGGGAAGGGCTAGCTGACCCTGGAACGTGCGGAAGATCTCGAGGAGACCCTCCGCGCCCCCGGCCTCTCACTTGGCCGTCCCAGGGGTTTGCCCAAGAAGCGGACCCCTGACCTGCAGCCCACGGGGGGAGGGCCCCCCCACCACACACACACACACACACACACGGACGCCCGGGACCGGCTGCTGCCGCTCCCTGCCTCGCCTAAGCCGGAGCGAGCGAGCCTGGCCGGCCACGGGAGACCCGCAAGCGGAGCGGGGTGCACGGAGGGCACCCCGAAAAAGGCCGGGCTGTCCGAGTCAACGGGCCGGACGAAGGGAGCGCAGCCTGGAGAACTTTTCCCGGGTCCGACGCCGGACGGTGGACACCCACCGGTACCCTCCTCCTCCTCCTCTTCCTCCTCCTCCTCTTCTACCTCCTCCTCCTCCTCTTCCTCCTCTTCTACCTCCTCCTCCTCCTCCTCTTCCTCCTCTTCCTCCTCTTCTACCTCCTCCTCCTCTTCCTCCCCTTCCTCCTCTTCTACCTCCTCCTCTTCCTCCTCTTCTACCTCCTCCTCCTCTTCCTCCTCTTCTACCTCCTCCTCCTCCTCCTCCTCTTCCTCCTCTTCTACCTCCTCCTCCTCTTCCTCCTCTTCCTCCTCTTCTACCTCCTCCTCCTCCTCCTCCTCCTCCTCTTCTACCTCCTCCTCCTCCTCCTCCTCTTCCTCCTCCTCTTCCTTCTCTTCTACCTCCTCCTCCTCCTCCTCCCGCGCAGTCCGCAAGGACCCTCAGGGCGAGAGGGAACCACTTCGGGGGGGGGCGACCAGGATCTCCCCCCTCCCCCTCTTGCCCCCTCCCCCCCGGCTATGCCGCCCCTTCCCCGCGCGCAGCCAATTGGCGCCGCGCCCGCGGGGCAACCCGCGAGATTCCCCCCCCTTCCTCCATCCCCCCCCCCCCGCCCAAGCCCTCCTCTCCTTCAACCTGCTGCTTCCCCCGTCTCCCCGCCACCGCCGAATCGGTTGCTCCATCCGCGCCACCCGCGAAGGGAAGCACGCGAGGAAAGTTGGAGAGGAGATGCGCGGACACGCCCCCCCCACCCGCGGTGATTCCCCCCCACACACATACACACACACACACCGGCGCCGGTAGGGCGGGGGCGGGGGGGAGAGAAATGCCATAAGCCCACCACCCGCGACCCCCTTTCACGCACCTCTCGCCGCCGCCGCCACGGACTCCCCGCTAACTCGCGAGGAGAGGAGCGGGGCGGCGGGCTGGCATCGCTTCGGGAGGCGGCGGAGGCGAGTGGCGCCGGAGGCAGCGAGGCGAAGTCTGCCGTGCGCCCCCCCTTCCCCTCTCCCCCTCCCCACGACCCGCCCACCGCCTCTGCCCAGCCGCGGCTGCTCGCGCTCCCCGGGTGCCTGTCAGATCGTGTGGACGCCGGGATCCCGGGTGGGTAGGTAGGGGACGAGGGTAGAAGAAACAGAGGAGGAAGAGAAGGAGGTAGAGAAGGAGGAGGAGGAGGAGGAGGAAGAGAAAGAAGAGAAGGAGGTAGAACAAACGGAGAAGGAAGAGGAAGGAGGAGGAGGAGGAGGAAGAAGAGGAGGTAGAGGAGGAGGAAGAAGAGAAGGAGGTAGAACAAACGGAGAAGGAAGAGGGAGGAGGAGGAGGAAGAAGAAATGAGGTAGAGGAGGAGGAAGAAGAGAAGGAGGAAGAGAAAGAAGAGAAGGAGGTAGAACAAACGGAGAAGGAAGAGAGGAGGAGGAGGAAGAAGAAAATGAGGTAGAGGAGGAGGAAGAAGAGAAGGAGGAAAGAGAAAGAAGAGAAGGAGGTAGAACAAACGGAGAAGAAGAGGGAGGAGGAGGAGGAGGAGGAGGAGGAAGAAGAAGAAGAGGTAGAGGAGGAAGAAGAAGAGGAGGAGGAGAGGGAGAGAGGGGAAGGAAGGGGCTTCTCCAGCCGGGTCCACGCCGCCTCCCCCCCCCCCCCGCGCGAGGCTCGGGATTCTCGTGTGAACGGTCCGGCGCGGCTCCGCTCCCGAGGCTTAGCTCGTGTCTCCGTGGCGCCGCGCAGGGAAGGGGCAGGCGGGGAAGGCCCGACCCTGGGCAGCCGGGAGGGGACCCCGAGGGGAGGGGAGGGGCGCCAGGGAGTGGGGCAACCCGCTCGTCGGGACGGAGGCGGGCGCTGGGGTCGAAGGGAACAGCGGGCTTCCCCCAACACCGCCGCCGCCGCCGCCGCTTGCGGGGGTCCCCGAGGCTGTGCGAAGCCGACAAACTGGCTCCGTCGCTTGAGCGAAAGGGTGGAATTAAGACGCCGGGTTAAGCCTGTTGTGTGAACACGGCCATTAGTGGAGCCCGCTTAGAAGAGCAGCCAGGCGTCTTCCTGGGGTTCCCAGACGCCCCCCCTCACCACCCGCTGGCTTCACCGAGGGAACCCTTGTCCCATAATGCTGGGCAAGCCGACGAGCATCTTAGTTACGGGCAGTCGGCTGTGCGGATCCGGGCCTTCCTTCTGCTTCCCAGACGCCCGCCGTTGTTGCAGTCTGGCGGGAGGGGGAGGCAGATGCCAGGCTCTGTTGTTATGTGGTTGTTCGGCTTTGCTTCTGCTTCCGACTGGGCTGGACTAAATGACCTCTGGGGTTGCTGGCCCATGTGCACGCAGGTGGTTTGGAAGTAAAGCCCTAGTGAGGCCACGCCTGTTACACTGCCAGCAATTTTGGTCACTAGAATCACCAAAAAAAAAAAAAGATGTTGAGAGTTTGGAAAAAATTCAGAGAAGAGCTAACTAAGATGATCCAAGGCCTGGAGACCAAACATAACGAGATCGGCTGCGGGACTTGGTTCTGGCTAGTCAGGGGTAGGCAACCTCGGCTCTTTTATGACTCATGGACTTCAACTCCCAGAATTCCTGAGCCAGCATAGCTGGCTCAGGAATTCTGGGAGTTGAAGTCCATGAGTCATAAAAGAGCCGAGGTTGCCTACCCCTGGGCTAGTCTAAAGAAAAAGAAGAAAGAGGGGAGACGTGATAGCAGTTATTCCAGTATTTGAGGGGCTGCCCCAAAGAAGAAGAGGGGGGTCAGGTTATTCTCCAAAGCACCAGAGGGAAGGACGAGAAACAAGGGTTGGAAACTGACCAAAGAGAGAAGCAACCTGGAATTAAGGAGAAACTTCCTGAGGGTGAGGACCATCAACAGTGGAACAGCCGGCCACCAGAAATCGTGGCTGCTCCATCCCTGGAGGTGTCTAAGAAGAGACTGGACAGCCCCACTTGTCTGAACTGGTTATAGGATGTCCTGCTTGAGCAGGGTGGGGGGGTTGGACTAGAAGACCTCCCAAGGTCCCTTTCCAACTCTACACTGATTCTACTGTATTCTAAAAATCCATGTGCCTGTAACTGGGCTGGCCAGAAAAAGTAGATGCAGCTGGGGATTTGGGGAGTGAGCCTTCCTTCCTTCCTCTTTCTTTTTCTTCCTTGCTTTCTCTCTTTCTTTCTCTCTTTCCTTTTCCTTCCTTCTTTCCTCCTCTTTTTTCTTTTTCTTTTCTTCCTTCCTTTCTTTCTCTCCTTCCTTCCTTCCCTCCCTCTTTCTTTTCTTCTTTTTCTTCCTTCCTTCCTCCCTCTTCTTTCTTTCTTTCTTTCTTTCTTTTCTTTCTTTTCTTTCTTTCTTTCTTTCTTTCTTTCTTTCTTTCTTTCTTTCTTCTTTCTTTCTTTCTTTCTTTCTTCCTTCCTTCCTTCCTTCCTCTCTCCTTCCTTCCTTCCTTCCTTCCTTCCTTCTTTCTTTCTTTTCTTTCTTTTTCTTCCTTTCTTTCTCTTTCCTTCTTCCTTCCTTTCTTTCTCTCTCTTTCCTTCTTCCTTCCTCCCTCCTTCCCTCTTTTTTCTTTCTTCCTTTCCTTCTTCCTTCCTTCCTCTTTCTTTCTTTCTTTCTTTCTCTTTCCTTTTTCTTTTTCTTCCTTCCTTTCTTTCTCTCTTCTCCTTCTTCCTTCCTCTCTCCCTCTCTTTCTTTCTTTCTTTCTTTCTTTCTTTCTTTCTTTCTTTCTTTCTTTCTTTCTTTCTTTCTTTCTTTCTTTCTTTCTCCTTCCTTCCTTCCTTCCTTCCTTCCTTCCTTCCTCCTTCCTTCCTTCCTTCCTTCCTTCCTTCCTTCCTTCCTTCCCTTCCCCCCCCAACTATCCACACTGAATGGAGTGGGAGCCCAAGGCTGCATTGCAGATGCTTCCCCACCACAACGACGCCATCCCCAGTGGGGAGTCGCCAAAGGAGATTTATACTCCATCAATTATAAGACGGTGTCACTTTGCTCATGGTAAATTGCAGGGACTGGAATATGTGGGGGGAGGGGAGGGACACCCGCCCTGGTGTGTGACCGGTTGGCGCACCAGAGGAGGCCAATCTCTCTTTGGGCTGTATTTCCAGTGAGTAAACTTTGAGGGGCATCTGGCTGGAAGTAACCATTGGCTCAATAGAAAGTCTGTCCCAGCTTTTCTCAATCCGAACCATTTTAGACCTGTGGACTTCAACTCCCAGAATTCCCCAGCCAGCTGTGCTCGCTGGCCACCCCTGGCCTAAGGAATCCTTAACCACCACCCTTCAGTGTTCATTCATGCGTGGTTACTGGTGATTCTCAACTTATAACCATTTTCATGTAGTGACCAAGTTAACAGCGGCACTGAAAAAAGTGCCTTAGGACCCTTTTTCACACTTACGACCGTTGCAGCATCCCTCAGGATCACGTGATGAAAATTCGGATGCTCGGCCACCGACTCACATTTATGACGGTTGCAGGGTCCCCAGGGTCAGGTGATTTCCCCCCCCCACACACACACACTTGCGCGACCATCTGATAAGCAAAGTCAACGGGAAGCCGGATTTCCTTAACGGTGGCAAGAACTGTCGTAAAATGGGACTACCCTCACTTAACCAGTGTCTCGCTGAGCGGCGGAAATTTGGGGCGCCCCTGCGGTCGTACGCCGAGGACTCTCTGCCTGCCAGCATTTGTTTACCCGGGGCTAATAACAATAAAAGGCATCTGCAAGCTGATTTAATCAAGTCGGCAAGGCACCGCGCATTTCTATTTGTTTTATGAATTCATCTTGACAAGGAGCTACAAAGGTTGGAGGTTAAGGCAGGCCTTGATTTGATCCAAAAGGTTGATATAGGGGGGGGGGACACAGAGAGAGGAAGACCCCCCCCCCTCCTCCCCAGAACTGCTGGCCATGCCTTGACCGCCGAAGCCGTTCTGAGTCATCAAGAGCTTAATCCGGCTTCGGCAGTCATTATAGCGAAACAATAAATATTTATAAATGCCTTTCAAAAAAAACAACCACAACCCAAACGACAAAAACGGCGAGATATTTAACCACTCGAAAAACGTCAATATAGCAATGACATAGTCCTGCCTGAAGGATTGCGTTCTAAATAAACAGACACCCGAGGATAAAAATGCACAGGCCCTGGGTTCGATTTACCATCAGGAAGTTTAACCTTAAGCTAGTCTCTCGGCCTCAACTGCCTTTTGGGGACAGGGGCGTAAAAAAAACGCCGATTCCTTTAACAAGGTCTTGAGGATTATAAAAGGAGCGAGAGGAGAACATATATGACGGGTTTTCGACCCCCCCGAGCCCCCAGAGGGTGATTGGAGGCATTTTTATTATTATTATTTTATTTTTTTATTTTTTAACTAGCAAAAGATTTTCAGGAAAAATGAAACGTTCCTTTGCAAGGATTTATTTTCCGGGCATCGCAAGGAAGCAGAAACCAAATCACTCAACTGAATGTCCACAATTTCGGTGGCTAAGCGGGAGGTGAAGTGCCTTCCCCTCCATTTTACGACCTTTCTTGCTACCGTCGTTAAGCGAGTCACTGCGATTGTTAAGTTAGTCACAGTAATCTGGCTTCCCCTTGGCCTCGGCTGGTCAGAAGGCCGCATAAATGCAACCCAGTCCCCAGTCACGTGACCCTGGGGATGCTGCAATGGTCGTTAAGTGTGAAAAGCCGTCCTATGTCACTTTTTTCAGTGCTGTGGTAATTTCGAACGGTCGCTAAACGAACTGTGGTGAGTCGAGGGCTCCCCGTACAGCAGTCCCTTTTTCGGTGCCCTTGTAACTTCAAAGGGTCACTAAAAACCGTTGTAATTTCGGGGACTCCCTGTATGTGGGTACGCCAGTTGTGCAAAGCTTCAGGGGACTGACAAGCAGATTCACAAATGTCTCCGTCGCAAGTAACGTTTACAGACAATCCTGGACGCGCAGCCGTCATTCAGGGCCAGAGTTGATCCCGGCTAAGCGAGCTTAAGTGAGCCCGATTTTATAAGCTTTTTTTTTTTTGCTGCGACTGTCAGGAGGATCACTGCCATTGTTAAATGATAATAATAATAAAGTTGGAAGGGACCTTGGAGGTCATCTAGTCCAACCCCCTGCTCAGGGGCAGGAAACCCTATACCATTTCAGACAAACGGCTGTCCAGTCTCTTCTTAAAAACGTCCAGTGTTGGAGCATTCACCACTTCTGGAGGCAAGGAGTTCCACTGGTTGATTGTTCTCACTGTCAGGAAGTTTCTCCTTAGTTCTAGGTTGCTTCTCTCCTTGGTTAGTTTCCATCTGTTGCTTCCTTTCCTGCCTTCAGGTGCTTTGGAGAATAGCTTGACTCTTTGGATACTGGAGCATTCTATCCTGCCCCCCCTCATTAAACTGGACATACCCAATTCCAGCAACCAACCGTTCCCTATATGTTTTAGCTTCCAGTCCCCTGATCATCTGTTGCTCTTCTCTGTACTCATTCTAGAGTCTCAACATCTTTTTTACATCGTGGTGACCAAAACTGGATGCAGGATTCCAAGTGTGGCCTTACCAAAGCATTGTAAAGTGGTATTAGTACTTCACTTGATCTTGATTCTATCCCTCTGTTAATGCAGCCCAGCACTGTGTTGGCTTTTTTAGCAGCTACAGCACACTGCTGGCTCATATTTAAGTGATTGTCTACTAGGACTCCGAGATCTCTCTCACAGTTACTACTATTGAGCAAGGTACCCCCTATACTATACCTGTGCATTTGGGTTTTCTTGCCTAAATGTAGAGCCTTACTTTTTTCACCATTCAATTTCATTTTGTGGATAGCGCCCAGTGTTCGAGTCTGTCCAGATCCTCTTGTATCTTAAGCCTGTCTTCTGGCGTGTTGGCTATTCCTGCCAGCTTGGTGTCGTCTGCAAATTTGACGATTCGGGCAGTTGTTAAGCAAATCTAGCTTCCTCCACTGACTTTGCTTGTGAGAAGCTGGCTGGGAAGATTGCACTCGATAAATGCATTGTCCATTGCCAAGCGCTTGGACTTTGATGATGTGACTAGGGGGGTGTAGATGTGAGGACCATTTTCAGGAATTTCTCTAGGCCTCTAGGACTTCCCCCCCCCCAAAAAAAAACCTGAATCTGGCAAGGTCTCGAGAAAAAGTTGAAATCAATTTCAGAGGGATAGAATCAAGATCACGTGAAGTGTTACTTTACAAAGCCTTAGTAAAGCCAGACTGGGAATTCTGCATCCGGTTTTGGTCGCCACAATATAAAAAAGATTTTGAGACTCTGGAAAGAGTGCAGAGAAGAGCAACAAAGATGATCAGGGGACTGGAGGCCAAAATATACAAAGAACAGTTGCAGAAATTGGGTAGGTCTAGTTTAATGAAAAGAAGGACGGGGGGAGGGACATGACAGCAGTATTCCAATATTTGAGGGGCTGCCACAAAGAAGAGGGGGTCAATTTATTGTCCAAAGCACCAGAAAGCAAGATAAGAAGCAACAGATGGAAACCAGTCAAGGAGAGAAGCAACCTGGAATTAAGGAGAAACTTCCTGACAGTGAGGACAATTAACCAGTGGAACAACCTGCCTCCAGAAGTGGTGAATGCTCCAACACTGGAAGTTTTTAAGAAGAGGCTAGACCAGGGGTAGGCAACCTCGGCTCTTTTATGACTCATGGACTTCAACTCCCAGAATTCCATGAGTCATAAAAGAGCCAAGGTTGCCTACCCCTGGGCTAGACAGTCACTTATCTCAAATGGTATAGGCTCTCCTGCTTGAGCAGGGGGCTGGACTAGAAGACCTCCAAGGTCCCTTCCAGCTCCTATTCTGTTCTGTTCTGTTCTGTTCTGTTCTATTTCCGGACAGTGAAAACAACTAACTAATGGAACTGCTTCCTCTCAGAAGTTGTGAGTGCTCCAACACTGGAGGTTTTCAAGAAGAGACTGGACAACCATTTGTTTGAAATGGTCTGGGCCAGGGGTCTTGAAACTTGGCCCTTTTATGACTTGTGGACTTTAACTCCCAGAATTCCTCAGCCAGGCACACTGGCTGAGGAATTCTGGGAGTTGAAGTCCACAAGTCATAAAAGGCACACCTGGCTGAGGAATTCTGGGAGTTGAAGTCCACAAGTCATAAAAGTGCCAGGTTTGAAGACCCCTGCTCTAGGCTCTCCTGCTTGAGCACGGGGTTGGACTAGAAGACCTCTAAGGTCCCTCCCAACTCCGTTATTCTGTTATTTTCTGGAAGGAAAAGCCAACCAAGTTTACACTTGGTTTATAGGGAACGGTTGCTGGAATTGGGTATGTGTAGTTTAATGAAGAGAAGAGTGAGGGGTGACATGATAGCAGTGTTCCAGTATCTCAGGGGCTACCACAAAGAAGAGGGAGTCAAGCTATTCTCCAAAGCACCCGAAGGCAGGACAAGAAGCAACGGATGGAAACTCGTCAAGGAGAGAAGCAACCTAGAAGTAAGGAGAAACTTCCTGACAGTTAGAACAATTAAACAGTGGAACAACCTGCCTCCAGAATGCTCCAATATTGGAAGTTTTTAAGAAGAGACTGGACAGCCGTTTGCCTGAAATGGTATAGGGTTTCCTGCCTGAGCAGTGGGTTGGACTAGATGACCTCCAAGGTCCCTTCCAACTACTTCTTCTTCTTCTTCTTCTTCTTCTTCTTCTTCTTCTTCTTCTTCTTCTTCTTCTTCTTCTTCTTCTTCTTCTTCTTCTTCTTCTTCTTCTTCTTCTTCTTCTTCTTCTTCTTATTATTATTATTATTATTATTCATTAAGTGTTCAGATTTGGGTAAGAATGCAGCGTTACGAAATCCAATCGGGAATGGGCTTGCCAGAGCAATCACCCCCACCCCACCCAGCCGTTTGGTTTGTTGAAACTGGCATATTTGGTGACAACCTGGAGCAAGGGGATTTGGGGGTGAGAAGCGAGAGGAAGGGAGGGGATTCTGCTTCAGCTTCTTTCCATTCAAATGTAAATGAGATTGGTGGGAAACAGCCTGTCTGGAAGCTCAGAGCTGCTCCTGAATGAAGAATGGGTAAAATAAGCAAACGGGATGACTTTTTTTTTTTGGTTAAGTTTCAAAGCAGGCAGCTTAAGATTTAGATACACAGACCCGAACTGGGCAAGACGTTAATGCAGAATTTGGCCGAGAGCCAGATCATCTGCTGGCAAAAAAACAGGCTCTCGTGACTCTGTCGTATACTGCATATCTTTTACCCAACAGGGAAGATTTATCCAGATCTCATATGGAAGCGTTGAGCCATTGGAGGACCCAAAAACCTTTGTAGCAAGAGCGATAGCGCTTAGACTATATACTGCTTCACGGTGCCTTACAGCCCTCTCTTAAGTGGTTTATAGTCTAGTCCCAACAATCTAGGTCCCCCCTTTTACCGACCTCAGAAGGAGGGAAGGCTGAGCTGACCTTGAGCCAGTCAGAATTCGAACTCCCGGCAGTCGGCAGAGGTAGCCTGCACCGCTGCATTCTAACCGCTATGCCGCCACAGCTTTTGTACAACAGAACAACAGCGTTAGAAGGGACCTTGGAGGTCTTCTAGTCCAACACCAGGAGACCCTATATCGTTCCACACAAATGGCTGTCCAATCCCTTTTGAAAAACCTTCAGTGTTGGAGCAACCACAACTTCTAGAGGCCAGTAGTTCCATTGGTTAATTGTTCTCCCTGTCAGGAAATTCTTCCTTAGTTCTAGGTTGCTTCTCTGCTTGATTAGTTTTTTTATCCGTGGCTTCTTGTTTTGCCTTCAGGGGTTTTGGAGAAGAGGTGGAAACCCCCCACCCACCCACCCACTTCTTCTTTGTGGCAGCCCCTCAAGTATTGGAAGGCTGCTGTCATCTCAACTCCCGGTCCTTCTTTTCATTAAACTAGACCAGGGGTAGGCAACCTTGGCTCTTTTATGACTCGTGGACTTCAACTCCCAGAATTCCTCAGCCAGCCATGCTGGCTCAGGAATTCTGGGAGTTGAAGTCCATGAGTCACAAAAGAGCCAAGGTTGCCTACCCCTGGCCTAGGCCGCTTTATGACTCATGGACTTCAACTCCCAGAATTCCTGAGCCAGCCATGCTGAGGGGAAAGGGAGAGTTTCCCAGCTGAGCCATGTTGGCTCAGGAATTCTGGGAGCTGAAGTCCACGAGTCACAAAAGAGCCAAGGTTGCCTACCCCTGGCCTAGGCCGCTTTATGACTCATGGACTTCAACTCCCAGAATTCCTGAGCCAGCCATGCTGAGGGGAAAGGGAGAGGTTTCCAAGCTGAGCTATAGCTGGCTCAAGAATTCTGGGAGTTGAAGTCCACGAGTCACAAAAGAGCCAAGGTTGCCTACCCCTGAACTAGACCTACCCAATTCCTGGAGCCGTTCTTCATACGTTTTTGCCTCCACCCCCCTAATCCTCTTTGTTGCTCTTTCTCAGTCATGGAAGGGGTCACTGGTATTCTCGCCCCATGCAGAGGGGTGGGCTAGATGACCTTTCGGGCCCCTTCCACCTCCACGGGTCTATGGTTCCGCCAGCCTCTGCCCTTGAACTTCAGGGTGTGTCCTTCTCTGCCCAGGACTGCTTCAGGTAACCCGAATATCCCCCGATCTTTCAAACTTCACCTCTTCGTTTCCAATCTGGGCTTGCCATAAGGTGGGATCTAAGCAGCTCAAGACAGTAAGCCAAGCTGTTTGGGGATGGGGTGGGGTGGGAGGGGAAGGAGGTATCTCCTAATCAGCTTGGATTGGACTACTGAGACCGATTTCATGAGGGGCGGCAGAGGAGGGGAGGGGGGGGCTTCCAAGCCCTCGAAGAGGCAGGCTTGACTGCAAAAGCACCTTGTAGCCCATTCCCCTGTCAGAAATCAGCTTAATGACAAGCTCGTTTATCATGACATGTTAAGTTAAAAAAAACATCTGCAGACACCATGCAGCAGTGGCTGCTCTCTTGCGAGGGGCGGAAGGGGGGGGAAGAGCAGGAAGACAATGTTTATTCAACGGCTGAATTAGATTAGCAGCTCTGCAATTTAATTTTCCTCCATTGAGACTGGCTGTTTGTGTGGAAATTGCTTGGACTCGAATAGAATAGAATAGAATAGAATAGAATAGAATAGAATAGAATAGAATAGAATAGAATAGAATAGAATAGAATAGAATAGAATACAGTAGAGTAGAGTAGAGTAGAGTAGAGTAGAGTAGAGTAGAGTAGAGTAGAGTAGAGTAGAGTAGAGTATGACCTGGAAGGGACCCTGGAGGTCTTCTAGTCCAGCCCCCCGCTTAAGCAGTAGAGCCTATACTATCTCAGTCAAGTGGTTGTCCAGTCTCTTCTTAAAAATCTTCAGCGATGGAGCACCCACGATTTCTGGTGGCAAGCTGTTTCCACTGGTTGATTGTCCTCACCGTCAGGAAGTTTCTCCTTAAATCCAGGTTGCTTCTCTCTTTGGTCAGTTTCAAACCATTGTTTCTCGTCCTTCCCTCTGGTGCTCTGGTGAACAACCTGGCCCCCTCTGCCTTGTGGCAGCCCCTCAGATACTGGAATGTTGCTATCATGTCTCCCCTATTTCTTATTTTCTTTAGACTAACTGCCAAACCCAAGTCCCCGCAGCCATTCTTCGTATTTTTTGGTCTCCAAGCCTTGGATCATCTTAGTTGCTCTTCTCTGATTTTTTTTCCAAACTCTCAACATCTTTTTTTTGTGATATGGTGATCAAACTTGGTTGCAGTATTCCAGGTGTGGCCTCACTAGGGTTTTGTAAAGCGGTACTAATACCTCGCGTGATCTTGATTCTATGCCTCTGTTTATGCAACCCAGGATTGTATTAGCTTTTTTGGCTGCTGCTGCACACGACTGGCTCATAGTCAAGTGATCGTCCGCTGGGACTCCAAGGTCCCTCTCACAGTTGCTGGTTTTGAGCCAGGTCTCGCCCAATCTGTACTTGTACCTTTGATTTTTCCTGTCCATGTTGCCACCAGAAGTCAAACTCAACCAAAAGAGACTTTTCTTCTGTTTTTCTTCCATGCAAGCTCATATTTCTGGTTTGTGCCAGAGAACCGGTGAACATCCTAGATCATTTCTTTTAAAGAAAAGGCTGATACTTGAGAGAGAGGAAATATTGTTTCTCCTCTATTTTCTTGGTGGAAGTTTTCAGAGAATTCATCGTCACTTCCGGGATCATCATATCTCTGTGGGAGCGCCAGCCCTATGGAACCAGCTCCCCCCTGAGCTTCGGATGGCCCCAGATCTCCAGTCCTTTCGCCGCGGCCTCAAAACACTCCTTTTCCATCAGGCTGACCTGGACTGACGAGGATTTTAATTATGTTTTTAATTTTTAACTTTAATGTTTAACTTATTTTAATTTTAATTTTAATTTATTCTACAGGGGCCATTAATTTATTTTTCTTTTAACTTCTGTATTATTGTATTTTATTGTTGTTAGCCGCCCTGAGTCCTTCGGGAGATAGGGCGGCATATAAGTCCCAAAAATAAATAAATAAATAAATAAATAAATAAATAAATAAATAAATAAATAAATAAATAAATAAATGTAAAACTTTAGGAAGATCCAGGCTGCAATTATCCCGGTGACCACCAGAGGGCAGACAGAGACACAGAGGACTGTCAGTTTGCTGCTCTCTAGTGGCGTCTGGATTTTTGCAGTTCAGGTGGTCCTCGACTTAACAACAGTTCCTTTGGTGATCGTTCGAAGTTACAACGCCACTGAAAAAAGGGACTCATGACCCCTTTTCACAGTTACGACCGTTGCAGCCTCCCCCATAGTCACGTGATCAAAATTCAGTCACTTGGCTGACAGGGGGGTCCTGTGATCCCCTTTTGCGACCTTCTGATAAGCAAAGTCCATGGGGGAATCCAGATTCACTTAACAACCGGGTCCCTAACTTAACAACTCCAGTGATTCATTTAACGACAGTGGCAAGAAAGGTCGTAAAATGGGGCAAAACTCACTTCACAGGTGTCTCGTGTAGCACAAATGTTGGGCTTAGTTGGGGTCATAAGTAGACCTGTAGACCAGGGGGCCACGGCCCGGTAGTGGGCCGTGGCCTACTGGCCACCAAGCCACGGGACAAGCTGGCCAGTATGTGCGCATGTGCGTGCACACCCTTCATTTGTGCTGGGGTCGCAGCCGCAGGGTGCAAAAGCAGGCCGCTGCTGCACATCAGGGAACGAAAATAGGATGCTGCCACTGTACCTCAGGGCATGGGGCTGTCGCCACGCCAAAGAGCGTGAAAATGGGCACTGCTGCACCATGGGGTGTGGAAATGGGACACCTCTGTGCTGCAGGGTGCAAAAATGGGGCACTGGAGTGCCACAGGGCACATAAACGGGCAGCTGCTTCGCTGCAAGGCGCAAGAATGGCTGCTGCGGCGCCGCGGGGCGCGGAAACAAGGCACTGCGCCACACGAGAACAGAGCAAAGCTAGTATCACATTCGCGGGGCACGTGTGCTCACAGCCCTGTGCGCACACATGCGCACGCACACATGTAAAATGCTTCCCCCTTCCCTTTTCCTCCGGTCCGTCAACCGACAAAAGTTGGTGACCTCTGCTGTAGTCTACCTGTATCTCTGACTCACAGCCATTCATTTAGCAACAGTTGGAAGTTACAATGACCCCCCCCCCAAAAAAGTGATTTATAGCCGGTCCTCACACTTATGACCATTGGAGCTTCCCCAGTGTTGCATGATCAAAGTCTGTGCACTTGGCAAAAGCCAGGCACGTACTATCACCTTGGGTGGACATGCCCTAAAGCAAAAAAATAAATAAAAATAAAAATAAAAAATGGTCAAAAATACAGATGTGGTTACAGAAAATGTTAAGAAAACATGGAGATTTTTTAGCCAGAACTATTTCTTCTAGGTATAATTACGGAGAACTGTGAGAAAAAAAATGCATATATTTAAGATTACATGTATTAACAGCCGCGAGAATTACATTTGCACAGTATTGGAAAAACGAAGAAACACCACGGAAAGAAGGTGTAACTAGGGAAATATTGGATTGTGCGGAAATGGATAGGCTCACACTGAAAATGAAAGAAGGTACAGAATGTTTTCTAACATGGGATAATTTTTATAAATGGCTAGAAAAGCAGAATAGAGAGTAGAAAAAGAAGCTGTATTCCTACTAATGTTAAATATACAAACCCAAACCACCTGTCGTTTATTAAGCACTGAAGATTTGTAACTCTAAAAACTCAATAAAATATCTGTAAAAAAATAAGTAAATTGTGCACTTGGCACGCGTTTGTGAGGGTTGCGGCATATCACGCGGTTGCCTTCCCAGCTGGCTTCTGACGAACAAAGTCAATGTGGGAAGCCAGATTTGCTTAACAACCGTGCAATTCACTGAACAACAGCAGTGATTCGCTTAACGACTGTGGCAAGGAAGGTTGTAAAGCTGGGTGCGGCTCGCTTGAAAATTGCCTTGCTTGGCAACATAAATTCTGGCCCCAGTTGTGGGTGGTAAGCCGGGGGTGACCTGTAGTTGCAGCATGAGAACGAGAAAAAATATTCTCCACCAGTTTTGGTCACGACGCTATAAAAATGGTGTTGAGACGCTAGAAAAAAGAGTGCAGAGAAGAGCAACAAAGATGATTAGGGGATTGGAGGCTAAAACATATAAAGAACGGCTGCTGGAATTGGGGATGTCTTGAAGGGAAGGATGAGGGGTGACATGATAGCAGTGTTCCAGTATCTCAGGGGCTGCCCCAAAGAAGAGGCAGTCAAGCTATGCTCCAAAGCGCCTGAAGGCAGGACAAGAAGCAACGGACAGAAGCTAATCAAGGAGGGAAGCAACCTAGAACTAAGGAGAAACTTCCTGACAGTTAGAACAATTAACCAGTGGAACCACCTGCCTCCAGAAGTGGTGAATGCTCCAACCCTAGAAGTTTTTAAGAAGAGACTGGACAGCCATTTGTCTGAAATGGTATAGGGTTTCCTGCCTTAGCAGGGGGTTGGACTAGATGACCCCCAAGGTCCCTTCCAACTCTGTTATTCTGATTCTATTCTCTCCCTGGAAAAAAAAAAGGCGGCTGCAGTTAAAACTGTCTTATTTCCCAGACTTGGGTTTCATCCTGGCTCCACAGCTGAGGTTGCCAACTTCAAGGTTTCCCAATGTCCAAAATGGTATAGGGTTTCCTGCCTGAGCAGGGGGGTTGGACTAGATGACCTCCAAGGTCCCTTCCAACTTTATTATTATTAATTATTATTATTATTATTATTATTATTATTATTATTATTATTATTATTATTATTATTATTATTTATTATTATTATTATTATTATAGTTTTTTTTCCCTGGCAATCGCAAGATTGTGGCTGAGAAGTTAAGGGAGAGTGGAATGCTAGAAAAGCAGGAATTAACACACGGAATGAATGAAAAGGAAAATCAATAACTTCTTTCCGGGGAGGTTTACCTGTGAGAAAAAAGAGAAACTCCCAAAGAAGGCGAAAGAGGTAATAAATCTCACCGCGAAAGGCTGATCTGATCTCTCCCAAGCAGACTTGATGGATACTTGCAGGGAGCGGAAAGTGGAGGTTTAATTATGAATGAAAGAGCTGAAAGGTGGGTCAGGAAATATGAATTGAGGTCAGCCAGGTGGGCGGCGATGAAAGGTGGAACTCACAGCTTAGCCACGGTTCCATGTTCCACTCTGGGCAAGGGCGAACATGGCAGAGCCACAGATGAATTCTGGGAGACACAGGCAGGGATTTGAATGGATGAAATCAGGCGGAAAGAAAGAAAGAAAGAAAGAAGAAAGAAAGAAAGAAAGAAAGGAAGGAAGGAAGGAAGGAAGGAAGGAAGGAAGGAAGGAAGGAAGGAAGGAAGGAAGGAAGGAAGGAAGGAAGGAGGAGTAGAGGGAAGAAAGGAAAGAAAAAGAAAGAAAGAGGGAGGTGACACGAACAGGCAGGTGGGAGCGAGGATGGGGGTGAAAAATAGGGTCAATGTGCTGTGTGAACACGTGTGTGTGTGTGTGTGTGTGTGTGTGTGTGTTTAAGACAAGGGACTCTCCCTAGCAGGGGTATGTGGGGGCGGTTCCAGCCCCCCCCCTTTCTGCAGGAGGGGTTCTCAAAGCCCGCAATTCTCATTGCCTCTAAAACGATAAACAAATCTCTGCCACCGTCTCATGAATAAAAACTAAGGATTTTGTTGGGATTAGGACAGAGCAAAGAATAAATATGCCGCTTTAATAAAATTGGTAACAATGCGTTTATTTGTCAGATTTATATTTCAAGTTGCTCTGGGAGGGGAGTGCAGCTTATAAAACATCTTTGTCTCCATTTCCCCCCCCCCCCCCAATAACAGCAGCCCTGTCGGTCAGAAAGATGTAGAGGGGCCCCTTCCTTCCTCCCTCCTTTCCTTCCTTCCTTCCTTCCTTCTTTCCTTCCTTCCTTCCTTTCGTTCCTTCATTCCTTCGTTCCTTCCTTCCTTCCTTCCTTCCTTCCTTCCTTCCTTGCTCCTTCCTTTCCTCCCTCCCCCTCCCTCCTTTCCTTCCTTTGTTCCCTCCCTCCTTCGCTGGACTTCCTCCCTCCCTCCCTCCCCTTCCTTCTTTCTTCCCTCCCTACTCCTTCCTTCCTTCCTTCCTTCCTTCCTTCCTCCCTCCCTCCCCTTCCTTCTTTCTTCCCTCCCTACTTTTTCCTTCCTTCCTTCCCTCCCTCCCCCTCCCCCTCCCTTCTTTCCTTCCTTCCTTCCCTCCCTCTCTCCCTCCTTCCCTGGACTTACTTCCTCCCTCCCTCCCTCCCTCCCTCCCTCCCTCCCTCCCCTTCCTTCTTTCTTCCCTCCCTACTCCTTCCTTCCTTCCTTCCTTCCTTCCTTCCTTCCTTCCTTCCTTCCTTCCCTCCCTCTCTCCCCTCCCTGGACTTCCTTCCTTCCTTCCCTGCTCCTTCCTTCCTCCCTCCTTCCCTCCCTCCCCCTCCCTTCCTTCCTTCCTTCCCTCCCCTTCCTTCTTTCTTCCCTCCCTACTTCTTCCTTCCTTCCTTCTTTCTTCCCTCCATACTCCTTCCTTCCTTCCTTCCCTCCCTCTCTCCCTCCCTCCCCTCCCTCTCTCCCTCCCTCCCTGGACTTCCTTCCTTCCTTCCTCCCTCCCCTTCCTTCCTTCTTCCCTCCCTACTTCTTCCTTCCTTCCTTCCTCCCTCCCTCCCTCCCTCCCTTCCTGATATCATTTTTTCAACCTTCCTTTAATTTTATAAATATGTGCACAGGTTGCCTTTAGCTCCTCCTACTACCTAGCTAAGCAGTTCCATTTTGGAAAGGCTAGAAATTTAAGATAAAGGGTAAAAATCCCAAAGATCGCTAACAGAGATATCCACTTCTACAAACAATCCAAATAAGATGTTCAGAGCATTCCCTGCCAGATACGTGAATATTTCCAGAAGTAGCTGAACCAACTATTAGCGGTCAATAGCAATGGATTACTGATATCCCAATCACCGTTTCTCAGATGATCAATAAATGTCTTCTGCTGTCCTCTGGAGAAATGAGTTTTGTCCATTTTAATTGAATTAAAAATCCTAGCGGTAGAATATATTAGGCTGCAATCAAAGCAAATTGCAAAGCTTTATCGACGTTTTTGACACAATGAGGGACTTTTGGAGATAAAATTTAAAACATTTCGCAAAATAGTGTGGGCGAGGAGGAGAAATAAATCATCGCAGGGTAACATTTGGATAACATAAGAAAAATAATAATTTAAAGGGGTAATTCAGAGAACTGCTAAGAAAAGCAAACAGACTGAAAATAAGGATTTAAAATTAAGAACTTGGAACTTGGTCAATCCATATTAAGCCCGAAAGACAATATTATAGAAAAATTTTGTGGGTCCTCCCATATCGCTTATCGTCCCTTTACTCTCTCTCACACACACAAAGAAACACACAAACACACAGAGAGAGTTTGAGAAGCCTTGTGCTGTTAAAAACAATTGTGCTTTCAATTTTTCCTTTCAACCTCACAATTGGGATGGGGTGGGCAGCACAGTGGCAGACGGGAGGGGGGAAATGCAGCTGAGTATCTCAATAAGAGCCAGTTTTGGCCTACTGGTTAAAAGCTAGAACGGGGGACACTGTGCGAGTGGCCCCCGCTTGCAGCCAAAGCAGGCTAAGATTTCTGGCAAACCTCAAACCAGGGGTCTTCAAACGTGGCCCCTTCATGACTTGCGGGACTTCAACTCCCAGAATTCCTCAGCCAGCGTGGGGGAACTATGGCCTCTTCATGACTTGTGGACTTCAACTCCCAGAATTCCTCAGCCAGCGTGGGGGAACTATGGCCTCTTCATGACTTGTGGACTTCAACTCCCAGAATTCCTCAGCCAGCGTGGGGGAACTATGGCCTCTTCATGATTTGTGGACTTCAACTCCCAGAATTCCTCAGCCAGCGTGGGGGAACTATGGCCTCTTCATGATTTGTGGACTTCAACTCCCAGAATTCCTCAGCCAGCGTGGAGGAACTATGGCCTCTTCATGATTTGTGGACTTCAACTCCCAGAATTCCTCAGCCAGCGTGGGGGAACTATGGCCTCTTCATGACTTGCGGACTTCAACTCCCAGAATTCCTCAGCCAGTGTGGGGGAACTATGGCCTCTTCATGACTTCTGGACTTCAACTCCCAGAATTCCTCAGCCAGCGTGTGTGTGTGTGGGGGGGGGAAACTATGGTCCCTTCATGACTTGTGGACTTCAACTCCCAGAATTCCTCAGCCAGGGCACGCCTGGCTGAAGAATTCTGGGAGTTGAAGTCCACAAGCCATAAAAGGGCCACGTTTGAAGACCTCTGCCTCAAACTATGACTGAAACCAGGGTGACTGGCCTCTGCTTTTCTGCTTTTCCGAAGGAGGCTGAGATGTGAACATCTGGAACACCTGGGTGAGGTTGGTGAAGAGGACAATTTCACCAAGCTATCAAACTGGCAGGAAAATTGCCCAAGGGCTGGAAAACCTGGCTGCGGGTGGCTAATTTTTTCCTTCCAAATGCCGCTTTCTCTGGCCTTGACTGAACCGGCTCTCGCTCTACTTTACCTTTTCCGGCTCCCGGCTGTGCCCGGTGGTCCTGCCAACTGCTGCCCCACCTTTGGCGTCCCCCCTGCCCCCCCTTCCTTTCATTTCTCCAGCCCGCAGAGGTATTCATGTCGCCAGCAGGTGACAAATAGAATTTTTCCACTTGTATGATCAACGCCGCATGGTTTTTGCAATTGAAAATGCAAAAAAACAAAAAAAAACCCATGGCTTGTCCGCCACTCCTCCGCTATTTATTCAGGTGAACGGGGGGGGGGGGGGGAGAGAATTAATAGTCAAAGAAGAGAGAGAGAGAGGGAGAGAGAGAGGGAGGGAGGAGGGGAGAAGGAGCAGGAGGAAGGGAAGGAGAAGGAGGAGAAGAAGGAGAGGAAGGAGAAGAGAGGAGAGGAGAAGGAGAAGGCTGAGAAGGAGGAGGAGGAGGAGAGGAGAGGAGGAAGAGGAGGAGGAAGGAGAAGAGGAAGAGGAGACGAGAAGGAGAAGAAGAAGAAGAGAGAAGGAGGAAAAGAAGAGAAAGGAGAAAGGAAGAGAAAGAGAAGGAGAGGGAGAAGGAGGAGGAGAAGAAGGAGAAGAAGAAGAGGAGGAGAGGAGAGAAAAGGAGAAAGAGGAAGAGAGAAAGAAGGAGAGGGAGAAGGAGAAGAGGAGGAGAGAAGGAGGAAGAGAAGAGAACGGAGAAGTTGAAGAGAACTGAACTTTTGGATTATGGCCTAGACTGCAGGGGTGTCCAACTTTACCAACTTTTAAGACTGTGGACTTCAACTCCCAGAATCCCCTAGCCAGCATGCATTCTGGGAGTCGAAGTCCACAACCTCTTAAAATTGAGAAACGCTGGGTTAGATCCCATCTGATTTCTCTCCCACTCTTAAACGTGGCTGCCCACCCCCCCAAGAAAGAAGGGAGAAAACCATTTACCCCCAAACCATAAAGTGTGTGTTGGGGGGGTGGGGGGGTGTCAGTTTATTTTTCACCTAATTAACTAAGACTCAGCCTTCGCCATACCTTGCCGCATTGGGCATAACCGCAGGCTTCCTTTGATATATTTGCCATAAAGCAACTCTTCCATAAACACGTTTAATAGGCTATTAATAATCTCAGATCTAATAGAGATTTTCCTATCAAGGGTTGACCTGCAATAAAAGGTGCTTAAAGAAAACTTGGAAACAAAATGTTGTTTATCTTCTGGGCAAGCTGGTGGCACACACACACACACACACACACACACACACACACACAACACTAACACACACATTAACACAGACACAGACACACACAGACACACACAGACACACACTAACACACACACACACATTAACACACACACAGACACACTAACACACACACATTAACACACACACTAACACACACACAAACATTAACACACACACACACATACACACACATAGACACACACACACACTAACACAGAAACACACCACACAACACACACAACTAACACACACACACATTAACACACACACTAACACACACACACCATTAACACACACACACACATTAACACACACACACACACACATTAACACACACACACACACACACACACACACGTCGGATTGTAGATCAAAAAGCAAGGGGCCCAATTCTGGCATGGCAAAGACAAACCCTCGAATTTCTGAGCTGTTTTTCCTCCAGGTGGAACCCAGAATTAAGACTTTTAAGTAGTCTGGAAATTGTGGGAACTGTAGCCCAACACATCTGGCACCAAGCACACAAAAAAGTAGGTGTGTGTGTGTCTGTGCGTAAATGTCGGTGTGGGTGTGTGGTGGAATCAGGAAGGAAACTGCACTGAAGCCGATGCGGAAATCTTTCCTCCGTCGCTACACTCGAACCCAGAGCCCTCCTCCGTTGCCATTCCTGGCAAAGCCGCATAGAGCGCTCACAAAAATAAAAGAAAAAAAAAACTAAAAATCACCCAGAGTTATTTATTTATTTATTTTATTTTATTAGATTTTATATACCGCCCCTCTCCAAGGACTCGGGGCGGTGTACAGGGCCATTAAAACGCTAACAACACGCAAGGTATAAAAATTAAAATAAGATTAAATCAATAGCCCTAAGTAATAAATACAATCTAAAATTTAATTTTTTTAAAAAAATGTAAACACTTAAAATCCAATCCCTCAGTCCAGGCCGGCCTGTTCAAACAACCAAGTCTTCAGGTCGTGGCGAAACGAGCGAAGGTCGGGAGCCATCCGGAGCTCAACCGGAAGCTGATTCCAGAGGGCAGGCGGGCCCACAGAGAAGGCTCTCCCCCTGGGGGCCGCCAGTCGGTATTCCTTATAGCAGGGGTCCTCAAACTTGGCCCTTTGATGACTTGTGGACTTCAACTCCCAGAATTCCTCAGCCAGGCACGCGTGCCTGGCTGAGGAATTCTGGGAGTTGAAGTCCACAAGTCATCAAAGGGCCAAGTTTGAGGACCCCTGCCTTATAGTGAGATAGGTAGCCAATACATTTAATAACAATCATAAAAACGAAACAAAACAAGGGGTTCTTTCCACCAGGCATTGTTAATCTGTGGAACCTCTTGCCACTAGATGGTGGGGGGCGCCATTTAGATTAGGGTCCTCCACCTTGGGCACTTAAAAGACGTGTGGATTTCAACTTCCAGAATTCCTCAGCCATTCTGGGAGTTGAAGTCCACCATCTTAAAGTAGCCAAAGTTGGACATCCCTTGCAGTCTAGGCCATAAACCCCCAAAGCTCTTTCCTCTCCTCTCCCCTCCCCTCCTCCCCTCCGCTTCCTTCTCCCTTCCCTTCTCTTCCCTTCCTCCCCCCCTCCCTTCCTCCCTCCCTCCCCCTCCCTCTCCTCCCCTCTTCTCCTCCTCTCCTCCTCCCCTCCCTCCCTCTCCTCTTCCTCCCCTCCCTCCTCTCCTCCTCCCCTCCGCTTCCTTCTCCCTTCCCTTCTCTTCCCTTCCTCCCCCCTCCCTTCCTCCCTCCCTCCCCCTCCCTCTCCTCCCCTCTTCTCCTCCTCTCCTCCTCCCCTCCCTCCCTCTCCTCTTCCTCCCCTCCCTCCTCTCCTCCTCCCCTCCGCTTCCTTCTCCCTTCCCTTCTCTTCCCTTCCTCCCCCCCTCCCTTCCTCCCTCCCTCCCCCTCCCTCTCCTCCCCTCTTCTCCTCCTCTCCTCCTCCCCTCCCTCCCTCTCCTCTTCCTCCCCTCCCTCCTCTCCTCCTCCCCTCCGCTTCCTTCTCCCTTCCTCTCTCCTCCCCTCTTCTCCTCCTCCCCTCCCCTCCTCCCCTCCCTCCCTTCCTCTCCTCTTCCTCCCCTCCCTCCTCTCCTTCCCTTTCTCCTCCTCCCCTCCCTCCTCTCCTCCCCTCCCTCCCTCTCCTCTTCCTCCCCTCCCTCCTCTCCTCCCCTCCACTTTCTCCTCCCCCCTCCCTCCTCCGCTTCCTTCTCCCTTCCTCTCTCCTCCCCTCTCCTCTTCCTCCCCTTTCTCCTCCTCCCCTCCCTCCTCTCCTCCTCTCCCTCCCTCTCCTCTTCCTCCCCTCCCTCCTCTCCTCCCCTCCCCTTTCTCCTCCCCCCCTCCCCCTTCTCCTCCGCTTCCTTCTCCCTTCCTCTCTCCTCCCCTCTCCTCTTCCTCCCCTCCCTCCTCTCCTCTCCTTTCTCCTCCTCCCCTCCCCCTCCTCTCCTCTTCTCTTGCTGGAGAATTATGGGAGTTGAAGTCCACCAAGTTGCCCAGGTCGGACCCCTCTGATTTAGCCGCTTTGCAAAGGGGAGTGGTCCTTATCTGCTTAGGGTAGACCTGGGTCTCTCCTGTGCATTCCCCAGTCTTCTGCACAAGTCTTCTCCTCCTCCGATGTTTCTCTGTGAACAGAAAATGCGGGCCTGGCGTTTTCTGCACTCGCCTCCCCCTGGAAAGCCCAGGGGGGGGGCATCTCCTCTGCAGCCAGCTGCCCTGACCCCTCTGGAATTGAGACCCAGGGAAAACGGGGTGGGGGTGGGGGGTGGGGCGGAAAGAGGGCTTCCCATTTAGGTAGCAAGCAAGTATAATGGAGATGAATGAAGACCTGCTCTTTTCTGCGCCTCGTTTGCCTTCCTTGCTTGCCTCCCCTCGTTCAGGGCCAGGCTGTGGGTTAGGGATGGGCTTTGTAAAGAGCCCAGCGTATTTCAGCAGGGACAGCTCCGGTTTCATAATCATAATCATAATAGTAAAGTTGGAAGGGACCTTGGAGGTCATCTAGTCCAACCCCCTGCTCAGGCAGGAAACCCTATACCATTTCAGACAAAAGGCCATCCAGTCTCTTCTTAAAGACTTCCAGTGTTGGAGCATTCACCGCTTCCGGAGGCAAGGAGTTCCACTGGTTAATTGTTCTAACTATCAGGAAGTTTCTCCTTAGTTCTAGGTTGCTTCTCTCCTTGATGAGTTTCCATCCGTTGCTTCTTGTCCTGCCTTCAGGGGCTTTGGAGAAGAGCTTGACTCCCTCTTCTTTGGGGCAGCCCCTGAGATACTGGAAGGCTGCTATCGTGGCAGCCCTAGTCCTAAGGGACCTTAGAGGTCTTCTAGTCCAACCCGCTGCTCAAGCAGGAAACTCTATACCATTTCAGGTAAAATGGCTGTCCAGTCTCTTCTTAAAAATCTCCAGTGATGGAGCACCCACAACTTCTGGTGGCAAGCTGTTCCACTGGTTAACTGTTCTCACTGTCAGGACGTTTCTCCTTAGTTCCAGGTTGCTTCTCTCCTTGATTAGTTTCCATCTGTTGCTTCTTCTCCTGGTGCTTTGGAGAAGAGGTTGATCCCCTCTTTTTTGTGGCAGCCCCTCAAATATTACCCCAGTCCTTCTTTTTCACTAGACTAGACCTACCCAATTCCTGCAAAGATAAGACCAGGCAAAGGCCAAGTCTTGCCTTAAACAGCCAGTCTCTTTTAAACACCGACGTTCGTTCTCTGGGAATCAAAGTCAGTTTCTTTGGAATATTCACTTCCATGGGAAAAGGCCTTTATGAAACCTGGCATGCTTGCGAGCGAGCAGAAGCCTTTGTCCTTCATTCTTCCCCTTCTGACGATGATGCAGATGTGACATTTAAAAACATTACATTGATGAATTTATTGGTTTTGTTCCCTTTGCCGACTGCCATAATCTCCCCTCTGCCCAGGACGTGGGCCAGAGACCTTTGTTGTTACAGAGCGAAGAGAAATGCCAGCACGCAGTTGACAAAATTGTCTCCAATTGCCCGGGGCCTTTAATTCTGCCTCCCGGCTTGCCAGGAAGGGACATGTCGCTCCATTTCCATTTAGCGATGATCTGCAAAGTCAGATTGGGTTACTTGGGAGCGTCATATGGTGGTTGTTTTCACCCAAGAACCGGTTTTTGTCTAGTGGATGAGGGGCTGGCCTAGAAAACAGGAGAGGTGAGCTCTAGTTCTACCTTAGGCAGGAAAGTCGGCTGGGTGACTCTGGGCCAATCACCAGGAGACGGTGAGTTCTAGTCCCGCTTCAGGCATGACAGTCGGCTGGATGACTTTGGGCCAATCACCAGGAGGCTGTGAGTTCTAGTCCCGCTTTAGGCATGACAGTCGGCTGGATGACTTTGGGCCAATCACTAGGAGACGGTGAGTTCTAGTTCTGCTTTAGGCATGACAGTCGGCTGGGTGACTTTGGGCCAATCACCAGGAGGCTGTGAGTTCTAGTCCCGCTTTAGGCATGACAGTCGGCTGGATGACTTTGGGCCAATCACCAGGAGGCTGTGAGTTCTAGTCCCGCTTTAGGCATAACAGTCGGCTGGATGACTTTGGGCCAATCACTAGGAGACGGTGAGTTCTAGTTCTGCTTTAGGCATGACAGTCGGCTGGATGACTTTGAGCCAATCACCAGGAGGCTGTGAGTTCTAGTCCCGCTTTAGGCATGACAGTCGGCTGGATGACTTTGGGCCAATCACTAGGAGACGGTGAGTTCTAGTTCTGCTTTAGGCATGACAGTCGGCTGGATGACTTTGAGCCAATCACCAGGAGGCTGTGAGTTCTAGTTCTGCTTTAGGCATGACAGTCGGCTGGGTGACTTTGGGCCAATCACCAGGAGGCTGTGAGTTCTAGTTCTGCTTTAGGCATGACAGTCAGCTGGGTGACTTTGGGCCAATCACCAGGAGGCTGTGAGTTCTAGTCCCACTTTAGGCATCACAGTCAGCTGGATGACTTTGGGCCAGTCACTAGGAGACGGTGAGTTCTAGTTCTGCTTTAGGCATGACAGTCGGCTGGATGACTTTGGGCCAATCACCAGGAGGCTGTGAGTTCTAGTCCCGCTTTAGGCATGACAGTCGGCTGGATGACTTTGGGCCAATCACTAGGAGACGGTGAGTTCTAGTCCCACTTTAGGCATCACAGTCAGCTGGATGACTTTGGGCCAGTCACTAGGAGACGGTGAGTTCTAGTTCTGCTTTAGGCATGACAGTCGGCTGGATGACTTTGGGCCAATCACCAGGAGGCTGTGAGTTCTAGTCCCACTTTAGGCATGACAGTCGGCTGGATGACTTTGGGCCAATCACTAGGAGACGGTGAGTTCTAGTTCTGCTTTAGGCATGACAGTCAGCTGGGTGACTTTGGGCCAATCACCAGGAGGCTGTGAGTTCTAGTCCCACTTTAGGCATCACAGTCAGCTGGATGACTTTGGGCCAGTCACTAGGAGACGGTGAGTTCTAGTTCTGCTTTAGGCATGACAGTCGGCTGGATGACTTTGGGCCAATCACCAGGAGGCTGTGAGTTCTAGTTCTGCTTTAGGCATGACAGTCAGCTGGGTGACTTTGGGCCAATCACCAGGAGGCTGTGAGTTCTAGTCCCACTTTAGGCATCACAGTCAGCTGGATGACTTTGGGCCAGTCACTAGGAGACGGTGAGTTCTAGTTCTGCTTTAGGCATGACAGTCGGCTGGATGACTTTGGGCCAATCACCAGGAGGCTGTGAGTTCTAGTCCTGTCTGAGTCATGAAAGCCAGCTGGGTGATTTGGGGCCAGTCCATCTCACTCAACCCAACCCACCTCACAGGGTTGTTGTTGTGGCGGAAACAGGAGGAGGAAGGAGTACTAGGTGTGTTCACCCCTTTGAATTATTTATAAAAATAATAATCGTGCAATGTAAATAAAATATATAAAGACGATTAAGCTGGTCAGTTAACTATGGTTTGTTTGTTTGTTTAGTTGGATTAACATTCAGCTCGGTAGAGGTTTCCTGCCGGCAAGTGCCATGTGGTGCGTTACCCAGACCCAGCACTTTTGTCTAACAAATTGTTCAGTGTGTTGTGCAAATCCGGGAGATTAGTTCATTCCTTTAGCTGCTTAAGCACGTTGTGTGTGAGTGAGCGTACGATGCAGCCTTTAGCTTCTGAACTGACAGGGAGACACCGAAGGGTCCTTCAGGAAGTTCAAGAGCAGAAGTGATCAAAGGATCCCAGGAGTCCCTCATGGCCAAAGGTGCAAACTTTCCTGTTTTGTACGCATGCCGCAACATGCCGCACATGCATAAAAAAAAAAAGGCACAGAGCTTCCATTGCAAGAGTGTGACGCTGCTTTTGTCATTCTGAAGACAGCCTTCCATCCTGCAGATGCCGGGTTAAGACCCTAAAAGACCCGAACACAGGTCATCCTCGACTTACAAGAGTTCATTTACTGACCGTTGAAAGTTACAACGGCACTGAGAAATGTGACTTATGATCGTTTTTCACTTTCACGACCATTGCAGCATCCCGATGGACACCTGAACAAAATTCGGATGCTCGGCAACTGGCTCATATTTATGACGGTCACTGTGTCCCCCGCGATCACGTGATCCCCTTTTGTGACCTTCTGACAAGCAAAGTCAACGGGAGAAGCCAGATTCACTTAACAGCCAGGTTACTAACTTAACAACGGCAGTGGTTCACTTAACAAACATAGCAAGAAAGGTTGTGAAATGAATAGAAGAGAATAGGAGAAGAGAATATAGAATATAGAATATAGAATATAGAATATAGAATATAGAATATAGAATAGAATAGAATAGAATAGAATAGAATAGAATAGAATAGAATAGAATAGAATAGAATAGAATAATATTAATAGAATAGAGGAATAAACGATAATAGAATAATATTAATAGAATAGAATAGAGGAATAAATGATGATTAGAATAGAATAGAATAGAATAGAATAGAATAGAATAGAATAGAATAGAATAGAATAGAACAGAACAGAACAGAACAGAACAGAACAGAATAGAATAGAAGAATAGAATGGAATAGAATGGAATAGAATAGAATAGAATGGAATAGAATAGAATAGAATAGAATAGAACAGAACAGAACAGAACAGAACAGAACAGAACAGAACAGAATAGAATAGAATAGAAGAATAGAATAGAATAGAATAGAATAGAATAGAATAGAATAGAATAGAATAGAATAGAAGAATAGAATAGAATAGAATAGAATAGAATAGAATAGAATAGAATAGAATAGAATAGAATAGAATAGAATAATATTAATAGAATAGAATAGAGGAATAAATGATAATAGAATAATATTAATAGAATAGAATAGAGGAATAAATGAGAATAGAATAGAATAGAATAGAATAGGATAGGATAGGATAGGATAGGATAGGATAGGATAGGATAGGATAGGATAGGATAGGATAGGATAGGATAGGATAGGATGGAATGGAATGGAATGGAATGGAATGGAATGGAATAGAATAGAATAGAATAGAATAGAATAGAATAGAATAGAATAGAATAGAATAGAATAGAATAGAATAGAATAGAATAGAATAGAATAATATTAATAGAATAGAATAGAGGAATAAATGATAATAGAATAATATTAATAGAATAGAATAGAGGAATAAATGAGAATAGAATAGAATAGAATAGAATAGAATAGAATAGAATAGAATAGAATAGAATAGAATAGAATAGAATAGAATAGAATAGGGCTGGAAGGGAGCTTGGAGGTCTTCTAGTCCAGCCCCCTGCTCAAGCAGGAGAACCTATACCATTTTAGACAAGTGACTGTCTTGTAAAACTCACTTAACACCTCTCTTACTTAGTGACAGAAATTTTAGGCTCAATTGTGCTCATAAATCGAAGACTACCATTTCTCCCCAAGTCCCTGTCCCTATGCCAAAAAAGAAATGCAGCTAATTCTGGACTTATGACTACAATTGGGGACCAGAATTTCTGTTACTAAGCGAGGCGATTGTTAAGTGAGTTGCACTCGATTTTACAACCCCTTTTTTGCCATGGTCGTTAAGTGAATCATCGCAGTTGTTTAGTGAACTAAATGGCAATTAAGTGAATCAGGCTTTCCCCCATTGACTTTGCTTGTTGGAAGCTAGCTTTTTTTTTTTGGGGGGGGGGGGTGTTGTCGCAAATGGCAATCACGTGACCTGGGAACACACTGCAATCGTCGTAAATACGAGTCAGTTGCCAAGTGCCCAAATTCCGATCACGTGACCATGAGGGATGCTGCAACGGTTATGAGGGCGAAGTTCCGTTATAAGTGACTTTTTTTCATTGTCCTTGTAATTTCAGACAGTCATTAAGGAGAAACTTCCTGAGAGTGGGAACAATTAACCAGTGGAACTACCTGCCTCCAGAAGCTGTGGGTGCTCCAACACTGGAAGTTTTTAAGAAAAGACTGGACAGCCATTTGTCTGAAATGGTATAGGGTTTTCTGCCTGAGCAGGGGGTTGGACTAGATGAGCTCCAAGGTCCCTTCCAACTTTATATTATTATTATTATTATTATTATTATTATTATTATTATTATTATTATTATTATTATTATTATTATTATTTGTAAGCCGAGGCCTATCTATATGGCTTTCGTTACTCAATAGAGGTAATCCTTCACTTACGAAAGTTTGCTTAGTGTCCATTCAAAATTATAACGGCAGTGAAACAAGTGACTTACGGCCACTTTTCACACAGTCACAGCATCCCCACTGGTCATGTTATCAAAATTCAGACACTTGACAAGTGGCTCATATTTATGATGGTTGCCATGTCCTGTGTGTCTGTCTGTGTGTGTGTGTGTGTGTGTGTGTGTGTGTGTGACGTGATCCCCTTTTGCGACCATCTGACAAAGTCAGTGGGGAAGCTGGATTCACTTAACAACTGTATGACTAACTTAACAACTGCAGTGTTTCACTTAACATCTTTGGCAAGAAAAGTCATAAATGGGCAAAATTTACTTAATAACTCTCTCACTTAGCAACAGAAATGTTGGGTTCCATTCTGGTCGTAAGTCAAGGACTACATGAACCTTTTTATTTCCTCCCCCCCCCTCCCATGGCTAAGACTGTGTTCAGCTTTAAGGCTAAAACGGGCAGAATCTGTTCCTGGCCCAGATTAACCATCAGCTTCTGGTTTGATTTTGTGTCGTTAATTTGTTTAGCCTGCACAACATTTGACATTCAATTAGTCCACTTTTGAACAAACTAATCAGCCCACTTAAGCTAATTGAGGTTACCGATAAATGAAGCAGGCAGAAAAGCAAGTTGAAATGCCAACTGAGAGCTGGGGAAAAAAAGGAAAGTAAAATAAAATGAAATGAAATGAATGGCTGAGTTCCCAAACTGTGCTTTTCTAGAGAAAACAAACATTTTGAAATCATGCAATTTTTTTCCTGGTAACTCGGGCTTTCCGCTCTCTTAAGAGTTTTTACTCATTTCTGAGGTAAATAGTAAGCATTACGTCTGATGTTCTTGAGAAAGAAAACTGAAAACCGAAAAAGCAAGTAAATCAGACAGAACATATAAACACAGATACAGATATAAAATAGAATATTGTGGGTGGGTGGATCCACATTTTTGTAGGAAAATGTACATTTAGGTTTCAGGCAAATCCAAGATCTGGGACTTGCCTTACGCCCAAATGTGCATTTAGAACTAGTCCGTGAATTATGACCACAGCTCAGCCCAAATTTTTCCCTTGCTAAGCAAGGCAGTTGTTAACTAAGTTGCAAGAAACAAAGGCGACATGATAGCAGCGTTCCAGTATTTGAGGGGCTGCCCCAAAGAAGAGGGGGTCACGTTATTCTCCAAAGCACCAGAGGGCAGGACATGAAACAATGGTTGGAAGCTGACCAAAGAGAGAAGCAACCTGGAGGAGAATTAACCAGTGGAACACCTTGCCACCAGAAATCATGGGCGCTCCATCACTGGACGTTTTTAAGAAGAGACACTAGACAGTCACTTGTCTGAGATGGTATAGGTTCTCCTGCTTGAGTGGGGGACTGGACTAGAAGACCTCCAAGATCCCTTCTAGCTCTATTCTATTGTTGTGATTCAGGGTCAGCCTGTGGGTTCGGCATTTGGGTCGGACGATTCAGAGGAGGAGGAGGGGGGTGTTGGAGAGCTTGCTGAGGATAGCCTTGAGGCTCCGCAGAGCCCTCAGCCAGGCCCCTCCCACCTGGTTACCACGCAGACCCAGCTGGGTGAGCCTGACAGCGTGGATGAAGATGACCCACAGCTGGCCCTGTTCAAGGACGCCCGACGCAGGAGGCAGTCAATCAGGAGTAAACAGAGGAAGGCAATGGGGCACCTCGGAAGGAGGCAGAGAGAAGCCACGCCCTGAACTGTATAAAAGGGGAATGCGTGGGAGGGCTGGTTTGCTGAAGGCAACCGCTTGAATAGTTCCTGTTTCATGGTTCGTGTCTTGTTTTGCTCTATTGGCTTTTGTGTTCATAAATTTGGCAGGCTTAGTTCCAGCCCCTTGCCTTCTTGTAAAAGGGCTTGTCCCTGCCTTATCTGCAGGGCCGGTAGTAGGCTGGTACAGAACATCTATACTAATGGTCTCCCATTCAAGCTTGTCTGGATGCTACCAGCTGTTGAGGCCTTGAGACAGTGCTTAGGCCTAAGGCAGCAGTGTCCAACCTTGGCCACTTTAAGACCGGTGGACTTCAACTCCCAGAATTCCCCAGCCAGCCATGCTGGCTGGGGAATTCTGGGAGTTGAAGTCCACCGGTCTTAAAGTGGCCAAAGTTGAATACCCCGGGCCTAAGGCATTAGCTATTGTGGTTGGTTGCACAGTCAGCTAAACATTCAGACCGGATTTGCCATTTTTAATCTGCCTATCGAGTCTTATTAAACATAATCATCCTTTTATTATGCCTGTTAGCCTTCCCAGCAGCTTCCTTCCTTCCTTCCTATTTTCAACCAATCCAAGGCTTTTGTGCTTCTGCTCTAAAGGAGGGAGGTGTACGACAGCCTCGTAAGGTGGGCCAGTCGCTCTTTATGGTGCGAAGAGGAGCCCATGTAGGAAATTTTAGGCAGCTGGATCCGTCCTGGGCCTTTGACTTGGGGCTTGGTGGAGAAAAGAGATGGACTTCCAGGGACTTTGGTGGCTAAAGTCTTCTAGCTGCCAGAGATGTCTCCTCCGGGATGCCAGGCTGCTGCCGGTTGCCATGGCAGCTGCCACCGTCTTTTGACACTATCTGAAGCGCTTTGTGGCCGTCACGGTGTCCAAAGCGGCCCAGACTGCAAAGAGCAAACCATGTCGCTTTGCTTCCTCTCCTGGTGACCTTCCAGGGGATGCTATTTTGAGCGGAGAAACCTGAGTTTTGAAGCTGAAGGCTAACTTTCACCTGCCCACTTCAACCCACCGGCTGGATTGAAAGAAATGGCAACCATCAGCTTTCCTAGTGCAAGGTCCCTGGCCCTTACTTCAATTTGAGATACCATGAAAAGTCTAATCAGGCAACTCAAACGGAGGCTTCTTGAGGAAACAGTGCTTTCATTTATAAGGGTCGGCAGCTACCCAAAAAACTTGAGGTTCCAGGAGGGCAGACCAGGAGACTCAAGGGGAGGCTTCCAAGTCAAACAGAACTTTAGAATAGAATAGGACAGAATAGAAAATATCAATAGAATAGAATAGAATAGAATGGAATGGAATGGAATGGAGTAAGGAATAGAATGAATAGAATAAGGAATAGAATAGAATAGAATAGAATAGAATAGAATAGAATAGAATAGAATAGAATAGAATAGAATAGAATAGAATAGAATAGAATAGAATAAATATTGAAACATAGAATAGAATAGAATAGAATAGAATAAATATTGAAATATAGAATAGAATAGAATAGAATAGAATAGAATAGAATAGAATAGAATAGAATAGAATAGAATAGAATAGAATAGAATAGAATAGAATAGAATAGAATAGAA
This sequence comes from Vipera latastei, assembly GCA_024294585.1. NCBI lineage: Eukaryota > Metazoa > Chordata > Lepidosauria > Squamata > Viperidae > Vipera > Vipera latastei. Next base: position 4,818,081 of record CM044358.1, read on the forward strand.
TAGAATAGAATAGAATAAATATTGAAACATAGAATAGAATAGAATAGAATAGAATAAATATTGAAATATAGAATAGAATAGAATAGAATAGAATAGAATAGAATAGAATAGAATAGAATAGAATAGAATAGAATAGAATAGAATAGAATAGAATAGAATAGAACTGGAAGGGACCTTGGAGGTCTTCTAGTCCAGCCCCCTGCTCAAACAGGAGAACCTATACCACCTCCGACAAATGACTCTCTAGCCTCTTCTTAAAAACCTCCAGTGTAGGGGCACCCACAATTTTCTCTTATTCCCTCCTCCAGTACATCCTATCAATGTACATGTTTCCACACTTGCATGAAATTTGTCCCTGTCACAAACGCTGATTACAAAAGCGAGATGGCAATAGTTAGGCCAAACAATTTCTTTTTGTTCTAGTTACAGAACCCTTCACCAGGATGGAGAAAAAGGGGCAAAATCATCTACAGGGCATGTTCTGCTCCCGGTGGCATTTTATTCCTAGTCTCAGGCTGGGAGGGAGCCTTCCCAGAAGGAGACCATTTATTGTGGGGGGAGGCCTTGACTGTTTAGGAGGGTGAGAAGCTAAAATAAGCAGCGATAATGTTGCAAAACGATGTAATTTTCCACCATCCGGCCCTGTTTGAACCCAATGTGTCATGTCCATTAAGTGGCATGCTTCACTTGGGGCTTAATGGCTGGTGCAAAATTCAGGAGATTGCCTGCACAACACTGATCACGTTAAGAGAATATTAAATTTGTTTTTGGCAGCCGCCAAAAAACCACCCCATGCAATCCTAGCTTGCATTAACAGAGGGTTGGAATCCAGATCATGTGAAGTGTTAGTGCCGCTTTACAAAGCCTTGGTAAGAGCACACTTGGAATACTGCATCCAGTTTTGGTCACCATATTATAAAAAAGACGTAGCGACTCTGGAAGGAGTGCAGAGAAGAGCAACAAAGAGGATTAGGGGGCTGGAGGATAAAACATGTGAAGAACAGTGGCAGGATTTGGGTAGGTCTAGTTTGCTGAAAAAGGACTAGGGGTGACATGATATCAGGCCCCCAATATCTGAGGAGCTGCCACAAAGAAAAGGGGGTCAAGCTATTTTCCAAAGCACCAGAAAGCAAGATGGAAACTAATCAAGGAGAGAAGCAACTTGGAATTAAGGAGTAACTTCCTGATACTGAGAACAATTAACCAGTGGAACAGCTTGCCACCAGAAGTTGTGGGTGCTCCATCACTGGGGGTTTTTAAGAAGAGATTGGACAGCCATTTGTCTGAAATGCTGTAGGGTTTCCTACATGAGCAGCGGGTTGGACTAGATGACCTCCAAGGTCCCTTCCAACTCTGCTATTCTGTTATCCCCCCCCCCCCTCTTCTTTTGATGTTGGAGCTTATTAATTCCAAAGTGATGGGAGTGTGTGGAGCTAAAAAAATTTCTTTCTTTCTTTCTTTCTTTCTTTCTTTCTTTCTTTCTTTCTTTCTTTCTTTCTTTCTTTCTTTCTTTCTTTCTTTCTTTCTTTCTTTCTTTCTTTCTTTCTTTCTTTCTCTTTCTCTCTCTCTCTCTTTCTTTCTCTCTTTTTTCTTCTCTCTCTCACTCACTCTCTCTCTTTTAGCTTAAAGAAAGCGAACTCTGCGGGTTGCAAAAATCTCTGAATTTGGAGAATTTGGAGATTTGCACGTAGCCGCAGTTTTTCCGCAAGGTCCCAGGACTTGTGCAGATGATGTGAAGAAGGGAGGCAGGAAAAGTAGCAGATGCCTTGTGGAAGGAAGAATAAACACTGACAGGTTCCTTAGCGTGCAGAATCAAGGCAGAGGCTTCCAGAATGAATTTCAGCAGGGCTAAAATCCTGGATGGATTATATTCTGCAGTCACAGAATATAAGGTGACATGGGGCTTGGTGTAGAAATGGGGGTCAATAAAACTATATAAATGTTGAAAGTGAGACAAGAGGGTGACGCAGCGGCAAAAAGGGCAAATGTGATCCTAAGCAAATGTAATCCTAGACCATGCAGGTAGTCCTCGACGTACAGCCACAGGAGCCCGAAATTTCTGTTGCTAAGCGAAACAAGTTGTTAAATGAATTTTGCCCCGTTTCACAACCTTTCTTGCCTCAGTTGTTACACGAATCGCTGCAGCTGTTAAGTTAGTGACACAGTTGTAGAGTTGACTCTGGCTTCCCCCACTGACTTTGCTTGCCGGAAGGTCGCAAAAGGGGATCGCGTGACACCCCCCCCCCCAAGGGATACTGCAACCGTCATAAATATGAGTCAGTTGCCCAGTGTCTGAAGTTTGATCACGTGACCACGGGGACGCTGCAACAGAAGTGTGAAAAAAGGGCACGAGTCATTTTCTTTAGTGTCGACGTTAGTTCAAATGGTCACTAAATGAACCGCTGTAAGTCCAGGACTGCCTGTGTTATTGTTATGAGAAATTTCTGTTGGGAGAAATTCTCTTTTTCTCCTTTTCAATTTTCCCCATTGCTGGCAGGGGAATGCTGGGTGTTGAAGCCCGGAGATCATCAATCAATCAATCAATCAATCAATCAATCAGAATAGAGCTAGAAGGGACCTTGGAGGTCTTCTAGTCCAACCCCCTGCTCAAGCAGGAGTCCCTATGCCATTTCAGACAAGGGGCTGTCCAATCTCTTCTCAAATGCCTCCAGTGTTTTATACACAGAAGTGTTCGCTGACACCCCCTGCGTTTGCGCAATAATGTGATCCCATCCCCTGCATTGTTGTGACGTTCTCGGAGTTTGCACCAAATGTATTTTCCAAGCTCTGGTGGGCTCCAGGGATCATAGTCTCCCTTATCGGATTGAATCCGAGATACAGCCTGGTGGCATTGTGTAAAACACAGTTATTACGCTCCGTTGGGAAGCCGCACTGTGGATTGCAAAGCGCCTCTTTGTGCAGTTAATATGCATCTCTCCCTTCCTCCTTCTCCCCCCACCCTCCTGAGCAGTGCAGTTGCGGGTGTGTAATTTGCTGTCTTTTCAATCCCCAATTGGTGTCATTTCCCCCCCCCAGCAATGACAGATTTTATTTCCTCTGAAATGAAGGCTGCAAAAAAAAAAACAACCCACCAACTTCCAGAAACGGTGAAGAAAGGCAACTATTCTCGACTGGCTGTTGAATGGGGGTGGGTTGAGTTTCCCCCCCCACACAGAGACGAAAGCACCAGAGTTTGCACCCCACGCCCAGCACACAATTTCGTTGCACGCTTTTATCCTTTTCATCGGCAACAGCCGGCCCGATTTTAATCAGCTCTTGAGTGATTGTGTGACCCTCCTCAATCTTTCTAACCGCCGTCTGAGCAGGCGAGCAAACCTTGACGACCGCAATGGCGCCCAACGTTTCTGTCGCTGAGCGAGACACGGGCTCGGTGAGTTCTGCTCCGTTTTGCAACCGCTCTCGCCACGCTGGTTCAGTGAATCGCCACCGCGATTCAGTTAGCAACACGGTTGTTAAGTGAACCCGGCTTCCCCGTTGACCTTGGCATGCCAGGAGGTCGCAAAAGGGGATCACGTGAACCCCGGGGGACACTGCAACCCGTCACAAATGCGAATCAATTGCCAAGCATCCGCATTTTGATCACGTGACCCACGGGGATGCTGCAGTAGTCGTTCAGTGTGGAAAAGCGATCCTAAGTCCCTTTTTTTTCACTGCCGTTGTAACTTCGAACGGTCACTAAATGAATGATTGTAAGTCAAGGACTGCTTTTTAATACCTTCCTGGTCCTCTTTGGCAGACTATGGCTGAAGACTGATCAATAAAGGCTTTGCCCGTAAAAATAAATTGAACTTTCTTGTTGCGGTTAAAATATGGTTCTATTTGGGGGGGGGGGCACAGTGGATATGAATGTGGTGGCTCCTAGTTAGAGGTCCAGCCAAAAGGATTGTCTTAGAGGGTGATCCGTCAGTCCTTGATGTGGTAGAAAAGCATGCTGGCATAAGATATAACAGAATAACAGATTTGGAAGGGACCTTGGAGGTCTTCTAGTCCAGCCCGCTGCTCAAGAAGGAGACCGTATACCAGGGGTGGGCAACCTTGGCTCTTTTATAAGTTAGAAAGAAGGAAAGAAGAGAGAAAAAAGGAAGGAAAAAGATATTAAGAAGAAAAGAGAAAGAAAGAAATAGGAAAGAAAGGAGAGATAGAAAGTTAGAAAGAAGGAAAGAGAGAAAAAAGGAAGGAAAAAATATTAAGAAGAAAAGAAAGAAAGATAGAAAGTTAGAAAGAAGGAAAGAAGAAAAGAGAGAAAAGGAAGGAAAAAGAAAGATATTAAGAAGAGAGAAAGAAAGAAAGTAGCAAAGAGAAAACGACAGAAAGTCAGAAAGAAGGAAAGAAAGAAGAAAGAGAAAAAAGGAAGGAAAAAGATATTAAGAAAAAGAAAGACAGAAAGTTACAAAGAAGAAGAAAAGAGAAAAGGAAGGAAAAAGAAAGATATTAAGAAGAAAAGAGAAAGAAAGAAAGAAGAAAAAGAAAGATTAAAAAGAAAGATATTAAGAAAAGAGAAGGGAAGAAAAGAAAAGAAAAGAAAAGAAAAGAAAAGAAAAGAAAAGAAAAGAAAAGAAAAGAAAAGAAAAGAAAAAAAGAAAAGAAAAGAAAAGAAAAGAAAAGATAAAATAAAATAAAGTCAGGCTTCTGTAGAGCAGCAGGCCTGGAGAAAAACAGGGAATTACTGGAAATTCTCCATCCTTTGATCTTCCCACTAATGCAGGGGTAGGCAACCTCGGCTCTTTTATGACTCGTGGACTTCAACTCCCAGAATTCCTCAGCTAGGATGGCTCAGCTTGGAAACTTCTCCCTTTTCCCTCAGCATGGCTGGCTCAGGAATTCTGGGAGTTGAAGTCCATCAGCCATAAAAGGGCCAAGGTTGCCTACCCCTCTCCCTATACCATTTCAGACAAGTGGCTGTCCAATCTCTTCTTTAAAAACCTCCAGTGATGGAGTGCCCACGATTTCTGGTGGCAAGCTGTTCCACTGGTTAATTGCCCACACTGTCAGGAAATTTCCCCTTAGCTCTAGGCTGCATCTCTCTTTGATAAGCACCCTTTGAGCGACCCAGGCCTTCTCTGGGCAAATGGATCCTCAAGCTGCGTTATCAGTCTCTCCTTTGGCCCAATGTGTTTTTAAGCTTTATAAATCCTTAGTAAGGCCACACCTGGAATATCGCATCCAGTTTTGGTCACCGTATTGTAAAAAAAGATGCTGAGACTCTGGAAAGAGTGCAGAGAGGAACAACAAAGATGATTAAAGGCCTGGAGACAAAAACATGAAGAACGGTTGAAGGAATTGGGTTTGTCTAGTCTAGAGAAAGTAGCCAAGAAATTAAAAGACGCTTGCTCCTGGGGAGGAAAGCCATGGCAAATCTAGACAGCACACTAAAAAGCAGAGACGTCACCCCGCCAACAAAAGTGCGTATAGTCAAGGCTGTGGTCTTCCCAGTTACAATGTATGGCAGTGAAAGTTGGACCATAAGAAAGGCCGAGCGCCAAAGAATTGAGGCCTTTGAACTATGGTGCTGGAGAAGACTCCTGCGAGTCCCTTGGACTGCAAGGCGATCAAACCGGTCAGTCCTAGAGGAGATCAACCCTGACTGCTCTTTAGAAGGCCAGATCCTGAAGTGGAAACTCAAATACTTTGGCCAACTAATGAGAATGAAGGACTCACTGGACAAGAGCCTAATGCTGGGAAAGGTGGAGGGCAAGAGAAGAAGGGGACGACAGAGAATGAGGTGGCTGGATGGAGTCACTGAAGCAGGAGGCCTGAGCTTAAATGGACTCCAGAAGATGGTGGAGGACAGGAAGGCCTGGAGGAAGGTTGTCCATGGGGTCACGATGGGTCGGACACGACTTCGCAGCTAACAACAAGAAGTCTAGAGAAAAGAAGGACGAGGGGGACACGACAGCAGTCTTCCAATGTTTGAGGGGCTGCCACAAAGAAAAGGGGGGGTCAACTTATTTTTCAAAGCACCAGAAGGCAAGACAAGAAGCAACGGGTGGAAACTAATCAAGGAGAGAAGCAACCTAGAACTAAGGAGAAACTTCCTGACAGTGAGAACAATTAACCAGTGGAACAACCTGCCTCCAGAAGTTGTGGGTGCTGCATCAATGGAGGTTTTTAAGAAGAGATTGGGCAACCATATGTCTGAAATGATATAGGGTCTCCTGCTTGAGCAGAGGGTTGGACTACAGGACCTCCAAGGTCCCTTCCAGATCTATTCTGACTGATTGATTGAAACTAAGGATATGTGCCATGGAGGGCAACCTTGGCTCCGCGGGGGGTGAGGAGGAGATGTGCCCAGACCATCTTCAACTGCCAGCGAGACTTGGGACAGTTCCCAGCCCTGCCTGCATCGTCAATTAAGTCAATTTCATAATCAAAAACCGAGATGAAAAAGAGATCAAATATTACCTTAATACTGGAATAGCTAAATATGACTTTCAAGTGTCTTTCCTCTGGGCTGGGCATGAGATGACGGCAGCGTCAGTAGGATTCGGCGTGCAAAGTTTACCACTTCGCGTCTGTTCTACAGTTATGAAAATTTGGAGATGAACCAAGAAGCAAATTATCCCTGAATACGGAGCGAGCTACAAAGCGGGGAAACGGTGAGTTCGAGTCCTACCTTCGCCACGAAAGCTGAGTAGGTGACTTTCAGTGCATTTCAATCAGAATAGAGTTGGAAGGGGCCTTCGAGGTCATCTAGTCCAACCCCCTGCTCAAGCAGGCAACCCTGCACCATTTCAGACAAGTAGCTGTCCCGTCTCTTCTTAATGATCTCCAGTATCGGAGCGCCTGCGGCTTCTGGAGGGGAGCTGTTCCACGTTGGGCCAATCGCCAGGAAAAGATGAGTTCCGGTTCTTGCTTAGGCACAAAAATTGGCCAAATGACTTTGGCCCAGTCATTCTCTCTCAGCCTAGCCCACCTCACAGGGTTGTTGTTGTTGTGGGGCAAATAGGAGGAGGAAGGTGTGTTGGAGAGGTTTGCCGCCTTGGGTTGTTTGTAAAAATAATAAAGGCAGGAGGCAAAAAAGAAAGAAAGAAAGAAAGAAAGAAAGAAAGAAAGAAAGAAAGAAAGAAAGAAAGAAAGAAAGAAAGAAAGAAAGAAAGAAAGAAAGAAAGAAAGAAACTTGGAAATTGCAATTAGGAAACAGAAAAAAATAGTTTTGAACTTTTGCAGCTTTCTGGCCTGCAGACTTTACAACTGGAATTACTCACTAGTGGAATAGGAGGACTGGGGAGTACTGGCCACCAGAATAAGAACAGAACAGAACAGAATAGAATAGAAGCTGGAAGGGACCTTGGAGGTCTTCTAGTCCAGCCCCCCGCTCAAGCAGGAGAACATATACCATTTCAGACAGGTGGCTGTCCTATCTCTTCTTAAAAACCTCCAGTGATGGAGCAGCCACGATTTCCAGTGGCAAGCTGTTCCACTGGTTAATTATCCTCACTGTTAGGAAGTTTCTCCTTAAAATTCCCTGCTTCTCTCTTTGGTCAGTTTCCAACCATTGTTTTCTGTCTTGCCTTCTGATACTTTGGTGAATAATTTGACTTCTAGAGGCAAGCTGTTCCTCTGGCTAATTGTGTAGCCACAGCTCCCTCCCCCCCTGTACATTTTAAAGCCGCGTCAGGCAGAAATCCAAAAAAAGTGCAGCTTTTTCATCCTCTGCCGGGAAAACAAAAGAAAAAAAAAACCACAAAACCTTGCAGCGGATCCTGGATTTTCGTAACCTCCTCGCGCCTAAGGCGGGCCGAAAGGATGAACCACAAGCCACGCTCCTACCTCTTTGGGCAAGCCGGATTTTCCTGCCTGCCACCGTAAGGCAGTCCTGTTGGATTTCTGCCTGCCTTCCTTTTTTCCAAAGCCAGCCACCGGGTTTTGTGTGTGTGTGTGTGTGTGTGTGTGTGTGTGTGTGTGTGTGTGTGTGTGTGCTGGGTTTTTAATTTATTTAATTTATTTAATTTATTTTAATTCCATTTATATCCCGCCCTTCTCCGAAGACTCAGGGCGGCTTACAAGCTTAGCAGTAGCCTTCATTCTATGTATATGCCTGCTTATTAGGGCTTTCACACACACACCCCAAGCGGCATTATTACAAAGCCAGCTTAATTGCCCCCAACAATCTGGGTCCTCATTTTACCTACCTCGGAAGGATGGAAGGCTGATTGCTAATTGCCGTATGTGTGTCCCCCACCACACACACACACACACCCGGGCCGGTGTTCTCATCTCTCGATGTTCTTGGCAGTCTGCTAAGAATCATCGCAAGCCTCTTGGCAGCCTTCCCCGGCTGGGTTCTTCTCCATCCCAAGGTGACCCAGACGATCAGGAGCAAGAAGAAGGACCGGCCTTTCCCGAGCCAAGTCTTCCAAGTGCTGCTGATGCGGGATGGAAGAGAGTTATTGGGAAAGGCTGAGTGCCAAGATGCTGCGGTGGAAGGCAGCCGGACAGCCAAGCGAAAGAGCCCAGATCCTGGCCAGTGAAGTCAGTCGGGATGCAGCTTGCCAGCAGGTCACTGACCCTTCGGCCCTCCGCATCCGCAGTGCCGCAGAGCGTCTTCTTTGCAAAGCGGCCCTATTTTGCAAAATGGATTTCCACCCACCCACCCCGCAGGGGGTGGGGAAAGAGTGATCAAAGCTCAGCGGAATAGGGTGTCCTTCAGGCAATCGGAAGTTGCAACGGCGCTGGGGGAAAAAAAAGGGGGACTTGGGACCGTTTTTCACCCTTACGACCGTCGCGGGATGGAAATCCAGAGGCTTGGCGACTGACTGATATTGATGACGGTTGCAAGGTCGTGTGATTTACCCCTCTCGCAATCTTCCGACAAGCAAAGGTATGTTCTAGTTCAGGGGTAGGCAACCTCGGCTCTTTTATGACTCATGGACTTCAACTCCCGGAATTCCTGAGTCAGCATCTGACTCAGGAATTCCGGGAGTTGAAGTCCATGAGTCATAAAAGAGCCGAGGTTGCCTACCCCTGTTCTAGTTTAATGAAGAGAAGGACGAAGGGGGACATGATAGCAGTGTTTCCAATCTCTCAGGGGCTGCCCCCAAAGAAGAGGCAGTCAAGCTCTTCTCCAAAGCGCCTGAAGGCAGAACAAGAAGCAACGGATGGAAACTAACCAAGGAGAGAAGCAACCTAGAACTAAGGAGAAACTTCCTGACAGTTAGAACAATTAACCAGTGGAACGACTTGCCTCCAGAATTTGTGAATGCTCCAACACTGGAAGTTTTAAAGAAGAGACTGGACAGCCATTTGTCTGAAATGGTGTAGGTTCTCCTGCTTGAGCAGGGGGCTGGACTAGAAGACCTCCAAGGTCCCTTCCAACTCCTGTTATTCTATTCTATTCTATTCTATTCTATTCTATTCTATTCTATTCTATTCTATTCTATTCTATTCTATTCTATTCTATTCTATTCTATTCTATTCCATATTCTATTCTATTCTATCCTATTTCATATTCTATTCTATTTCATATTCTATTCTATTCTATTCTATTCTATTCTATTCTATTCTATTCTATTCTATTCTATTCTATTCTATTCTATTCTATTCTACCCTTCTTGGCTTTATAATTCTTTCCCCCCACTTTTCTCTCTCTCTCTCTCTCTCCTGTAACTCTTCTTCACTTGCAGATTAAATTTTACGGTCCCACCTTTGGAGATGGAATTTTCTTGACGTCTGGTTGACTTTCACTCATAGTGACCTGTGTGGGCTGGGGGTAAATTGCACCTTTTCTCAAATTCACTTGCTCAGAGGTTGGATGGAAATATTATAATCCTGATTTTTTTTATTACACATTGCTGTAAAATGCTCTTGGCCAATTTGACCTCCTTCAGAAGATCTGGAAAACATCTCGACTTCTCGGGCATTGACCCCCAACTTCCAAAATCGCCCTTTGCCAATGTTTCCCCGGCTTACAACCGTTTTGTTTAGTGACCGTTTGAAATTGCAACGGCAGGGGAAAAAGCGACTTTTTTTCATACCGATGACTGTTGCAGCATTCCCCATTTGTCACGCAATCAAAGTTCGGATGCTTGACAACTGCCTCACCTTTATGATGCTTGCAGTGTCCTGAGGTAATGTCACCCCCTTTTGTGAACTTCTGATGAACAAAGTCAATGGGAAAGCCAGATTCAACTGACAACCATGTTAAGTGAGTTTTGTCCCATTTTACGACCTTTTTGCCACAATTGTTAGGCAAGTTTTGTCTGAAATGGTATAGGGTTTCCTGCCTTAGCAGGGGGTTGGACTAGATGACCTTCAAGGTCCTTTCCAACATTATTATTATTATTATTATTATTATTATTATTATTATTATTATTATTATTATTATTATTATTATTATTATTATTATTATTTATTATTATTATTATTATTATTATTATTATTATTATTATTATTATTATTATTATTTAAGCTGGCTGAGAAAGTTATGAATGGTGATCACGTGACCCTGGGAAAGTGCAACCGTCGCAAGTACATGCCAGTTGCCAAGCACTTGAATTTTGATCATGTGACCATGGGATATACTTAGAACTGTCATCAGTGTGAAAACTGGTTATAAGTCACTTTTTTTCAGCCCCGTTGTAACTTTGAACAGTCACTGAACCTACAGCACAATTGTTGCTTCCTGTTTTCCTTGTGGCTTATGTTCCAGACCAAAGATCAGATGGAGCAGGCTCGTGTTTTTAATTCATTTACTGTATTTATTTCCTGTATTTCCTGTATTTCATCACAGCAACAACCTTGTGAGGTGGGCTGAGCTGAGAGAGAGAGAGAGAGAGAGAGAGAGTGTCACCCAGCTGGCTTTCGTGCCTAAGGTTGAATTAGAACTCACAGTCTCCCGGTGATTGGCCCAAAGTCACCCAGCTGGCTTTCATACCTAAGGCGGGACTAGAACTCACAGTCTCCTAGTGATTGGCCCAAAGTCACCCAGCTGGCTTTCATACCTAAGGCGGGACTAGAACTCACAGTCTCCTAGTGATTGGCCCAAAGTCACCCAGCTGGCTTTCATACCTAAGGCGGGACTAGAACTCACTGTCTCCTAGTGATTGGCCCAAAGTCACCCAGCTGGCTTTCATACCTAAGGCAGGACTAGAACTCACCGTCTCCTGGTGATTGGCCCAAAGTCACACATCTGGCTTTTACCTCTAAGGCAGGACTAGAACTCACCGTCTCCTGCTTTCTGGCCTGTTCCTTTCACCATTACACCAAAGTTTCCGTGTTCCTAATTGCAAGTTCAATCCACGCAGATCAGTAGTACATTAAGGCCAGAGGTACACTAAGCGTTTTCCCTTGATCGGCGGCCACACCGTTGTAATCCCTCTGCGTGCGAAGACCTTTTCTCTGATTTCATGTAACTCGGAGAAGCATTAAATTCCCTCCTACAGTCTGGTGTAAACCTGACAGTTGCCGCGATGCTACTAAATTCGCGTGGCTTCGAGAGCTTTTCTGCAATGCCTTTGGCTCCCTCTGGACGATCCTGGATAATTGCATCTCCCTTGAAAAGCTTGTTTCGTCTTAAGTTGTTTTTAGCTGAGCTGCCGACCTGAATGAACAACTGCATTTTAACGGTACACGCTGCCGGTGATTTAAGATATTGAGGAAAGTTGGATACCCGGGCTGTGAACTATTTTTATTTTTATTTTTTTATTTTTTTTTAATTCCATTTATATCCCGCCCTTCTCCGAAGACTCAGGGCGGCTTACAAGCTTAGCAGTAGCCTTCATTCTATGTATATGCCTGCTTATTAGGGCTTTCACACACACCCCAAGCGGCATTATTACAAAGTCAGCTTAATTGCCCCCAACAATCTGGGTCCTCATTTTACCCACCTCGGAAGGATGGAAGGCTGAGTCAACCTTGAGCCTGGTGGGACTCGAACCTGCACTAATTGCAGGCAGCTGGTGTTACTTAAGGAGGCATTAGCCCACTGCTCCACCAAGGCTCTTTTTTTTTTCAGCTGCTTCTTCCAAGCCTGCATTGGATCATTAGAATAAGAGTCTGGAGTTTTTGTTTCTTGCATCTAAGCCACGGTTTGGAGGGGGGGGCACGTTTCTGCTGGAAACAATGTGAAGGGTGATATTAGAAACCAGATTGAAAGGCGAGCCACGGGCCGAGGAGCTGATTCCTACTCTGGTCAGAGGAAGGTCTGGGTGCCCCTGCTGTGGGCGCCGAGTTCGAGCAGGCGGCATCTTCCCAGCTCTCAGCATGGAGCCCCCTGTGACCAAAGCAGAGGAGGGCAGATGGGGAAGCGGAGACTTCCCCAGGAGTTGAAAAAGGTCCCCTGGAGGTGTCACGATCTCCTGGGAGAGTCTTGTGACTTTTCTCTCTCTATCCTGCGTTTTTGCAACTCCACAAGAAATGACACCGTGTTTTCCGGAGAATAAAGAAGTCTCAGCATCTTGAGTGGGTGGGTGGGTGGGTGGGTGGAAGGAAGGAAGGAAGGAAGGAGGGAGGGAGGGAGAAAAAAGGAAGAAAGAAAGAAAGAAAGAAAGAAAGAAAGAAAGAAAGAAAGAAAGAAAGAAAGAAAGAAAGAGGAAGAGAAATAAATAAATAAAAAGCAAGCAAGTAAACAAGCAAGAAAGAAAAGCGAAAGAAAAAGAAAGAAAGAAAGAGAAAGAAAAAGCAAAATAAATAGGGAGGGAGGGAGGGAGGGATAAAAATCTAATCATCGTCATGTCCACCCCAGATCACATCATTCAGGATCAACCGTAGTTCTAGATTGCCTTCAAGAGCAGCCCCATGCAGAGGGCATTGCAGTAATCCAATCACAAGATAACAAGCCATTGTTAATAATACCTATTATTATGGCTTATTAACATAAATAATAATTATCTTTGATTAACTCAGCAGTGGGAATTACTGCCCCTAATCGATTATTGTTCACTTCTTCTTGCTGCAGTAAAAATAACTAATCCCATCAGATAGAAAAGTTTAGTTTTTAGTTTTAGTTTATTAATATTTCTATACCGCCCTTCTCCCGAAGGACTCAGGGCGGTGAACAGGGCAAGAATAAAATGCAAAATTACAAATATTAAAAAAGATTAAATAGTTGCCCATTAAAAACAATTAATACAATACGTTTATAAAAACCCCAAAAATACAGCAATAAAAGACCCCAGCAATCCCCCATCAGGCCAGGCCGGCTTGTTCGAATAGAAATGTTTTCAGATCGCATCGGAAGGAGCGAAGATCGGGCGCCATCCGGAGCTCCACCGGTAACTGATTCCATAGCTCCGGAGCGCCCACAGAGAAGGATCTCCCCCTGGGGGCCACCAATCGACATTCTCTGACCGGTGGCACCCTGAGGAGGCCCTCTCTGTGGGAGCGCACAGGGCGCAGGGAAGTTGATGCCGGCAGCAGGTGCTCCCCAAGGTACTCCGGACCCCTGCCATGTAGGGCCTTAAACACCATTAAGTTGTAAGTCGAGGACCACGTATATGGTTTTGGCTGGCTCAGGAATTCTGGGAGTTGAAGTCCACATGTTCTAAAACAGCCTCGTTCTCCACCCCTGCTCTACAGTAGCAACTTGCTCTCAGCTGTCTGTCTGTCTGTCTGTCTGTCTGTCTGTCTGTCTGTCTGTCTATCTATCTTTTACAGTGGAGTACAGGGTGTCTTTCCCTTTAGCACGTCACTGAATTCTTGTCACGTGGCCCAAGTCACTATGGATAGTCCTCATTATTCTATCTATCTATCTATCTATCTATCTATCTATCTATCTATCTATCTATCTATCTATCTATCCATTATCTATCTCTTTCTCTAGCTACTGCATCTATTTCTCCATCTGCCTCTATGCCTCCCTCTCTATCTCATCCTATCGATTATCTATCTATCTACCTATCTATCCATATCTATCCATCTATCTATCCATCCATATCTATTTATCCATCCATCCATCCATATCTATCTATCTATCTATCTATCTATCTATCTATCTATCTATCTATCTATCTATCCATCCATCCATCCATCCATCCATATCTTTCTATCCATCCATATCTTTCTATCCATTATCTATCTATCTATCTATCTATCTATCTATCTATCTATCTATCTATCTATCTATCATCTATCTATCTACCGTATCTATCTATCTATCTATCTATCCATCTCTCTCTCTCTCTCTCTCTCTCTCTCTCTCTCTCTCTCTCTCTCTCTCTCTCTCTCTCTCTCTCTCTCTCTCTCTCTCTCTCTCTCTCTCTCTCTCTCTCTCTCTCTCTCTCTCCCTACCTACCTACCTATTTTACTGTCCCTCTTACTGATACTGGGTGGCATGGCTTACAGACTACAGCTAGTCCTTGACTGTTTAGTGGCCATTCAAAGTTAAAACAGCACTTAAAAAAAAGTGAATTATGACCTTTTTTTCACACAACCTTTGCAGCATCCCCGCGGTCACATGATCACAGTTCAGAGGCTTGGCAACTGGCCTGTGTTTGTGACGGTTGCCGTGTCCCGGGTTCACGCGATTCCCCTTTTGCGACCTTCTGACCAGCAAAGTGAATGGGGAAGCCAGATTCACTTAACAACCGGGTTACTCACTGAAAACAACTGCAGTGATTCGCTTAACAACTGTGTCAAGAAACATCGTAAGGTAGGGCGACACTCACTGTCTGGCTTAGCAACGGAAATTTTGGGCTCCATTGTGGTCATAAGTCGAGGACCACCCTGTAATATAAAGTAAAAAAAATAGAATACAAAACACTTAAAATGAGATAGATTAAATAAGCAGACGGAGATACTTATGCAGACTTCTTGGCAATAACTAACCGTGACTATTTTCTTTTAAAAAGAGAGAATGCTTAACGGGTTCTTCATGGAACATTTAATTCTATGGAGGGTCTTATTCAGAATAATGGCTATTTTTAAAAAGTTCCCATTTCAGCACATTCTTTTAACGTTTATGATCTGAACAGATTCCCAATCTTGGCCGGGGACTTCTCGAGAATGGCTGGCTGAGGAATTCTGAAAGTCCCCAAATCTTAAAGGTTGAGAAACATTGATTTAACATTACACGTATTAAAAGCAGCGAGGATTGTATTTGCACAGCACTGGAAAAAAAAAAGAAACAATAAACACCATCGCAGGAAGAGAGAATAAAGAAAATCCGGGACCGTGCTATCTACATCAAATAAATAAATACTGCAATGATATGGACAATGAAGAAGAAACAGTCCTTGCTACTCACGGGAAAGTCGTGCTCAGCTGGGAGCTGCTTTGGTGGATGGGACACCAACAGGAGATGCCAACGCTAGAGCAGGAAACAGAACAAGAACAGAACAAAACATTTTCCACTGGGGGGTCAAACTGGGGGGGGAATGCTGGGAGTTGACGTCCAACTGGCTTAAAAGTTGCAGAGGTTGAGAAACCCCCTTCTAGAATGAGTGAAGTTGGAATTTGGGGGTATTCTGAGAAGTCAAGAGGCAAGAAACACACACACACACACAGACGCACGGTTACTGGTGGGACAATATTGGAAGAAGGATAGTTTGCCCACTATAGAAGAATGGGTGTTTAAAGTTTCGAATCTTGCAGAAATGTCTAAGATTTCTGCTTATTTGAAAGATCATTCACAGGAAAGATATATTTCAGTTTGGAGGAGATGGACAGATTATATTCAGAACAAATATGGGACTAAAAAGTTCTATTTAGCTTAGGAGTAGATTTTAGTGGGATATTGTTATTGGTACTTTGTTTGTAGTTATGTTAAAGGGGAGTTAAAGCACATTATGAATTTGGTTAATTGTATATTATGCATAATTTTTATTTAGAATATGATTATTGTAACTATAATCCTGTATTTAGCTCTGGGAAGTGGGGGGGGGGAAGTGGGCGGGTTTGGGGTGGGAGGGATTTGGGGATATATTGTAAAATTTTGTTTTTGTAAAACTCTTTAATAAAAAAAAGAGGCAAGAAACACACACACACACAGACACACAGACACACACACACACTGGACAGGTTTAAAACATTCACTGTGTCTCTTAAAAAAGTCTAACCGTGAAAGTTACAACAATCCTGAAGAAAGGGACTTGATCACCATTCTTCACACATATTTGTTGCAGCATCCGCGTGGTCATGTGATCAACACTAACAGGGGGTGGGTGGGAGGGAGGGAAGCCACTGTATATAAACAGAGAGCAAACCCCCCCCCCACACACACACACTTCTAGTACTGAGGATGTCACCTAGCTGGGTATTGAAATGTCTATAAGAAAACAACCAGGCTCAGAGCACCAACGGATCTTCATTCTTGGCAACTTTAAGACATGTGGACTTCAACTCCCAGAATTCCCAGGCTGGCTGTGGAATTCTGGGAAGTTGAAGTCCATGCATCTGAAAGTTGCCAGAGTTGTAGAATTTCCTCGGGTGCTCAGTTTCCTCAACCCTCCAACACCCTCACAGCCTTGAGGATTGTTTGAACGGGGACCCGCAGGGCATAGATCTTGGACCAGCACTGCCTTTACATGTGGAAGGGACCCCCAGCCGTCCGTTTCTCCCCTGAAGAGCTTGTGGCATCTTCCTGCTAGCCCAGGGGTGGGCAGTTATGGCCCCTTTAGGACCTATGGACTTCAACTCCCAGAATTGCTGAGGCAGCCATGATGGACTTCGATACCCAGCATTCCTGAGGCAGCCGTGATGGACCTCAACTTCCAGAATTGCTAATACAGCCATGCTGGCTCAGGAATTCTGGGAGTTGAAGTCCCCAGGTCCTAAAGGAGCCATAGTTGCCCATCCCTTTCACGGTCTGTGGACTTCAACTCCCAGAGTTCCTAAGACAACCATGCTGGCTCAGGAATTCTGGGAGTTGAAGTCCCCAGGCCCTAAAGGGGCCATAGTTGCCCATCCCTTTCACAGTCTGTGGACTTCAACTCCCAGAATTCCTGAGACAGCCATGCTGGCTCAGGAATTCTGGGAGTTGAAGTCCCCAGGCCCTAAAGGGGCCATAGTTGCCCATCCCTTTCACGATCTGTGGACTTCAGCTCCCAGAATTCCTGAGAAAGCCATATTGACTTAGAAATTCTGGGAGTTGAAGTCCCCAAGTTCTAAAGGAGCCATAGTTGCCCATCCCTGTGCTAACAAATGATCGTCATTCCTTTCCTGGTAATTTCATTGTATCAGCCCGAGAGCTTCTCATTTGCTGCAATTGAAGCAAATGTTCTCCATTTATCTATGTCACGGCCTCTCGGATCTCCAAAGCAGATGATTCCCCAGGCTTCCAAATCCAATTTTTGAAGATTCAATCTCCACTTGCAGAACAGGGTGGGTTAAACCGCCACTCTCCCGTGATTGCGCGGAGTCTGGCAACTTAATTTAATGAAGTGTGAGGCTTTTTTATGTGCTTTTAATTACATCCCAATAATTAACATTATGGACCCTCAGCCCTGATTACTCCTGCCCTGTGCCAGCCCGAGCTGCCTGTTTGTAAATATAATTAACCACGTCCTGGAACCGTTTCCACCCACACCTGCAGTGCCGGGAAAATTCTGGCACTGTTGCGGAAGTTTTCTTTTCAGGATTAACGGATGAATGATTAGGAGAAGAAAAAAGGCACGGAAGATTATTTCAATATATGAATACTGCCGTGAGATTATTATATAAAAGGGATCAGCACCACCCACCGTGGAGGAATGGCTGGTAAAACCGACCGACTTTGCTGAGATGGATAATCCAGGTTTTTGATTAGAGATAAAGACGCTGATATACATTTGTTGATGGCTGGAAACCTCTTATGGACTATTTGCATAAAGATGACAACCACGAAGTTGTGATTTATGGTTTTGACGATTGGGCGGGATAGATTACCGAAACGAGGCCGTAACTTTTAGAGAGGTGAAAATATACAGGAATTGTCCTTAAAACTGCTGAGGAAAATATTAGAAGCCACTGCTTCGTGTCATTTGGTTTCTCCTTTTTATTTTTATTTTAACATTTTTGCTTTCTCTTTGCCTGCTTTTTCTTTTCTGCATTAGCTTTGTATTAGCTTTTTTAAGAAAAAAAAACAGTTTGAAGAAAAGTGACAGACATGTACATCTATGGAGATTCTCAGCCATCCAGGTCACAGTTTGTTCTGTACCAGCCTGCTACCGGCCCTGCAGAAAAGGCAGGGACAACCCCTTTTACAAGAAAGCAAGAGGCTGGAACTAAGCCTGCCAAATTTATGGATACAAAAGCAAACAGAACAAGACACGAACCATGAAACAGGAGCTATTCAAGCGGTTGCCTTCAGCAAACCAGCCCTCCCACGCATTCCCCTTTTATACAGTTCAGGGCGTGGCTTCTCTCTGCCTCCTTCCGAGGAGCCCCATTGCCTTCCTCTGTTTACTCCTGATTGACTGCCTCCTGCGTCGGGCGTCCTTGAACAGGGCCAGCTGTGGGTCATCTTCATCCACGCTGTCAGGCTCACACAGCTGGGTCTGCATCGTGACCAGGTGGGAGGGGCCTGGCTGAGGGCTCTGTGGAGCCTCAATATTATTCTCAGCAAGCTCTTCAACACCCCCCCTCCTCCTCTGAGTCGTCCGACCCAACTGCCAAACTCACAGGCTGACCCTGAATCACAACAGTTGTCCCAAAGATATTTCACCTCTCATCCAAGAAGCTTCTTCGGTTCTGACTAAATGGTGGAGGATGGAAGGATTTATACTGCAAGGAATATAAATCCTTCCGACCTCCACCATTCAACTGAAGCAGCTTCAAGGAAATTACAGACATGTATGTGTAATATCTGTCTGTCTATCATGTGTGCATATGAGTGTGTGTGTGTGAGAGAGAGAGAAAAAGAAAAGAAGGAAGGGAGGGAGGGAAGGAAAAGAAAGAAAGAAAGAAAGAAAGAAAGAAAGAAAGAAAGAAAGAAAGAAAGAAAGAAAGAAAGAAAGAAAGAAAGAAAGAAAGAAAGAAAGGAGGTATAAAGTTAGAAGAAAGAAAAAGAGAAAAAAGGAAGGAAAAAGATATTAAGAGAGAAAGAAAGTAGGAAAGAAAGGAGAGATAGAAAATTAGAAGAAAGAGAAAAGGGAGGAAAAAGATATTAAGAAAAGAAAAAAGAGAAAGATAGAAAGTAGGAAAGAAGAGAGAAAAAAGGAAGGAAAAAGATATTAAGAAGAAAAGAGAAAGAAAGAAATAGGAAAGAAAGGAGAGATAGAAAGTTAGAAAGAAGGAAAGAAAGAAAAAAGGAAGGAAAAAATATTAAGAAAAGAAAGAAAGAGAAAGTTAGAAAGAAGGAAAGAAGAAAAGAGAAAAGGAAGGAAAAAGAAAGATATTAAGAAGAAAGAAAGAAAGTAGGAAAGAGAAAACGACAGAAAGTCAGAAAGAAGGAAAGAAAGAAGAGAAAAAAGGAAGGAAAAAGATATTAAGAAAAAGAAAGACAGAAAGTTAGAAAGAAGAAGAAAAGAGAAAAGGAAGGAAAAAGAAAGATATTAAGAAGAAAAGAGAGAAAGAAAGAAAGTAGAAAAGAAAGAAGAAAAAGAAAGATATTAAAAAGAAAGATATTAAGGAAAGAAAAGAAAAAAGAAAAGAAAAAATAAAATAAAATAAAATAATAAAATAAAATAAAATAAAATAAAATAAAATAAAATAAAATAAAATAAAATAAAATAAAATAAAATAAAATAAAATAAAATAATAAAATAAAATAAAGTCAGGCTTCTGTAGAGCAGCAGGCCTGGAGAAAAACAGGGAATTACTGGACCTTCTCCATCCTTTGATCTTCCCACTAATTAGGCCTGAGTCACACACACACACACACACACACAAACAAACAAAACCCAGTCAAGGTTAAGTATGTCAATCAAGGGTTCTCCATCATCCGGGTAGCAGAGCCGTCTGGAGGCTGAGTCAGGCCAAGGCGCCTCGTCTTCTCAATTTGCGCTTTGGAACCTTTTGAGGAAGGAAGGAAGGAAGGAGAAGCCACAGAAGCCCCAAAGGTCAAGAAGGCCCCTTTGCCCTACCCAGGGCTTTTTTTCCTCATAGAACGCTCAGAACGGCGTTCCGGCACCTTTTTTGGATGGGACCTTGTAGGGTAGGCAAGGCGGGTTGTATGACATGTGTGAGTTCCGGCACCTTTTTCTTTTACAAAAAAAGCACTGGCCATACCTGACTCCACCTGGGGTCCAGGCTCACCCCCTCCCAAACCGAGTACAGACAAAGAGGGGAGGGGGTCTCCTTGGGGGGGGTCTCTCAGAAATGCCCCCTCCCCCCTCTTGAAGGAAACTCGGATTTTCTCCCTGGCTCCCAAATTGGGGAGGTGGGTGGCAGCGGGGGGGGGGGGGGCAATTTTTCTTTATCGCTGCGGTTTCGCCCTCAGCTCCGGGCCTAATAGGGAGCCATTCATCAATGCCAAACGTGAAGGGATCATCCTGGCACGAAACGGCGGCTAATGTATTTTTCTCTGCCAGGCTGGCAGCCCCCTCCCCAAGCAGGAGAGAGAAGGGCTCAATTGCAAAATGAATCCTGTCACTCCGATGGTTATGGGGGGGGAGGAGGAGGAGGAGGAAATTGCTATCTTAAATGACAGGACAGCTCAGCGTCCTCCCCCCCCCAAAAAAACAGGGATTCCTGTCAACTGGGCCCTTCCCTCCAGCCGGAAATTTCTCACCGCGATTGCCCCGTACCTGTGAATACTTGAGTTGCCAAAGGGCTTCTTATTCTCTTTTTAAAAGATATTGTAAGTTTCTAAAGATTTTTTTTTCTTTTTAAGAAGAGATTGGTCAGCCATTTGGTCTGGAATGGTATAGGCCGGTCTCCTGCTTGGGCAGGGTGTAGGACTAGATGACCTCTGGTTCTGTTTTATATATATATATATATATATATATATATATATATATATATATATATATATAAGGGATGCGGTGGCACAGTGGGTTAGGACGCTGAGCTTGTCGATCAGATGGTCAGCAGTTTGGCGGGTCGAATCCCGAGTGCCGCGTAACAGAGTGAGCGCCTGTTACGCGTCCCAGCTTCTGCCAACCTAGCAGTTCGAAAGCACGTCAAAATGCAAGTAGAAAAATAGGGACCACTACGGTGGGAAGGGAACAGCGTTCCGTGTGCCTTTGGCGTCTAGTCATGCCGGCCACATGACCACGAAGACATCCTCGGACAAGCGCTGGCTCTTCGGCTTTGAAACGGAGATGAGCACCGGCCCCGAGAGTCGGAAACGACTAGCACGCATGTGCGGGGGAACCTTTACCTTTACCTATTGTTGTTGTTGTTGTTGTTGTTATTATCTCAAAGAATAAGAAAATTGGGCCAGTTCAGCAAACAAGAAGCAGTGAAAAAGGCAAGGAGATACAGATTCTTTCCAGGAATCTGGTGAGCGGGTTGATGACTTCAACCTGATGCTCCTTGATAGGGAAGGGAGAGGGTACAGGAAGTCCTCCACATATGACCATAATTGAGCCCCACATTTCTGTTGCCAAGCGAGAGATTTGTTCAGTGAGCTCTGCCCCATTTTACGGCTTTTCTTGCCACAGCTGTTGAGTGAACCACTGCAGTTAAGTTAATGAGATGGTTGTTAAGTGGACCTGGCTTCCCCATTGGCTTGGCTTCTCAGGGGATCACGTGACCCTGCAGGAGAGTGCAACTGTCATAAATATGAGTCAGTGGCCAAGTGTCTGAATATACTTGGTGGAGCCTTGGTGGAGCAGTGGGCTAATGCCTCCTTAAGTAACACCAGCTGCCTGCAATTAGTGCAGGTTCGAGTCCCACCAGGCTCAAGGTTGACTCAGCCTCCCATCCTTCCGAGGTAGGTAAAATGAGGACTCAGATTGTTGGGGGCAATTAAGCTGACTTTGTAATAATGCCGCTTGGAGGTGTGTGTGAAAGCCCTAATAAGCAGGCATATACATAGAATGAAGGCTACTGCTAAGCTTGTAAGCCGCCCTGAGTCTTCGGAGAAGGGCGGGATATAAATGGGATTAAAATAAAAAAAATTAAAAAAAATACTATATAAAGGGAGTCCTCGGCTTACAGCAGTATGTTTAGTGACCATTCAAAGTGACAACAGCACTGAAAAAAGGTGACTTACGACCATTTTTCACACTTACGGCCGTTGCAGCATTCCCCCAGGGTCACTTTTTTTTCAGAGGGGGTTGTAACTGGGCGGTCGCTAGAGGAATGGCTGTAAGTTAAGGACTACCCGTTATCTATGGCCAATAGATGGGCAATCCTCGACTTGCGTCCACAGCTGAGCCCAAAATTTCCATTGCTAAGCGAAACTGTTGTTAATGTGAGTTTTGCCCCCTTTAACAACCTTTCTTGCCGCCGTTGCTAAGTGAATCACTGCAGCTGTTCAGCTAGCAAGGCATTTGCTAAGGGAATCTGGCCTCCCCAGTGACTTTGCTTGTCGGGAGGCCGCAAAAGGGGATCACTTTGAACCCGGGACGCTGCAACCGTCCTAAGACCACGCCAGTTGCCAAGCCTCTGAACTGTGATCACGTGACCACGGGGATGCTGCAATGGCGGTGTGAAAAAACGGTCATAACTCAACTTTTTTTTTCCAGTGCCGTTGTAACTTTGAACGCTTACTAAACCAATGTGTCAGCACTGCTAACCTCGGATGTTTTTGCTTTGACAACAGGCGGAGATGCAACCCTTTTCTTATTATGCTTTTACTCTTAAGAGTAAAAGTTAGATGAGTAAAAGTGAGAGTTAGAGTTAGAGTTAGATGATGCTGGGGGGAGGAATGTGCATGAGAGTTTAGCTAGACATAACAATACTGGACCTAGTGTGAGAACCAAGGTTATTGAAATAAGAGATGATAAGGAATTAGCCCGCATTTCAAACTAATTGGCGAATGTGATTTATGACTGTTAATTGGAGGAGGGAATTGTGCTTTGATACTATGTGTTCAGGGGAGGGGAATTTGGATTTTGGCTTCGACTATGTAAGTGCCAATGCTATGCTTCTCAAATAAAGATTCTTTAAGGTAAGCAATGCCTTGAAGTTCTTTGAAGAGTTTCATCTGTCGCGACCATGACACAATGGTTGTAAGTCAAGGACTAGATAGATAGCGTGCCCCAAAATGATTACCTTCTGAAGGCAGAATGTCACAGGCTCCTAATTTATAAGCCGTGTACCTTAACCATTTGACTCCACTGGATTTGTATGTACTGTATATATATACTTGCATGTCAATCAGAAGATCGGCAGTTTGGCGGGTTGAATCCCGAGTGCCGCGTAGCAGAGTGAGCGCCTGTTACTCGTCCCAGCTTCTGCCAACCTAGCAGTTCAAAGGCACGCAAAAATGCAAGTAGAAAAATAGGGACCACTATGGTGGGAAGGTAACAGCGTTCCGTGCGCCTTTGGCGTCTAGTCATGCCGGCCACATGACCACAGAGACATCCTCGGACAAGCGCTGGCTCTTCGGCTTTGAAACGGAGATGAGCACCGGCCTCTAGAATTGGAAACGACTAGCACGCATGTGCGGGGGAACCTTTACCTTTACCTTTATATACTTCCATGCAGGCATGCATGCGTGTGTGAATGAATGTTAACGTATGTATCTGCCTGTCTGTCTCTCTTGTGTTTGAGAAGCTCCAACTGGGTCACCCCGTCAAAGCAGATCTGCAAACTGAAATCAGTAACTACAAAGCACTACTGTGGTATTTCTCCTGTTGTTGAAGGTGTGTGCGTGTGTGTGGGGGGTTAACATATGACCCAAGATCTTGCCTTCTTTCCCAAATGGTGGCATTGGCAGAAGTATTTTTATCGTCACCACGGCTCCATGATCGACAGTCGTCCCGGTTTTGAACAAGAAGTCTGGAGCGGTTGTCTGAACTGGTTCTCAGCCTCGCTAGAATAGATGCAAGAGCAAGGAGAGCCTTCTTTTGAAGCTTAAAAAGAGGGATGGAATCAAGATCACCTGAAATTTACGGTAAATACCACTTCATAAGGCCTTGGTGAGGCCATACGTGGAATATAGTGCATCCAGTTTTGGTCAGCCCAATACAAAAAAAAATAAAATGTTGAGACTCTGGAAAAAGTTCAGAGAAGAGCAATAAAAAAGATGGGCTTGGAAGCTAAAACACAATTGCAGGAACTGTGCATGTCTGGTTTACTGAAAAGAAGGACCAGGGGAGACACGATACACAGTCTTCCAATATTTGAGGGGCTGTCACCAAGAAGAGGAGAGTCAACCTATTCTGTAAAGCAGAGGTCCCCCAACTTTGGGGGCACCGGTGCCATGGACAGAGGTTTTACCGCGGACCGGAGGGTGTGTGGTTTTGTGTGCTGCCTGCACCTCGTGCATGGGGCTTTGCTTGTTTGTGCGGACTGGTTGCTGGCATGCCGTGGCCCGGTACCGGTCCATGGACCGGGGGGTTGGAGACCCCTGCTCTAAAGCAACGGAAGGCCGGACAAGAAGCGACGGATGGAAACTAACCAAAGAGAGAAGCAACCCAGAACTAAGGAGAAATTTCCTGACAAGTGAGAACAATTCACCGGTGGAACAACTTGTCACCAGAAATTGTGGGTGCTCCATCACTGGAGGCTTTTAAGAAGAGACTGGATAGCCATCTATCAGAAATCGTATACATCTTCTGCGGGAGCAGGGGGTTGGACTAGATGACCTCCAAGATCCCTTCCCACTCTTATTATTGTTGCTGTTAAAGAAGGTACTTGAGATCCCCTCCTGAGGGTCAGAAAGAGACTCTCTACAAACAAATCTTTGGCAGTTTTCATCCACCGCACTGGGAGGGTTCAGCTCCGTGTGGCTAACTAAATCCAGCTCTGTCCGTGGCTCCCTTCCAAATTAAGGGGAACCCCAAACCCCACATGGTTGCAAAGGGGGAACCAGCCACTGGCTGAGCATTAAGGCCTTCATCAGTTCTGCAGTTGTGGTTCTGAGTTTCCAGACAGCCACCCACCCACTCGCCCACCCCCCAGCTGAGATGGGCCACCCAAAGCCTCTGCCAGATCGAGAAGAGGCTGCAATTCAAACCTTGCACATGTGGCCCAGTTGCTAAAGTACTTTTCCAGCACGACGGATCCCTTGTCGTTGCTAGGAAATCCAGACATTCCTTCCTTCCCACGCACACGGAAGCACCAACTTCCCTTACGCGAGGGAAAGAGAACTAAGAGAATTATTTTGGCTCCAGGGCAAAAACGTATGGTTGCTATTAATTTTACGGACGGACTGCTGTGGCTGCTAAGGTTGGTCATGGTGGGGAATATAGAATAGAATAGAATGGAAATTTAGAATGGAACAGAACAGAATAAAATAGAAGCTGGAAGGGACCTTGGAGGTCTTCTAGTCCAGCCCCCCACTCAAGCAGAACCTCCACCACCTCAGACAGGTGACTGTCCAGTCTCTTCTTAAAAATCTCCATGATTTCTGGTGGCAAGCTGTTCCACTGGTTGATTGTCCTCACTGTTAGGAAGTTTCTCCTTAATTCCAGGTTGCTTCTCTCTTTGATCAGTTTCCAACCCGTTTCTCGTCCTTCCCTCTGGTGCTTTGGAGAATAACGTGACCCCTTCCTCTTTATTGCAGCCCCTCAAATACTGGAACACTGCTATCATGATAACAGAACTGGGAAGGACCTTGGAGGTCTTCTAGTCTAACCCCCTGCTCAGGCAGGAAACCCTATATACCAATTCAGACAAGTGAGTTGTCCAGTCTCTTCTTGAAAACCTCCAGTGTTGGGAGCACCCACAACTTATGGAGGCAACTTAGTTTCTAAGTAGAAAAAAGATGGGAAGGAGGAGCCAGTCCAAAATGCCAGGAAAAGCATTCCCAGGTAGTCCTCAAGTTACGACTACAACTAAGCCCCAAACTTCTGTGCTAAGGGAGACAAGTTGTTATAGGTGAGTTTTGCCCCATTTGGCGAACTTTCTCGCCACAATTGTTAGGTGAATCACTGCAGTCACTTAAATTAGCAACACGGTCGTTAAGTGAATCCGACTTCTCCATGGACCTAGCTGGTCAGAAGTTCGCAAAACCTGATCACACGACTCCAGGACATTGCAGCCGTCATAATAATAATAATAATAATAATAATAATAATAATAATAATAATAATAATAATAATAATAATAATAATAATAATAATAAAAAAGTTGGAAGGGACCTTGGAGGTCATCTAGTCCAACCCCCTGCTCAGGCAGGAAACCCTATACCAGGGGTAGGCAACCTTGGCTCTTTTATGACTCGTGGACTTCAACTCCCAGAATTCCTCAGCCAGCCACGCTGAGGGGAAAGGGAGAGGTTTCCAAGCTGAGCCATGCTGGCTGAGGAATTCTGGGAGTTGAAGTCTGCAAGTCATGAAGGGGCCACAGTTCTTCACGCTGGCTCAGGAATTCTGGGAGTTGAAGTCCACGAGTCATCAAAGAGCCATGGTTGCCTACCTCTGCGGCTTATACCATGTCAGACAAATGGCTGTCCAGTCTCTTCTTAAAAACCTCCAGTGTTGGAGCATTCAGAGCTTCCGGAGGCAGCTCGTTGCACTGATTTAATATGATAAATATGAGCCAGTTGCCAAATGCCTGAATTTTGATCCTGTGGTCTTGCGGGGTGTTGCAACGATCTTAAGTATGAAAGCCGGTCAAGTCCCTTTTTTAGTGCCATTCTAAGTTCCAACTAAGGAAACGATTGTAAGCTGAGGACCACCAGTGCTTCTTTCTCTACAGCTATTTGGGGTTGAAACTCCCAACCCTGGATCCATGGGTGAGAGACATCTTTGAAGGTAACTTCTGCCTTGAAAAAAGTGCTGGATGGTTTGCATTGCTATAAGGCAGGGGGGGTCAAACTCAATTTCATTGAGGGCCGCATCAGCATTGCGGTTGCCCTCAGGGGGCCGGGTGGGTATGGCCTGGGTGGGCGTGGCCTACTGGGTGGGCGTGGCTAGAGTGCGTATGGCCTACTGGGTGGGCGTGGCCAGCTCTACATCGTTTGCGTCAAGGGTGCCTATGGGAGCCTGGGCAGGAGTGGGACAGATCTGAGGGTGTTGTGATTCAGGGTAAGCCTGTGGGTTCGGCAGTTGGGTCGGACGACTCAGAGGAGGAGGAGGAGGGGGGTGTTGAAGAGCTTGATGAGAGCCCTCAGCCAGGCCCCTCTCATCTGGTCACGAGGCAGACCCAGCTGTGTGAGCCTGACAGCGTGGATGAAGATGACCCACAGCTGGCCCTGTTCAAGGACGCCCGACGCAGGAGGCAGTCATTCAGGAGTAAACAGAGGAAGGCAATGGGGCTCCTCGGAAGGAGGCAGAGAGAAGCCACGCCCTGAAGTGTATTTAAGGGGGAATGCGTGGGAGGGCTGGTTTGCTGAAGGCAACCGCTTGAAAAGCTCCTGTTTCTTGGTTTGTGTCTTGTTCTATTTGTTTTTGTAGCAATAAATTTGGCAGGCGTAATTCCAGCCTCTTGCCTTCTTGAAAAAGGGGTTGTCCCTGCCTTTTCTGCAGGGCCGGTAGGAGGCTGGTACAGAACAGAGGGTCTCTGGCAGGAAGAGGGTCTCTGGGCCAGGGCCAAGGCAGTGGGGGCCGTTCCCTCACTGTTTCCAGGATGGGCCGGATCCGGCCCCCGGGCCTTGTGTTTGACATGTCTGCTATAAGGTGACCGTAATTTCTCAGCAAACTTGGGACTCCACGTCTGTGGAGATGCTCAGTCATCCAGCTCATGGTTGTCCCAAAGGTGCTTTTTTTACGAGGCAACTGGACTTCTGTCAGAATCCATTTATATCATATTCATAAATGGATGTTTAAAACATTATTCCATGGATCCTGCCATCTCTCGAGGAGGAGGGAACGGATGTGTATTGAGCCGGTATTAGGCATTTCAAAGGAAAAGAGAAGCCTTTTGAACTGGGGGAACAAAAGGGGGGGGTGTTAGGGTAGGAGCATCTGGCTTGTGTCACGGAAGAGAGCAATAAACATAAAAGGTCCTAAGTTCCTTTTTCCCACGAGAGGGATGATACGAGGTAAATGATGGGGGGCTGACCAAATGGGGTTAAGGGGAGGTTGAACCGGGAACTCTTTATAAGGGTTTAGTTTGTAGAACAATATTAAGTCCTGTCTTGTATTCCTACAACCAAGCATGTCATAGTAAAGATTTCTTTTGGACTAAGATTTGGCTCCAAGAGTTTTGTCTTCCTAATACGTGGTTTGGGGTGGGTCCTGACAACTTCCTTGTTTTTCTTTGAAGACGTTTCGCTTCTCATCCCAGAAGCTTCTTCAGCTCTGACTGGATGGTGGGCAATGGGAGGATTTATACTCCTTGCAGAGAGCTGGTCATTTGCCTTCTTTTAGAGAGTTGTTGAGGCCACTTGGAGGTTTACCTGTGTCCACAGGGTCACCTGAGTGGTGCAAATGGGTGGGGAGCCTTCTTGGAACCGCTGAAAGGACTGTGTGTTGTAGACTGGAGACAGATGATGCCGTATCCCTCCCCCTCTGTTGAGAGGGGGCTGTTCCAATTTTGAGATAAACGGCCTCTTTGATTCCTTTTTCAAACCAGCGCTCCTCTCTGTCCAGAATGAGGACTTTGCTGTCTTCGAAAGAGTTAACTGCACTTAACAACGGTGGTTCAATCGTTCCTGTTAGGAATGGGCTGAATGAGTGACTGCAGAGCTACTGCCCAATTTGTGAAGGAAAAAAGAACTCTTTGATTTTTTTTGTCTTGCAATTCCCGTAACCTAATTAGACATCAACCTACGAAATCTCCCATTAGAGGTTCTGGCAACTCAATAGCATGCTAACCAGGCCCGAGACAAGAAAAAGGCACCTTGGCAGGTGTGGTACAGATGGTCCTTGACTTATGAGCCCAAAACTTCTGTTGCTAAGGAATACTGTTAAGTGAGTTTTCCTCCATTTTACGACCGTTTTTGCCAGGGTTCTTAAGCGAATCGCTGCAGCTGTTAAGCTAGCAAACACGGTTCTTAAGTGAATCTGGTTTCCTCATTGACTTTGCTTGTCGGAAGTTCGCAAAAGGGGATGACATGACTTCGGGACGCTGCAACCGTCATAAATATGGGTCAGCTGCCAAGCGTCTGAATACCATGGGGGATGCTGCAACGGTTGTTAAGGGTGAAAAACAGTCATTAGGTCACTTTTTTCAGTGCTGCTGTAACTTGAAACGGTCCCTTTTGTAATTCGAGGACTACCTGTATCTCCTCAACACCTGCCCTTCTCTTTCTAGTTCAGAGGTGGGGAACGATGGCCCCTTTATGACTTGTGAACTCCCAGAATTCCTCAGCCAGCATGGGGAACTATGGCTCCTTTATGACTTGTGAACTCCCAGAATTCCTCAGCCAGCATGGGGAACTATGGCCTCTTTATGACTTGTGAACTCCCAGAATTCCTCAGCCAGCATGGGGAACTATGGCTCCTTTATGACTTGTGAACTCCCAGAATTCCTCAGCCAGCATGGGGAACTATGGCCTCTTTATGACTTGTGAACTCCCAGAATTCCTCAGCCAGCATGGGGAACTATGGCCCTTTATGAATTGTGGACTCCAACTCCCAGAATTCCTCAGCTAGCATGGGGAACTATGGCTCCTTTATGACTTGTGAGCTCCCAGAATTCCTCAGCCAGCATGGGGAACTATGGCCCTTTATGAATTGTGGACTCCAACTCCCAGAAGTCCTCAGCTAGCATGGGGAACTATGGCCCCTTTATGACTTGTGAACTCCCAGAATTCCTCAGCCAGCATGGGGAACTATGGCCCCCTTTATGACTTATGGATTTCAACTCCCAGAATTCCTCAGCCAGCATGGGGAACTATGGCCCCTTTATGACTTGTGAACTCCCAGAATTCCTCAGCCAGCATGGGGAACTATGGCCCCTTTATGACTTGTGAACTCCCAGAATTCCTCAGCCAGCATGGGGAACTATGGCCCTTTATGAATTGTGGACTCCAACTCCCAGAATTCCTCAGCCAGCATGGGGAACTATGGCCCTTTATGAATTGTGGACTCCAACTCCCAGAATTCCTCAGACAGCATGGGGAACTATGGCCCTTTATGAATTGTGGACTCCAACTCCCAGAATTCCTCAGCCAGCATGGGGAACTATGGCCCTTTATGAATTGTGGACTCCAACTCCCAGAATTCCTCAGTCAGCATGGGGAACTATGGCCCCCTTTATGACTCGTGGACTTCAACTCCCAGAATTCCTGAGCCAGCATGGATAGACAGGCATCAAGTTACTGCAGAACAGTTGGCCCACTGCAGTTCATCTGTGGTAGGACAATGCTTTTCCAGACACTCTACCTTTCTGCCTCTTTTTCTTGGAGGACTAACTGGGCAAAAAAAAAAAAAAAAGAGTCATCCCAGCTGATTTATGAGTCTCTACAACTCGTTAGCAGCCCCAGTGACCTAGTTACCTGTATGGAGGGAGCAAGGTCACTGCGTGGAAGTGTCGAGCGTGATTACCCATTTTTTTTTCTCCATTCTTGCTCCGATTAAATGGATCCAATACTCAGGAAAAAGACATTTGCTGAGATTGAAAGACATCGCGCAAAACAGGTGCCAATTGTGTTTGTTACACCACAAGCAGCATTT
This sequence comes from Vipera latastei, assembly GCA_024294585.1. Lineage (NCBI taxonomy): Eukaryota > Metazoa > Chordata > Lepidosauria > Squamata > Viperidae > Vipera > Vipera latastei. Next base: position 4,848,575 of record CM044358.1, read on the forward strand.
GTTACACGCCAAAAACTCAGGGATGAGTTTTTCGCTCTTTGGCAAGAACGAGTCCCAGCCCTTATGTTGAGGATGGACCCTTGAGATAAGGGGTCTCCAAACTTGGCAACTTTTAAGATTTCTGGATTCCAACTCCCCAGAATTCCCCTGACAGCCCTGCTGGCTGGGGGATTCTGGGAGTTGAAGTCCGCAAAGTTGGAGACCCCTGGTCTAAAGCTCTAATTTCCCCATTTCAGCTTAGTTCTATGCCTTCTAACTTTCCTGCAACCCCATCGTTCTAGAGTGGACCCATTAGATCAGGGGTCTCCAAACGTGGCAACCTTGTAAGATTTGTGGACTTCAATTCTCAGAATTCCCCAGCCAGCCCTGCTGGCTGGGGAATTCTGGGAATTGAAGTCCACAAATCTTCCAGTCGCCAGGTTTGGAGACCCCTGCTTGATATCCTAGTCCTTATTGTTAACAAGGAACACCTCCCACACATTCACCACAGCTTTAAACACAACAATGCCACCTTTAATTCTCTTCCCATCTTTACACGTGTCCAAAGAAAGGTAGCCGTGGCAGGGTTTTCCAAAGCCGGCCACGCCAAAGCGCCTTCCGGCTGTCAAACTCCCCAGATGGAGGACCCAGACTCGCTTTCACAGGCTTCGGTGTTCCAAGTCGCTCTTCTCTCGCGAGTTCGGAGAAACAAGACGCGGCGCCACGGCCGCGGTTTGCTCTCGGCTAGGCTAGGACAACTGGAGCCGGGCCTCAAACCTGCTGCAGAGTTGTCGTGCGTCGGGAGCAATCGCCACCACCCAGGCCCGAGAAGGAAAGGTCGGGGAGATGTCGTGCACCCACAACTTCGACCCAGAATATCTCTGGTTGGCCTTCCGCTCGCCTTCGCCTGGATCCTTGAAGGGGGTCCCCTCGGCTTGGTGTTCCATCAACCCACCCTTGCCCAGAGTGGACTACAGACAACTCTGGTTTACAGCTCAGTGCTCGTAACGGCGCTGACCCCGTGCACGAGCAGCGTGGGGCCCAGTCCGTGGGTCAGGATCTTCAGCTGTTCCAAGTATCTGGGGTACAAACTGGTGTCCGCAGGGGGACGGGGCAGGTAAAGGAAGCGGACGGTAGGGGTGGCGCTCTGCTGCAGAATCAGCCGGTTCACCGCAGTCAAGTACTCGTCGGAAATGGAGGCTATGTTGCTGTAGGCGTTCAGGCCGCCATCGGCCGAGACTTGCCGTCGGCTGTGCCAATGGAGGGCCACCACCTCGTCCCACGGCACTATCTGGACCTTGGCCTGGATGCGCAAGTCCTTCAGGAGCTGCCGCAGCTTGTCCTCCTGGCCCTGGGGGCCGGTGCAGCTCTCCACGCAGAGGAAGAGGCGCAAGCGAGCCCGTCGCCACGAGCGCGTCATGGCCAGGACGCAGGCCATCTGCAGCAAGAAGAGGCTGCTGGTGTCGACGTACCGGGCGCTGTCGGGGCGCCACAAGTTGATGGGCCAGACGTCGATCAGAGGCTGGGCTCGCCAGCCGAGGCTCTGGGGCGGCTGGAGCTGGTCAAAGGAGCGGGCCAGGAGAACGTTGCGCGACATCTTCATGGCGTCGCAGATGATGGCCACGTACTCCCAGGGAGACAGCTGCTTGGGGCCCCCGGAAGTCCAGACGGGGGGGAACTCGTGCCAAATTGCCTCGTCTTGGCTGAAGGCGGTGGGTTGGGACAGGTAGTCCTGGGGGTCTGCATTGTCGTAGAAGCCCAGAGCGATGGTGTTGGGCCGCATGCCTCCTGCAGGAGGAGGAAAAGACAGGCCGAGAGCTGGATTTGGCGTTTACAGTACTTACAATATACCATTTCTCTGAATGATCTGCGCTTCTTAGACTTCTTATAATTTTCTACTTTCTTTTTTTGTTTTTTGTAGTTACATTTCTTATACAGGTAGTCCTCGACTTACAACAGTTCATTTAGTGCTGGGGTGGGCACCCTTGGCTCTTTTATGACTCGTGGACTTCAACTCCCAGAATTCCTGAGCTAGCATGGCTCAGCTTGGAAACCTCTCCCTTTTTCCTCAGCGTGGCTGGCTCAGGAATTCTGGGAGTTGAAGTCCACGAGTCATAAAAGAGCCAAGGTTGCCTACCCCTGGTCTAGTGACTGTTTGAAGTTACGACGGCACTAATAAAAAGCGCCTTTATGACCGTTGTTCACACTTACAACATCTCCCCCAGGGTAATGTGATCAGAATTCGTATCCTGGGCAACTGACTCAGCTTTATGATGGTTGCAATGTTCTGGGTCATGTGGTCACATTTTGCGACCTTCTGACAAGCAAAGTCAATCGGGAAGCCAGATTCACTTAAGGACCATGTTCCTAATTTAACAACTGCAAGGATTCACTTAACAACGGTGGCAAGAAAGATTGTAAAACAGGGCAAACTCACTTAACAACTGTCTCCCTTAGCAACAGAAATTTTGGGCTCTATTGTGGCCATATGTCGAGGACTACCTTTACTTGTAATTTTATATTCCTTATTCTTTTATATTTTTATACTTCTTATATGCTTATGCTTCCTATAATAATTGATTTATTTGGCCAAATGTGGTTAGACTCACAAGGAATTTGTTTCCAGTACAAAAGCATCCAGTGTACTTGCAAAACAACAGAATATAATAATAATAACAATAACAATAACAATAACAATAATAATAATAACAATAACAATAATAATAATACTAAAGTGTACAGCCAAATAAAAAGGGGGAGTAAAAAATAATAAAGGGGATAAATAAAATATTGCAGCCACACCCTATGGGTTAATCTATATATACAAAAAAATCCTTAGTAGGGGGAGTTCTCAACTTATGACCATAATGGAGGCCAAAATTTCTATCACTAAGCAAGACAGTTAAGTGAAAACTGCCCCATTTTACGAACTTTCTTGCCACCGTTGTTAAGTGAGTAACACGGTTCTTAAGTGAATCCGGCTCCCCCACTGACTCTGCTTATCAGAAGGTCGCAAAAGGGGATCACGTGACACCCCGGGGGACACTGCGACCGTCGTAAATATGAGCCAGTCGCCAAGCGTCTTGAATTTTGATCACATGACCCCGGGGGGGGGGGGAGAATGCTGCAACGGTCGTTGAGTGTGAAAAACAGTCACAGCTCACTTTTTTCCAGCGCCCTTACAACTTTGAACGGTCACTACATGAACGCTTGTAACTACCTACATCCGAGAATATTTTCGGATTAAGTAACCATATAAGGGCATTGTGGTTATTACTGGGCACAACCACAAAGTAAACATAGGTGAGGGTTTGCACTGCCTGCTCTGAGGACCCAGCTCGGAGGGGAAAAGTTAATGCATCCCATTAATTTCAAAATCCAGCTTAATTGGTCCAGACAATTAACTCTCCAGGGGGAGTTTTCAATCCCAAACAATTCTTTACACCCTTCTGTGGCCAGACGAGGGAGAGAAAAAAATCCTGAATTGAGACAGGCAGGGACGAATAACAATTCTCATCCCCAGCACGGATTGCAGCACCATTACTTATTATGTACTTATTTAAATAAATTTATTTGGCCCCAGTTAAGCGATTGTCAAGGTCTCTGGGGAGCTGAGTTCAGATTCTGCTAGAGCTCAGAGGAAGGTCAGCCAGCCAGGGGAGAGGATAACCTGGGTCAGTCCCATTAAGTGAAATAGGCCTGTGTGCAGATCAGTGGGGTGCAAATAACAACAACAACAATAATAAAGTTAGAAGGGACCTTGGAGGTCATCTAGTCCAACCCTCTGGTCAGACAGGAAACCGTATGCCATTTCAGACAAATGGCTGTCCAGTCTCTTCTTGAAAACTTCCAGTGTTGGAGCATTCACAGCTTCTGGAGTCAGGTTGTTCCACTGGTTAATTGTTCTAACTGTCAGGAAGTTTCTCCTTAGTTCTAGGTTGCTTCTCTCCTTGGTTAGTTTCCATCCGTTGCTTCTTGTCCTGCTTTCAGGTGCTTTGGAGAAGAGCTTGACTCCCTCTTCTTTGGGGCAGCCCCTTAGAGATTGGAATATCATGTCACCCCTCACCCTTCTCTTCATTAAACTAGACATACCCAATTCCAGCAACCGTTCCCTATATGTTTTAGCCTCCAGTCTCCTAATCATCTTTGTTGCTCTTCTCTGTACCATTTCTAGAGTCTCGACATCTTTTTTTACATCGTGGTGACCAAAACTGGATGCAGTATTCCAAGTGTGGCCTTACCAAGGTATTGTAAGGTGGTATTAACACTTCACCTGATCTTGATTCTATCCTAAATGCCTTTCCAAAATTTCAGAGGGTTTCCATGCCTGACAGGGCAAAAAACCAACTCGACTCTCTGAAAATTGGGGTCAAGCTATTCTCCAAAGCCCCTGAAGGCAGGACAAGAAGCAACGGATGGAAAGTAATCAAGGAGAGAAGCAACCTAGAATTGAGGAGAAATTTCCTGGCCGTGAGAACAATCAACCAGTGGAACTACTTGCCACCAGAAGTTGTGGGTGCTCCAACACTGGAGGCTTTTAAGAAGAGACTGGACAATGATTGGTCTGAAATGGTCTAGGCTCCCTTGCTTGAGCAGTGGGCGGGACTAGAAGACCTCCAAGGTCCCTTCCAACGCTGTTATTCTGTTTATATGTGTGTTAGCTATGCGTACACTTTGAGAGCAGGCCACAGAATCTCGTTTTTAATGTGTTCCCACAGTAAAAAAAAAAATGACCATAAAGGTTATCTTATCTTAAAATCTGCCCTCACAGAATGGATTTAACTTGCTCCACGGAAAATTTAGAGGCAACATTTTTTTGGCAGCTGAAGCTGGCGGAAAGGTGACCACCTAGAAATCCAAGGTTACGTACCCAGTCCGGAGATGAAGAGCAGCTGTTGTGTGCCATTCCGCACGGAGCTGGCAAGCGTCAGGTTGACGAAGGCTTTGATATTCAACCGGTCCACAAGTTGCAGCCAGGAATCGGACTGGTCCGGCAACGGGTCAGCTGGCAGGGAATCTGGGGACAAGCAGAGAGGGTCAGTCTCGGGGGCCTGGCCCAGCGGAGGGAAAGGACAAGGCCACCGGCACAGGCCATTCCAGGTAGCCCTCAGCTTACGGCCACAGTTGAGCCCAAAATTTCTGTCGTTGAGTGAGACATTTGCCCTAGTGAGTTTTGCATCATTTTATGACCTTTCTTGCCACGGTCGTTAAGCGAACCACTGCAGTTGGTATATGTTAGCAACCCAGTTGTTAAGTGAATCTGGTCGAAGGTAGCCAAAGAGGTTCATATGATCTCAGGACACAGGAATGGTCATAAATATATGAACCAGTTGCCGAACCTCTGAATTTGAATCAGACGATCATGGGGAATCGCGTGCAAAGGTCGTTAACTGTGAACAATGCCCATCAGTCACTTTTTTTTCAGGGCCGTTCTTATCTTTGAATGGTCACTGTTGTAAGTCGAGGACTCTACCTGTATTCAGGACATTTCCTTCTTGTTATAGTTGCCAATGTGGTTGGCTCTTAAACAGTATTTCCCTAGCTAAGATGCGTGGGCTTCAATTCCCAGAATTCCCAGCCAGCTCTGCTTAAACTTGTCCAAGTTGAACAACCCTAATCTAGTGATTTACAATGCTGGATAAGAAACAGGTCCATCCTGGGCTTGCTGGGCAATTTTGGGTTAACCTCTTCCCTACCTGGCAGGGTCGTTGTGCGAGAAAGTAGCCAGAAGAACACTATGGACCCTGCTGGTGGATTTACAAAGGGAGTTCTGATTTTACCAATGAATAAAACCCCAACCCTTTGGATAGCTTCAAATACTACGGGCTATGTTATCGCTGGCTTTTATTTTTCCCCAATCAGGTGCGTAACGCTGGTCAATCCACTCCTTGTTTTGTCTTTCTTTCTGACACTTTCTCTGCTATCATTCGAGATCGAATCTTTACTGCAGCCTCCTAAAAGATTATTCCCACCGTCTCCCTTTCACCAATGTCCCTCGAAAGGCATCAGCTGGTGTACAGGCAATCCTCAACTTGCAAGCATTTCTTTAGTGACCATTCAAAGTTACCACGGCACGGGAAAAAAGGGACTTAGGACTGTTTTTCACACTTAACGACCATTGCAGCATGCTTGAGATCATGTGTGATCAAAATTCAGACCATTGGCGACTGGTTCGTATTTATTGACCACTGCCATGTCTGGGTGGTGTCACGTGACTCCCCTTTTGCAACCTTCCGACAAGCAAAGTCAATGGGGGAAGCCAGACTTGCTTTACGACCGTGTTGCTCGCTTAACAGCCGCAGCGATTCCCTTATCAACGGTGGGAAGAAAGGTCGCAGCGTAAGTCAGGCACGTATTATCATGTTTGGTGGACATGTGACAAAGTAAAGAATTATTGGAAAAATAATACCTGGCTGGAAAAGATGTTGGGACACCATGTAGATGTTAAACCTGAACTGTTTATATATATATACTAGAATAAGGGATGCGGTGGCTCAGTGGGTTAGGACGCTGAGCTTGTCGATCAGAAGGTCGGCAGTTTGGCGGGTCCAATCCCGAGTGCCGCGTAGCAGAGTGAGCACCTGTTACTCGTCCCAGCTTCTGCCAACCTAGCAGTTTGAAAGCACGTAAAAATGCAAGTAGTAAAATAGGGACCACTACGGTGGGAAGGTAACAGCGTTCCGTGCACCTTTGGCGTCTAGTCATGCCGGCCACATGACCACGGAGACGTCCTCGGACAAGCACCGGCTCTTCGGCTTTGAAACGGAGATGAGCACCGGCCCCTAGAGTCGGAAACGACTAGCACGCATGTGCGGGGGAACCTTTACCTTTACCTATACTAGAATGCGCAGAAATGGACAGATTGACTATGAGACTGAAAGAAAAAGAAGAAACGGACTACTATCAAACTTGGGACTTATTTTATCGATGGCTAGAGGGAAGAATAAAGGGTTAGGAACGAAATATGTAACTAGAGAATGTAAACTCAGACAGCACTTGGTTGGAAAATTATTACTGAATGTGTGGGGAAAAAAAGCTAATAAAAACTCTTTCCTCTAGCCCAGGGGTAGGCAACCTCGGCTCTTTTATGACTCGTGGACTTCAACTCCCAGAATTCCTGAGTCAGCTATTCCACGAGTCATAAAAGAGCCGAGGTTGCCTACCCCTGCTCTAGCCATTTGTAGAATGACTCCCAAGTTTGCTAGTATTCTGTTTCTTCTTTATCTTTCAATCTCATAGTTAATCTGTCTATCTCTGCGCATTCCAATATTTTTTTAATTACTTCTTCCTCTGGTGGTACACCCTTCATTTTTCCAGTATTCCGCGAAGGCTATTCGTGCTGCTGTTGGGATGTGTAGAACCAAATATAAACTTTGTTTATTAATCTGGTATCATACCTAATAGAAAAAAGTTCCAGGATTAAATTCTACATGTTCTCCCAACGTTGTTTTCTAACCAGGCATGTATTTTTTTTCCCCCAATAAGCACGCTGGTTGAAAAAACTAACATAGGTATGCAAGGGAAAAAAAAACCTAATAAAATCTTTGTAAAAAAAAAAAAAAAAAACTTTTTTTTTAAAAAAAAGGTCGCAAAGTGGGGCAAAACTCACTTAACAACTGCCCTGTTTAGCGACAGAAATCTGGGCCTCGGCGAGATCTCCTGTAGCACAAGGCCAGATTTCTCATTTGCCACAAGTGAGAATGATGGTTTAAGCGTCCCGGCAAAGGGGAAGCAGAAGATGGTTTATTGTGCCAGCTCAGAGACTGTTCCCAAGCCCTGAATCTCCCTTTCAACCCCCCCCCCCCCGCTTTCTAGGACCCAAATGAGGTGACCCCCCCCAGTTCCCTTCAATTTGCATGATTGCTTAGATTTTATTCATGTCTTTTTCCCTCCCTCCCTCCCTCCTCCAATCCCCTTCTCTCTCTTTCTCTCTCTCTCTCCCTCCCTCTCTCAAAAAATAAAATGAGCAGCTCTCCCCCCTCCCCCCCCTTTTCTATGGTGGTGGGGGGGGCAAATATCCATTAGTTACCATAGAAACCCAAATAGCTGCAGGAGGGGCCCCTTTTGCAGCCTTCACAAAAGCAGCTGAGAAATCAATTTGTAGTACAAAGGATGAGAGTTCGGCAAAAGGAAGGAACAAGCTGGGATCTGTCCAGCCAGCTGGAGTCTCTTTGGCTTTCAAAAGTTGGGCTGTGCGTGGGGATTCCCGGCTGCAAAATCTGGAACCAACACTAGGTGGCAGTGCAGAGAAAGAGAGAGAAACTGGGGTCTGTCCGGGGCCATCTGGGGATGGGCCAGAGGTTTGCAGTCTAGGTGTTGAATTCTTAGCTGGGGAGTACATGTATGTCCTGATGGGCTAAGGCAAAGGTGGGAAACGATGGCCCTTTTGTGACTTGAGGACTTCAACTCCCAGAATTCCTGAGCCAGCATTGCTGGCTGAGGAATTCTGGGAGTTGAAGTCCACCAGTCATAAAGGGGGCCATAGTTCCCCATGCGGGCTGAGGAATTCTGGGAGTTGAAGTCCACCAGTCATAAAGGGGGCCATAGTTCCCTCACGCTGGCTGAGGAATTCTGGGAGTTGAAGTCCACCAGTCATAAAGGGGGCCATAGTTCCCCATGCGGGCTGAGGAATTCTGGGAGTTGAAGTCCACCAGTCATAAAGGGGACCATAGTTCCCCATGCGGGCTGAGGAATTCTGGGAGTTGAAGTCCACAAGTCATAAAGGGGCCATATTTTCCATGCTGGCTCAGGAATTCTGGGAGTTGGAGTCCACGAGTCATAAAAGGGCCAAGGTTGCTTACCCCTGGGCTAAGGCAAAGGTGGGAAACAATGGCCCTTTTGTGACCTGAGGACTTCAACTCCCAGAATTCCTGAGCCAGCATGGCTGGCTTAGGAATTCTGGAAGTCCACAAGTCATAAAATGGCCATGGTTCCTCCTTTCTGGGCTAAGATCTGGAGAAGGTTCACTGCTTGAGTTCAACGTGCAACAGAGGACATAGTGTCTTGCAAGTTCACATGATTTACACAGCTCCTAGGTTATCACATCCAGCTCACGTGTCGCATGTAACCAGAGAGCGCCAATGGACGTGTCCCCAAGAAGAGAAGTTGAAAAGACCTGCTCAGCCAGTTTGTCCAGAGTATATGGATCCAAACTACATGGGGATGTGGTGGATTGTAGTCTGGATTCCCGGGAGGGAGGGAGGGGGCTGCATTCCAGAGGGCCAAGAGGCAGCAAAGTTTAGATACAGGAAATTCTCATCCTACACTGCCATTCGTTTAATTTTAATTTAATTTAATTTTATTAAATTTATAACGGTTTAGGGACCGTTCAAAGTTTACAACAGCACATGACTGTCCTTCACACTTACCACCATGGTCACGTGATTTGGAAACTCGGCAACTGGCTCGTATTTATGACGGCTGCAGTGTCCCGGGGCCATGTGATCCCCTTTGGCGACCTTCTGACGAACTTCAATAGGGAAGCCAGATTCACTTTACAACCGTGTTACTCAACTTAACAGCTGTCGTGTTTCCCTTATCGACTGTGGCAAAAAAGGTCGTAAAACGGGGCAAAACTCAGTTAACAACCATCTCGCTTAGCAACAGACATTTTGGGCTGAATTGTGGATGTAAGCCAAGGACTAATTGTAGTTTGGTTGGGAGGAAGAGAGTCATGTCAGGATTGGCCTTCCGTAGAAATATATCTTTAATGATGCAAGTAGTTACTTTAATTTGGCAAGGATTCAGTCTTAATTTCTAAAGGAAACCGTGAAGAAGAAGCTCAGTATATCTGTCCTGGTTTTCGGAATTTTTGAACCCTGACAGACAGTCATAACTGCTGGCATCTTCCAGGCCTTCAACACCTACTTATGTCCTATTTGCTTATCAGCTACGTGATTCACTTAATGACTACGGCAAAAAATGTCCTAAAATCGAGCGCAATTCACTTAATGAATGCATCACTTCACAACTGCACGGAAGTCGCGAAGTCCCAATTGTCGTCATAAGTTGAGCACCACCTGTATCCACCTGGTTATTTTTTCACACATGGAACCCAGACGAATTCTCCCTAGTTTTACGCATGGCTATTGCTTGTCGGAAGGTTGCAAAAAAGGGAGGACCAGAGCCTGAGACACTGCAACCGTCGTAAATATGAGTCCGTTGCCACGCGTCTGAGTTTTGATCAGGTGACAGTGAGGAGGAATGCGGCAGTGGCTGTAGGTAGGAAAAAGGCTCACTTTTTGGAGTGCTGTTTTGTAACTTCGAACGGTCACTAAACAAGCTGTTGTAAGTCGAGGATGGCCTGTATGCTTATGTTTTGAAAATTGTCCTGCCATCTCCATCCTGTCTGTGTGAAATGATCCTTGCTAGTGGGAGCAGAAAAGGTTGCACCAATCCAGTGTTTCTCAACCTGAGCAATTTTATGAGGTACGGACTTCAACTCCCAGAATTCCCCAGCCAGCAAAGCTGGCTGGGGAATTCTGGGAGTTGAAGTCCGTACCTCATAAAATTGCTCAGGTTGATAAAAACTGGCCCAACCTTTAAGGAGACCTCATAGAACATTTGTCTGGAGACCTCCTACTCCTTCTCCTACCATCTCCTTACCCAGATCCGCCAGCTCTACGTGGCCGAGCACGTACAAGCCGCTTTTCTTGAGGTCGTTGATGAAGCGAATGAGCTGGAGGGAGGTCCGTGGATTCCGCACCATCAGCAACACTTGGGGGCGCCAAAATTTGACGTGTTCTTTGCGGCTGTCCAACAGCAGCAGGTACTTGCGGACCTGGGTGCGAAAGAAGCCCGAGAGTTAGATGGAAAAAAAAGGGGCAAATCCCAAACTTGCTCAGGAATCTTTTCCTCTAGATCAGGGGTCCCCAACCCCCAGGGCCGTGGACTGGTACCGGTTCGCGGCATGCCAACAACCGGGCCGCACAAACAAGCAAAGCCCCATCTGCGGGATGCAGGCAGCACACAAAACCACACGCTCTCCAGTCTGCGGAAAAACCTCTCTCCATGTAACTAGTCCCTGGTGCCCAAAAGGTTGGGGACCTCTGCTCTAGATCCGTATTTCTCAACATCTGGAATTTTAAGACGTGTGGACTTCAACTCCCAGAATTCCCCAGCCAATATGGCTGGCTGGGGAATTCTGGGACTTGAAGTCCACACGTCTAAAAGTTCCCATAAGCTGAGAAACACTGATCTGGGTGGACTCAACCCCAGCTACCACCCAGGCTGGGGATGATGGGAGCTGTGGTCCCAGTGTCCTTGCTCTGCAATTTCAACAGGTAGAAGAATCCCAATCAAGTTTATTTACAACTTCTGCAGGGGATTCAAGACAACATTTTTGCCAGAGCAAAGCTAGTCCTCGACTTACAAAAGTTACAATGGGACTGAAAAAAGCGACTTATGTTTTTCAGACTAATGACCGCTGCAGCACACACACACCCCGGGTCACGTGATCAAAATTTGGACGCCTGAGAAACTGGTTCATGGTTATGATGGTCGCAGTGTCTTGGAGTCATGGGATCCTGGACTTTGCTAAATGAACTGCTGTTAAGACGAGGATTACCTCACATCACATCTCACCAAGTTTCACCCCCTTTTTGGGGGTTCACCCAGACCAGGGGTAGGCAACCTCGGCTCTTTTATGACTCATGGACTTCAACTCCCAGAATTCCTGAGCCAGCATGGCTCAGCTTGGAAACCTCTCCCTTTCCCCTCAGCGTGGCTGGCTGAGGAATTCTGGGAGTTGAAGTCCACGAGTCATAAAAGAGCCAAGGTTGCCTACCCCTGACCTATACTATCTCAAACAAGTGACTGTCCAGTCCAGAGATAGGCAACCTTGGCTCTTTTACAACTCGTGGGCTTCAATTCCCAGAATTCCTGAGCCAGCATGGCTCAGCTTGGAAACCTCTCCCTTTTCCCTCAGCATGACTGGCTCAGGAATTCTGGGAGTTGAAGTCCACAAGTCATAAAGCGGCCTAGGCCTAGGTCAGGTGTAGGCAACCTTGGCTCTTTTATGACTGGTGGACTTCAACTCCCAGAATTCCTCAGCTGACATGGCTCAGCTTGGAAACCTCCCTTTCCCCTTAGCATGGCTGCCTCAGGAATTCTGGGAGTTGAAGTCCATGAGTCATAAAAGAGCCGAGGTTGCCTATCCCTGACCCAGACCCATAAGCCAAGCCAACAGGCTGAGTTCACCCCGATAAATACACACTACGGCAGGTCCTCGACGTACGACCACCAGTGAGCCCAGATTTTCTGTTGCTACGTGAGACGTTTGTGAAGTGAGTTTTGCCCCATTTTAAGACCTTTCTTGACACAGTTGCGAGGGGAATCACTGCAGTTGTTAAGTTAATGACACGGTTGTTAAGTGAATCTGGCTTCCTCATTGACCTTGCTTGTGAGAAGGTGGCAAATGGTGATCACAGGACCCCGGGACACTGTGACCGTCATAAATATGAGTCAGTTGTCAAGTCTCTGAATTTTGATCCCAGAACTGCGGGAATGCTACAACGGTCATAAGTGCGAAAAATGGTCATAAGTCACTTTTTTCAGTGCCCTGGCAACTTCAAATGGTCACTAAATGAACTGTTGTAAGTCGAGGACTACCTGCAGAGCAGAGGTCTTTTGGGCACCAGGGACCGGTGCCATGGACAGAGGTTTTTCCACGGACCAGAGGGTGTGTGTGGTTTTGTGTGCTGCCTGCATCCCGCGGAGGGGGCTTTGCTTGTTTGTGCGGACCGGTTGCTGGCAGGCTGCGGCCCGGTACTGGTCCATGGATCAGGGGTTGGGGACCCCTGCTGTACAGGACTAATCCAAAAGAAGCAACGGATGGAAAGTCATCAAGGAGAGAAGCAACTTAGAACTAAGGAGAAACTTCCTGACGGTTAGAACAATGAACCAGTGGAACTCCTTGCCTCCAGAAGCGGTGAATGCTCCAACACTGGACGTTTTTCAGAAGAGACTGGACAGCCAGTTGTCTGAAATGGTGTAGGTAGGGCAAGGCTTTTCAACCTTTTCACCCATTGTACCACTTTTAGGATATGGCAACATCCCAGTACCACCAGTCGCCCTAGCAAGGTGTCAAAAACTTAATGACCTCCCCCCCTCCAAAAAAGGAAAAAAGTGATGAAGTACAGGTAGTCCTCAACTTACAACAGCTCGCTTAGTGACTTTTTGAAGTTACAACGGCACTGAAAAAAGCCGAGCAAGACCACAGCCGAGCAAGACACCTGCCTGCCCACCCGGTGGCGCTCTTCCTCCTGTCCGAGGTTTGCATTGTTGGGAGCATTTCTGTTCAGGATTGGCAGCGGGGGTGGGGTGGGGGGTGTTTGTTTTTTATTCCTCCCCCCCCCGTCTGCTGGGTGTTTGCAGCAGGTTTTGGTCACTTCACATGACCCTGGGACGCTGTGACCGTCATAAATATGAATCAGTTGCCAAGCGTCTGAATGTAAATCACAAGACCCTGGAGATGCTGCCACATTCCAGCTGATCGGCGCTTCTTCTGGGCTCAGCGGAAGCGCCGGGATCAGTGCTGAGCTCCAGCTGGATCCTGGTGCTGATCCTGGCGCTTCCGCTGAGCCCTGACAGCCCTGCAGCTCCAGCCGTCTCTCGCTCAGGCTTGTGCGGTGCTGCCACCGGTTCAGCTCATTCCCCTCCCCCGCTACCAATTTTCTAGGATGGTCGCGTACCACCTGCCAGGTGCCAAAGTACCACAGGTGGTACCCGTACCACTGGTTGAAAAGCCCTGGACCAGAAGACCTCCAAAGTCTCTTCCAACTTTATTATTGCTGTTATTATGAAAAATAATCAAATTTATGAAGGGGGATGCCTGCAGCTGCTTCTAAGTAAGAAAGGTTTAATCCGCAGCTACAATCCGGGTTCGATTTCCGACCATTTGCCTCCGGTCCTCGCTGGGGTCCTCCTCTTGGCTGGCTGCTTTGCAAACCAGCCAGGTAAGGAAGATAGATGGAACTCAATAGCTGCCTGTCGGGTCCTGCATTAGTTGGAGGAAATGGCGCCCGAGCACCCCGCCTGGCAGTCTATGGGTGGGCGTGGGGTGGAGGTGGATAAAGACGGGTGCAAGCCACTTGACAGCACCGTATGCCGGAGTTTCTGCCTGGGCGGGCGAGAGATGACTGGCGGTGCCCCCCGTCTGACTCCACCGCAGCTGCCGGCTTGGCAGCAGGAGGCAGGGAAGGAGAGAAAGAGACGGGTGCCCATTACCCAACCAACAAGTTGCGTTGCTAGATGGGCAAGCTGTGCCCGGCCTTGGGTTCAAGAGGCCAAGCTGATCTCGTTCTTCCCTAGCTGTGTGGTTGGTCCAGAAGGGAAGGATGTGGGCATCGTTGATTTCTGCCTTGTAAGGGAAGTTCAGTGGCCTTCCAGGGAAATCTCAGTGTTTTGCTTTAAATTCTTGATTTCCCTTACTCTCTCAGGGCCTGTTTGGGACCCTTATGGCACTCGTTCTTCTGGCTTCTTCTTCTTCCCTTCTTTCCCCCATTTCCCCCCCCTCCCTTCCCTTTCCTTCTTCCCTCTTTCCATCTTCCTTCCTTCCTTCTTCTCCCTCCTCTCCCTTCTTTCTTTCTTCCTTCCTTCTCCTCCCCTCCCTTCTTCCTTCCTTCCTTCTTCCTCCCCTCCCTTCTTTCCTCCCTTCTTGCTTCCTTCCTTCCTTCCATACTTCCTTCCTTCTCCCTCCCCTCCCTTCTTTCCTCCCTTCTTCCTTCCTTCCTTCTCCCTCCCCTCCCTTCTTCCTTCCTTCCTTCCTTCCTTCCATACTTCCTTCCTTCTCCCTCCCCTCCCTTCTTCCTTCCTTCCTTCCTTTCATACTTCCTTCCTTCTCCCTCCCCTCCCTTCTTCCTTCCTTCCTTCCTTCCTTCCTTCCTTCCATACTTCCTTCCTTCTCCCTCCCCTCCCTTCTTTCCTCCCTTCTTCCTTCCTTCCTTCTCCCTCCCCTCCCTTCTTCCTTCCTTCCTTCCTTCCTTCCTTCCTTTCATACTTCCTTCCTTCTCCCTCCCCTCCCTTCTTCCTTCCTTCCTTTTCCCTCCCCTCCCTTCTTCCTTCCTTCCTTCCATACTTCCTTCCTTCTCCCTCCCTTCCCTTCTTCCTTCCTTCCTTCCTTCTCCCTCCCCTCCCTTCTTCCTTCCTTCCTTCCTTCCTTTCATACTTCCTTCCTTCTCCCTCCCCTTCCTTCTTCCTTCCTTCCATACTTCCTTCCTTCTCCCTCCCCTCCCTTCTTTCCTCCCTTCTTCCTTCCTTCCTTCTCCCTCCCCTCCCTTCTTCCTTCCTTCCTTCCTTCCTTCTCCCTCCCCTCCCTTCTTCCTTCCTTCCTTCCTTTCATACTTCCTTCCTTCTCCCTCCCCTCCCTTCTTCCTTCCTTCCTTCCTTCCTTCCTTCCATACTTCCTTCCTTCTCCCTCCCCCTCCCTTCTTTCCTCCCTTCTTCCTTCCTTCCTTCTCCCTCCCCTCCCTTCTTCCTTCCTTCCTTCCTTCCTTCCTTCCTTCCTTCCTTCCTTTCATACTTCCTTCCTTCTCCCTCCCCTCCCTTCTCCCTCCCCTCCCTTCTTCCTTCCTTCCTTCCATACTTCCTTCCTTCTCCCTCCCCTCCCTTCTTCCTTCCTTCCTTCCTTCTCCCTCCCCTCCCTTCTTCCTTCCTTTCATACTTCCTTCCTTCTCCCTCCCCTTCCTTCTTCCTTCCTTCCATACTTCCTTCCTTCTCCCTCCCCTCCCTTCTTTCCTCCCTTCTTCCTTCCTTCCTTCTCCCTCCCCTCCCTTCTTCCTTCCTTTCATACTTCCTTCCTTCTCCCTCCCCTCCCTTCTTTCCTCCCTTCTTCCTTCCTTCCTTCTCCCTCCCTCCCTCCCTTCCTTCCTTCCTTCCTTCCTTCCTTCCTTCCTTCCTTCCTTCCTTCCTTCCTTCCTTCCTTCCTTCCTTCCTTCCTTCCTTCCTTCCATACTTCCTTCCTTCTCCCTCCCCTCCCTTCTTCCCTCCCTTCCTTCCTTCCTCCCTCTCTCTTTCCTTCCTTCCTTTCCTTTCCCTTAGTCCCTTCCTCTTTCCTTTCTTTTCTTTCCTCCCCCCCTCCCCCGCTCTCCCTTTCTTTCCTCCTGGATCTCCCATTTCCAACCAGGGCCTGCCTTATCTTCGTCTTCTCCTTCCCCAAATGACCTGGAAGCTCAAAAAGGCACCGGAAGGCCGCTTTGCTTCCCTGTCTCGGATTATTTTCTCTCCGCCTTCCTCTCTGCTCTGTATAAATTTATGCAAAGGCCTTCCTTTAAAAAAAAAACCAAAAAAAAAAAAAAACCCCCACGTAACAACCCGAACACTGCTGCAGACGTGTGATGGAAATGACATTAAAAAATAAGAATCGGGGGTGGGTGGGTGGGTGGGAAAGAGCTGAGCATATCCGGGTGGACCGAGTCGCCCTTCCTTGCTTCCCCCGCCGCCGCCAAGGCTCTTCTTATGATCTCACAACCAGGCCAGAATTGTGGACTTGGAGGCTGGCCAGGATCTCTTCAAACCTGGCGCTGCCGGCTTTGTTCAGAGCCCTCCGTTGTTCCCAACAGACAGCTGTCCAGCCTCGGTTGGAGATCTGCAGCCCGAGAAGGCTGCCTGGCTCTCTAGCTAATTGCTTCTATTGTCCTGGTCCTTATCCTCAAAATGTTCCTTATAGCGTCCAGCTGGACTCTGTTGTGACTCAGGGCCAGCATGTGGGTCCGACAGCCGTCTCCGATGTATCGGATGACTCAGACGAGGGGAGGAGGGAAACGAACCGGCTGATGATGGCTTGGAGGCTTCGCAGAGCCCCCAGCCGGGGACCTCTTCTCAGCTGCGTGAGCCCGAGAGTGCAGAGGATGATGACCCACAGCTGGCCCTGTTCAAGGACGCCCGACGCAGGAGGCAGTCGAGCAGGAACAAACAAAGAAAGACTGCGGGACTCCTCGGGAGGAGGCACAGGGAGACCACGCCCTGAGCTCTCTATAAAAGGAGTGTTTTGGGGAGGGGCTGGTTGCTGAAAGCAACTTTTCCGCTTGAGAAGACAAGCTCTAGTGTTTTTGTTAACTGCGTAATAAATCTTGGCAGATGCCTTTTAGCCTTGGACGCTCTCCAGTCTCTTCTTTCTGAATAGGGGTTTGCCTTATTACAAGGCCAGAAGAGGGCTGGTTCAGAACAGTCTCTCCCAACTTGCAGATGCCCCCCCCCCCACACCCTATTTAACTACTAGTCCTTCAGAGCAGGAGTACAGAACCAGCCTCAGCTTTAGTTCTCCAGGTCATGGAAATTTAGCTGCAGGTCACTCCTCGACTTACAACAGTTCATTTAGCAACCGTTCAAAGTTACGACGGCACTGAGAAAGGCGACTCAGGGCCGCTTTTGACACTTACAACTTCTTTCCTTCCTTCCTTCCTTCCTTCCTTCCTTCCTTCCTTCCTTCCTTCCTTCCTTCCTTCCTTCCTTTTCTTTCTTTTTCTTTTCTTTCTTTCTTTCTCTCTCTCTCTCTTTCTTTCCCCGTGGTTCACCTGATCAGAATTCGAACGCTTGGCAACTGACTCGTATTTATGATGGTCGCAGTGTCCCCCCCTGGGTCACGCGATCCCCTTTTTGCGACCTTCGCCAAGCAAAGTCACCGGAGACGCCAGATTCACTGAACGACCGTGGGACTAACTTAACAGCGGCAGCGATTTGCTTAACCGCCGGGGCAAGACAGGTTGTAAAAATGGAGCAAAATTGACTGAGCAACTATCTCAATTAGCAATAGAAATCTGGGCCTCCGCTGTGGTCGTAAATCAAGGACATTGGAGAAATCCTAGGAATGAACTGCCTTGGGATAAAAAAATATGGAGCCAGCTGATGGCCTTGGGCAGGGGTAGGCAAACTTGGCTCTTTTATGACTCCTGGACTTCAACTCCCAGAATTCCTGAGCCAGCATGGCTCAGCTTGGAAACTTCTCCCTTTCCCCTCAGCATGGCTGGCTCAGGAATTCTGGGAGTTGAAGTCCACAAATCTTACTAGACCAGGGGTAGGCAACCTTGGCTCTTTTATGGACTCGTGGACTTCAACTCCCAGAATTCTTGAGCCAGCTATAGCTCAGCTTGGAAACCTCTCCCTTTCCCCTCAGCGTGGCTGGCTCAGGAATTCTGGGAGTTCCAGTCCACAAATCTTACTGGCAACCTTGGCTCTTTTATGACTTGTGGACTTCAACTCCCAGAATTCCTGAGCCAGCCACACTGAGGGAAAAGGGAGAGGTTTCCAAGCTGAGTCATGCTAGCTCAGGAATTCTGGGAGTTGAAGTCCATGAGTCATAAAAGAGCCAAGGTTGCCTACGCCTGGCCTTGGGCTTCTGCTTCACCAACCTTGGGTAGGCCTCAAGCTCTCAAAATCAAAACTGGCCATAATTTCTCTTTCCTTTCTGCAGAGCTCCAGATACGACCTCCTTTGCTCTCTCTGTGTGTGTGTATGTGTGTGTGTGTGTATGTGTGTGTGTGTAAAGATCTGTGTCTGTGTTTGTGTGTGTGTGTGCGGCAGGAACAAAAAAGCTAATACAATCCTAGATTGTATAAACAGAGGCATAGAATCAAAATCTCGTGAAGTATTAGTACCGCTTCAATAATAATAATAATAAAGTTGGAAGGGACCATGGAGGGCATCTAGTCCAACCCCCTCCTTTATAAAGCCTTAGTAAAGCCACACCTGGAATCCTGCATCCAGTTTTGGTCACCACATTACAAAAAAAGATGTCAAGACTTTGGAAGAAGTACAGAGAGGAGCAACTACAATGAGTAAAGGCCTGAAGGCTAAAACATACGAAGAACGGCTGTGGGACTTGGGTTTGGCCAGTCTAGAGAAAAGAAGGACTGGGAGGGGGGACATGATAGCAGTGTTCCTGTATCTGAGGGGCTGCCCCAAAGAAGAAGGGGTCACATTATTCTCCAAAGCACCTGAGGGCAGGACAAGAAACGAGGGTTGGAAACTAAGCAAAGAGAGAAACAACCTGGAACTAAGGAGAAACTTCCTGACACGGAGGACAATTAACCAGTGGAACAGCTTGCCACCAAAAATCGTGGTTGCTCCATCACTGGAGGTTTTTAAGAAGAGACTGGACAGCCATTTGTCTGAAATTGCATAGCCGAGGTTGCCTACCCCTGGTATAGGGTCTCCTGCTGGAGCAGGGGGTTAGACTAGAAGACCTCCAAGGTCCCTTCCAGCTGTATTCTGATGGATTGATCTCCACGCGCTCTGAGCCCTGCCAAGTCAGTGCAAAAGGAATCTCAGGGTTCACTCGCACATTTACGGTTTTGTCGTTTTTTTTTTTTTTTTGGTCTGCTAACATTTGTCTTCACTACCGGCAACAACTGTATTTCATCAGCCTCCGTCAGGTCACATCACCCTGGCTAAGTAAACCGTTATTCCCTAGATTTATTCCCCTTGAAGCTCGGCAGAGAATCTCAGGTTACTGCAATCGTTCCACCCGCCCCGGGTGGGTCTCAGCTCTTGATTGCCTGCAATCTGTCACTGCCTCTCGTCCCGGTCCCGTCACTGCCAGGAGCTAAGATATTAAAAAGAGAGAAATCCCCAAGTGGCATTTGCGAGATTTGCTGCTCTCCGCCTGCTCTGGGCCTCTTTTTCAATCTTGTTGGGAAAACTCCCAGTCCCGATCCACAAAGTGACCTCTTGTGCAGATAGGGCTCTGACTACAGCCACTTGGAGGTCCATGGAGGGGGGGGGGTTGGTGGAGTTTTAAATAGGGCTCCAACTAATACATTTAGAAGAGTGGAGGGGGGCACACTTGGAAGACTGCCTGCAGTTTTGGTCACCACGCTATAAAAAAGACTGTTGAGACTCTGGAAAGAGTGCAGAGAAGAGCAGCAAAGAGGATCAAGGGACTGGAGGCTAAAACATGTCAATGGAACGGTTGCAGGAATTGTGTTTTGCCTAGTTCAGGGATCTGCAACCTTGACAACTTTAAGACTTGAGGACTTCAGCTCCCAGGATCCTGGCTGAGCAATTCTGGGAGCCGAAGTCCACAGGTCTTACAGTTGTCAAGGTTGCAGACCCCTGGTTTAGTTTAATGAAGAGAAGGACTAGAGGGCACATGACAGAAGCGTTCCAATATTTGAGGGGCTGCCCCAAAGAAGAGGGAGTCAAGCTATTCTCCAAAGCGCCTCAAGGCAGAAGAAGAAGCAATGGATGGAAGCTAATCAAGGAGAGAAGCAACCTAGAAGTAAAGAGAAACTTCCTGACAGTGAGAACAATTAACCAGTGGAACAACCTGCCTCCAGAAGTTGTGGATGCTCCAATACTGGAGTTTTTTTGGGAACAGATTGGACAACTCTTTGTCTGAAATGGTACATAGGGTCTCCTGCTTGAGCAGAGAGTTGGACTAGAAGACCTCCAAGGTCCCTTCCAACTCTTGTTATTCTGTTAAACAGCAGAAATTTCATTTCTGTAGAGCGTGCACAGTCTTACTGCGCTGAGGTAACTCAGGAGTAAATACAGTAAACAGTGGTCTATATTAAATGGTGGTTTATATTACACTGTCTACCATATACAGTAGGAACAAATTACATACACATGGTAATACAGTTACAACAGGAAACGGGAGAGAGAGAGAGAGAGAGAGAGAGAGAGAGAGAGAGAGAGAGAGAGAGAGAGAGAGAGAGAGAGAGAGAGGAGAGAGAGAGAGAGAGAGAGAGAGAGAGAGAGAGAGAGAGAGAGAGAGAGAGAGAGAGAGGAGAGAGAGAGAGAGAGAGAAAATGAGAGAGACTCCAGCAAAGCCTTCCCTTTTATACTCAGGCTCTTAAAGGAAGACAGACCCTGCTTGCTCTTAAAAAGACACAGACACAGAACCTGCTGAGTCATTCTTATCATTGCATCATCCGGCCTTACATTACATCAGCTGGTTGGCCTTTAAATCATTACCCTGACAATTTCTTTTGTGACTTTGTTTGGAATGAAGGTGGCACCCTGGTTGTGTGGCTCTGGGTTGTTGCAATGGGACTTGTGCAATAGGACTTTCCACAGCTCTGGATGTCTCTCCGTGATGCTCCAAATATTTTGGGCATCTGATGCTCCCAAAAAGACCCTCCGGATGGTATAAACGTGGCTTTGATCTCTGACCCTTGAAAGCAGCCGTGTCTTCTCTCTGGGATTGATTGACAGGGCTGCTTTAAAAAGCTGCTGCGCTTGCAGTTATGAGCCTGCCGTTTCCTTAGTCAGAAGTGGGAACGCGATGCACAAGACAGCAACTCTGGGCATAGTTTAGCGCTGAGAGGGAGGGAAGCTCATAATGTGTTGTGTCTGCGAAAGCAATCAAAATTGTCTGGTGTGACCTCCTGTGAGAGGTACGTGCCAGAAGAAGAAGGAAAAAGTCTGGTGGGGGAGTCTGGAGATTGAAGTCCACACATTTTAAAGTTCCCAGTTTGAGAAACACCGATCTATAGGTAGTCCCCAAGTTGCAACAGTTTGTTTAGTAGCCACTCGCTAAATGACACTGAAAAAAGCAACTTGTGACTATTTTTGACAGGGTTGTTGCAACGACCTCATGATTACATGATCAAAATTCAGACACTTGGCAATTGACTCATATTTATGACCGTGGCCACGTCCTAAGGTCTTGTGATTTCCCCCTTTGCCACCTTCTGACGAGCAAAGCCAAGGGAGAAGCCAGAGTCACTTAACAACCGTGTTCCTAACTTAACAACTGCAAGGATTTGCTTAAGCATCGTGGCAAGACAGGTCGTACAACGGGGATAAACTCGCTTAACAATTTTCTCACTTAGCAAGAGAAATTTGGGGCTCAGTTCGGGGCCGTAAGTTGAGGACCACCTATATATTGCCTCATAGTATCAACCTTGTGAACTCTCAAGCTTCCTCCTTCCGCTATGCATTCAAGATGGACAGTGATTAATATTTATATGTCACTTATATGTAAAGGATGTAGGTCTACACGTATGTTGTATATAGTGTGTTTAAACGTGTTATGTAGGTGTACACTTTGAGAGCAACTAAATTTAATTTTTAATGTGTGCCATTGTGCCCACAGTAAAAAATGACAATAAAGCTATCTATCTATCTATCTATCTATCTATCTATCTATCTATCTATCTATCTATCTATCTATCTACCTACCTATCTTGATCTATCTAGCTATCATTTCTATCTGTATCTATTATCTATCTCTATTTCATCATCTATCATATCTATCTATCCATCCATCTGTCCATATCTATCTCTCTATCTCTCTATCTCGATCTAGCTATCTAGCTATCATTTCTGTATATATTATCGATCTCTATCTCACAATCTATCATATCTATCTATCCATCCGTCCATCTATCTGTACATCTGTACGTCCATATCTATCTATCTATCTATCTATCTATCTATCTATCTATCTATCTATCTATCTATCTATCTATCTATCTGTCTACCTACCTATCTATCTATCTTGATCTATCTAGCTATCATTTCTATCTGTATCTATTATCTATCTCTATTTCATCATCTATCATATGTATCTATCCATCTATCCATCCATCTGTCCATATCTATCTATCTATCTATCTATCTATCTATCTATCTATCTATCTATCTATCTATCTATCTATCTATCTATCTATCTCGATCTAGCTATCTAGCTATCATTTCTGTATATATTATCTATCTCACAATCTATCATATCTATCCATCCGTCCATCTATCTGTACATCTGTACGTCCATATCTATCTATCTATCTATCTATCTATCTATCTATCTATCTATCTCATTCTCTCTCTCTCTCCCCCCCCTCTCTCTACCTACCTACCTATCCTCCATGGCGGCTTTGCCCTGTGTTAAGGGCAAGAGAGCTTAACCCACAAGGCCTCTAATAATGAGGCCCTTCACAAGATGCCCGGAATGGACGGCCTGGCATTGCTAGCCAAATGCCAGGCAAAATGTCTGATCAAACAATCTGATCTGCCCCCAGGAGAGCTCTGGCTTTGCCAGCCAGTGCAGGGAAACAGCAGCTGGCTAATAAGACTCTTCCATTAAACCCCTAACTAGAGCTTTTAAATGTCGGTTTTATGACACCCAAATTAAAAGGCTGGCCCTGGGCAACAGGCCCAGTTTGCAGGAGCTGGGCACGGTTCCCGGGGAAAGGCGGAAGGCGGGGATCACACCAGCTGGAAGGGCGAGCCGGCTGCTCGAAGGGTGATGCAGAAACAGAAGAGACCCCAGCGCAGGAAGCAGATCCAAATTCGGAATGTTGTTATTATATCGGAAAAATTAATCTCCAATAAGGATGACCACCTGCTCCGGCATTGGCAATTGAGCAACTGGAGGGGCGAGGGGCCAAGTGGATGGAGATGGTGAAACCTCCTCCTCCTAACCAAATGAAATCCAATGGTGAAAAAAGTAAGGTTCTACATTTAGGCAAGAAAAACCAAATGCGCAGGTATAGTACAGGGCAGTGATGGCGAACCTTTTAGAGACCGAGTGCCCAAACTGCAACCCAAAACCCACTTATGTATCATTGGGTGCTGGGTGGGCGTGGCCCATTGGGTGGGCGTGGCTGCAGTAGTAACAGCAGACTGGGTGAGACTAAAAAGTTCAATCAATCGATTTCGACTTTGCGAATCTTTTTTTCCCCCGCGAGAAGTTGAAATTGATTGATTGAAGCTTTTTTTTTTTTGCACATGAGCCGAGGCCTAAAGTGAAAAGGTTTTATAAAACCCAGCTGAAGGCCTAGGACTGGGGCAACAGCGCGCGTGCCCACGGACAGGCTCTGCGTGCCACCTGTGGCATGCGTGCCATAGGTTCGCCACCACGGGTATAGGGGGGTACCTTGCTCAATAGTAGTGACTGTGAGAGGAATCTCAGAGTCCTAGTGGACAATCACTTAAACATGAGCCAGCCGTGTGCTGCAGCTGCCAAAAAAGCCAACACAGTGCTGGGCTGCATTAACAGAGGGATAGAATCAAGGTCACGTGAAGTGTTAATACCGCTTTACGAGGCCTTGGAAAGGCCACACTTGGAATACGGCATCCAGTTTTGGTCACCACGATGTAAAAAAGATGTTGAGACTCTAGAAAGAGTACAGAGAAGAGCAGCAAAGATGATCAGGGGACTGGAGGCTAAAACATATAAGGAACGGTTGCAAGAACTGGGTATGTCTAGTTTAACAAAGAGAAGGACGAGGGGAGACATGATAGCAGTCTTCCAATATCTCAAGGGCTGCCCCAAAGAAGAGGGAGTCAAGCTCTTCTCCAAAGCACCCGAAGGCAGGACAAGAAGCAGCAGATGGAAAGTAATGAAGGAGAGAAGCAACCTAGAAATAAAGAGGAATTTCCTAACAGCGAGAACAATTAACCGGTGGAACAACTTGCCTCCAGAAGTTGTAGCTACTCCAACACTGGAGGTATTTAAGATTAGACTGTCTGAAATGGTAGAGGGTTTCCTGCCTGAGCAGGGGATTGGACTAGATAACCTCCAACTCATATGTTTGTTTCCTCTTTGGCCAGCACAGGTTACTGCAGGGTGGACAAAAACGTCAAGATGGCGGCTTCTGGACCGCTTGCTCAATAGTGGATGCTTCCCACTAGTTAAGAGGTCTCCACTGTGAATTTGGATGCTGGATGTTCAACCTGCTGTCATTACAGGTAGTCCTGGACCTACGACCACAATTTCTATTGCTAAGCGAGACGGCTGTTAAGTCAGTCTGATCCCATCTTATGACCTTCCTTGCCACCGTTGTTAAGTGGATCCCTGCGGCTATTCAATTGGTCACACCGTTGTTAAATGAATCTGGCTACCCCTATTGACTTTCCTTGTCCGAAGGTCGCAGAAGGGGATCACGTGACCCGGAGGGACGCTGCGACCGTTGTAAATGCGAGTCGCTTGCCGAGCCTCCACACTTCGATCACGTGACCACGTGCAACGGTCGTGGGGAAAAGGGTCCTAAGTCACTTTTTTTCAATGCCGTCGTAACTTACTAAGCGAATGTGTCAACGCTGCGAACGTCGGATGTTTTTGCTTTGACAACAGATGGAAATGTAGCCATTTTTCCCCCTTTCGCTTTTAGAATTAGATGATGCTGGGCGGGGGGGGAATGTGAATGAGAGTCTAGCTAGACATAGCAACACTAAACGTAGCGTGAGAATCAAGGTGACTGAGCTCTGAGCTGATAAAGAATTGGCGGGCTGGAGAGGAAGCCCTCGCTTCAAGCTAATTGGGGAATGTGATTTGTGACTATTAATTGGAGGAGGGAATTGCGCTTTGATACTAGGTGCTGGGGGGAGGGGAACTCCGTTTTTGGCTTCAATTATGTAAGTGCCGATGCCATGCTACTCAAATAAAGATTCTTTGAGGTAAACAATGCCTCGAAGTTCTTTGAAGAGTTTCATCTGTCGGAACCATGACACCACCATTTCGACCAGCTCATCTGTCTGGAACAGTGCTTCTCAACCTTGACAGCTTGAAGACAGGTGGACGTCAACTCCCAGAATTCCCAAGCCAGCCATGCTGGCTGGGGAATTCTGGGAGTTGACGTCCCCCTGTCTTCAAGCTGTCAAGGTTGAGAAGCACTGGTTTAGAAGAAGCCGCATTGCCGGCTTCATCTGCTGGTTGAATCTGATTTAAGGGGGGTGGGGGCAAGAATAATACAGAAGACAGATGACGGACGGCGGCTGGAAAAAGCACCTTTAGAAATATCTGAGGAATTCCTGTCCGGATATGGAATCATCCACAGTCCAGGAAGAAACGCTGTGCTCTCCTTGAGTTAGCTGATCTCTAGCTTCGGAGAGAAAAGGCTTCGGGCCCCAAATGGCTGCCCAGTCCCAGAAGGCAAATTAAAAACACCCAAAAGGCCGAACTAAAATGGTGGGTCGATGGGCAGTGAGATAGGCAAGAAACTGCTTGACGGATCAAGAGGAACAACCTCCATAGGCTGGAGAAAAACTGACATCAAACAGAGGCATCTTAATTAGGAGATGGCAAAAAGAAACGGAAGGAGTCAGATGTCTTGGCAGAAGATTTTAAAAAAATAAATAAAAAGTCTATCTATCTATCTATCTATCTATCTATCTATCTATCTATCTATCTATCTATCTATCATCTCTCCCTCTTTATCCATCCATATATCCTTCTATTCCTTTATCTATTCCTCTTTCTCTCCATCCATGTATCCTTCTATTCATTCATCCATCCAGCCATTCATTCCTTTCTCTCTATTATCTTTCTTTCTCTCCATCCATATATCTCTCTACCTATTCCTTTATCTATTCCTTTCTTTCTTTCTCTTTCTTTCTTTCCTCTCTCTCTCTCTCCATCCTTGTATCCCTTTATCTATTCACTATCTATCCTATCCTATCCTATCCTATCCTATCCTATCCTATCCTATCCCTTAAAACTTTAAAAAAAGAAATATAATAGCTAACACAAACTACTATAAACTAAGAAAGAAAGAAAAAAAGGAAGAAATCAGAGAAAAAGCTAAATGTGCAAGAAAAGGGGAAAAAGATGCCAAAAAAGCAGCTACCAATATTCTTCACACGGAAATTGACAACTCGCCACGGCTAACTTGCCAGGGCAAACTCACTGTGGGACCATTCAAGAATACAATTTAATTTATTTAAAATAATTTTAAAAATGTTGTAATTTAAATTCGCTCCCTCCTTTGGCATCCTTTCTTTAATGATCCTATTCCACCATTTCTCCGATATTAATATAACTCTTGTCCCGTGGCGTGTTAACCGCAGTGAGTTGGCTATGGCTAGTGTGCTAGACCTTTCTTCACAGCATTATAAGTGCAGGAGAGAAATCTCCCGGTTGCTGTTTAAGTCACAGAAAAGCAACTTGCAGAAATGAAAAAACAATCATATGCAGCAGGGGTCTTCAGACATGGCCCTTTGATGATTTGTGGACTTCAACTCCCAGAATTCCTCAGCCAGGCCTGGCTGAGGAATTCTGAGAGTTGAAGTCCAAAGTCATAAAAGGGCCAAGTTTGAAGACCCCTGGTATACAGTAATGGGTCCAGCCATGGTTTCAACCGGCACAATATTGCAGCCTCTGAATAGCAATAATGCTCCTTGATTTTTCCCTTTGCTTACTGGTGACTGTTGAGTGCCCTATGTCGCTCAAGTCCAGCAAAAATGTGTTGTTTATGGTGGGGAACTGAAAACCTTTCCCCGTCTGAGTTCGGGGTGCCCATAGACTAGTGCAGGAAAAGGATGCGCAAGTTTATTGGCAATACCCAACCCTTTAAAAATGTGTTTCTCAATTCTTTGGTGCTCGGCCTTTTTTATGGTCCAACTTTCACTGCCATACATTGCAACTGGGAAGACCACAGCCTTGACTATACGCACTTTTGTTGACAGGGTGATGTCTCTGCTTTTTAGTGTGCTGTCTAGATTTGCCATGGCTTTCCTCCCCAGTGTTGTGATTCAGGGTCAGCCTGTGGGTTCGGCAGTTGGGTTGGACGACTCAGAGGAGGAGGAGGAGGGGGGTGTTGAAGAGCTTGCTGAGTGGGTTGGACAGCTTGATAAGAGCCCTCAGCCAGGCCCCTCCCACCTGGTCACGACGGAGACCCAGCTGTGTGAGCCTGACAGCGTGGATGAAGATGACCCACAGCTGGCCCTGTTCAAGGACGCCCGACGCAGGAGGCAGTCAATCAGGAGTAAACAGAGGAAGGCAATGGGGCTCCTCGGAAGGAGACAGAGAGAAGCCACGCCCTGAACTGTATTTAAGGGGGAATGCGTGGGAGGGCTGGTTTGCTGAAGGCAACCGCTTGAAAAGCTCCTGTTTCTTGGTTCGTGTCTTTTTCTATTTGTTTTTGTATCAATAAATTTGGCAGGCGTAATTCCAGCCTCTTGCCTTCTTGTAAAAGGGGTTGTCCCTGCCTTTTCTGCAGGGCCGGTAGCAGGCTGGTACAGAACACCCAGGAGCAAGCGTCTTTTAATTTCTTGGCTGCAGTCCCTGTCTGCGGTGATCTTGGAGCCCAGGAAAATAAAATACTGGTCTCCAGTAGAGTGTCCCAAAGATGCTTTTTTCGCAAGGCAACTGGAATCTCCTTGTTTTGCTTTGAAGACGTTTCGCTTCTCATCCAAGCAGCTTCTTCAGCTCTGACTGGATGGTGGGGAATAGAAGGATTTATACTCCTTGCAGACAGCTGGTCCTTTGCCTTCTTTTAGAGGGCCGTTGAGGCCACCTGGAGGCCATCTCTGTCAAAACTGAACAGCCCTCCCTCAAGAGAAGGGGAGGGATGCAACACCATCTATCTCCAGTCTACAACACGGTCCTTTCAGCGGTTCCAAGGAGGCCCCCCACGCACATTTGCACCACTCAGGTGACCCCGAGGACACAGATAAGCCTCCAAGTGGCCTCAACTCCTCTCTAAAAGAAGGCAAAGGACCGGCTGTCTGCAAGGAGTATAAATCCTTCCATTCCCCACCATCCAGTCAGAGCTGAAGGAACCTTCTGGGACGAGAAGCGAAAGGTCTTCAAAGAAAAAAGAAAAAACGTCCCGTGGCCTCGTGAAAAAAAAAAGCACCTTTGGGACAACTACGACCCAGAATGACTGAGAACAGACACTCCCCGTTGGAATGGTCCTTACCTGGTGGAAGATCAGAGCTTGGCTGATGTAGCCCCAGCTGCTGCTGGGAGAAAGGTAATGGATGGACACCAGCAGGACGACCATGAAGGCCACGCTGGCCGAAGCGTAGATGGGACTGATGAGGAAGACCATCACGAGACATCCGGCAATGCCCAGCACGCAGGTGTGCCAGGTGAAATACTTGAAGGTGGGCCTGGGGAAGGAGAGCAGGTAACAGGTGATGACCCCTGGAATATCTCTGGGAAGAGATGCTCTGTTTTGGGGGGGGAAGGGGGGGGCAATGCCAAGGTCCTGAACTACAGCTCCCAAGACCCCAGGAGGAGGAGCAGATGAGAGCTGCAGTTCCACACAAAAGCTGCATTCACACAACCGGCTTCATCCGTCTCCTGAAGGTACCCCTTAGACGCGTAGGCTAACAGGGAGAAGGGACCTGGGAGGTCTTCTAGTCCAACCCCCTGCACAAGCAGGAGACCCTAGACCATTTCAGACAGGTGGCTGTCCAGTCTCTTCTTAAAAGCCTCCAGTGATGGAGCAGCCACAACTTCTGAAATCATCTGTCTGAGATGGTATAGGACAGTCCTCCTGCTTGAGCAGGGGGCTGGACTAGAAGACCTCCAAGGTCCCTTCCAGCTCTATTCTATTCTATACTATTCTATACTATTCTATACTATTCTATACTATTCTGTTCTGTTCTGTTCCATTTCTTATTCTATTCTATTCTATTCTATTCTATTCTATTCTATTCTATTCTATTCTATTCTATTCTATTCTATTCTATTCTATTCTATTCTATTCTATTCTAAATTCCATTTCTTATTCTATTCTATTCTATTCTATTCTATTCTACTCTACTCTACTCTACTCTACTCTACTCTACTCTACTCTACTCTACTCTATTTCCATTTCTTATTCTATTCTATTTTATTCTAATTCCATTTCTTATTCTATTCTATTCTAATTCCATTTCTTATTCTACTCTACTCTACTCTATTCAGCTGTTCCACCGATTAATTGTTCTAACTGTCAGAAAATTTCTCCTTACTTCCAGGTTGCTTCTCTCCTTGACTAGTTTCCATCCGTTGCTTCCTGTCCTGCCTTCAGGTGATAGGTCAACCCTCTGTTCTCTGGGGCAACCGCTGAAGCACTGGAAGACTGCTACAGGTAGTCCTCGACTTACAACCACAATAAAGCCCACAATTTCCACCGCTAAGCAAGACAGTTGTTAAGTGAGTTTTGCCCCACTTCATGACCTTTCTTGCCACCCCCTGAGTGGTCGTAAGTTGAGGACTACCTGTAGGATAGCACAGGCTTTAAAACTTTGAAATTTTATGACGGCACGGGACACGCCACGTCCCCCCACCCACCCCAGACATCTTGTGGCTGGGGCACTGGGCAGATCATTAACAACCAAAATCTGTCTGGGCTGGAATTCCAAGCCGGGTTACAGGAAATAATAGTCTTTATTTAGGCTTCAACCTGCAGCGTCCCCAGAAGACTTGGAAGTCGGTTAATAATCTTTCAAGGCAATGAATACAAAATACATAACTTTCCCCCAGTGGAACGATTAAGGGCGTGCGGCACGCTCATCTCTAACCAGAAAGTACTTCTGCTGAAAAGGGATTTCAAAACTGGTTTCCCCAGGCTACTCTGTGCATCCAAAATGAATGAATGGGCCGCAGGAGGGGGGAAAAAAATCTTTTTATCATGGACTTCGCTTTCTTTCCCTGCCAAATCCATAACGCCCTGGAGAAGCCTGGAATTTTGCAGTTGGGAATTTTTGCAAAAATTCATCGGAAGCTGCTCAACTCAGGTTGAGGATACGGTGATAGGAAACGGAGAGATGTCCTCTTAAGGAGAGCCGGTTCGGTCTGGTGGTGAAGGCGCCAGGTTAAAAAAGCAAGAGACGGTGAGTTCTAGTCCTGACTAGCAAACTGGGTGGTTTTGGGCCAATCACCAGGAGACGAGGAGTTCTAGTCTCACCTTAGGCATGAAACCTCCTGGGTGGCATGGGCCAATCAGCAGGAGACAGGGAGTTCTAGTCCCGCCTTGGGCATGAAAGCCGCCTGGGTGACTTTGGGCCAATCAGCAGGAGACAGGGAGTTCTAGTCCCGCCTTAGGCATGAAAGCTGCCTGGGTGACTTTGGGCCAATCAGCAGGAGACAGGGAGTTCTAGTCCCGCCTTAGGCATGAAAGCTGCCTGGGTGACTTTGGGCCAATCAGCAGGAGACAGGGAGTTCTAGTCCTGCCTTAGGCATGAAAGCCGCCTGGGTGACTTTGGGCCAATCACCAGGAGACGGGGAGTTCTAGTCCCGCCTTAGGCATGAAAGCTGCCTGGGTGACTTTGGGCCAATCAGCAGGAGACAGGGAGTTCTAGTCCTGCCTTAAGCATGAAAGCTGCCTGGGTGACTTTGGGCCAATCACCAGGAGACGGGGAGTTCTAGTCCCGCCTTAGGCATGAAAGCTGCCTGGGTGACTTTGGGCCAATCACCAGGAGACAGGGAGTTCTAGTCCCGCCTTAGGCATGAAAGCTGAGTGACGTTGGGTCAATCACCAGGACACTGGGAGTTCTAGTCCCGCCCAAGGCCTGAAAGCCATCTCGGTGACTTTTGGCCAATCACCAGGAGACAGGGAGTTCTAGTCCCACCTTGGGCAAGAAAGCCAACTGGGTGACTTAGGACCAATCGCCAGGAGACGGGGAGTTCTAGTCCTAACTTAGGCCTGGAAGCTGGCTGGGTGACATGGGCCAATCACTATTCGACAGGGAGTTCTAGTCCCGCCTTAGGCATGAAAGCCAACTAGGACCTAGGTGATTTTTGGGCCAATCACCAGGAGACAAAGAGTTCTAGTCCCAATTTAGGCATGAAACCTCCGGGGCGGCATGGGCCAATCACCAGGAGACGGGGAGTTCAAGTCCCATCTTAAGACATGATAGTCAGTTGGGTGACTTTGGGCCAGGCCTTCTCTCACAGCCCAGCCAACCTCACAGGATTGTTGTTGTGGGGAAAATAAGAGGAGGAAGGTGGGGTGCATATGTTCACTGCCTTGAATTATTTGGAAAAATAATCAAGGCAGAATGAAAACAAATCAGTAAAAATATCGCTGGCAAAGATAGTGACAGATTTTATTTTCCTGGGCTCCAAGATCACCGCAGACGGGGACTGCAGCCAAGAAATTAAAAGACGCTTGCTCCTGGGGAGGAAAGGCATGGCAAATCTAGACAGCACACTAAAAAGCAGAGACGTCACCCTGCCAACAAAAGTGCGTATAGTCAAGGCTGTGGTCTTCCCAGTTGCAATGTATGGCAGTGAAAGTTGGACCGTAAGAAAGGCTGAGCACCAAAGAATTGAGGCCTTTGGACTCTGGTGCTGGAGAAGACTCCAAAGGACTGCAAGGCGATCAAACCGGTCAGTCCTAGAGGAGATCAACCCTGACTGCTCTTGAGAAGGCCAGATCCTGAAGCTAAAACTCAAATCCTTTGGCCAACTAATGAGAAGGAAGGACTCACTGGAGAAGAGCCTCATGCTGGGAAAGATGGAGGGCAAGAGAAGAAGGGGACAACAGAGAATGAGCTGGCTGGATGGAGTCACTGAAGCAGGAGGTGTGAGCTTAAATGGACTCCAGAAGATGGTAGAGGACAGGAAGGCCTGGAGGAACATTGTCCATGGGGTCGCGATGGATCGGACACGACTTCAGAGCTAACAACAACAACACACACAAGCACACAACTTTCTGACAAAGGAACGAATATATTGTTCAGCAAAATGCCACCAAGGAGCCACACCTCACAACAGAAAGTGGTAGGAAAGCGATGAAAGACACTTTTTAAGAGCACAACTCCTCTGACACAACCCCCCCCCCCGATTGCAAAGCCAGAGTATGCATCATTTGTATAACGGCACTAAATACATCCGCACGACCGTAGAAAGGTGTGTTCAGAACAGCGAACCACAAACAGGGAAGAACGCTGAACGGAGGGAAGGATACTTACAACAGACTTACAACTGTTCATTCAGTGACCAAGGTTACAACGGGAGCGCAACAAGTGACCTGTGACCGCTTTTCACACTCAACGCCCGTGGCAGCATCCCCGCGGTCACGTGATCAAAAATTCAGACGCTTGGCGACTGACTCACACTTATGACGGTTGCAGCGTCCCCCCGGGGTCAGGGGAATCCCCCTTTTGGCGACCTTCTGACAAGCAAACTCAACGGGGGAAGCCGGGCTGACTTAACAACCGTCTTCCCAACTTAACAACCGCAGTGGTTCACTTAACAATGGCGGCAAGTGAGGTCGCAAAATGGGGCAAAACCCGCTTAGCGACTGCCTCGCTTGGCAGTGGAGATTTTGGCCTCAACTGCAGTCCAGGATATTAGACCGATGGAGGAACAAAACACGTACGGATGAATGCCGGATCTAGTGAGAAAGATCGGCTCCAAAATAGATTTGAGTGTCTTCTTTCTTTCATCCCGAACCTGTTTCCTTCCCCCCGCCCCACCCCCCCAGAAAAGTTGCTTATCTGTCTAACAACTGGAACACAAGCCTCAGTTATCCTTCTGTAATAAACGGAGCTGGGTGATCTCAGAAGAAGGGGCTGGCATCGCCGGCACTGACCGGACACGGCGCAGAAATAATTTGCTTGTTTTTTAATTCCAATTCTGGTTTTTAATTTCCAGTTGCAGGGGAAGAGGAGGGGGGGGGAACAACGAGCGGAAAATGGCCATCAATCCTGTGCCGAGGGGGCAGCTTATTGTCAGGCAGGGCCCACGCCGCGGCCTTTCGGCAACTTAATTAAATTGTTCTCATCTAACCCGCTGTCTTATCTCAATTGCGAAGGAAGATTTAAAAAAGGAGCTGGGGTCTGTCTTCGTGGCTCGCTTGCTCCGGCCCCCCCCTTTCACCAGCTTTTCCCGAGTGGAGGGCACCGAGCGGGAGGGGGAAGGAGGGCACCTTGGCTTTGTACGCCCTCCCCCCCCCTCGCCAACCGGGAGAGGAGAAGAGGTGTGTCAGAAACACAAAACGGCACTTAAGTGTATAATCGATAAGCGTTAAGCCGTGACACACGGCTAGGATTCAGGGCGGGGCTGACTTTGCGTCAAGGTTCTCGCAGGTGCAAGCGGTCCTTCGGCTTACAACAGTTCATTTAGCGGCGGTTGCAAGTTATATGACGGCACTGGGAAGAAAAGTGCCGTGTTCCGCACTTACAACCGGCACAGCTTGCACGCTCGTCAGAATGGAATGCGACCATATTTCCCAGACGGATCAAAAGACGCCGAGAATTTGCACGCCTAACTACGCCCCCCTCCGTGACTAGCAGAACTACAAGATTACAAGACAGCGAAGGTGCTCGCAAATGACTGGCGCAGAATTATGCCGATCCACATATTGTGCAAATGCAACAAGGCCTCTCTTTGGCTGGAACAGGATTTAGATTTTCTAGGTATGAAACTTATCCCCCACTCCCCCGCCCCACCGCCCAACTAGCACTAAGCCATCCATCCTTCAAACTGGATTTAAACTATTATTAAAGGGGATATTGTATTATTAAGTGGATGGTTTAATATGGTGGGAAATAGTTAACTTTTAGGAAACAGAACAAGATAATGATGTTTTTACTGAGCTGACATAACTAGAACTTTTCTAGCTTGAATATGAGACAGTAAATGTTAAAGGAAAAAGAGAAGAAATATCTGATGTTGTAACCTGAGATTTGCACTAGAGATTTTGTTATCGAACTATTGATTAACCCAGTCACCACGTTGCTTTTTAAATACTTAAACTGGAAAACTGGAAAATTAATAAAATATTATTTTTTAAAAAAACGCCTGGATTTAAACTACAGGTAGCCCTCGACATTCGACCAAAAACTGAGCCCAAAATTTATGTTGCTAAGCAAGACATTAATTTATATTTATATTTATATTCTTGATGAATATAAGTCACCAGGACCTAATGGATTACATCCCAGAGTTCTGAAGGAGCTGGCAAATGTCACCTCAGAACCACTGCACCACATCTTTCAAAAATCCTGGAGCACCGGGGAAGTACCCAGAAGATTGGAAAAAGAGCTGATGTGGTTCCCATCTTCAGAAAAGGGGGGAAAAAACAGACCCAGGAAATTACAGACCAACCAGCCTAACATCAATACCTGGGAATGTGCTGGAGAAGATAATAAAAAAAACAAACAGCTGTGTGAACATCTAGGCACATATAAAGTTATAACTAAAAGCCAGCGTGGGTTTGTTAAAAACAGATCATGCCAAAGCAATCTTACTTCGCTAAAGTGATTAAATTGGTAGGCCAGCAAAAACGCTGTGGACATAATAAGACATATAACAGACTTCAGAAAGGCCTTCGACAAAGTAGACCACAGCCCACTTCTTGGTAAGCTAGAAAAATGTGGGATAGGCAGCATCGCCACCAGATGGATTTGAAACTGGCTGACAAACCCTACTCAACGAGGAGTCCTCAATGGTACTACATCCACTTGGAGAGAAGTAAGCAGTGGGGTACCGCAAGGCTCCGTCTTAAGCCCAGTAAACTCTTCAATATCTTCATCAATGACTTAGATGAAGGAGTAGAAGGGGAACTCGATTAAATCTGCAGATGACGCTAAGCTGGCAGGAATATCCGACACCGCAGATGATAGGCTCAAGATCCAGACATATCTCAACAGACTTGAACACTGGGTCCTCTATGACAAAATGAAATTCAATGTACAGAAGCTAAAGTCTTACACTTAGGCAAGAAAAACCAAATGTACATGTATAGATTAGGTGAAAGCTGGCTTTATAGCAGTAACGGTGAGAGGGATCTTGGAGTCCTAGTGCACAATCAACTAAATAGGAGCCAACAGTATGCTGCAGCAGCCACAAAAGCCAATACAGTCCTAGGCTGCATTAACAGAGGGATACAATCAAGATCATGTGACGTGTTAATACCACTTTACAAGGCCTTGGTAAGGCCACACCTGGAATGCTGCATCCAGTTGTGGTCACCACGATGTCAAAAAGATGTTCAAACTCTAGAAAGAGTGCAGAGAAGAGCAACAAAGAGGATCAGGGGACTGGAGGCTAAAACATACAAGAAACGGTTGCTGGAATTGGGGATGTCTAGTTTAATGAAGAGAAGGACGAGGGGGGACATGATAGCAGCGTTCCAGTATCCCAGGGGCTGCCCCAAAGAAGAGGGAGTCAAGCTATTCTCCAAAGCGCCTGAAGGCAGGACAAGAAGCAACGGATGGAATCTGGTCAACCTAGAAATAAGAATACATTTTCTGACGGTGAGAACAATCAACCAGTGGAACAGAAGCTGCCTTCAGAAGTTGTGGGTGCTTCATCACTGGAGGCTTTCAAGGAGAAACTGGAGAGCCAATTGTCAGAAATGGGGTAGGATTCTCTTGCTTGAGCAGGAGGCTGGACTACATGACCTCCAAGGTCCCCCCCAACTCTGTAATTCTGTGAGTTTTACCCCAATGTATGACCTTTCTTGCCACGCTTGTTAAGCGAATGACTGCAGTTGTTAAGTTGGGCACACAGTTGTTAAGTTTCCCATGGACTTTGCTTGTCGGAAGGTCACAAAAGGGGACCCCGGGACACTGTGGCCGTCATAAATACGAGTCAGTTGCCAAGCATTTTAATTTTGATCACATGACCGTGGCGCTGCTGCAACGTTCGTAAGTGTGAAAAGCGGTCGTAAGTCGCTTTTTTTCAGCGCCGTTGTTACTTTGAACGGTCACTAAATGAAGTGTTGTAAGTCGAGGACTACCTGCATTAAAACTGGCGTGCCCTGGAAGCGATATTTTTCGCCTCTTTTCCTTCCTTGTCCCCATTTCAAGCACCAGAGTATAGTTCCAAGCCATCCTTTTCTCTCCCACAACCCCACAAGCCTGCAAACTGGCTAATTATCAATTAGCAGCTACTTAGAAATCAGCAGGTTGAGAATTTCATTCGGAAATCCAGAGAGGAACTGGAAACGACAGGCCCTCGACAGCTATTTTTTTCCCTCCGCCAGCGAGAATATTTTCACGTCCCTCCGGAAAGGACGTCTTGAGAATGCAGATTTTCCTCCCCACCAATGGCCAGACACTCTTAAGGCTTGTGAAAAGCACAATCTTAACTACCACTTCAAATTTTCTTGCTGCTTGCGAGTCTGTTCAGCTTTCGGGAAGCACCAGACAAGCTAACATTGCAGTCCTAGGCTGCGTCAACGGAGGGAACGGAATCGAGATCACCGCGAAGTGTTAATACCACTTTAACAAGGCCTGGTGGTAAGGCCACAGTTGGAATACCGCGTCCAGTTTTGGTCACTACGGTGTAAAATACGGTACATGTTGAGATTAGGACAAAAAACAATGGTTGGAAACTGACCAAAGAGAAAAGAAACCTGGATTTAAGGAGAAACTTCCTGACAGTGAGGACAATCGTCCAGTGGAACAGCTTGCCACCAGAAATCATGGGCGCTCCGTCACTGGAGGCTTTTAAGAAGAGACTGGACAGTCACCTGTCTGAGACGGTATAGGTTCTCCTGCTTAAGTAGAGGGCTGGACTAGAAGACCTCCAAGGTCCCTTTCAGCTCTATTCTATTCTATTCTATTCTATTCTACAGTATTCTATTCTATTCTATTCTATTCTATTCTATTCTATTCTATTCTATTCTATTCTATTCTATTCTATTCTATTCTATTCTAGTCTAGTCTATTCTAGTCTAGTCTAGTCTATTCTATTCTAGAAAAAGCACAGAGAAGAGCAACAAAAATGATTAGGGGGCTGGAGGATAAAACATACAAAGAACGGTTGCAGGAACTGGGTATGTCTAGTTTATTGGAAATTTGGCATTTGGCAACTGGCTTGTCGCAACATCCCAAGATCATGGGATCACAATTTGCAACCTCCTTGGCCATCTTCTGACAAGCAAAGTCAACGGGGGAAGCCAGATTTGCTTAACGACTGTTTCGTTCACTAAACTGCGGGCGATTCACTTAACAACCGCGGCAAAAAAAAAAAGCTTGTAAAATTGGGCGTGACTCAACGAGCCCCTGGAAATTTTCACGGCAGAAATTCCGGTCCCGGTTATGATGGTGAGTCGAGGGCTACCCAACCTGCAATCTGAAGTGGATGGGCTTTGTGGCTCCCCCAGGGTCAATCACACTGACAAAGAGGGAGCCATTCGTGAAACACGATTCCCTTAAATTTCTTTCCAAGGTAGACCTGGAGGCTTTTGAGAGCTGCTGGAGGGATCGTACTTAAGCCAAAGTTTTGCTTTTCAACAGCTGCACGGGTGGTCCTCTGCTGCTAAGTGAAACATTTGTTAGGGGAGTTTCGTCCCCTTTTTATGACCTTTCTTGCCACAATTGGCAGCTGCCGCGTTAGTAATAGCGTTGTAAAGTGAAACTGGCTTCCCCGTTGACTTTGCTTGTCGGAGGGTCGCAAAAGGGGATCACGTGATCCTGGACCACGACAACTGTCATAAATATGAACCAGTTGCCAAGCATCTGAATTCTGATCACGCGATCAAGGAGATGCTGCAACGGTCGTTAAGTGTGAAAAACGGTCATCAGCCCATTTTTTTCCCCCATGCCGGTCACTAAACAAACTATTGTAAGTTAAGGACTACCCTTTATAGGCCAGATTTAGGGGGGGGGAATAGTTCAGATGGCTGCTGTCCAGGATGCTGAAAAGCAAGACTCGTGAGTTTTATTTTATTTTTATTTTTTTATTTTAGCCCCATTTATATCCCGCCCTTCTCCGAAGACTCAGGGCGGCTTACAATTTAAAGCACAAATCAATGTGCTTAAGCAATAGTTTGAGTTTGTGATGACCTCAAAGTTCGGACTCTGAAAGAGACCGCAGGATGACAACCTCACTGTGTTGTGTCCTGGTCACAAGCCAGGCGTCCAATTGGCGAAGAGAGAAAATGATTTAAACCTCATAGTAGTTTAAGTTGAGAGTTGTTGGGACAACTGAAGCTGCACGGTGATGGATGGGGCACCGCCTAAGATTGACGGCCTTTCCGGAGTGGCAGACTTCCTAGCAAAGGCTTCGTAGGCATGTTGCAGAGCGTTGCTGTCCTCTTAACTAATTCAGGGTTGGACGTGATGGCCTCTGATAGCCCCTCGCATGTTAGGGTTCTGAGGCTGAATGCAAATACAACACACAGGGTTCAAATCTTGAACTCCTTCCTCTAGGCCAGGGGTCTCCAAACGTGGCAACTTTAAGACTTGTGGACTTCAACGCCATGCTGGCTGGGGAATTCTGGGTGTTGAAGTCCACAAGTCTTAAAAGTTGCTAAGGTTGGAGAGCCTTGCTGTAGTAGACCAATAATAATAGGGCAATCATCAATATCAAACACTGATTTATAGGAAAGGGTGTTGGACCTTGTTGTAAAAAACACCTGTATTCATAAGTGCACCATCATTTCGACAAGCTAAAAAGTTTGAATAATTCACAAGTTACCCCTGCCCCAATCCTATTTCCCTCTTCTCTAACTGCAGCTCTCTCTTTTTCTTTCTTTCTTTTTCTTTCATTCTCTCTCTCTCTCTCTCTTTCTTTTTCTTTCTCTCTCTCATTAAATTACAACCTTCTAAGGACGCTCCAATCCTTTCTACATTCAAGGATCATAGCGATAAATTTCACTTCCGTCATTTCTTAAGGAAGGCTAATTCCACCAAATATCTTCTCCGAGTTATGCAACTGTGCAAAACTTTAAATTGGACATGTGGTTTTATTGTACTATTATTATTTTTTCCCATTCTCCGAAAACCAATTGGGGCGTTAAGCTGTGTCTTTTTTTTAACTGTCCTTTTTTTAAAAAATTCTAAAGGCTGGTCAAAGACAGTAATAAAGAGATTTCTTTTTGTCCTTCTAAAGGCCAGCACGATTACCCACATCCACGGCTGAACAGCTTAGTTTTACGCTGATATGCAAGGATCAGAATCTAGGCTCATTTTTCAAACAAAACAAGTTTCCAGTCCTCATGGCTACAAAAATCACAGGCCTGGAAATTCCAAAAGCCGGAAGTTGGCTGCAATAGTTCCTCTCTCACCCTTATGCCTGCACTGAGGTTAAAAACCACAGAGGAAACCATGCAGATTGTGATATATGGGTAGTTCTCGACTTAGGACCACAGTTGAGCTCAAAATTTCTGCTACTAAGGGAGCTTTGCCGACCTTTCTTGCCACAATTGTTAAGTGAACCAATGAAGTTGACAAAAGTTAGTCACATGGTTGTTACGTGAATCTAGCTTCCCCCATTGACTTTGCTTGTCGGAAGGTCACAAAAAGGGGATCACGTGACACACACACACAAATACACCCGGGACATTGTGACCGTCATAAATACGAATCAGTTGCCAAGTGTTTGAATTTTGATCGGGTGACCACGAGGACGCTGCAATGGAGGTGTTCACTGGAGTTTTAACTTCGGGCAATAAATGAACAGTTGTTAAGTCCGGGACTATCTGTACATATCTTTCATTTCTTCCAACCATGAAATCACACTTCCCTTGGTGAGAAAAAAAACAACCAACGTTGTCTTTTACAGGTACTCCTCGACTTGACAACCGTCCCGTTTAGTGACCGTTCAAAGTTACGACGGCCCTGAAAATAGGGTTGACCATTTTTTTCCACACTTGCGACCGTTACGGCACCCCCGTGGTCACGCGATTTACGCGTGGATGTGTTGTGATTCAGGGTCAGCCTGTGGGTTCGGCAGTTGGGTCGGACGATTCAGAGGAGGAGGAGAGGGGGTTGGAGAGCTTGCTGAGGATAGCCTTGAGGCTCCGCAGAGCCCTCAGCCAGGCCCCTCCCATCTGGTTACGACGCAGACCCAGCTGTGTGAGCCTGACAGCGTGGATGAAGATGACCCACAGCTGGCCCTGTTCAAGGACGCCCGACGCAGGAGGCAGTCAAGCAGGAGTAAACAGAGGAAGGCAATGGGGCACCTCGGAAGGAGGCAGAGAGAAGCCACGCCTTGAACTGTTTAAAAGGGGAATGCGTGGGAGGGCTGGTTTGCTGAAGGCAACCATTTGAATAGCTCCTGTTTCATGGTTTGTGTTTTGTTTTGCTTTGTGTCCATAAATTTGGCAGGCTTAGTTCCAGCCTCTTGCCTTCTTGTAAAGGGGTTGTCCCTGCCTTTTCTGCAGGGCCGGTAGTAGGCTGGTACAGAACAGGATGCTAGACAACTGCCTCCTGTTTATAACGGCTGCAGTGTCCCAAGGTCACATGACATCCCCCCCCTTTTGCCACTTTCTGACGAGCCAAATCAACGGGTTAATCCAGATTCACTTCACAACCGTGTTACTAATTTAACACCTGCAGGGATTCAGTTAAGGCAGGGGTAGGCCACCTTGGCTCTTTTATGACTCGTGGACTTCAACTCCCAGAATTCCTGAGCCAGCGTGGCTCAGCTTGGAAACCTCTCCCTTTCCCCTCAGCACGGCCGGCTCAGGAATTCTGGGAGTTGAAGTCCACGAGTCATAAAGGGGCCTAGGCCTAGGCCAGGGGTAGGCAACCTTGGCTCTTTTATGACTGGTGGACTTCAACTCCCAGAATTCCTGAGTCAGCGTGGGGGAACTATGGCCCCTTCATGACTCCTGGACTTCAACTCGCAGAATTCCTGAGCCAGCGTGGCTCAGCTTGGAAACCTCTCCCTTTCCCCTCAGCACGGCCGGCTCAGGAATTCTGGGAGTTGAAGTCCACGAGTCATCAAAGAGCCCAGGTGGCCTACCCCTGCCTTAAGGAACGTGGCAAGGAAGGCCGTAAAATGGGGCAAAAACCCACTCAACCAACTTCTCACTTCGCCAACATAAATTCTGGGCTGCACTGTGGTCGTAGGTTGGAGACCACCTGGACAGGCAAGCACAGATACCCCTGCTTGGATCACCCTGCCACTAATTCGCTGGGACGGCTGCCGCACAACTGCGTCGCACAACGGTGCCCAGCCCACATTCAATCTGCCACGGGATAAAAGCGAGGAGAGGAGATGGTGGTCACCCAGCTCGCTCTGATACTCCGGAGATACTCGGCCTAGCTGCAGTAGCCTCTTGCTGCAGCGGCGTGCGGCGCAGTTTATCAAGGCCCTTCCGTTGTGATTTACAGAGCATGCCCACAATATAATCACAACTCGGCAACAACAATGTACCAAACAGATTTACTTCTCCTGAGCAAATACATCTCTGAGTAATTCATTACCCAACGGGGCACCAGCTCACAACTCATCCACAGCCCTCCAACCAATAGGCAGGGACTTGACAATTCCTCTGCCCGAGGGGACTGGCACTCAGGAGGGCTCTGGCAGTGTCCGACCAATGGTAGGGCGCAACCCTGCGCTGCATCAATCTGGCACCCAATCCGAGGTTTTAAGCTGGAGAGACGGCTGTCCCGAGCCTGCAATTCACCGCTAAGTGACGGGCTCGGAGTTTATACAAACCGAGATTTACAGCTTCTAAACAACTTCTTATCGGAGGCATTTCAGCTCATTGAAAAATAGAGCTACTGGCTGTAAACGTTTCATTACCCGCATTGTGGCCGCATGTATAGGTAAGCCAAAGGTGCCGTAAATCAATGCCAAACAGTTTCTCCACCAAGGACACGCAGCTGCGCAAAGGTCCCGCCCCCGCGACCTGATCCGAGTTTTTGCCTTGTTTTCCCTTCGCTGCTTCCCCCCCCCTTTCTTCAGCTCTGGAAATGGAATGCGAGGATGACCTTGGGAGACGGGGCAAAGAGATTCAAGCAAGGGAATCATCAGATAAAAGGCAAATGAGCCCTCAGCTAGGCAGCGGGTGGGGGCAAGAGGCTCCGAAGAGACCCCTCATTTGGGCTGTAGAAGGCGATGGGTCACGGAATAACCGAGCAACAAGAGTTGGAAGGGGTCCTGGAGGTCTTGTAGCCCAACCCCTTGCTCAAGCAGGAAATCCTATAACTATTTCAGACAAATGGTTCTCCAATCTCTTCCGGGAAACTTCCAGTGTTGCAGCACTCACAACTTCTGGAGGAAACTTCCGCTCCACTGGTTAATTGTCCTCACTGTCGGGAAATTTCTCCTGGATTGGTTTTCATCCGTTGCTTCTTCTCCTGCCTTCAGGTGATTTGGAGAATAGGATGACAACCCCCCCCCTTCTTTCTGCCAGCCCCTCCAATACAGGAAGACTGCTATCATGTCACCCCTTGTCCTTAACAGAATAAGAGAGTTGGAAGGGCCCTTGGAAGTCTTCGTCCAAACTTCTTGCTCAAGCAGGAGACTCTAGTCTATTTTTTGTTGTTGTTAGCTGCGAAGTCGTGTCCGACCCCTCGCGACCCCATGGACAACGTTCCTCCAGGCCTTCCTGTCCTCTACCATCTTCTGGAGTCCATTTAGGCTCACACCTCCTGCTTCAGTAACTCCATCCAGCCACCTCATTCTCCGTCGTTCCCCTTCTTCTCTTGCCCTCAACCTTTCCCAGCATGAGGCTCTTCTCCAGTGAGTCCTTCCTTCTCATTAGGTGGCCAAAGTATTTGAGTTTTAGCTTCAGGATCTGGCCTTCTAAAGAGCAGTCAGGGTTGATCTCCTCTAGGACTGACCGGTTTGATCACCTTACAGTCCAAGGGACTCGCAGGAGTCTTCTCCAGCACCATAGCTCAAAGGCCTCAATTCTTTAGCGCTCGGCCTTTCTTATGGTCCAGCTTTCACAGCCATATATTGCAACTGGGAAAACCATAGCCTTGACTATACGCATTTTTGTTGGCAGGGTGATGTCACGTCAGGAAATTCCTCCTTAGTTCCAGGTTGCTTCTCTCCTTGGTTAGTTCCCACCCGTTGCTTCTTGTCCTGCCTTCTGGTGCTTTGGAGAATAGCTTGACTCCCTCTTCTTTGGGGCAGCCCCTCAAATACTGGAAGGCTGCTAGCTTGTCACCCCTCGTCCTTTTCCCCCCCACTGAACTATTCAAGAAGATGAGAAAGGGAAGCAGTGGTCTTTCAGAGTTGCCACGATTCCTTGAATGCAGCCTTATAATAAAATAGAATTAGTTCATCTGGGTGTGTTTACCTTGCAAGGCTGACACGTTCACATCATCCCCTCTCCTTGCAGGTAAGTCCTCAACTTACCATCATTCGTTCAGTGGCTCTTCAAGGTTACAACAGCACTGGGGGGAAAAGTGGCTTACGACCATTTCTCACACTTACGGCTGTTGCAGCACGCCCAGGGATCCAAATTCAGACGCTTGGCAACCGACTCTTATTTACGACGGTTGCCGTGTCCTCCGGGGTGTGTGTCATATGATTTGCTTTTGCGACCTTCGGACACGTAAAGTTCGACGGGGGCGAGCCGGGTTCGCTAAATTAACGACCGCGTGGCTAACGTAACGCCCGCCGTGATTCGCTTCACGACGGTGGCGGGAAAGGCTGCAACGAAATAGGGCAAAACTCACGCGACAACTGTTTTGGCTTAGCCACGGAAATTTTGGGCTCCCTTGCGGCCGCAGGTTGAGGACCGCCTGTAAAGAACGGAGCCGCCCAGGGTGGGAAGGAAGAGAAGTGACCCACGGGCCGTCCTTGCAATGGGTCCCCCTTCCGGGGAGATGCCCCACTGACGGGGGTCCGCGCGCAGGCTCCCGTCAGATTTTCCTATCCTCGCCTTGCGCAAGGAAATGCTCACGGCTACCCCTGATGGGTTATTACGTGGGATGGTGTTTTG
Source organism: Vipera latastei (assembly GCA_024294585.1). NCBI lineage: Eukaryota > Metazoa > Chordata > Lepidosauria > Squamata > Viperidae > Vipera > Vipera latastei. The sequence goes on from CM044358.1 coordinate 4,892,803, forward strand.
TTCCTTTGGGGGGGGGCGTAGCCGCGGAGCGGCAGGCTCTGTTGCTCAGTGTGAAGGGCTGTCAGACCCCCCCCCACTCCTTCCCCACTGCGTTCCCCAACAGAAAAAAAAAGTGCCACCCACCAGTTATTGAAAAGGGACCATAATAGAACTTAATCATAACAGCTATTAGCTGGGCCGAACGGCCTACAATTACTATCTCAAGCAGCAAAAAATTTTCTCTTCCCCCCACCGCTTCCAAACTCCGCTGCTCGGGCGTTAATGCATCCAGCTGGGATAATGGCTCCGAGCTTCCTTGGCAACGGGAGTGGGGGGTCTCCCGAGCCTCTCCCCCCCCTCTGTCAAATCCACTCCCGGGGGGAGGAGGAGGAGGATTACGGACACCACAGCGTATTTTTCCACACTTCTCCTGCAGCCACCCCACCCCACCCCGACCCCCTTTAATCAAAGGTATCACAGCCCTGGCTGGCTGTAGGAGCACGCCAAAAAAAAAAAAAAGATATTGCCAACTGGTACCCGTGCAGACCCCCCTCACACACACACACACACACCCCTTCTTAAATTGCAAGATTGCATGCAAGCCCCAAGAATGAAAACCAAACCATTAAGATTCTCTTTTTTTTTGCCCTGTTGCCTTGCTAGGTGCAGCTAAAGCCCGAATTTCATCCATATAAAAAGGATGGGGTTTTTTTTGGGGGGGTGTCTCTGCAAGACAGGAATAGGTTTGGGGGGGCGGGGGACGCAAAGGGCACTTACCTAATTGAAAAGGGCATCCCACCGGCTCTGGGTTTAAGCCAGTGCCAGATTAGCAAGAGGTTATTTGCTCTAATGATTTGCACTGTTGATGTTACCTAGTTAGCGTGATGAAACTTCTTCTCTCCTTTAAGGGGAATCTCTTAAGGAAAGCCAGCCCTGTAGCTTGCCTTGCCAGTGTCGGTGGGGTGTGGCTTTTCTCCTTTCTGCTTCATTGTTTGTCTAGTGTTAATCCCTGCTTATCTAGGTGTAGACTGCAGGGCAAAGCTACTGTATATTGAAAGGGGGCAAAATTCACTAGGCCAAAAATAGAATAGAAGCTGGAAGGCACCTTGGAGGTCTTCTAGTCCAGCCCCCTGCTCCAGCAGAAGAACCTCTACCACCTCGGACAAGTGACTGTCTAGCCCACAGGTCTGCAACCCGTGGCTCCGGAGTCTCCTGCGGCTCCCGGTCCTCTGCCATGTGCAGTCCAAAAAAAAAAAAAGTGGGACTAAAAAAGTTCAACCAATCAATTCAAATATGCAGGGTAGGTGCATATCTTGCCTTGGCTCCACTCTTCAGTCAACCCCTGTTCTGCGCATGTGCGCATGTACGTGCATGCGCACATATTTTTTGCGGCTCCCAGTTTTTCCTTTTGTGAGGGAACCGGTTCCAAGTAGCTCTTTCACTGTTTCAGGTTGCTGACCCCTGGTCTAGCCTCTTCTTCAAAACCTCCGGTGATGGAGCGCCCACGATTTCTGGTGGCAGGATGTTCCACTGGTTAATTGTCCTCACGGTCAGGAAGTTCCTCCTTAATTCCAGGTTGCTTCACTCTTCGATCAGTTTCCAACCGTTGTTTCTTGTCCTGCCCTCTGGTGCTTTGGAGAATAACATGAACCCCTCTTCTTTGTGGCAGCCCCTCAAATACTGGAATACTGCTGTCTTGCTTCCCCTATTTCTTCTTTTCTTTAGACTAGCCAAACCCAAGTCCCGTAGCCGTTCTTCATATGTTTTAGTCTCCAGGCCTTGGATCATCTTAGCTGCTCTTCTCTGAACTTTTCCCAAGGTCTCAACCTCTTTTTTGTGATACGGCGACCAAAATTGGGCTGCAGCATTCCAGGTGTGGCCTCACTAGGGTTTTATAAAACGGTATTAACGGTATGGCTGTGAAAGTTGGACCATAAGAAAGGCTGAGCGCCAAAGAATGGAGTCCTTTGAACTCTGGTGCTGGAGAAGACTCCTGCGAGTCCCTTGGACTGCCAGGCGATCAAACCTCTCGATAGTAGCAACTGTGAGAGAGATCTTGGAGTCCTCGTGGACGATCCCTTAGATAGGAGCCAGCCGTGTGCTGCAGCTGCCAAAAAAGCCAACACAGTGCTAGGCTGCATTAACAGAGGGAGAGAATCAAGATCATGTGAAGTGTTAATACCACTTTACAAGGCCTTGGTAAGGCCACACCTGGAATACTGCATCCAGTTTTGGTCACCACGATGAAAAAAAGATGTTGAGACTCTAGAAAGAGTACAGAAAAGAGAAACAAAGATGATTGGGGGACTGGAGGCTAAAACATATAGGGAACGGTTGCTGGAATTGGGTATGTGTAGTTTAATGAAGAGAAGAGTGAGGGGTGACATGATAGAAGTGTTCCAATATCTCAGGGGCTGCCCCAAAGAAGAGGGAGCCAAGCTATTCTCCAAAGCACCTGAAAGCAGGACAAGAAGCCACGGATGGAAACTAGTCAAGGAGAGAAGCAACCTAGAACTAAGGAGAAACTTCCTGACAGTTAGAACAACTAACCAGTGGAACAACCTGCCTCCAGAAGTGGTGAATGCTCCAACACAGGAAGTTTTTAAGAAGAGACTGGATAGCCATTTGTCTGAAATGGTATAGGGTTTCCTGCCTTAGCAGGGGGTTGGACTAGATGACCTCCAAGGTCCCTTCCAACTTATTATTATTATTATTATTAAACCGGTCACTCCTAGAGGAGATCAACCCTGACTGCTCTTTAGAAGGCCAGATCCTGAAGTGGAAACTCAAATACTTTGGCCACCTAATGAGAAGGAAGGATTCACTGGAGAAGAGTCTCATGCTGGGAAAGGTGGAGGGCAATAGAAGAAGGGGATGACAGAGAATGAGATGGCTGGATGGAGTCACTGAAGCAGGAGGCGTAAGCTTAAATGGACTCCAGAAGATGGTAGAGGACAGGAAGGCCTGGAGGAATGTTGTCCATAGGGTCGCGAGGGGTCGGACACGACTTAGCAACTAACAGCAGCAACAATACTTTGCACAATCTTGATTCTAAAAAGACTCTAATCAATCAAGGAACCGTCAAGGCCACGGCCACTAACAGGGCAAGCCACTGCATATAGAGAGAGGGGGGAACCCCGCTCCCTTCCAGCACTGATGCTATTACCTAGTTGGGTCATGAAACGTCTGCAAGAAAACAAGAAAGCTCAGATCACACAGAATGGGGGATGTCTAGTTTAAGGAGAAGAAGGGCTAGGAGTGACTTGATAGCGGTGTTCTGTTATCTAATAGGGGCTGCCCCAAAGAAAAGGAAGGGGTGTGTGTGTGTGTGTGTGTGTGTGTGTGTGTGTGTGTACGTGTCAACCTATTCTCCAAAGCATCTGAAGGCAGGAGAAGAAACAACGGATGGAAAAATCAATCAAGGAGAGAAGCAACCTGGAATTAAGGAGAAGCTTCCTGACAGGGAGGACGATTAACCAGTGGAACAACCTGCCACCAGAAGTGGCGGGTGCTCCATCTCTGGAGGCTTTTAAGAATTGCCTGGACAGCCCCTTGTCTGAAATGGTACAGGGTTTCCTGCTCTAATGGGGGGGGGGAGCTCCTGAACAGACCCTGCCTCTGCTCTCCCAGCGTGTGAATCTCTTGCGGGGGGGGGGAAGGGCAGGCGGTGGGTGGCTCAGTGCAATGTTTGAAGCAGGTGACCGGGCTAACCATGCTAGCACAATGTGTGAACGTAGCCACTGTACCTGCTCAGAAGCCCGTTGCTTGAGCTGGGTTCAGCTTAAATACGGGAGCCAATCAGTGCAAGTCTCCGGAGAGGCTTATATTAATCTACTGGTTGAGACATCAGGCTAGAAAGCGGGAGACTGGGAGTTGTAGTTCCACCTTAGGCATGAAAGGCAGCTGGGGGACTTTGAGTCAATCACCAGGAGACCGGGAGTTCTAGTCCCATCTTAGGCATGAATGCCAGCTGGGGGACTTTGGGTCAATCACCAGGACACTGGGAGTTCTAGTCCCATCTTACACATGAATGCCAGCTGGGTGACTTTGGATCAATCACCAGGATACTGGGAGTTCTAGTCCCAATTTAGGTATGAAAGCCAGCTGGGGGACTTTGGGTCAATCGCCAGGACGCTGGGAGTTCTAGTCACGCCTTAGGCATGAATGCCAGCTGGGGGACTTTGGGTCAATCACCAGGAGACTGGGAGTTCTAGTCCCAATTTAGGCATGAAAGCCAGCTGGGGGACTTGGGGTCAATCATCGGGACGCTGGGAGTTCTAGTCCCAACTTAGGCATGAAAGCCAGCTGGGGGACTTGGGGTCAATCGCTAGGACGCTGGGAGTTCTAGTCACGCCTTAGGCATGAATGCCAGCTGGGGGACTTTGGGTCAATCACCAGAACATTCGGAGTTCTAGTCCTGCCTTAGACATGAATGCCTAATGGGGGACTTAGGGTCAATCACCAGGACACTGGGACTCCTAGTCACGCCTTAGGCATGAATGCCAGCTGGGGGACTTTGGGTCAATTGTCAGGATGCTGGGAGTTCTAGTCCTGCCTTAGGCATGAATGCCAGCTGGGTCACCTTGGGCCAGTCCCTCTCTCTCAGCCCAACCCCCCCTCACCGGGCCGTTGAGATTGGGGAAAGGAGGAAGAGGAAGAGGGTGTTGGATGTGTTCACCGCTATTTGAGCTATTTGTAAAAAAAATAACGAAGGTGAGATACAAGCAAACAAATAAATAAACAAACAATGCACCCCCCCACACCTCTCCTGAATGCCCTCATAAAAGGAAATTAAATCAAGGCGTCCTCTCTGACTGCATTCAGAAGGAGCAGATCTTGCTCAGGTGCCTCTCTTGATACCCACAACGCCGGTTCTTGACCTGGGGCGCCCAGTGGCGCCCAGTAAGGGACTGCCATATCCTCACAGGGCGATTCCTATCCGCAGGGACCGGAGCAGGAGGAACAAGGCGCCTTGAACCTCTCTCTCTCTAGCCGAGCTCTGCAAGATGTTGTAATGTTGGGCACTTGGCCAAACAACCACGGCCGGAAAGAGACTTCCCAAGACGGGATCCTGTGACGTTAGCGTGCGCCGCTCAGCTGCCGACACGGTGTGTGTGTGTGTTTGTGTGTATTAGGGGGTGGGGAAGGGGCTGCGCAAGGCATCCCTGTACAGTCCCACACAAATGCTCCTCTCGCTTATTCAGCCAGACAGGGAGGGATGAAAGGGAAGTCTGCAAAGATTTCCCTAACGCGATTCTTCGGCGTAATTCTCCCTCGCGTGTATGCACGCGCACACACACACACACACACAAGCAGTGGCCGGGGAAAAAAATGCAAAGCCGGTCTCTCCTCGCCGATAAAAATGCATTTTGCTGATGCTTGTGTGCAAAATACACCCCTTGGGGGTAGCTTTGGCATCCGCGTTAGTGTTTTTGACATTCATGCCACAGACAGAGAAAGAAGAGAAGAGAAGAGAAGAGAAGAGAAGAGAAGAGAAGAGAAGAGAAGAGAAGAGAAGAGAAGGAAGAGAAGAGAAGAGAAGAGAAGAGAAGAGAAGAGAAGAGAAGAGAAGAGAAGAGAAGAGAAAATAAGAGAAAGAAGAGAAGAGAAGAAAGAGAAGAAAAGAGAAAGAAGAGAAGAGAAGAGAAAGAAGAGAAGAGAGAAGAGAAGAGAGGAGAGGTGTTTCTATTATATCAAGTGTGTTGTTGTGGTTGTTGTTGTTTCTCCCCAACTGGGCAACTTTAAGAGAGGTGGACCTCAACTCCCAGAATTCCCCATCCAGCTACGCGGGCTCTGCCACGCTCGGCAATCCATTCAGATATCGTGGTTTTTTTTAAAAAAAAAAAACAAGGCAGCCCACCAAAGTGAATTCTGCCTCCCTTTTAACGGCTCCCTGTCACATCAATCCTTTTTTCTCTCCCCAAGAAAGAAAGGGGCAAAAAGAAAAAAAGAAAAAGAAAAACTTAGGCAGGTCATTACTTTGAGTTTGAGGCAACTCTGGCAGGAAAAACATCAACTTGAATGAAAGGCCCAGCTTGGAAAGCTTGAAAATTTGCCAAAAATGGTCATGCAAAAGGGGAGGGGGGACCCTGTAAGCAGGTTAAAAGGGGCTTGGGGGGAAACAACAGGAGAGCAGTGTGTCAACGTGTTTGTTTGTGTGTGTGTGTGTGTGTGTGTGTACACACAGATACATACAGGTAGTCCTCAACTTACAATGCATAATAATAATAATAATAATAATAATAATAATAATAATAATAATAATAATAATAATAATAATAATAAAAATAAAAATAATAATAATAATAAAAAACACTAATTTTGAAGGTAATACTGTAATAATAATAAAGTTGGAAGGGACCTTGGAGTTCATCTAGACCAACCTCCTGCTCAGGCAGGAGACCCTATACCATTTCAGGCAAATGGCTGTCCAGTCTCTTCTTTAAAACTTCCAGTATTGGAGAATTCACAGCTTCTGGAGGCAAGGAGTTCCACTGGTTAATTGTTCTCACTGTCAGAAAATTCCTCCTTAGTTCTAGGTTGCTTCCCTCCTTGGTTAGTTTCCATCCTGCCTTCAGGCGCTTTGGAGAAGAGCTTGACTGCCTCTTCTTTGGGGCAGCCCCTGAGATACTGGAACACAGCTATCCTGCCCCCCCTCGTCCTTCTCTTCATTAAACTACACATACCCAATTCCAGCAACCGTTCCTTGTATGTTTTAGCCTCCAGTCCCCCAATCATCTTTGTTTCTCTTCTCTGCACTCTTTCTAGAGTCTCGACATCTTTTTTACATCGTGGTGACCAAAACTGGATGCAGTATTCCAGGTGTGGCCTTACCAAGGCCTTGTAAAGTGGTATTAACGCTTGACGTGATCTTGATTCTCTCCCTCTGTTAATGCAGCCTAGCACTGTGTTGGCTTTTTTGGCAGCTGCAGCACACGGCTGGCTCCTATCTAAGGGATTGTCCACGAGGACTCTGAGATCCCTCTCACAGTTACTACTATCGAGAGGTTCTAGGTTGCTTCTCTCCTTGGTTAGTTTCCATCCTGCCTTCAGGCGCTTTGGAGAAGAGCTTGACTGCCTCTTCTTTGGGGCAGCCCCTGAGATACTGGAACACAGCTATCCTGCCCCCCCTCGTCCTTCTCTTCATTAAACGGGACATACCCAGTTCTTGCAACCGTTCCTTATATGTTTTAGCCTCCAGTCCCCTGATCCTCTTTGTGGCTCTTCCCTGCACTCTTTCTAGAGTCTCAACATCTTCTCCGGCTAAGTGAGACATTTGCTAAGTGAGGTTTGCCCCATTTGATGACCTTCCCTGCCACAGGGGTTAAGTTAGTAATATGGTCGTTCAGTGAATCTGGCTCCCCCCTTGACTTTGCTTGACCCTGGGACACGGCAACCGTCATAAATGCGAGTCGGTTGGCAAGCGTCTTGACATTTGATCAGGCGGCCACGGGGATGCAGCAACGGTCGTTAGGTGTGAAAAACGGCCATGAAGTCCCTTGATTTTTCCCCAGTGGGGTTGTAAACTTTGAAGGGTCACTAAATGGACCGTCGTAAGTCGAGGACTGCCTGTAATTTCAGAGCTGGCTCTCATCTCCCGCCCTTTCTCTGTTTCTCTCCGCTCCGCACTCGAGTGATTAAGCGGGAATCCCACCCGCTGTGATTTTCTCTAATTGTTGTTTTTGCTGAAAGGTAATTAAAATCTCTTTTTCATTTCATGTGTGCAGGAAACCTTGAGGATGGGAAGGCTGGTGTGGAATTATGGGGAGAGAAGCAGAAGGGGAAAAAAAAAACACCAAACCTGGCTTTGGAAAGTCTGGGAGGATCAACCAACGGGCATGGGGGGGGGAAGTTTTGGGGGACCTTCAAAGGAACTGGGTTTCGAAGTGGGTGACAAATAACATTCATTTTCCCCCAAAAGCCACGAGGAGGGATATTTATGGTTTGGGAAGGTGGAATAGTTTCGGAGGGAAAGGGGCCTGTGAGTAGCCCTTGGGTGCAGCTCAGCTCTTCTGGGCTCAAAAACAGGGGTTGCCAAACTCAGCAACTGTAAGACTTGTGGACTTCACCTCCCAGAATTCCTCAGCCAGCGTAGACCACTTGTGGACTTCACCTCCCAGAATTCCTCAGCCAGCGTGGACCACTTGTGGACTTCATCTCTCATAATGCCTCAGCCAGCGCGGACCACTTGTGGACTTCACCTCTCAGAATGCCTCAGCCAGCGTGGACCACTTGTGGACTTCACCTCTCAGAATGCCTCAGCCAGCGTGGACCACTTGTGGACTTCATCTCTCATAATGCCCCAGCCAGCGCGGACCACTTGTGGACTTCACCTCCCAGAATTCCTCAGCCAGCGTGGACCACTTGTGGAATTCATCTCCCAGAATTCCTCAGCCAGCGTGGACCACTTGTGGAATTCATCTCCCAGAATTCCTCAGCCAGCGTGGACCACTTGTGGACTTCACCTCTCAGAATGCCTCAGCCAGCGCGGACCACTTGTGGACTTCACCTCTCAGAATGCCTCAGCCAGCGTGGACCACTTGTGGACTTCACCTCTCAGAATGCCTCAGCCAGCGTGGACCACTTGTGGACTTCATCTCTCATAATGCCCCAGCCAGCGCGGACCACTTGTGGACTTCACCTCCCAGAATTCCTCAGCCAGCGTGGACCACTTGTGGAATTCATCTCCCAGAATTCCTCAGCCAGCGTGGACCACTTGTGGAATTCATCTCCCAGAATTCCTCAGCCAGCGTGGACCACTTGTGGACTTCATCTCCCAGAATTCCTCAGCCAGCGTGCATCACTTGTGGACTTCATCTCCCAGAATTCCTCAGCCAGCGTGGACCACTTGTGGACTTCATCTCCCAGAATTCCTCAGCCAGCGTGGACCACTTGTGGACTTCATCTCCCAGAATTCCTCAGCCAGCCATGGAAGTCATGGGATTCTAGTCCAACCCCCTGCTCAGAAACTGACATTGTTTTTCACCTGACTTATAGAGCATCCACATGGTCACGTGATCAAAATCCAGAAACTTGGCAACTGACTCATATTTATGACGGTGGCAGTATCCCGGGGTCACGTGATTCCCCCTTTTGCGACTTTCCCACCAGCAAAATCAACGGGGAAGCCGGATTCACTTAACAACCGTGTTACCAACTTAACAACTGCCGTGATTCACTTAAGAACTGCGGCAAGAAAGGTCGTAAAATGGGGCCAGACTCACTGAACAAATGTGTTGCTTCGCCATTCAAATTTTGGGCTCAACTGTGGTTGGACGACCTGTGAGTTGGGAGACCGCTACGAGGCCGTGCCATATCTGTAAATTAAATTAGGAAATTAAAAAAAATATTCCCGAAGGATGCAAAAGGGAAGAGAAAGAGATCAGACAGACATAAACATGGGGCAATTTACGTAAACTTTCCCCAACCTGAAACTTACTCCGTGTAAATTCTTGCTCAGCGTTTCTCAACCTTGGCAGCTTGAAGATGGGTGGACTTCAATTCCCAGAATTCCCCAGCCGGCTGGGGAATTCTGGGAGTTGAAGTCCACATATTTTCAATCTTCTGGCAGATTCCCCTGGCTCTTTGGCCACTATGAAAAAAACCTGTGGTTTTTTTAATTTTTTTTAATTCTGCAACATTCCTTTATTTTATTCCTGATTTCTCTGGCTTATTCTTGCATTATCCTTTCTTTCCCCACCCCACCCCCACTCCTCCTGCTTTGCTCCGAGTTGATTTTAGACTATGTTTTTATTCCACGCCATTGTCCTTAGCTGATGTGGTTTCGCTTCCAGAGCCAGAAATACAGGCTGTAACTTTCTCAGAAATCGTAAATCAGCAATCCAGCAGGCCTTCAATGACCTCATTCGCCTTTCCCACTTAAAGAAGTGGGGAAAAAAAAATCTGTATTCTGGCCCTGACTTATGCCCTCCCTTTGATCCAAATATTATAATCAATGCAGACAGTTCAGAGAGAAAATACAATTTAACCCTTGCCTTTAAAAGCCCCTGCCTGGTTTTATACCGGAATGGGGGATATATATATATATATATATATATATATATATATATATATATATATATATATATATATATATATATATATATATATATATATATATATATTCTCCCGTAAAGGAAATGCTGATGAAACGCACCAAACTACTAACCAGGCTGTGCTCAAATAATCAAGCGTCTGTCTCCCAATGCTAAAAAAGCGAATTACCAAATGGCTGCTTTGAAGTAACTTGGGAAGGTTTCGATCCCCCCTTGCTTCTTTTTCACTTTCTTTCACTTAGCGGGAGAAATCTTGGGCTCACGTTTTTTTTGCGCATTAAGTCAAGGACCGCCTGTACTGGGTTAGAATTACCCCTCGCCCAGAAGGTGTACACTATGTCTCGGTCTAGAAGTAGGAGAAAAGAGAAATGCATCCAGTGGTGGGATTCAAATACGTGGACCACCGGTTCTCTGCGTGGTGGATGCCGCTTCCGGAAGTCCGTTCTGGGCCTGGGCAAACCCCCCCCCCCCCAAAAAAAATAGCTCCCGGTTCTGCTGAAGCGGCTGAATCCCGCCACTGAATTCACCACTGGCAGGGGAGGGTCTCCTGTGTGCTTAATTTAGGACCTCTGCAGCAGTTTAAGTTCACTGCATGACCCTCACTGCCCTCCAACACTGGGAGGAGGAGGAGGAGGAGGAGGAGGAGGAGGAGCAGAAGGAGGAGGAGGAAGGAGGAGGAGGAGAAGGAGGAAGAGGAGGAGGAAGAGGAGGAGAAGCAGAAGGAGGAGGAGGAGGAGAAGCAGGAGGAGGAGGAGGAGGAGGAGCAGAAGGAGGAGGAGGAAGGAGGAGGAGAAGGAGGAGGAGGAGAAGGAGGAAGAGGAGGAGGAAGAGGAGGAGAAGCAGAAGGAGGAGGAGGAGGAGAAGCAGGAGAAGCAGAAGGAGGAGGAGGAGGAGGAGGAGGAGAAGCAGAAGAAGGAAAAGCAAGAGGAGGAGGAGGAGGAGGAGAAAGAGGAGGAAGAGGAGGAGAAGCAGAAGGAGGAGGAGGAGGAGGAGAAAGAGAAGGAGAAGCAGAAGGAGGAAAAGCAAGAGAAGGAGGAGGAGGAGAAAGAGGAGGAGGAGGAGGAGGAGAAGGAGGAGACAAGGTGGTCGCAAAAGGTGGATCAAATCATCCCAGGATACTGCAACCGTCATCAATATGAGTCACTTGCCAGGTGGCCGAACTTTGATCCCACGATCATGGATTGCTGCAACGGCCTTAAATGTGGAAAAACAACAACAGTCCTCCGCTACTTTTCCCAGGGCCATTTTAACTCTGAAGGGTCACTAAGCAAACTGCTCTAAGCTGAGGGCTACCAGAGGGCTAAACTCAGCAAAGGAGCCACCCAGGACCAATCAATGGAACCCAGAAGCACAGAGCTGGAAGGGACCTGGGAGGTCTTCTAGTCCAGCCCCCTGCTCCAGCAGGAGACCCTATACCCATTCCAGACAAATGGGGCTGTCCAGTCTCTTCTTAAAAACCTTCCAGGGATGGAGCGCCCTCGATTTCTGAAGCTGTTCCATGGTTTAAACGTTCCCGCTGTCGGGAATTTTCTCCTTAATTCCAGGTTGCTTCTCTCTTTGATCAGCTTCTAACCATGGTTTCTTCTCCTGCCCTCTGGTGCTTTGGAGAAGAGCTTGACTCCCTCTTCTTTGGGGCAGCCCCTGAGAGATTGGAGCCCTGCTATCACGTCCCCCTTAATCCTTCTTTTCGCTAGACTGGCCATACCCAATTCCTGCAACCGTTCTTCTTCTTCTTCTTCTTCTTCTTCTTCTTCTTCTTCTTCTTCTTCTTCTTCTTCTTCTTCTTCTTCTTCTTCTTCTTCTTCTTCTTCTTCTTCTTCTTCTTCTTCTTCTTCTTCTTCGTCGCGTGTTTTAGTTTAGTCGCAATAAACCCTTAAAAAAAGGGGGGGGGTTGCTTGTTCCTCTCCCCAGCACCTGAAGTCAGGACCGATGGCCAGCGAAATCTTTGGAAATCAAACCAAGGGTTGGGTGAAGGTAAGGGAGAAATCACAGACACCCCCCACACACACACACACCCCAAAAAAAGGTGGAGGAAGAGACACAATTAAAACAGAACCTTTTGCATACGCCTCGTGTTGCTGTACGGAGGCGTTCAACCTAAAAGGGCTGAAGCCACGCTTGCTTTTCCACTCAGCCACCCCCCCAGCCCTTTTTCTTTTCTTTCCTTTTTTTTCCTTTCCTTTTTTTACAAAGCACTGGAAGTGTGCACAAAAGCACCCCACCACAACGAGGCTTCTGTGTTTGTCCCGGGTTAAACAAATGCTGTCTTTTCCACCCAGGAATTTTAAAACCTTTGCGAGCCAGCTCCATGTTTATTTTATTTTATTTTATTTTATTTTATTTTATTTTATTTTATTTTATTTTATTTTATTTTATTTTATTTTATTTTATTTTATTTTATTTTATTTTATTTTATTTTATTTTATTTTTACACCCTGCCTTTATTTTATTTTTACACCCTGCTCTTCCAGAATTGTAAAGCTACGGCGGGCGGGCAATATATATGCACAAGCACACACCCCACACACACACACACCCAAAAAAAAGAAGAAAAAAGAGGGAAAGCTGTTCCAGGAATGCCATTCCTACAGGCACAACACAGAGTCACACACACACACACACACACACACAGAGTTTGTCCACCCCATCCCTCCCACCCGACTGCTGCTCTCCTCTGTTTAATTACTGCTAATGTAAACTGTGCTCCATAAAAAAAAAAAAAAAACCAACCACAACACACACACACACACAACTTTGGCACGCTGCCTCCCCCACTCCCGGAGAACTGATTGGTCCCATAAATTCACTGCAAAGAGCTGAATGCCACCGAGGGCGTGTGTGTGTGTGTGTGTGTGTGTGTGTGTGTGTGTGTGTGTTGTGTGTGTGTGTTTTTCCTCTTCTGTTTTTCCCCCCCTCCTCCTCTTCTTGACTTTAAAAAAAAAACAAAAAAAACAACCCTGGGCATTTGCTCAAGGGCGAAAGCTTTTTAAACAGGATCATAAATGCTTATTACACGGAGGATGCACGCTGCCTTGATGGGATTAGCTGGATGGAGGAAAAAATTGATCACCGGGGTCTTTCTCTCTCTCTCTCTCTCTCTCTCTCTCTCTCTCTCTCTCCCTCTCTCTCTCTCTCTCTCTCTCTCTCTCTCTCTCTCTCTCTCTCCTCTTTCTCTCTCTCTCTCTCTCTCTCTCTCTCTCTCTCTCCTCTCTCTCTCTCTCTCCTCTTTCTCTTTTCTCTCTCTCTCTCTCTCTCTCTCCTCTTTCTCTTTTCTCTCTCTCTCTCTCTCTCTCTCTCTCTCTCTCTCCCACACACACACACACACACACACACACACACACGTAACGAAGAGCAGAGGGAGAAGCCGGGAGAGGGATGGGGGATCCTCGACGCGGCCCACCGACCGTTGAGATAGGAAACTCCCAGGAGGAGCATTTTGTAGATGGGGCCAAAGACCTCGACCCAAAAGGAGCCAGGGCACAGCAGAGACGAGGGTCCCCGAGGTTCAGCTGGCCGCATCAAAGGCTGCCAGAAAAGGGGGGGAAAGTTGGATTATTCCCCGAACTGCCAGCCTGTTTAAAGAGTCTTTAATTCACCGTTTCTCCAGTTTAAAGAGAGGCGGATTTCAGCTTCCAGAATTCCCCAGCCAGCTAATTCTGGCTGTCGAGGTCCACCCATTTGAAAGCTGCCGTGGTTGAGAAATGGTGGAGAGTTGAAGCCCACCCCATCCTAAAGGTTGAGAAGCATCACTGTAACATTAGCAGCTTCGGGACAGGTCGGAGTGCGGATGGGGGACCACCAGGAGTTCCCGAGCATGAGTTATTAACCAAGGCTGTTGGGGGGAGGGGGGAAAAAAACCCCACTCCGGAAGAAAACAGCAACGCTGGCTGGGGAATTCTGGGAGTGGAAGTCCAGCCATCGTAAACTTGCCAAGGTTGAAACACACCGCAATAATGAGCTCTTTAATGAGCTCTGATTGATCGGGGGGCTCCCAATCCAATTAACGCCCCAATGCACAGCCCAGCAGTCCCAAACAACGGAACTGCCGGCCTTCTTTGGACTGGGATCCTTTTGGGAGCAGCCGCTGCTCTCTTTCGTGACCGGATCGGGCCCCAGCTTAGCTAGGATGGCTACCAACCTTGGAAGGAGCTTGGCAGCTCCTCTGAGACTAACAACCAGGTTTTGGGGAGCTGCACTGAATTCCTCAGAGGCGTGGGGTGCATAGAGAGATGGAGGATGGAGGAAGGAAGGAAGGAAGGAAGGAAGGAAGGAAGGAAGGAAGGAAGGAAGGAAGGAAGGTGAAGAGAGGGAAGGAGGGAGGGAGGGAGAGAGGAAGGAGAAGAAGAGAGTAAGAGAAAGGAAGGAAAGAAGGAAGGACAAGAGGAAGAGGAAAAGAGGGAGGGAGGGAGGGAAAGATGGAGGGAGGGAGGGAGGGAGGGAGGGAAGGAGAAAGGAGAGGGGAACAAGAAGAAAGGGTAAGAGAAAAGGAAGAGGGAGGGAGGAAGGGAGGGATAGAAAATGGAAGGAAGGTGAAGTGGAAGAGAGGGAAGGAGGGAGGGAGGGAGGAAGGAAGGAGAAGAGGAAGAGAGGAAGAGAAAGGAAGGAAGGGGAAGAGGAAGAGAGGGAAGGAGGGAGGGAGGGAGGAAGGAAGGAAGGAGAAGAGGAAGAGAGTAAGAAAAAGGAAGGAAGGGGAAAAGGAAGAGAGGGAAGGAGGGAGGGAGGGAGGAAGGAAGGAAGGAGAAGAGGAAGAGAGTAAGAAAAAGGAAGGAAGGGGAAAAGGAAGAGAGGGAAGGAGGGAGGGAGGAAGGAAGGAAGGAGAAGAGGAAGAGAATAAGAGAAAGGAAGGAAGGGGAAGAGGAAAAGAGGGAGGGAAGGAGGGAAAGAGGGAGGGTGGGAGGCAGGGAAAATGGAAGGAAGGAAGGAAGGAAGGAAGGAAGGAAGGAAGGAAGGAAGGAAGGAAGGGGAAGAGGAAGAGAGGGAAGGAGGGAGGGAGGAAGGAAAACAAGAAGAGAGTAAGAGAAAGGAAGGAAGGAAGGAGAAGAGGAAAAGGAGGGACGGAGGGAGGGAAAGACAAAGGGAGGGAGGGAGAGGAACAGGAAGAAAGGGGAAGAGAAAAGGAAGAGGAAGGGAGGGAGTGAGGGAAAATGGAAGGAAGGAAGGAAAGAAGGAAGGAAGGAAGGAAGGTGAAGAAGAAGAGAGGAAGGGAGAGAGGAAGGAGAAGAAGAGTAAGAGAAAGAGGAAGGAATGAAGGAAGGACAAGAGGAAGAGGAAAAGAGGGAGGGAGAGAGGGAAAGATGGAGGGAGGGAGGGAGGGAGGGAGGGAAGGAGAAAGGAGAGGGGAACAGGAAGAAAGGGTAAGAGAAAAGGAAGAGGGAGGGAGGAAGGGAGGGATAGAAAATGAAAGGAAGGAAGGAAAAGAGAAAGTAAGGAAGGTGAAGAGGAAGAGAGGGAAGGAGGGAGGGAGGGAGGAAGGAAGGAGAAGAGGAAGAGAGTAAGAGAAAGGAAGGAAGGGGAAGAGGAAAAGAGGGAGGGAAGGAGGGAAAGAGGGAGGGTGGGAGGCAGGGAAAATGGAAGGAAGGAAGGAAGGAAGGGGAAGAGGAAGAGAGGGAAGGAGGGGAGGAAGGAAAACAGGAAGAGAGTAAGAGAAAGGAAGGAAGGAAGGAGAAGAGGAAAAGGAGGGAGGGAGGGAGGGGAAGACAAAGGGAGGGAGGGAGAGGAACAGGAAGAAAGGGGAAGAGAAAAGGAAGAGGAAGGGAGGGAGGGAGGGAAAATGGAAGGAAGGAAGGAAGGAAAGAAGGAAGGAAGGGGAAGGGGAACAGGAAGAAACGGGAAGAGAAAGAAAGGAAGGGGAAGAGGAAGCGAGGGAGGGAGGGAGGATAGAGGGAAGGAGGGGGGGGGTTGATGATGCAGACCACACGTGGGACAGATAACGAGCCCCAAATCAATTAACAAACCGTCATGTCTTAAAGACCGGCTGTTTTAGTTAAGACTGTCTGAGAGAGTCTTGAAATAGGGCTGTTTTTAATTTCTACCTCAGAAGTCGCTGAGGCGCATTTCCCTCCAAAAACAAAAAGTGCTGGAGATTTGGGGGTGTCTATTCCAGGGTTCCCCACTTAGAAAAGAAACTCCAGAATCAAGAGAGGGTCGTCCCCCCCCCCACACACAGGATGGACAGGACCCTGGAAAAAGCATCCTTCACCCAACTTGGTGGGATTTGCAAAAAAAAAACCCAAAAAAAAACACCCCAAAAAAAGGATTTGATTTAGTAAGGCAGCGCTAATAGCCCCAACCCTCCTCCCGTTTCCTCCAACCCTGGAAAGCAAATACAACCCGGAGTATGTACAATTGGATTTAAAAATCGCTCAGTTTAGTTGCCACGAAGGAGTGCATTAGACCAGAGGGGGGGAAAAAAATTCCACTTAATAGGAGGAAATTTTCTGAAATGATATTTAGGAGCAATCACTGCCAAACCACTGGGTGGTTTTTTTTTTTATTTCCATAGCCCGCCCCCCCCACCCCCGAGACGGCTCGTTCTAGCTAACCTTTTCTTTAGTTCATTTTCACTTAATCCTTTTGTTCGTATTAATGATGCCTTTGCCTTTAAAATGAAAGGAAGTAGGAAGATAGGAGGGGGGGGAACTTTGCAGAGGGATTCGTGGCTGGCACTGCGCTGAAAAGCGAATAAACGTTTCAAGATTAATAAGGGGGAGGGCGAGTTTTTAAAGACGCAAACACGTCCCTGGTTCGCTTCACTAATTCCTTTCGCCGTCCTTTGCCCAGATATACCCTCCTGCAGGATGAAATAGTAGAAGGGACTTTGAAGGTCTTCTAGTCCAGCCCCCTGCTCAGACAGGAGAACCGATACCATCTCAGACCAGTGACAGTCCGGTCTCTTCTTAAAAACCTCCAGTGTTGGAGCATTCACAACTTCTGGTGGCAAGCTGTTCCACTGGTTAATTGTCCTCGCTGTTCGGAAGTTCCTCCTTCGTTCCAGGTTGCTGGATGAATGAAGCTGGATCGCTCGTTTTCACAAGATCCACAACATTGGCAGAGCCTTGGAGGCCTTTGACTTGACCCACTTATCCCAGCGGTGAGAAAACTTCCCTTCCGCATCTGGATCGCCGATACAGGCAGTCCTCGACTTACAATCCGTTCGTTTAGTGACGGTTTGAAGCGACCACGGCTCCGAAACAAAAATGACATATGGTTTGTCTCATGACTTGTAGAGCAACCCCAGGGTCACGGGGTTCCAAATTCAGATGCTTGGCAACTGGCTCATATTTACGACGGTCGCCCTGTGTCCCCCCGGGATCAGGCGATTCGCTTTTGCGACCTTCTGACAAGCAAAGTCAATGGGGGGGGAGGAGAGGGAGGAGAAAGCTGGATTCACTTAACGACCGCTTGTGACTAACTTAACAACTGCTGTGTGCCAACGCTGCTAACATCAGATGTTCTTGCTTTGACAACAGATGAAAATGCAGCCGTCATTTCTCTTTGGCTTTTAGAGTTGGTTGATGCTGGGAGGGGGAATATGGACGAGAGTCCAGCTAGTCATAACAATAATAACTCGGCTGTGGGAACCCAAGGTCATCGCACCCAGAGCTGGAGAGCTGGGGAGAAAGCCTGTGCTTCAAACTAATTGGGGAATGTGATTTATGACTGTTAATTGGAGGAGGGAATTGTGCTTTGCCACTTTGTGTGTGGGAGGGAATTCAGCTTTTGGCGCCGATGCTTTTGTTTCTCCAATAAAAGATTCTTTAAGGTAAACAACGCCTCAAAGTTCTTTTGAAGAGTTTCATCTGTCACAACCCAGACACGGTGATTCGGTTAACAACTATGTTACCAACTTAACAACGGCAGGGATTCACCTAAGAACTGCGGCGAGGAAGGCTGCACAATGAGGCAAAACTCACTGAACAATGGGGACACAACTTCTGGGCTGAGTTGCAACTCGGGATTTGGAGCCCGCAAAATCCACAAGCTGAATCCAGGTGTTCTCCAAAAGGGACCAAAGCTTGACCACCCAAGCCATTTTAAGTCATAGAATCCTACAGCCGGGAAGTAGAGGTCATCCTTGAGGTCATGTAGTCTAACACCCAACTCAGAGCAGGGCCCAACAAAGTACCTCTGTCCCAAATCTGCTGAGAAAGGAAAACTCCCCATGACGTGTGACTGTTCCACCGGTATTTCTCAATTTTATTAGCTTTGAGATGCGTGGACTTCAACTCCCAGAATTCCCCAGCCAGCCATGCTGACTGGGGAATTCTGGGAGTTGAAGTCCACGCATCTCAAAGCTAAGATGGAGAAACACCCATTCATACAATCAGTCATTTCTTTCCTCTTTGCAATTTTAGCCCATTCATCCTGGTCCTCCCTCTTCCCAATCCGGCTTCTAGCCTTTCCAGATTTTCAAGGTCTCCCTAGATCAGGGGTCTTCAAACATGGCCCTCTTATGACTTGTGGACTTCAACTCCCAGAATTCCTCAGCCAGGCACGCTGGCTGAGGGATTCTGGGAGTTGAAGTCCGCAAGTCATGAAGGGTCCACAGTTCCCCCCTGTTGGCTGAGGAATTCTGGGAGTTGAAGTCCGCAAGTCATGAAGGGTCCACAGTTCCCCCCTGTTGGCTGAGGAATTCTGGGAGTTGAAGTCCGCAAGTCATAAAAGAGCCAAGTTTGAAGAACCCTGAGCTAGATGCTTGGTTTCAACCGTCACTCAGCAGACCAGACTCCTTGCTCGTCATCCGAAAGCCATCTAGAGATCAGCCAGTGGATCCTAGCCTACTTTACACCCACCCAGATAGTTGCAGGTTTCTTACATTCCCCCCCCCCCCTTCTTCCTTGTTTGCAGCCAACGTACCTGAAGTTTGGGGCAGAGGCCCACTCCAGCGCCAGGCAGGCCAAATCCACCGTAGCGTAAACCAGGAGGAAGAAGATGGTGACCACCGCAGCGATGGTGTTCAGCTTGCCCGAAAAGAGCACCAGCTGTGGGAAACCAGACCACAGATATCAGGAAGCATGGCAGCCAACCACAGGGCATCTCTTTCCTGGGGCACATTCCCAGCATCCCCCCAGTTGGCAGGCGGAATTCTGAGAGTTAAAACTCCACGCATCTATAATAATAATAATAAGTTGGAAGGTACCTTGGAGGTCATCTAGTCCAACCCCCTGCTCAGGCAGGAAACCCTATACCATTTCAGACAAATGGCTGGCCAGTCTCTTCTTAAAAACTTCCAGTGTTGGAGCATTCACAGCTTCTGGAGGCAAGGAGTTCCACTGGTTAATTGTTCTAACTGTCAGGAAGTTTCTCCTTAGTTCTAGGTTGCTTCTCTCCTTGACTAGTTTCCATCCGTTGCTTCTTGTCCAGCTTTCAGGTGCTTTGGAGAAGAGCTTGACTGCCTCTTCTTTGGGGCAGCCCCTGAGATATTGGAAGGTTGCTATCCTGTCCCCCCTCACCCTTCTCTTCGTTAAACTACACATACCCAATTCCAGCAACCGTTCCCTATATGTTTTAGCCTCCAGTCCCCTAATCATCTTTGCTGCTCTTCTCTGTACTCTTTCTAGAGTCTCAACATCTTTTTTACATCGTGGTGACCAAAACTGGATGCAGTATTCCAGGTGTGGCCTTACCAAAGCATTGTAAAGTGGTATTAGTACTTCACGTGATCTCGATTCTATCCCTCTGTTAATGCAGCCTAGCACTGTGTTGGCTTTTTTGGTAGCTGCAGCACACGGCTGGCTCATATCTAAGGGATCGTCCACTAGGACTCCGAGATCTCTCTCACAGTTACTACTATTGAGCAAGGTACCACCTACACTATAGCTGTGCATTTGATTTTTCCTGCCTAAATGTAGAACCTTACTCTTCCCGAGTTTGGGAAAGTTGGGTGGGTTGGAGACTGCTACAACTAAGATGATCCAAAGCCTGGAGACAAAAACATAACGAAGAACGGCTGCAGAACCTGGGTTTGGCTTGTCTAAAGAAAAGACAAGCCAAAAAGACAAAGATAAGGGGGACATGATAGCAGCGTTCCAGTATTTGAGGGGCTGCCCCAAAGAAGAGGGGGTCACGTTATTCTCCAAAGCACCA
Organism: Vipera latastei; assembly: GCA_024294585.1. NCBI lineage: Eukaryota > Metazoa > Chordata > Lepidosauria > Squamata > Viperidae > Vipera > Vipera latastei. Next base: position 4,912,923 of record CM044358.1, read on the forward strand.
GAGGGCAGGACATGAAACAACGGTTGGAAACTGATCAAGGAGAGAAGCATTAAGGAGAATTAAGGAGGAACTTCCTGACGGTGAAGACAATTAACCAGTGGAACTGCTTGCCACTAGAAATCATGGGCGCTCCATCACTGGTGGTTTTAAAGAAGAGGCTAGACAGCCACTTGTCTGAAATGGTATAGGTTCTCCTATTTCAGCACGGGGCTGGACTAGAAGACCTCCAAGGTCCCTTCCAGCTTCTATTCTTAGAAACTACAGCAAACCCTCCTGAAGAATTAGAAGAATTCTTGATTGTGCGGAGGGTCCATCCCTAAATACCGCAGTCCTCCATTTACAACACTTTGATTACTGACAGAAGTTACAACAGCACTGAAAAATGTGACTGAGGACCGTTACTCACACTTACGACCACTGCAGAATCCCCAGGGTCACGGGATCAAAATTCAGATGCTTGGCAACTGGCTCATATTTATGACGGTGGCAGTGTCCTGTGTTCCCCATTTGTTTCACTTAAGAAACATCCCAGTGAACAACAGAAATCTGGAGCTCAGTTATGGTCGTAAGTCGAGGACTATCTGCACCCTCCCTGTCAAACGGTTGTCCAATCTATTTTTCAAATGCCTCCAGCGATGGAGCACCCACAACCACAGGAGGCAAGCTATTCCAATAATAATAATAATAATAATAATAATAATAATAATAATAATAATAATAATAATAATAATAATAATAATAATAATAATAATATCATCATCATCTACTCAGCACATCTTACTTTTTAAGGAGATACCTGGTTGATACCTAGGATACTGGCAGCAACCCATGTCAACCATTAGTGCCAGTCAGTTTGAGTGTTCATGTTTAATGAATAAAAGTTCTATTATAATAATAATGATAATGATAATAATAACGATGATGATGATGATGATGATGATAAAGTTGGAAGGGACCTTGGAGATCATCTAGTCCAACCCCCTGCTCAGGCAAGAAACCTTATACCATTTCAGGCAAATGGCTGCCCAGTCTCTTCTTAAAAACCTCCAGTGTTGCAGCATTCACCACTTCTGGAGGCAGGTTGTTCCACTGGTTAATTGTTCTAACTGTCAGGAAGTTTCTCCTTAGTTCTAGGTTGCTTCTCTCCTTGACTAGTTTCCATCCATTGCTTCTTGTCCTGCCTTCGGGCGCTTTGGAGAACAGCTTGACTCCCTCTTCTTTGGGGCAGCCCCTGAGATGTTGGAACGCTGCTATCATGTTCCCCCTGGTCCTTCTCGTCATTAAACGAGCCACCGTTCCTTATATGTTTTAGCCTCCAGTCCTCTAACCATGAATTGTTCCCACTGTCAGAAATTTTCTCCTTATATCTAGGCTGGATCCAAACTCCCTCGCAGATTGAGGTGCCACACTTCTCAAAGGAACTTGCAAGAGACACAGGTGGTCCTCAGAATTTCTCTTGCTGAGACATTTGTTACGGGGGTTTCACCCCATTTTATGGCCTTCCTTGCCACAGTTGTTAAGTGAATCACTGCAGTTGTTAAGTGAGTCACACGGCTGTTAAGTGAATCTGGCTTCCCCATTACTGGTCAGAAGGTCACAAAAGGGGGGAAATCACGTGATCCCAGGACGCTGCAACTGTCGTAAATATGAGTCAGTTGCCAAGCGTTGTGAATTGTGATCACAGGACCCTTAGGGATGCTGTAGCGGTTGTTAAGTGTGAAAAATGGGCACAAGTCACTTTTTTTGAGTGCCGTGGTGACTTTGAATGGTCATTAAATGGACTGTTGTGAAGTCCAAGACGACCTGTATTTCACTATTTCAGGGTAGAACAACAGCTAATGACCCTCTTTTACCGGTCTACCATAGAGAGCGTCCTCTCGTACGGTATTGTGGTTTGGTATGCTGGTCTGACAGCCGCGGATAGGAAAGTATTACAGAGGGTAGTGAGCACAGCACAAGACATTGTGGGCTGTTCCCTGACACCACTGGATGACCTCGCCAGGGCTCGTTGCCTTGGAAGAGTGAGGAAAATTCTCAGGGATGACTCACACCCTGGACGGTATCTCTTTACTCTCCTACCATCCGGTAGCAGATACAGGAATATAGCCAGCCATACCAACAGGCTGAAAAATAGCTTTTATCCGTGGGCTGTTAGGCTTTTAAATGGGACATAATCTTATGCAGAATTGACTTGGGAGGCCGGTGTGTGGTGTAGTTGGTTCACACGGTGTGGTGGGATGGAGGGTTTGTTGTCACTGTGTGTTGGGGGGGGAGAGCACGGGGCTCAGCTAATCTCGATGTACACATGTTGTACTTTGACAATAAAGGTTTATTATTACTAGCCCCTTCCTTCCCCTACCGTGCAGTTTCCTTCAGACGAGCTGTTCCTTAAAACGGAGAGCCCCACTGGGGGGGTTAATAAAGGGCACAGAGTGAGACAGAAAACTACAAATTAAAAGCCGTTCCCAACTCATATCACCAAACAGTTTTATGCCCATTTCAAAAAACGTTTGCGGCCAACAGGCTGTGTCCAGTCAAAAGGTTTGCCTTTGAATGCAAAAAAAAACCCCCCGATAACGATGGCAGCAAAACCAGCACTGTTTAAAAACACAATTTGAATAAAGAAAAAATTTTTTTTTTGCTTGCTTGAGCGTTGATCCAGTTTTGCTCTGTCGGATGTTATTTTCCTTTTTTAAAAAAAAAAACCAAAAAACGACAACAACTACGAATCTAAATGACAAGTCCTATTTTAATTACGGTTTTTGAACACGCTCTAGCTCAAAAATGCATTGAGATAGAGAGATATACTTTGAACAGAAAACTTTGTCATTATGGTAATGGTGCTTTTTTTGGGGGGTGTGTGTGAAATAAACAGATAACTGCTTTCTCCTCTGGATTTTAGTACTTGGGAGCTGTTGATCTATTAGATCTATATATGCTAAATGCATCACAAACAATGCCATAGTTTTCTTTTAACCATGGCTTTTTCAACAAGGTACAATCAGTCGGATCTGCAGTTTTCCTAAACCAGGCATGTCAAATTGCCGGCCCATGGGCCAGATGCGTCATGCCGAAACCGCGCCCACCCCATTGCCGGCAATGGGGAAAAGGTTCCGATACGTCGCGTGACGTCACAAGTTTGACATGCCTGCGCCTAAACCATGGTTTACACACCACCCTGGCTGAGTTCATGAGGTATGCTAAACAAATCCAGACAGAGAATATTGTAATTCAGCCCATAAATTCGTCAAAAGCATACTTAACTCCAAAAAGACTCCAGTGTGGTGTAGTGGTTAGAGTACTGGACCAGGAGTGGACAGGTTTAAGTCCCAATTCTGCTCTGCAAATGACTGGGTGACTGTGAGCCAGTCCTTGTCTGAATCAAAGCCTACCTCGAAAGGTGGCTGTTTGGAGAAAAATGCCACGCTGATAGTCTAGAGCAGGGGGGTCTTCAACCTTGGCCCTTTTATGACTTGTGGACTTCAGCTCCCCGAATTCCTCAGCCAAGCGTGCTGAAGTCCATGCTGGTGGAGGGATTCTGGGAGTTGAAGTCCACAAGTCATAAAAGGGGCCACGTTTGAAGACCCCTGCTCTAGAGCAAGGAGACTCCAAACTTTTACAACTTTAAAGACTTGTGGACTTCAACTCCCAAAATTCCTCCGCCAGCACGGACCATTTCTGGACTCCAACTCCCAGAATTCCTCCGCCAGCATGGCTGACGGGGGAATTCTGGGAGTTGAAGTCCACAAGTCATAAAGGGCCATATTTCCCCATGCTAGCTGAGGAATTCTGGGAGTTGAAAGTCCACAAGTCATAAAAGGGGCCACGTTTGAAGACCCCTGCTCTAGAGCAAGGAGACTCCAAACTTTTACAACTTTAAAGACTTGTGGACTTCAACTCCCAGAATTCCTCCGCCAGCATGGCTGAGGAGGAATTCTGGGAGTTGAAGTCCACAAGTCATAAAGGGCCATATTTCCCCATGCTACCTGAGGAATTCTGGGAGTTGAAGTCCACAAGTCATAAAAGGGCCAAGTTTGAAGACCCCTGCTCTAGAGCAAGGAGACTCCAAACTTTTACAACTTTAAAGACTTGTGGACTTCAACTCCCAAAATTCCTCCGCCAGCACGGACCATTTCTGGACTCCAACTCCCAGAATTCCTCCGCCAGCATGGCTGACGGGGGAATTCTGGGAGTTGAAGTCCACAAGTCATAAAGGGCCATATTTCCCCATGCTAGCTGAGGAATTCTGGGAGTTGAAAGTCCACAAGTCATAAAAGGGGCCACGTTTGAAGACCCCTGCTCTAGAGCAAGGAGACTCCAAACTTTTACAACTTTAAAGACTTGTGGACTTCAACTCCCAGAATTCCTCCGCCAGCATGGCTGAGGAGGAATTCTGGGAGTTGAAGTCCACAAGTCATAAAGGGCCATATTTCCCCATGCTACCTGAGGAATTCTGGGAGTTGAAGTCCACAAGTCATAAAAGGGCCAAGTTTGAAGACCCCTGCTCTAGAGCAAGGAGACTCCAAACTTTTACAACTTTAAAGACTTGTGGACTTCAACTCCCAGAATTCCTCCGCCAGCATGGACCATTTCTGGACTCCAACTCCCAGAATTCCTCCACCAGCATGGCTGACGGAGGAATTCTGGGAGTTGAAGTCCACAAGTGTTAAAAGTTGCCAGGTTTGGAGTTCCCCCTGTTCAAGAGGAAAGGCAGAGTATAAAACTCACAAAACGTGGGCCCTCTCGACAAGAGTCTGGAATTGTTTCTCCTCCTTGCTAGGGCTGAGAGAGAAGAGAGAGAGAGAGAGAGGGCCTGACCTTAAAGTCACCCTGCTGAATTTCGGCCCGAAGGCAGAACTCGAACTCAGGATCTCCTGTTTTCTAGCCGGGTGCCTTAGCTACCACCCCCAACTGGCTCTCATTAACGCTAAGAAACAATGAAAGAAAACAGCTTCGGACAAGCGGGAGAGACCCTCAACCTAGTTTGGAGAAAAGACCAAATTGCCGTGTTGGTCCGCTGTGCTCCGTCTGAGCCAAGAAATCACAGTAAGCTTCCGATTCACATGGAGAATTACAAATTCTCCGTCGTATTCTGGCTGAGTCGGCGGTGTGATCTGATCGGAATCCACGGTGTGGCGAGGGGAGGAAGGGGTGTGTGTGTGTGTGTGTGTGTGTGTGTGTGTGTGTGTAAACCAGACAAGGGAAAAGAGAGATCGGATTGAGGGCACCTTCTCAGCTCCCCAAGGAAATGCAAAGATTAAAGCTTCACGTAGAAATAAGCGCAAACAAGGCACTGTGGGAATCTGCTCGCTCCCGAAAGAAAAGGTATTTCTACACAATAAAACCACCTTATGAAGCTCTTAAAAAAAAGAGCGTTTCTGAGAGCGCCGGTGTAATTGCCCGGGTATTGTTCAATGAGAAGTCCGGCGCAGTCATGATCAAAGCATCGTTCCCCACCCAGCCGGGCACAAGGGCAGGGAAGGAGCTGGGGAAGAAGGCCAGCTCCAGAGACCGCAGGATCCAGGGCAGTGTTTTTCAGTCTTGGCAAGTTTACGATGGGTGGACTTCAACTCCCAGAATTCCTCTGCCAGCAATGCGGTTTTCTTCCGGGGTGTTTTTTTTCTTTCCAGCAACCTTGGTTAACTCATGCTCGGGAACTCCTGGTGGTCCCCCATCCGCACTCCGACCTGTCCCGAAGCTGCTAACGTTAAAGAGTGGTGTTTCTCAACCTTGGCAGCTTTAAGATGGGTGGACCTCAACACCCAGAATTAGCTGGCTGGGGAATTCTGGGAGTTGAAGTCCACCTCTCTTAAGTGGAGAAACAGTGAATTAAAGAAGCTTTACAGGCTGGCAGTTTGGGGAATAATCCAACTTTCCCCCCTTTTCTGGCAACTTTTGATGCAGCCAGCTTTTCGGCTGAACCTCGGGGTGCCTGGCTCCTTGGACTTCAACTCCCAGAATTCCCCAGCCAGCCCTGCGGTTTTCTTCTGGGGCGTTTTTTCCCCCCAGCAACCTTGGTTAACTCATGCTCGGGAACTCCTGGTGGTCCCCCATCCGCACTCCAACCTGTCCCGAAGCTGCTAATGTTACTGTGATGTTTCTCAACCTCTAGGATGGGTGGACTTCAACTCTCAGAATTCCCCAGCTCAGCACGCTGGCTGAGGAATTCTGGGAGTTGAAGTCCACCCATCTTAAATCTGCCGAGATCGAGAAACAAGACTATACAGGTAGTCCTTGACTTACGACCACAATCGAGCCCAGAACTTATGTTGCTAAGTGAGAAATTTGTTAAGTGAGTTCTCTTCCTAGGTTACGGCTTTCCTTGCCACATCTCTTAAGCGGTTGTTAAATTAGTCACACGGTCATTAAGTGAATCTGGCTACCCCCATGGACTTGGCTTGTCGGGAGGTCGCAAAATGGGGATCGCGTGACCCGGGGGACACCGCAGCCGTCACAAATATGAAACAGTTGTCAAGCATCCGAATGTAAATCAGGTGACCAGGGAGGGTTGCTGCAACGGTCGTAAGTGTGAAAAATGGTCACCAGTCCCCTTTATAATGGCCCTTGTAACTGCTGTAAGTCGAGGACTATCTGTATAGGGGCTTCTCTAGAGGGAAACCTACATCCTACCCCTAAATTCAATTTCTCCTATTTGCTCTGGCATCCGGGTGCTTTTACAGTAGCACCCCCCTCCTCCCCCCCGTTTGTCCACTTAAAACAAGCCGGCTCTTTTCAAACCGTGGTCTGATCTGCCGGTAATTGCTGAAGGAGGGAAGTGAGGGTGGGGTGGGGGACATCAGAGACAAGAGGCTGAGTTAATTCAAGCCATTTAAGCAATTGGGGACCTCTAGCCGATATATCGAGTTAATAGCGTGCGCCAAGCAAGCCGCGATTGTGCCTGGTTGCAGTGATGGAGCTGGCGAGGCTGCTGCTCCCGGCTCCCCTGACGCTCGCCTTTGATTTATAATTCATTTAGCGGCTCGTCAAAGCGAAGGAGCCACTTCTGAAAGACACCGGGGTGAGGTGTGCTGAGTGAGCCCGCGAGGCTGAAGGGGTCTCCGCTGCCCACGCGCGCAGATGGGGCCCGAGGAGCGCTGGGGAGGGCGCTCCTCGGGACCCATCTCAATAAGCCAACATCTGCAGCCTTGCTTCAATCCAGGAGGTTGGCCAACCTAGCCTGCTGTATGTGTGTGTGTGTGTGTGTGTGTGTGTGTGTGTGTGAATGGATCCCATCTGGGGTGCTGGGTCATGGAAGGAAGCCTGCTTAGCCCCCGTCAATCATTGTTTTTTGGGAAAAGGCAGACATGGTCCGTCGTGGGAGACGGGCCTCCCATGCACGCTTCATTGCTTTCCAAGGAGAAAAAGAGCTTAGCGCTGGGAGTCAGGCACGTTTCTCCTTTGCCCAGCACAGAGTCCTCGACTTAACGGCACTTTGCTTAGTGACCCGTTCAGAGTTAGAGCGGCCCTGAAAAAAGGGACTTGTGACCGTTTTTCACACTTAGCGGCCCGTTGCAGCCTCCCTGTGGTCACGTGATCCAAATTCAGAAGCTTGGCTGCTGACTCGTATTTATGACGGTGGCAGCGTCCCGGGGAGGGGGCGGGGCGGGGGAGGGAATCAGGCGATCCCCTTTTTGCGAACTTCTGACGAGCGAAGTCCGCGGGGGAGGCCAGATGGCCTGAACCACCCTCTTCCTAACCGAATGGCTGCGCGGATTCACTTAACAGCTGTGGCACGCAAGGTCGTCAAAGGGGGCGAAACTCGCTTCCAAAAACGCCCCGCTTAGCGGCAGGAACTTGGGGCTCAGCCGTGGCCGTAAGCCGAGAACCACCTACGCCTATTTGTCTGTCTTCCCAAACAGACATTCGACGCCTCCCCAGCCTGCTCCCGTTGCAAGCAAGCGGCAACCCTCACAACTCACACAACGGCAATATGGGGAGGGGGGGGCCTGTCGGCTTCGGCCCAGCAGCCCCCCTTTAATGGTTTCCCCCTCCCCGTTCTTTTCAACTGCTCCGCAATGTTCTCGGCTGGCTAATGGGGCAATTTTTTTATTCTTTGCATTACACCCATTTGTCCAATTTGCCGTGCCATTCGGAGAGGCGAAGATGACGGCAGATTAGCCGTGTGTGTGTGTGTGTGTGTTTTCTCCGGAGCGTCGGCTGTCCTCCATCTTGGGAAGGTGACTCAGCCCATCTTGGTCGGAGACATTTGCACAGGGCCCTCGGACCAGCGGCGGAAAGCAGCTTCTGACAGGACCCGAGCTGAGACTTTGGGGGCCTGAATTTGAATTTGGAGCTTTGAACGGGACAAGGGAGTCCTCGACGTGCGTCCATGATGTTATGTGTGAGACGTTTGTTTAAGGGAGTTTTGCCCCATTTCGCGGCCTTCTTGCCGCAGCTGTTAAGGGCATCGCTGAGGTCGGTAAGTTAGTAACCTGGTCGTTAAGTGGATCTCGCTTCCCCCGGTGACTGAACAAGACTAGTCTGACAGATTATTTTGCCTGTCAGAAGGCCGCAAAAGGGGTCGCGTGAACTTAGGACACAGCAACGGTGCTGGGAGTTGAAGTCCAGGCATGCTGGATGGGGAACTCTGGGAACTGAAGTCCAAGCGTGCTGGCTGGGGAATTCTGGGAGTTGAAGTCCAAGCGTGCTGGCTGGGGAATTCGGGGAGTTGAAGTCCAAGCGTGCTGGATGGGGAATTCTGGGAGTCAAAGTCCGGGGGTGCTGGATAAGGAATTCTGGGAGTTGAAGTCCGGGGATGCTGGATGGGGAATTCTGGGAGTTGAAGTTGAGGCATGCTGGATGGGGAATTCTGGGAGCCGAAGTCCAAGCATGCTGGCTGGGGAATTCTGGGAGTTGAAGTCCAAGCGTGCTGGCTGGGGAATTCTGGGAGTTGAAGTCCAAGCGTGCTGGCTGGGGAATTCTGGGAGTTGAAGTCCAAGTGTGCTGGATGGGGAATTCTGGGAGTTGAAGTCCAAGTGTGCTGCCTGGGGAATTCTGGGAGTTGAAGTCCATGCCTCTTAACAAGGCCAAGAAAGACTGCTTTACAAAAACTCTGTCTTCTGTGAAAGCAGAGCCATGCTTAACAGATGGCTTGTGGGACCCAAGTACACAGCCCAAAGCAGAGGGCTACCCCACTGCCCACATTCCCCCTTCCAAAACTTTTCCAACTTTTCCCAACTCAACTTCTCTCCTCTTGGCTCCTCCTTCGCAAAACCTTTGATCAAACTCAGATCTTCCATTTTGCCTTTCTAATGCATTTTTATCCCTGCGTTTCCAAACAAAGTGGCTCTTGCAAAAATTGGCCTGCGGAGGCAGCGAGACACTATAAACTTATGCCGGTAGATCAAAATGTCATTTGAAAGATAAGGCCACCACGAGTACAGTATCTCGGGAAATATTTTCGGACTTTTTAAAACGTTTCTGGATGGAGTTTTAATCATATTCTCATAAGCCCATCGTGACTATTTTCAGTGTAGGCAGCGGACCCTCCAGCCTAGTTTACATTTACTATCGATAGAGCCTGTCTTTCAAGAACATCAGCAGGGCAGGGGGCAAAAAAGTCAAAATGGTGGCTGCAGCTGCACCATACAGTCTCACTATTTATGAACTAGCAAAACTCACTGAACAACTGTCTCGCTTAGCAACAGAACTGTTGGGCCTCAGTTACGGTCGCAAAATGAGAATGAAGAGGGAGGCAAGCTATTCTCCAAAGCGCCCGAAGGGCAGGACAAGAAGCAACGGATGGAAACTCATCAAGGAGAGAAGCAACCTGGAACTAAGGAGGAATTTCTTAACAGTGAGAACAATTAACCAGTGGAACTCCTTGCCTCCAGAAGCTGTGAATGCTCCAACCCTGGAAGTTTTTAAGAAGAGACTGGACAGCCATTTGTCTGAAATGGCATAGGCTTTCCTGCCTGAGCAGGGGGTTGGACTAGATGACCTCCAAGGTCCCTTCCAACTTTACTATTATGATTATGATTAAGATGGGAATCCTGCCTGTATCCCCTAAATCGCAGACCAATCCAGTCACCTGCGTTCGTGTCAACAGGGTCAAGCCCCAAGAAAGCAAAATCAAGGTTTGTGCCAATGCACAGGGTGAGACTTTCTCTGGCAAAGCATGTTGTGTGAATGCACAGAGAGACAGGAAAAAGAGGAAGCAGTGGACTCACCTGTACAAGGATCCAGGAGAAGATGACAGCCACCCACGGGTTCCCACCAGCCGATGTCTGTTTGGCTGGACCCAAAACTTTGCCTTTATCACCAAGGGGACAGGAAGAGAGAAAATAAAACGATCCATTAAGATCAATTCTGCGTAGGCATAGAGAGACAATTGGAGGCAACTCAGACCCGGAACGTGACAGCAGAAAGCCTTTTTAATCAATTCTATTCCTTAGATCGGTTTTTTTTTCCCTTCCAACCTCCGCAACTTTAAGGCAGGCGGACTTCAACTCCCAGAATTCCCCAACCAGCATTCTGGGAGTTGGAAGTCCAGCTATCTGAAAGTTGCCGAGGTTGAGAAACACTAAAGTTTCCAACTCAGAAGCGATGTTGAAAAGGTGAACATTTTAACCAGTACATTTTAACCAGTATTACCAGCCTCAATTTTGAAAAGTATGATTGCATATATATATTTAAAAAAGAGAGAGACATCTCAAGAACTCTCTAAGGACAAAATATTCTTTTCTCCAGGGAAAGAAAAAAAAAAGAGAAGAAATACGTCTTCTAAGAACCTGATGGACCCACAATTATCTACTATCATAACTAAAAAAGAACGGAGCGCCTTTATTCTCCGTCAATAGATCCAGCTCCTCCCCCCTTTTTTTCCCCCCAGGAGTCTCAAAATCTGTGGCCGAACTTGGGGTAGGGAACTCCACAAGCCAGTTGCATGCTGGGTAAAATTACCTTTCCTTTTGTATGTCCTCATTCAGCGCCCATTTAGTTTCACAAGGTGAAGCGGGAGTTGTAATATAAGAAGGGGGAAAAAAAACGGTTTGCCTCTTTAACGGTCTCAGCACCACACTGTTCTTTCTTATACTTCTATCACAGCGTGTTCTAATTTTTGTCGGAGGGGCTAAAAAAACCGCAAACGAATCCACTATACAGGTAGTCCTCGACTTACGACAGCTCATCTAGAGACCGTCCGAAGTTACGGAGGCGCCGAAAAAAGGGGGTGATGACCAGCTTTTCACAGGGCACTACAAGGGGATATGACTGTTTTTCACACGACCGTTGCAGCAGGTGATCAAAATTCAGACACTGGGCAACTGACTCACATTTATGACGGCTGCAGTGTCTTGGGGTTCATGTGATCCCCTTTTGCGACCTTCTGACAAGCAAGGTCAACAAGAAAGCCCGATTCATTTAACAACTGCAGTGATTCACATCACCCAGCGCTCTTCAAACCTGACCCTTTTATGACTCGTGGACTTTAAGTCCCAGAATTCCTCAGTCAGGCATGCCTGGCTGAGGAATTCTGGGAGCTGAAGTCCACGAGTCGTAAAAGGGCCAGGTTTGAAGACCCCCTGACTTAACCACTGTGGTAAGAAAGGACGTAAGATGGGGCAAAATTCACTTAACAACTCTCGCCTAGCAACAGAAACGTGGTTGTAAGTTCAGGTAGCCCTCGATTTATCACAGTTCATTTAGCAACCGTTCGAAGTTACGCCAGCACTGAAGAAAGACACTTATGACCATTTTTCAGTGTTACGGCCCTTGAAGCATCCCCATGGTCAAAATTCAGACACTTGGAAACTGACTCATATTTATGACGGTTGTAGTGTCCCGTGACCATCTTTTGCAACCTTCGGACAAGCAAAGTCAAGAGGGGGAGGCCAGATTCACTTAACAATTGTGTTACTAACTTAACAACTGCAGTGATTCACTTAACAACGGTGGCAAAAAAAACCATCATAAAGAAAATACTTTATACAGGTGGTCCTTGACTTACGGCCACAATTGAACTCAAAATTTCTGTCCCTACGCGAGACAGTTGTTAAATGAACTTGGCCGTTCATTTAACAACTGTCTCGCTTAGCGACAGAAATTTTGAGTTCAATTGTGGCCGTAAGTCAAGGACCACCTGTATAAAGTATTTTCTTAATTCAGTTCTAGAATTCTAAATTCTATAATTGGAACTCAGCCTCTTAGGATGACAGGACTTTAGCTACGAGGCCTGTTGAATTCTGAGAATTGAATTCCAGGCATCTTAAAGTTGCTAAGGTTATAGGAACACCGTCGTAGGTCCGAGGACTACCTGTAACAATTCTTTTCTAATGACCTCAGAATGGGATCTTGGTTTTTCTTCTTTTTCCTCACCGCACCCAGACGCTGGATCCGTGTTTGCACTGAGCGAGACTTGCTTAGTTACCATCATTCAATACCTATCAGCTCATTTGTGCCATTAAGTATATTTTTGCCTCAATATTTCACACTTTACGCTCCCTTGCACATTTCGCTGTTTGCCATTTTCAAGCCCATTTCCTCAGACGAAAGGAAAATTTTCACCGCTTCGTAACTTCTCCCTCGCTTCAATCCTCCTCTTCTTAGTCACACACACCCCCCTCGTGAAAAACAGAACTTAAAGAGATAAAATCTGGTTTTCCTTATAAGAGCAGTCCTTCCTTTCTCTGCAAAGGATGGTAGCAAAACCCCCCAAGACTTTTTTTTTTACTTTATTATTTCATTTTATTTAGTTGGCCAAGTGTGGTTACAGACAGGCCAGGAACGAGAGTCAGAAGCAGCCCTGTGTACTTGCAAAACAGAATATAATAATTATAATGCTAAAGCGTACAGCCAATAAAACAGGGAAGTAAAAAAATAATAATAAAGGGGATAGATAATAATACTGCAGCCACACTCTGTGGGTTAATAGACATAAGCAATAGGGCGGGGGGGGGGGGAAACCTGTATTTTGTCAGCTGCAAAATTAGGTTTTCAGCAGAGTAATAGCGCAAGGGAAGAAACCGTCTCTGTGCTTAATTATCTTGCCACGCAATGCTCTACAGCGCCATCCCGAGGGAAAGAGTTGAAACAGTTTGTGTCAGCTTGTGAAGGTATCTTGTCAGCCTCCCTTCCGAGGCCCAAATTTCCGTTGCTAAGCGAGGCAGCTTGCTTCGCCCCATTTTACAAACTTTCTTGCCGCAGTCGTTAAGTGAATCGCCGGAGATGCTAAGTCAGAAACGCGGTGGTTAAGCGCATCCGGCTTCCCCGTGGACTTTGCTTGTCAGAAGGTCGCAGAAAGGGGATTGTGTGACAACCCCCCCCACACACACCTCCCACGGAGGCTGCAACCGTCGTAAATGTGAGTCAGTTGCCAAGCGCCTGAATTTTGATTCCAGCTGCAATGGTCATAAATGTGAAGGGTGGTTGTAAGTCATTTTTTCCCAGTGCCGTTCAACTGTGATTAAGTTGAAGGTTAGCTGTATAGTGGTCCACTATGGAAGGCATAATCCATAAGGGGTTGGGTTAAATAGAATAGAATAGAATAGAATAGAATAGAATAGAATAGAATAGAATAGAATAGAATAGAATAGAATAGAATAGAATAGAATAGAATAGAATAGAATAGAATAGAATAGAATAGAAAAAAAGGAATGGAACAGAACGGAACAGAACAGAACAGAATAGAAGAAAAGGAATGGAATAGGACAGGATAGGATAGGATAGGATAGGATAGGATAAAAGGAATGGAATGGAACAGAACAGAACAGAACAGAATAGAAGGAATGGAATAGAATAGAATAGAATAGAATAGAATAGAATAGAATAGAATAGAATAGAATAGAATAGAATAGAATAGAAAAAAAGGAATGGAACATAACGGAACAGAACAGAATAGAAGAAAAGGAATGTAGTAGGACAGGACAGGATAGGATAGGATAGGATAGGATAGGATAGGATAGGATAGGATAGGATAGGATAGGATAGGATAGATAGGATAGGATAGGATAGTAGAAAAGGAATGGAACGGAACAGAACATAACAGAACAGAAGGAATAGAAGAAAAGGAATGGAATAGGACAGGATAGGATAGGAGATAGGATAGGATAGGATAGGATAGGATAGGATAAAAGGAATGGAATGGAACAGAACAGAACAGAATAGAAGGAATGCAATGCAATAGAATAGAATAGAATAGAATAGAATAGAATAGAATAGAATAGAATAGAACAGAAGAAGGAATGGAATAGAATAGAATAGAATAGAATAGAATAGAATAGAATAGAATAGAATAGAATAGAATAGAATAGAATAGAATAGAACAGAAGAAGGAATGGAATGGAATGGAATGGAATAGAATAGAATAGAATAGAATAGAACAGAACAGAATAGAAGAAAAGGAATGGAATAGGACAGGATAGGATAGGGGATAGGATAGGATAGGATAGGATAGGATAGGATAGGAGAAAAGGAATGGAACAGAACAGAAGGAAAGGAAAGGAAAGGAAAGGAAAGGAAAGGAAAGGAAAGGAAAGGAAAGGAAAGGAAAGGAAAGGAAAGGAAAGGAAAGGAATGGAATGGAATGGAATGGAATGGAATAGAATAGAATAGAATAGAATAGAATAGAATAGAATAGAACAGAACAGAACAGAACAGAACAGAATAGAACAGAACAGAATAGAAGAAAAGGAATGGAATAGGACAGGATAGGATAGGGGATAGGATAGGATAGGATAGGATAGGAGAAAAGGAATGGAATGGAACAGAACAGAACAGAACAGAAGGAAAGGAAAGGAAAGGAAAGGAAAGGAAAGGAAAGGAAAGGAAAGGAAAGGAAAGGAAAGGAAAGGAAAGGAAAGGAAAGGAAAGGAAAGGAAAGGAAAGGAAAGGAAAGGAATGGAATGGAATGGAATAGAATAGAATAGAATAGAATAGAATAGAACGCTTTCTAATCGATTTAATAATAAAATGCACACGTCATTTAATTCGGCTTTTGTGGGATCCTTGGTGCTCTCTGAGCATGGTGGTTTTCTTGCAGACGTTTTATTACCAAACAAGGTAACATCATCAGTGCCACTTCGGCTTTGGCTATTTTGCCCTGACTATAAATCCTGGCTATCAGAAGATATTATCCAGGCAATAAGAGGAGACAGGAAAGGGCCTTTTAAGTAGAGACTTCCCCCCCTCCCCAAATGTGGAACCATTTTCCTTATCTGCTAAGCCCCTCTTCCCAATTCCTGGGTGCCCGGTATAAGGATTTTGATTTACGAAACCTTTTTTTTTTTTTGGCTCCTTCTACCTGACAGTTAAAGGGACGCGGTGGCTCAGTGGGTTAGGACACTGAGCTTGTTGATCAGAAGGTCGGCAGTTTGGTGGGTCGAATCCCGAGTGCCGCGTAACAGAGTGAGCGCCTGTTACTCGTCCCAGCTTCTGCCAACCTAGCAGTTCGAAAGCACGTAAAAATACAAGTAGAAAAATAGGGACCACTACGGTGGGAAGGTAACAGCATTCCGTGCACCTTTGGCGTCTAGTCATGCCGGCCACATGACCACGGAGACGTCCTCGGACAAGCGCTGGCTCTTTGGCTTTGAAACGGAGATGAGCACCGGCCCCTAGAGTCGGAAACGACTAGCACACATGTGCGGGGGAACCTTTACCTTTACCTTTACCTGACAGTTCTGTGGCTTTATAACTCTTTGCTTGTATTGTTATAGGAAACCGAAGAGACATTGTGTGTGCTTTAGTATAGTGCATTGACATTCTCGTAAACTTCCACGGAATTTGTCAAAGTCTGAAGGGCTAACTGGTATTTATTAAAACTGTAATTCCACCCTCTCTTTGGGTAGCCACGCCATCTGCAGATTCTGGGTTTTTTCAGCCCCATTGTTGGGCACAGCTTGCCCGCCTTCCTGGCCATTTGCTAGAAAAATGTATGTTCCTGGTAAGATAATAAAGTTTCCATAAAGCCAGAGAGAAGTCACTTGGGCAATACTTTATCTGGGTCAATCCAGGGCTCCTAAAATAACGAGTAAAAGAAATTCTCTAACTGCATCCGGTGATATTGCTATGAAACAAAGCAGGGAGATATTTGTGCTGGGGAAAATGTTCAGAGATGGATGTGGGTTTTTTTTTTCTCTCTCTCTCTCTTTCAAAAAAAATTATATATGGCAGGCTTACGAAGGAGATCAGTTTTATCCACTACTGGGAAGGATAGAAATGGTTTTTCCTCAACTAATGTTCTCATTTTTCTTTCCACTCCTATAATAAAAATAAAACTTCCTTGGGGGGGTCAAGCTCAGCAGCAGAAATTGGAGGCCGCCGACTTCTTCCGCAACGATGCGTTCAGCTTCCCAGTTGCTCATAAACTTGGCTTTCTGAGGGGTGCCCCATCCATCAACTGGACCAGGCCAGGCCTAGCTTTTTCGAGATGAGCCTGGCAGCCTGAGTGAATAGTCTCTCACCCAAACTCCATGTTATTCTTTTAGTCAGAAATCCCATCTTCACGGGTCACGGATCAATCACAACCTGGGCCGGGAGCTGTTGGTGGCACTCACTTGGGCTCATGTATTGTGGGTTTGTGGTTGAAAGTAGCACAATTGGCACTTTTCTCCCCCCCCTCACAAATTTTGTTTATTTATTTACTCTATGGCGTGGAAGACATGGATAGCAGCAGTAAAGAGGTATAGAAGGTAAAGATGTATGGAAAGAACATCATTCAGATAGTCCTCGATTTTAGTGACTGTTCAAAGTTACAAAGGCACTGAAAAAAAAATGACCGTTTGCCACACTTTTCAGCTCTCCGGCAGAGAAAATCACAAAGGGAGGCTGGCCGAAGTTGGGACTAGCCCGTCCTTGACGTCCATCTGACTCCACAACACTTATGATGCGATGGAGCCCAATCTTTTTTGAGTGACAGAAGGCTGCTTTTCTAGAACAGGGTCTCCAAACTTGGCAACTATTCAGATTTATGGACTTCAACTCCCAGAATTCCCAAGCCAGCCTCCAAACCGGGAAACTTTTAAGACTTGTGGACTTCAACTCCCAGAATTCCCCAGCCAGCCTCCAAAGCTGGCAACTTTTAAGACTTGTGGCCTTCAAACTCCCAGAATTCCTCAGACTGCCTCCAAACCAAGCAACTTTTAAGACTTGTGGACTTCAACTCCCAGAATTCCTAAGCCAGCCTCCAAACCGGGAAACTTTTAAGACTTGTGGACTTCAACTCCCCGAATTCCCCAGCCAGCCTCCAAAGCTGGCAACTTTTAAGACTTGTGGACTTCAAACTCCCAGAATTCCCCAACCAGCCTCCAAAGCTGGCAACTTTTAAGACTTGTGGCCTTCAAACTCCCAGAATTCCTCAGACTGCCTCCAAACCAAGCAACTTTTAAGACTTGTGGACTTCAACTCCCAGAATTCCCCAGCCAGCCTCCAAAGCTGGCAACTTTTAAGACTTGTGGACTTCAACTCCCCGAATTCCCAAGCCAGCCTCCAAACCTGGCAACTTTTAAGACTTGTGGACTTCAAGCTCCCAGAATTCCTCAGACCGCCTCCAAACCCAGCAACTTTTAAGACTTGTGGACTTCAACTCCCAGAATTCCCCAGCCAGCCTCCAAACCTGGCAACTTTAAGGACTTGTGGACATGATGGCTGAAGAATTCTGGGAGTTGAAGTCCACAGTTCTTAGAAGTGGCCAGGTTTGGGGACCTCTGCTCTGCCACATTGCTGCATTCTTCTCTGCTACTCACCAAAGAGGTCATCTTTGGCCAACGCGTACAGGATCCGGGAGGCGCCAATGAGGTTGCTCATGGCGGCTGAGAGAGTCGAAAGGTAGACCCCGATGATGACAAAGGGGGCCCAGATGTTGATGTCCTTCAAAAAGCTGTAGTCCCGCTGGAGAAGAAACCTAGAGAAAGAAGAACATTGGTAGAAGAACATTGCCTGATGAAGTCACGTGGGCCACACCGAACTATCATAATGTCCCCTAATCTTGAAGTGATTACAGCTGGGGGGGGGGTCTTCAAACGTGGCCCTTTTATAACTTGTGGACTTCAACTCCCAGAATTCCTCAGCCAGTATAGCTGGCTGAGGAATTCTGGGAATTGAAGTCCACAAGTCATAAAAGGGTCACGTTTGAAGACCCCTGGATTACAGTGTCTTTGAGAGGTGACTCCAAGGGCTTCCAAAAACCAGGGCCATCGCTTGGAAAAGAGAGATTATAAACTCCGCCAAGATACTATAGGATGGTAGTCCTCAACGTATGGCCACATTTGAACTCCAAAATCCTGTTGCTTAAGCGAGACTTTTGTTAAGACTTTTGTTCCTGCCTGAGCAGGGGGTTGGACTAGATGACCTCCAAGGTCCCTTCCAACTTTATTATTATTATTATTATTAAGTGATTTTGCCCCATTTTATGACCTTTCTTGTCACAGTTTTTAAGTGAACCACTGCAGTTCTTAAGTCGGCACGGGACGCTGCAGCCGTTGTAAACAGGAGTCAGTTGCCGAATGTCTGAATTCTGATCACGTGACCGTGAAGATGCTGTAGCGGTTGTAAAAGTGAAAAACGGTCATACGTCACTTTTCCCAGTGCCGCTGTAACTCTGAAGGCCACTAAATGAGCTGTTGTTGAAGACAAGCTGTACCCCTTTGAATGTCTGCATGTAAAACTGGAGTGAGGCTTGGACTGGGTGCTGGTGGCTGGGTGACTTTGGGACAACCATCAGGAGACGGTGAGTTCTAGTCCTGCCTTAGGCATGAAAGACGGCTGGGTGACTTTGCACCAATCACCAGGAGACGGTGAGTTCTACTCCTGCCTTAGGCATGAAAGACAGCTGGGTGACTTTGGGACAATCACCAGGAGACGGTGAGTTCTAGTCCTGCCTTAGGCATGAAAGACAGCTGGGTGACTTTGCACCAATCACCAGGGGACGGGGAGTTCTAGTCCTGCCTTAGGCATGAAAGACAGCTGGGTGACTTTGGGACAATCATCAGGAGACGGTGAGTTCTAGTCCTGCCTTAGGCATGAAAGACGGCTGGGTGACTTTGCACCAATCACCAGGAGACGGTGAGTTCTAGTCCTGCCTTAGGCATGAAAGACAGCTGGGTGACCTTGGGACAATCACCAGGAGACGGTGAGTTCTAGTCCTGCCTTAGGCATGAAAGACAGCTGAGTGACTCTGGGCAGTCACTCTTCCCCCAGCTGAACCCAACTTACAGGGTTGTTGTGGGAAACATAGGAGGAGGAGGAAGTGCTAGGTGTGTTCTGCTCTATGAGTTACTTATAAAGTAATAAAGTTGGGATAAACCATCTGATAAATAAGTAAACAGCAACTCAGCCCAGATGGCAAGAAATCTAACAAGAAACATTTCACATCCTTCAGAGAGATCCCGCCTTAATTCACTCACTATAAAAAAATGGCAGCTTTTCCCGCACTTTCCAAGATTCTCCATTTATGCCTCAGTCTAGCCTTAAAGAGACTTGATGGGTAGTCCTTGACTTACAACCGTTCATTCAGTGACCATCTGAAATTACGACGGCACTGACAAAGTTTCCGCTAGGATTGTTTTTTTCACACTTACGACGACCCTCGCAGCATCCCCACGGTCACGTGATCAAAATCCAGAGGCTTGACAACTGGTTCATACTTATGACGGTCGCAGTGTCCCGGGGTTACGGGATCCCCTTGGATGACCTTCTGACAAGCAAAGTCAACGGGGAAGCCAGATGCCCCTGACCACCATGTGACTACCTTCACAACTGCAGCGATTCACTTAACGGCGGTGGTGAGAAAGGTCGTAAAACGGAACAAAACCTGCTTAACTTGCTGTCACGGCCAGCAACAGATATCAGGGGCTCCATTGGGGTCGTCAATCAAGAGCCACCTGTATTGAAGTCTTGCTTTCTGGCCTTGTCCACTTCCAGGTAACACCACCAGCTGTCTCTTACACCTTCCCCTTGCAAAAATGTCTGCCAAACCAATCATAGATCACTTTGTAATCGCTTCCCCAATTTGAACGAGACAGCAGAGCTGATGAAAGCCCGTTGAAAAGGCAGACGGGCAAAATTCAATAAAGCAGCTAAAAAAGAGAAGGTGCCTAACTTTCGCTAAGGCATCAAACTGTACAAATGGCTGGGATTTAATTGGATTTTAACAAGAGGCAGTGAGCAGGTGGGAGATAAATTTGCATGGGCTATCAAAGCTGCTGCCTTTTCTTTTCTTTTCTTTTTTTGTTGCAATTAATACCTAATTAGCCTGAAAAATTGATCACCTCGCTGATAAATGCAGGGGATTGGACGGTTTGGGGCTTTAGAGGACCATTCTGGGCTTTGGGGGACCAGACAGCGGCCTACTGTCTTCACTGAACAGGTGGAGGGCTTGAAGGCTCCTGGTTGGAAAGCAGCATGAGTCCCCAAGGACATCTGGGGGATGTTCGGCAGTCTTCAGCTCACGGTCTAGGCTGGGAAGGACACCGTGGGGCTGCAGCCCTGCCCTTCAAATGTGGGGTCTAGAGCAGAGCTCCTCAACCTCAGCCACCTATTCCAAGTTTTGGTTAAGGCCACACTTGGAATATTGCATCCAGTTTTTGTGGCCACGATATTAAAAAAAAAAAATCTTGAGACTCTAGAAAGAGTGCACAAAGATGATCAGGGGACCGGAAGCTAAAACGTATAAAGAACGGTTGCTGGAATTGGGTAAGTCTACTTCAGGGGTAGGCAACCTGAGCTCTTTTATGACTCGTGGACTTCAACTCCCAGAATTCCTGAGCCAGCACGGCTCAGCTTGGAAACTTCTCCCTTTTCCCTCAGCATGGCTGGCTCAGGGATTCTGGGAGTTGAAGTCCACGAGTCATGAAGGGGGCCATAGTTCCCCCATGCTGGCTCAGGAATTCTGGGAGTTGAAGTCCACAAGTCATGAAGGGACCACAGTTCTTCACGCTGGCTCAGGAATTCTGGGAGTTGAAGTCCACAAGTCATGAAGGGTCCATAGTTCCCCCATGCTGGCTCAGGAATTCTGGGAGTTGAAGTCCACAAGTCATGAAGGGACCACAGTTCTTCACGCTGGCTCAGGAATTCTGGAAGTTGAAGTCCACAAGTCATGAAGGGACCACAGTTCTTCACGCTGGCTCAGGAATTCTGGGAGTTGAAGTCCACAAGTCATGAAGGGACCACAGTTCTTCACGCTGGCTCAGGAATTCTGGGAGTTGAAGTCCATGAGTCATAAAAGAGCCAAGGTTGCCTACCCCGTTCTAGTTTAATGAAGAGAAGGACGAGGGGGGACAGGATAGCAGTCTTCCGGTATCTCAGGGGCTGCCCCAAAGAAGAGGGAGTCAAGCTATTCTCCAAAGCCCCTGAAGGCAGGACAAGGAAGCAACGGATGGACACTAATCAAGGAGAGAAGCAACCTAGAACTAAGGAGGAATTTCCTGACAGTGAGAACAATTAACCAGTGGAACTTCTTGCCTCCAGAAGCTGTGAATGCTCCAACACTGGAAGTTTTTAAGAAGAGACTGGACAGCCATTTGTCTGAAATGGTATAGGGTTTCCTGCCTGAGGATGGGGTTGGACTGGATGACCTCTAAGGTCCCTTCCAACTCTATTATTATTATCATTATTGTTATTATTATTTCTAAGTGAACTGAATACTTGTAGCCAAGGGTGATTAGACACACAAGGAATTGGGGCGAGATGAGAGGGGTCTTTCAATATTTGAGGGGCTATCACAAAGAAGAGAGGGGTCCACCTACTCTCCAAAGCACCTGAGGGCAAAGACAAGAAGCAACGGAGGGAAACTAATCAAGGAGAGAAGCAACCTAGAACTAAGGAAGAATTTCCCGACAGTTAGAACAATTAACCAGTGGAACTCCTCGCCTCCAGAAGTTGTGGGTGTTCCAACATTGCAGTGATGATGAGTGGGTTTCTGGTGGGTTAAAAATCACTGGAGGATGTTCAGAAGAGATTGGGTGGCCTTTTGTCTGGAATGGTATAATCTCCTGCTTGTGCAAGGGGTTGGACTAGAAGATCTCCAAGGTCCCTTCCAACTTGTTAACTTGAAGCCTTTGTGGCCTTCAACTCCCAGAATTCCCCAGCCACCAGGGCACCACCAAGGAGCAATCCACAGCCAGCCAAACTGGCAGGGAAAGTTATTTTATATAAACAGGGAACAAAGCCCACATTTCCTCATGCTGATGCTGTTGCCTAGTTGGGTAACAAAACCTCTGCAAGCAACAAGCAATTTCAGAGAGCACCAAGAACAACACAGTTCAACCCTGAGCTATATGTGTATTCTTTTCTAGTTGTCCTCGACTTACGACGATTTGTTTAGTGACCGAAATTACAACGGCACTGAGAAAGTGACTTGCACTTATAACCATCTCGGTATCTCCATGGTCACGCGATCAAAATTCCTGCACTTTTGACAACCGGCATGTTATGTACCACGACGGCAGCATCCTGGGGTCATTTGATTGACATTCGCGAGTTTCCCAGCCAGCTTCCGACAAGAAAACTCAATGGGGAGAGCTGGATTCACTCAACAGCCATGTGCTTCACTTAACAATTGTGTGAATCGCTGTTAAGCAGTGATTCGCTTAACTATCATGGCAAAACAGTCATAATGGCTGGCTGGGGAATTCTAGGTCTGGAAGTTCACGGACTTCCAAGATGCTAACGTGCTGGCTGAGGAATTCTGGGAGTTGAAGACCACACATCTTCCAGTTGTTGGCAGAGTGGCTGGGGAATTCTGGGAATTGAGGTCCACAGATCTTCAAGTTGTTGGCAGAGTGGCTGGGGAATTCTGGGAACTGAGGTTCCACAGATCTTCAAGTTGCTGGCATGCTGGCTGTGGAATTCTGGGAATTGAAGTCCACACATCTTCAAAAATTGCCAAGGTTGAGAAACAGTGAGAAAATCTGAAGCTTACCTGCTCTTTGCAATCAGCTCCTGCCAATATGCGGCTGGTGGAAAAGGAGGAACAAAGGGGGCAGCCGAGGGACCTATTAAGCATTTCAGAGTGGGGGAGGGAGAAGTGGCCGAGGGGGGGGGGCACTTGCGCAGCATGTCAAGCACGGGGTTTGCAAGTGGTCCTGTCCCCTGTCATTATGAGCAATGGCCGTGCATTAAGGTATTAGAACATGACAGCTATAATTCTAACCAATTCCTGCTGGCTGGCCCAGCCTCGCACGATTTATAGCAGCACTTTGCAGAGCAGAAAATTAACAAGCCGTGCGCTCTGAGAACAAGGCAGGCAGGCAGGCCCACTCTCTCCCCCACTCCCTCACTGAAGCATGTACATACACACACACACACACACACACACACACAGAGAGAGAGAGAGAGAGAGAGAGAGAGAGAGAGAGAGAGAGAGAGAGAGAGAGATGCTGGCACATTTTCTCCAAAATCTGATTTGTAGATCGGCATGCACACAGATGCCACCTTTTATCCAAATCCAACTCCCCAGGACTGGAAGTTGTTGTTAGTTGCGAAGCCATGTCCAACCCATCGCAACCCCATGGACAACGTTCCTCCAGGCCTTCCTGTCCTCCACCATCTTCTGGAGTCCACTTAAGCTCACGGCTACTGCTTCAGTGACTCCATCCAGCCACCTCATTCTCTGTCGTCCCCTTCTTCTCTTGCCCTCCACCTTTCCCAGCATTAGGCTCTTCTCCAGTGAGTCCTTTCTTCTCATTAGGTGGCCAAAGTATTTGAGTTTTAGCTTTGGGATCTGGCCTTCTAAAGAGCAGTCAGGGTTGATCTCCTCTAGGACTGACCGGTTTGATCACCTTGCAGTCCAAGGGACTCGCTGGAAGTATGGAGGACTTAAGGCTTCCTCCCTTCCATGGGATTCTGCCCCACAAAAGGCCAGGCATGCATTATCCTGGTTGTCTGGGACATGCAAAGCTGTTGGGAGTGTGTGGGCTGTGTGTGTAGAATAGAATAAAGCTGGAAGGGACCTTGGAGGTACTTCTAGTCCAACCCTATACCATTCCAGACAAATGGCTGTCCAGTCTCTTCTTAAAAATCTCCAGTGTTGGAGCATTCACAGCTTCTGAAGGCAACAATCAGAAGTCTCCCTATGCTAATGAGACGGAAGCAATCAAGACACGTCATCATGGTTTCCGCAGGAAATTGCTGAGATGGTGAAGGAACAAATAAACATAACAGAAGAACAGAAGTGGAAGGGACCTTGGAGATCTTCTAGTCCAGCCCCCTGCTCAAGCAGGAGACCCTATACCAGGGGTAGGCAACCTTGGCTCTTTTATGACTCATTGACAGCTGGCTCAGGAATTCTGGGAGTTGAAGTCCATGAGTCATAAAAGAGCCAAGGTTGCCTACCCCTGCCCTATACCATTTCAGACAAATGGCTCTCCAATCTCTTCTTAAAAACCTCCAGTGTTGGAGCACCCACAATTTCTGGAGGCCAGCGGTTCCACTGGTTAATTGTCCTCACTGTTAGGAAGTCTCTCCTTAATTTCAGGTTGCTTCTCTCCTTGCTTAGTTTCCATCCATCGTTTTGTGTGTGTGTGTGTGTGTGTGTGTGTGTGTGTGTTTGTGTATTTATGCCAGAATCAATCAACAGGAAGGCGGGTTTCCCTTCTCTGGGTGGGATTAAGCAGGACCTGGGCCACCATTTGTACCGGAGGCCTTAATATGGACTCCTGCGCCAAGAGGGAGGCCTGGTTTTTTCCGGCTGGTTTTAGAAGACCAAGAGCGGGGGGAAAAATCAGGAAGTGGGAAAATGAGATGGATAGTTTAGAACAGGCTTCCTCAACCTTGGCCGCTTTTAAGAGACGTGGACTTCAACTCCCAGAATTCCCCAGCCAGCCCATGGATCATCACACAAGGCCGCAACTGACATAGAAGTTGCAAAGGGGCTTATGAAATTGTGAGACTTTGGCCGTTTTTAATAGGCTGGTTTTTCATGGGAAAGTTGGCCTGGGATGATTTCTTGATGCCACTTGGCTGATCTTCTGCCAAGGATTTCTGGGGGAGAAAAAAAACAACACCCTACTTCTTTAGGAAAGATGGCTTATTTTTAACCCTGATAGCTGCAGCTGGAAGGCCCTAAAAGCTCAGTGTTTCTCAACCGTAGCAACTTTAAGATGAGTGGACTTCAACTCCCAGCATTCTCCAGCCAGCAGGTGCTGGCTGGGGAATGCTGGGATTTGAAGTCCACTCATCTTAAAGTTGTCACGGTTGAGAAACACTGACCCAAATTAACCGCGATGTAGCATTTTGCTACCTAAAAAAATAAGGTTGGTCTATCTTGGGAAAGCAATTCAGTCTTTTTCCAAGTACAGGTCATCCTCGACTTACAACAGTTTGTTTAGTGACCGTTCAACGTTATAATGGCACTGAAAAAAAAAGTGACTTATCACCATTTTTCACACTTGCAGCCTTTGCAGCATCCCCACGGTCACATGATCAAAATTCAGACACTTTGCAATTGACTCATATTTATGACGGTTGGCAGTGTCCCAGGGTCACGTGACCCCGTTTTTGTGACCTTCTGACAAGCAAAGTCAATGAGGAAGCCAGGTTCCCTCAACAACCGTGTTACT
The DNA here is from genome assembly GCA_024294585.1 of Vipera latastei. NCBI lineage: Eukaryota > Metazoa > Chordata > Lepidosauria > Squamata > Viperidae > Vipera > Vipera latastei. Next base: position 4,938,416 of record CM044358.1, read on the forward strand.
CACTTAAAAACTGCAGGGATTCACTTAACAACCGTGGCAAGAAAGGTCGTAAAATGAGGCAAGAGCTATTTAGCAGATGTCTCAGCTAGCCACAGAAGTTTGGGGTTCAATTGTGGCCGTAAGTCAAAGGCTACCATAGTTGTATTAGGCACCCGGATTAAAGAGTGCAACTGAGTTGACTCGACTATCAAAACGCGAAGCTACACAACCACGTCTGACTGGTGATGAAAGCAAGCAATGTCTGTCCCCAATTCCTAATTCATCCACAGTGCCCATTCAGGAAGATTTTGCAAATCCTCCACATGCCTCCTCTTTTAAATCTTCCTCTTCAGTGTTTCCCAACCGTAACCATTTTAAGATATGTGGATTTTGTCAGGGAAATTGTGTAGCAGGGGTCCAAATGAAAACAGAGACGCTAACACAAACTTGTAGTTTTGTATGAATAAATGTATTTTACATCTATACATAAAGGCAAGGAAGATAGTGAGGCAAACAGGAGCATCGTGAGGTAAATCACAGACCACACAGGGCACACAGACAAAAAAAAGGCGGGGAAAAAGGGAAACTCCTCCTCCACACCCACAGCAACCAATCACAGCGCAGATTGCCTCATGCAGGGGGCAGGAGCCAGCACTCTCCAACCAATCAGCCAGAACTGTGTGTTCTGGCTCACTGTACAACCCTTCACTGCTCCAGCTACTAAATTTAAATATCATAACAGACTACGATTCCCAGAATTCCTCAGGCAGCACGGGGTATTCTGGGAGCTGAAGTCCACCCGTCTTAAAATGGCTAGGTTTGGGAAACTCCCTCGCCCAACTTCTGAATTTCAGAGTTAATTCCAACACTGGGAAACTTCTGATCTAGGCTGATAAAAGGCAGGCGGATTAGAACTGGATTATTTGTTTGAGCAAGCCAACTGAAGCAATTTGATTTCCAAATGAAATAAGAGTGGCTGTTTGAAGACCAAAAAGGAAGAGAGGTGGATAAGAGGAAAATGAGCAGCATGGAGCAGGCATCTGAATGGAGGGTTCTATTTTTTGATCTGGAAAGAAAGAAAGAAAGAAAGAAAGAAAGAAAGAAAGAAAGAAAGAAAGAAAGAAAGAAAGAAAGAAAGAAAGAAAGAAAGAAAGAAAGAAAGAAAGAAAGAAAGAAAGAAAGAAAGAAAGAAAGAAAGAAAGAAAGAAAGAAAGAAAGGGGAGGGAGGGAGGAAAAAGGAGGGACAGAAGGAGTAAGGAAAGAAAAATGGGGAGGAAAGAAGGAAGGAAAGGGGAAAGAAGGAAGGAAAAAGGGGGAAGGGTAGGAGGAAGAAACGAAGGAAAAAAGGGGAGGGAGGAAAGAAGGAAAAAGGGGGAAGGAGGAAGGGAGGGAGGAAGGAAGAAAAAGGGGAAGGGAAGGAGGAAGGAAGGAAGGAAGGAAGGAAGGAAGGAAGGAAGGAAGGAAGGAAGGAAGGAAGGAAGGAAGGAAGGAAGGAAAAAAAGAGGAAGAAAGGAAAAAGGAGGGAGGGAGGAGCAAAAGAAAAGCAGCTCTTCAAGAAATATGCTTTTCCCGCCAGGCTACCTTTCCAAGCACAGAGACATTTTTGGAAACAAACCTTAGGCACTTTTTTAATTTTAATTTTAATTTTGTTACCCAAATGCCACTAGCTTCAAACTATCTTGGCTGACAAACAAGCAGGAAGATGCCTTAAGGAACAGAAAAATCGACACGAGTCTATCCTGGAACAGCTTCAGCAAGTTGTTGCCCCAGTTCATTCATTTGCCTGTGGAGTAGTGTCGGATGTGACTTTGCCTCCACTAGGATTGTCACTGGAAGAGGCGAAATCAGAGCCACTTCAAGTCCTTGAATTATAGCTGGTCACTTAGCAACACTTCAAAAACCAGAACGGGCCCGAAAAACGTTTCAGATAATCCTCAACTTACGGCAGCACTTGAACCCAAAATCTCCATCGCTAAGCAATAGACTTGTTAAGTGAATTTTGCCCCATTTGATGACCTTTCCGTGCCATAATTGTCGGCTGAATAATTGCAGTTATTAAGCGAGTAGCAAAGCTGTCGAGTGGCTTCCCCATGGACTTGGCTGGTCAGAAGGTCGCAAAAGGGGATCACGTGACCCCAGGGCACTGCCGCCGTCATAAATACGAGCCAGTTGCCAAGCGTGTGAATTTCGACCACATGTCCGTGAGGACGCTACAACTCGTTCGTGTGCCGCTGTAACTTCGAACAGTCGCCAAACAAATGGTTGTTAAGTCGAGGACAACCCAGATGCAAAATTCTGACCTCTGACCTTCCCCTTCCCCTGTGGTCACGTGACCAAATTTCAGACATTTTGGATACTCGGCAATGGCCTGAATTTATGTCCCATTTGCAGAGTCCCACACTCAAGGGACCACAATTTACGACGCTTTTGCCAAATCCCGTTGCTTCTGATGAAAACTGCACTTTGGGAACAATGGTTTCGCTTTATGACCACCCCAGAAAAGGCCGTAAAACCAGGCACCATTGTGCAGTAACCTGCTTAAGGACCACCATGACTTACTACCAACACTGAAGGCTCAATGATAGTGATCAGTTAAGGACTACCTTAACTGATTATAAAGATTTAGAACAGTGTTTGGACTTCAACTCCCAGAATTCCCCAGCCAGCATGCACTGGCTAGGGAATTCTGGGAGTTGAAGTTCACGCTTCTGAGGTCGAGAAACTTTCAATTAGAAGATTTTTTCCCCCTCACATGGAATTGCTGTAGAATATGTGCGCCCCCTGGTGGACGGTCCACCACCTACCTGTCGCAGGTGCAGCTCAGGAGAACGGCCAGCAAATTGTACACAATGTAGGTGAACATCACGGCCATGATGGTGCCCCGCGGAATGGAATAGCTGGGCCGCTTGAGATCGCCTGGAATGAGAGGAGACTTTGATCAAGGAGCACCACAATCAAAAGGGGGCGTCCTCTAGGGCCTCGACCTTCCCCGCTCATCCTTCCCTTCCCTTCCCGCCTGGTGGATTCCCACACACCTGACATGTTCGAGCCAGCCATGATTCCCGTGCAGCCATTGAACATGACGGCAAAGACAGTGCTGAAGCTCATCAGCCGGCCAGTTGTGTAATCAACGCTGTAGTCCGCTACAAAAGGACAGTGTAAAGCAGAATGGTCAACACACACTGAGTTGCCACAACAAGGATGAAAAAAAAAGCAGGGTGGGGTCCTTTGGCTCCCTAAAATCGAAAGTCTTCCTCATTTAACGACCGAGGAGCTGCTCCGTCAGATGTAGAAGGATGCCTTGGCTCTGGAATTGTCATCCCGAATTCCGTTTTGTACACTTGATTGTACACATGTAGGCTGTCCTCAACTTTCGACCACAATTAAGCCCCCAAATTTCTAACTCCTAAGGGAGACATTGGTTAAGTGACATTTTGCCCCGTTTTACGACCTTTCTGGCCACAGTTGTGGAGGGAATCACTGCAGCTGTTAAGCTAGTAACAACGGCTGTGAAGTGAATCCGGCTTTCCCCATCGACTTTGCTTGTCAGAACGACGCAAAAGGGGATCGCAGTGACCTGAAGACACTCCCACCGTCATAAACATGAGTCCGTTGCCAAGCATCGGAATATGGATTACGCGACCATAGGGGATGCTGCAACGGTCATAACTGTGAGAGCAATCATAAGTCGCTTTCTTCAGTATCGTTGTAACTTTGGTCACTAAATAAGCTGTTGTAAGTTGAGGACTTACTACCTGTAGTTGGAAAAGAGTGAATTGCTTTCCCAAGATAGACTAGCCCTATTTTTCACTTAGGCAGCAAAATGCCTTAGGTTACTTCACATCACAGGTAATTTACGTCAACTTTGACAACTTTATGAGTGGACTTCAACTCCCAGCATTCCCCAGCCAGCAGGTGCTGGCTGGGGAATGCTGGGAGTTGAAGTCCACTCATCTTAAAATTGCCACAGTTGAGAAACAAAGAACTAGGGGCTTCCAGCTGCAGTGATCAGGGTTAAAACAAGCCATCTTTCCTAAAGAAGTCTGATTTTTCCCCCCCCAGAAATCTTTGGCACAAGGTCAGCCAAGTGGCCACCCCCCCCCAAGCGGTCATCCCCATTAAAAACCAGTGTTTTTAAAATGGCCGACGTGTCAGAATTTCATAAGGCCCTTTGCAAGCTTCAAATAAACTCTGACCTGTTCAATGTGGGGTAACCGCAGTCGGCCATGGAAAGCCAGCTTGGCCACCTCTAATCCTGTACACCGGAGCCCTCAACGTATGGCCACACCGGAGCCCAAAAACAGCTGCTGCTGAGAATTTTGCCCCATTTAACGACCTTTCTTGCCACAGTCGCTAAGTGAATCACTGCAGTTCTTCAGTTAGTAACAACGGTTAGGAAGTGAATCTGGCTTCCTCATTGACTTTGCTTGTCAGAAGGTCACAAGAGGGGATCGCCTGACAGCCCCGGGACGCCGCTACCGTCACAAACATGAGCCAGTCCCCAAGCGTCCGAATTTGGATCAGGTGAGCCTGGAGGGTTGATGCAATGGTTGCAAGTGCGAAACACAGTCATAAGCCACTTTTTTTCAACGTCGCCATAACTTCGAACGGTCGCTAAACGAATGGCTGCATGGCTGCACAGGTAGTCCTCAACTTACAAGCATTCGTTTAGTGACCGTTGCACAACATTGCCTTCAAGTCAGGGCCAAGGGATCCAGAAGAGTTCCCCACCCCCCCACAACTCACCATGCAGATTATCCAGGAGGGTGCTGAGTTTGAATCCGGTGAAGGATGCATTGACGAGTTCGGTGTGATTGCCGTCCCTGATGGCGGGAAGCCCCACGACCCGGACGTCCACGACAAAAAAGCTGAGGCAGACTGTGCCCAGCACCACCATGACGATGAGGAAGATGAGGAAGGTGGCCTTAGCGTAGATGCCGGCGCCCACAAGGCAGACAAGAAGACACAGGAACAGGAGGACCGTGGCGTACAAGAGGTCAAACCAATAGCCGCGGGGCAGGACCTGTGTGGCCGACCCAACAGTCCCCTCTGTGTATGGTAGGCAAAAATTGTGTTTAGAATAGAATAGAGTAGAGTACAATATAGAGTAGAGTAGAGTGGAATAGAAAATAGAATAGAATAGAATAGAATAGAATAGAATAGAATAGAATAGAATAGAATAGAATAGAATAGAATATTGGAAAATAGAATAGAATAGAATAAGAAATGGAACAGAACAGAACATGGGAACAGAATAGAATGGAATGGAATGGAATGGAATAGAACAGAACAGAACAGAACAGAACAGAATAGAATAAATATTGGAATATAGAATAGAATAGAAATAAGAACAGAACAGAACATAGGTACAGAATAGAATAGAATAGAATAGAATAGAATAGAATAGAATAGAATAGAATAGAATAGAATAGAATAGAATATTGGAAAATAGAATAGAATAAGAAATGGAACAGAACAGAACATGGGAACAGAATAGAATGGAATGGAATGGAATAGAACAGAACAGAACAGAACAGAACAGAAAAGAATAGAATAGAATAGAATAAATATTGGAATATAGAATAGAATAGAAATAAGAACAGAACAGAACATAGGAACAGAACAGAACGGAACGGAACGGAACAGAACAGAACAGAACAGAACAGAACAGAACAGAACAGAACAGAACAGAATAGAATAGAATAGAATAGAATATTGGAAAATAGAATAGAATAGAATAGAATAGAATAAGAAATGGAACAGAACAGAACATGGGAACAGAATAGAATGGAATGGAATGGAACAGAACAGAACAGAACAGAATAGAATAGAATAGAATAAATATTGGAATATAGAATAGAATAGAAATAAGAACAGAACAGAACATAGGAACAGAATAGAATGGAATGGAATGGAATGGAATGGAATGGAATGGAATGGAATGGAATGGAATGGAATAGAATAGAATAGAATAGAATAGAATAGAATAGAATAGAATAGAATAGAATAGAATAGAATAGAACAGAACATAGGAACAGAACAGAATAGAATAGAATAATAATTAGAATAGAGTAGAGCAGAGTAGAATACAGTAGAGTACAGTGCAATAGAACAGAACAGAACAGAACAGAACAGAACAGAACACAATACAATACAATACAATACAATACAATACAATACAATACAATACAATACAATACAATACAATACAATACAATACAACAGAAGCTGGAAGGGACGTTGGAGGTCTTCTAGTCCAGCCCCCTGCTCAAGCAGAACCTATACCATCTCAGACCAGTGACTGTCCAGTCTCTTCTTAAAAATCTCCAGTGATAGAGCACCCACAACTTCTGGTGGCAAGCTGTTCCACTGGTTAATTGTCCTCACTGTCAAGAAGTTTCTCCTTAATTCCAGGTTGCTTCTCTCCTTTTGATTAGTTTCCACCCACTGTTCTTGTCCTGCCCTCTGGTGCTTTGCAGAATAGGTTGACACCCCCACTCCTCTTTGTGGGTGCCCCTCCAATACTAGAATACCATCATGTTCCCCGCCCCAAGTCCTTCTTTTCTCTACACTAGCTATAGCCAAAGCACGTAAGACTTATGTACCGCTTCACAATACTTGACAGTCCTCTCGAAGCGGTGGCCCCCCTCCAACAATCTGGGTCCTCATTTTACCGACCCTCGGAAGGACGGAAGGCTGAGTCAACCTTGAGCCGGTCAGGATCGAACTCCTGGCAGTGGGCAGTGAATTAGCCTGCAACGCCGCATTCTAACCACTGCACCACCACAGCTCTTTTGCAACTGTTCTTCACATGTTTTAGTCTCTAGGCCAGGGGTAGGCAACCTCGGCTCTTTTATGACTCATGGACTTCAACTCCCAGAATTCCTGAGCCAGCCAAGCTGGCTCAGGAATTCTGGAAGTTGAAGTCCATGAGTCATAAAAGAGCCGAGGTTGCCTACCCCTGCTCTAGGCCTTTAATCATCTTAGTTGCTCTTCTCTGTTAGATTTCACACACACACACACACAAGCACAGAGTCCCTGCTCCCTCCCTCCCTTCCTGGCTCTCACAAAAAACCCAGAATTCCCTTGGAGGACTCAGAAGCAAACAAAGCAGTGTTTTTCCCCCCCAAAATTGGCCGTTTTAAGAAGTGTGGACTTCAACTCCCAGAATTCCCCAGCCAGCGAGGGTTAACCAAGCCTAACCAAGTTTACTGCTGTCCCGTTTTTTTTACTAAACCAAATCGAGGTGGGGTTATTATCAGTTTGTTTCTCCTGCTTCTTTCCTGTTCTCTGGACCAACGTGTCTCAGTCTTAGGCACTCTAACCCCTGCTGGCTGGGGAATTCTGGGAGTTGAAGTCCACACTTCTTAAAACGGCCAATTTTGAAAAAAACACTGAAATAATGGCTTAAGCATCAGGGAGGTACGATCCTTAAGCTGACATAGCAGATCAGGCAGAGATACATGGAGCATCTTCTAATGCCCTGCGTAGCATCCTCCTTTGGGGGAAAAATACGTCAAGTGGGTTGAAAGACCCAGATTTGCAGAGATTTGGGGAGGCAGGGAGGAAGATGCAGACCTTTTACACTTCCGGAGTCTCTGCTCTCATATCTTCTTGTGTGCCTCTCTCTTTTCTCTCTCTCTCTGTCTTATCTTCTCCCTCCTCTCTTGTCTTCTCTGTTCTCTCTCTTTCTTCTCTGTTCTCTCTCGTGTTCTCTCTGCTCTCCTGTCTTCTCTCTCTCTCCCCTCTTCCCTCTGTCTCCTGTCTTCTTTCTGTCTTCTCTCTCTCCTTCTCCTCTTTCTCTTCTCTCTGTCTTCTCTCCTCCCTTTCTTGTCTTCTCTCGTCTTCTCTCTTCTGTCTTCTTTCTTCTCTCCCTCTCCTCTTTCTCTTCTGTCTTCTTTCTTCTCTCCCTCTCCTCTTTCTCTTCTCTCTTCTGTCTTCTTTCTTCTCTCCCTCTCCTCTTTCTCTTCTCTCTTCTTTCTTCTCTCCCTCTCCTCTTTCTCTTCTCTTCTGTCTTCTTTCTTCTCTCCCTCCTCTTTCTCTTCTCTCTTCTTTCTTCTCTCCCTCTCCTCTTTCTCTTCTCTCTTCTGTCTTCTTTCTTCTCTCCCTCCTCTTTCTCTTCTCTCTTCTTTCTTCTCTCTCTCCTCTTTCTCTTCTCTCTTCTGTCTTCTTTCTTCTCTCCCTCTCCTCTTTCTCTTCTCTCTTCTGTCTTCTTTCTTCTCTCCCTCTCCTCTTTCTCTTCTCTCTTCTGTCTTCTTTCTTCTCTCCCTCCTCTTTCTCTTCTCTCTTCTTTCTTCTCTCCCTCTCCTCTTTCTCTTCTCTCTTCTGTCTTCTTTCTTCTCTCCCTCTCCTCTCTCTTCTTTCTTCTCTCCCTCTCCTCTTTCTCTTCTCTCTTCTTTCTTCTCTCTCTCTTTCTCTTCTCTCTTCTTTCTTCTCTCCCTCTCCTCTTTCTCTTTCTCTTCTCTCTTCTTTCTTCTCTCCCTCTCCTCTTTCTCTTCTCTCTTCTGTCTTCTTTCTTCTCTCCCTCTCCTGTTTCTCTTCTCTCTTCTGTCTTCTTTCTTCTCTCCCTCCTTTCTCTTCTCTCTTCTTTCTTCTCTCCCTCTCCTCTTTCTCTTCTCTCCTGTCTTCTTTCTTCTCTCCCTCCTCTTTCTCTTCTCTCTTCTTTCTTCTCTCTCTCCTCTTTCTCTTCTCTCTTCTTTCTTCTCTCCCTCTCCTCTTTCTCTTCTCTCTTCTTTCTTCTCTCCCTCTCCTCTTTCTCTTTCTCTTCTCTCTTCTTTCTTCTCTCCCTCTCCTCTTTCTCTTCTCTCTTCTGTCTTCTTTCTTCTCTCCCTCTCCTGTTTCTCTTCTCTCTTCTGTCTTCTTTCTTCTCTCCCTCCTCTTTCTCTTCTCTCTTCTTTCTTCTCTCCCTCTCCTCTTTCTCTTTCTCTTCTCTCTTCTTTCTTCTCTCCCTCTCCTCTTTCTCTTCTCTCTTCTCTCTTCTTTCTTCTCTCCCTCCTCTTTCTCTTCTCTCTTCTTTCTTCTCTCCCTCTCCTCTTTCTCTTCTCTCCTGTCTTCTTTCTTCTCTCCCTCCTCTTTCTCTTCTCTCTTTTCTTCTCTCTCTCCTCTTTCTCTTCTCTCTTCTGTCTTCTTTCTTCTCTCCCTCTCCTCTTTCTCTTCTCTCTTCTGTCTTCTTTCTTCTATCCCTCTCCTCTTCTCTCTTCTGACTTCTTTCTTCTCTCCCTCTCCTCTTTCTCTTCTCTCTTCTGTCTTCTTTCTTCTCTCCCTCCTTTCTCTTCTCTCTTCTTTCTTCTGTCTTCTTTCTTCTCTCCCTCCTCTTTCTCTTTTCTCTTCTTTCTTCTCTCCCTCTCCTCTTTCTCTTCTCTCTTCTCTCCCTCTCCTCTTTCTCTTCTCTCTTCCGTCTTCTTTCTTCTCTCCCTCTCCTCTTTCTCTTCTCTCTTCTCTCTTCTTTCTTCTCTCCCTCTCCTTTCTCTTCTCTCTTCTCTCTTCTTTCTTCTCTCCCTCTCCTCTTTCTCTTCTCTCTTCTCTCTTCTTTCTTCTCTCCCTCTCCTCTTTCTCTTCTCTCTTCTTTCTTCTCTCCCTCCTCTTTCTCTTCTCTCTTCTCTCTTCTTTCTTCTCTCCCTCTCCTCTTTCTCTTCTCTCTTCTCTCTTGTCTTCTCTCTCTCCTCTTTCTTTTGTCTTCTCTCTCTTGTCTTCTCTCTGCTCTCTCTCTCGTCTTCTCTCTCTCTCCTCTTTCTCTTCCCTCTTCCCTCCATCTCCTGTCTACTTTCTGTCTTCTCTTTCTCTCCCTCTCCTCTGTCTCCTGTCTTCTTTTTGTCTCCTCTCTCTCCTCTCTTTCTTCTCCTCTCTCTTGTCTTCTCTCTGCTCTCTCTCATCTTCTTTCTTCTCTCTCTCTCTCTCCTTTCTCTTCCCTCTTCTGTCTCCTGTCTTTTTTCTCTCTCTCCTCTTTCTTCTCTGTCTTCTCTCTCGTCTTCTCTCTGCTCTCTCTCTTCTGTCTTCTCTCTCCTCTCTCTCCCCTCTTTTCTCTGTCTTCTCTCTCTCTCCCCCCCTCTCCTTTCTCTTCCCTCGTCTCCTGTCTTCTTTGTCTTCTCTCTCTCCTCTTTCTCTCCCCTCTTCTCTCTCTCCTGTCTTCTTTGTCTTCTCTCTCTCGTCTTTCTTCTCCTCCCTCTTGTCTTCTCTCTGCTTTCTCTCGTCTTTTCTTCTCTCTCTCTCCTTTCTCTTCCCTCTTCCCTCCATCTCCTACTTTCTGTCTTCTCTCTCTCCCCCCCTCTCCTTTCTCTTCCCTCGTCTCCTGTCTTCTTTGTCTTCTCTCTCTCCTCTTTCTCTCCCCTCTTCTCTCTCTCCTGTCTTCTTTCTGTCTTCTCTCTCTCTCTCACTCACTCACACACACAAAAACACAGAGAAAGCTGATTACTGATGTTGAAGCCTGCTCCCCAGGTTGGCCAGTTTAAACTAACCTGTTCTCTATTACAGCTAACAAAGAGGCTCAGAAGAGATTTATCTACCTAAATCCTGGAATATTATTCAACTTCCCCTAATCCAAACCCTGCTTGTATCTGATAGCTTTTCACGCTGGCTCTACTGTTCCCTTGGACGTCGCCTGGAGCCATCCAGGCAGCAGGCTGCATGTCAATTACACCAGGAAAATAAGAAATATTGAGCTGCGTGCGAGGGACTTCCCCTAACCCTCGCGGGAGGGATCCTTGGCATTCCACCCAGCTAATTTCCCATTATCCGTTTGTAAATAACATCTCCTTGGCTTTCCACATTGGACGGGGGTCTGGCCATATGCTGGCAATCCCCCAGGCTAGGAGAGCGATCCCGGCATTGCCAAGACGAAAGGAAGCCTTGCGTTCTCACTTCCGCAATCTCATCCAATTCTTTATTTTGCTGTTGTCTCTGTTCAAATATATCTTTTTTTTTAAAAAAAGTGCTATTAAAACACATTTGCCAATGAACACAGCGCATGTAAAGAAGACTACATCTTTAATGTCCCTAGGACCTAGGTCAGGGGTAGGCAACCTGGGCTCTTTTATGACTCGTGGACTTCAACTCCCAGAATTCCTGAGCCAGCTTGGCTCAGCTTGGAAACCTCCCCCTTTTCCCTCAGCGTGGTTGGCTCAGGAATTCTGGGAGTTGAAGTCCACAAGTCATAAAAGAGCCAAGGTTGCCTACCCCTGACCTAGGCTGTCAGAATAACACAGCTGCAGGGGACCTTGGAGGTCTTCTAGTCCAACCCCTGCTCAAGGAGAAGGTAAAAAGGAGACTGTTTGGATTTTACTCCGCTAGCCCTAGCTACACCTAGGTCAGGGGTAGGCAATCTTGGCTCTTTTATGACTCGTGGACTTCAACTCCCAGAATTCATGATCCAGCATGGCTCAGCTTGGAAACCTCTCCCTTTCCCTTCAGCACGGCTGCCTCAGGAATTCTGGGAGTTGAAGTCCACGAGTCATAAAAGAGCCAAGGTTGCCTACCCCTGACCTAGGCTGTCAGAATAACACAGCTGGAGGGGACCTTGGAGGTCTTCTAGTCCAACCCCTGCTCAAGGGAAGGTAAAAAGGAGACTCTTTGGATTTTACTCCTAGGTCAGGGATAGGCAACCTGGGCTCTTTTATGACTCGTGGACTTCAACTCCCAGAATTCCTGAGGCAGCCACGCTGAGGGGAAAGGGGGAGGTTTCCAAGCTGAGCCATGCTGGCTCAGGAATTCTGGGAGTTGAAGTCCACGAGTCATAAAAGAGCCAAGGTTGCCTACCCCTGACCTAGGGGGTGGTGCTCATGTCTGTTTCAAGGCCATTGAGCCAGCGCTCTCTGAAGACATTTCCACGGTCAGTTGACCAGCAAGACATCCTGGAGCTCTGCTACCTTCCCAACGAAGTGGTACCTGTTTATTTGCTTACATTTGCATGTTTTCAAACTGCTAGGTTGGCAGGAGCCCGGGCGAGGATGGGGACTCACCCCGTTGCTTGGCACTTGGGTCTCCAATCTGGGTTACTGGCTTTCCAGCTGACAATCCCAGCATCTTAACCACTGAATCACCGCAACGCCCCCAAGGAGAAGACCCTACACCAGGGGTGTCAAACTCAATTTCATTGAGGGCCGCATCAGCATTGCGGTTGCCCTCAAGGGGCCGGGTGGGTATGGCCAGGGTGGGCGTGGCCTACTGGGTGGGCGTGGCTAGAGTACGTATCTAAGATCTCGCAAAGTTGGAATCAATTGATTGAACTTTTTACTCCCACCCAGTCTGCCGTTACCACCACAGCCACACCCACCCAATGGGCCACGCCCACCCAATGGGCCACGCCCACCCGGCACCCAACAATGCATAAGTGGGTTTTGGGTTGGAGTTTGGGCACTCGGGTCTCTAAAAGGTTCGCCATCACTGCCCTAAGACCTTTTCATCGAATTTGTCAGAATCCATTTATATCATATTCATAAATGTATGTTTAAAACATTATCCCCCCCCACCCCTATGGATTCTGCCATCTCCCGAGGAAGGAGGAGCATATGTGGATTCAGCCTGGCTTAGGTTATTTCAAAGACCAAGGGAACCTTTTGAACTGGGGGGAACAAAAGGGAGGGTTAGAGAAGAAGGCATCTGGCTTGTGTCTTCTTTTAATTCTGGAGAGGAAGAAGGCAATAACCATAAAGATTCGAAGTTCCTTTTTTTTCCCCACGAAAGGGATGACACGAAGTAGAAGGATGGGGGCTGACCAAATGGGGCTGAGGGAAGGGGGGGTTGAACCGGGTACCCTTTATAAAGTTTCAATTTGTAAAACAATACTAAGTCCTGTCTTGTATTTCCACAACCAAGCATGTCCTAGTAAAGATTCCTCTTGGACTGGAACTGACTCCAAGAGTTTTTGTCTTCCTAAGACGTGGATTGGGGTGCCTCCGCCGCCGTGTGCAAAAAAAAAAGGGTTCAATCAATCAATTTCAATGGGCCACGCCCACCCGGCATCCAACAAATATAATAAAATAAATAAATAAATAAATAATACATAAGTGGGTTTTGGGTTGGAGTTTGGGCACTCGGTCTCTAAAAGTTTCGCCATCACTGCCCTAAGACCTTTTCATTGAATCTGTTTGTTGGGGTTTCATAAAGGGGCGCCTTAGCCGATCCTTTCTCACCTGCTGGGCTGCCAAAGTCATCCACCACAGCCTCCACCAGGCCCAAGATGTAGAGGGCACTACCGCAAACATTGGCAAAGAAGAACATGATGCCGATGCTTCCGCCAAATTCGGGGCCCAACGCCCGGCTGATCATGTCTGTGCCGAGCGGGTCAAGGACCAAAGGATGTTGCTACCATGGGGAGACCAGGAAGGGGAGAAATTAGGGTTCCCCCCCCGGCCAGGTGAGAATTCCAACCTTTTCTCTATGGAGATTCTTGGTCATCCAGGTCCCGGTTGTCCCAAAAGTGCTTTTTCAAATGGCAACCAGACTTTCTTTCGTTTTTTTCCCCCTTGAAGACATTTCGCTTCTCATCCAAGAGGCTTCTTCAGTTCCGACCGAATGGTGGAGGATGGAAGGAAGAAGGACTGTAAGGAATATCGATCCTTCCGTTCCCCATCATTCAGTCAGAACTGAAAAATCTTCTCGGAGGGGAAGGAAGGAAGAAGGAAGGAAGGAAGGAAGGAAGGAAGGAAGGAAGGAAGGAAGGAAGGAAGGAAGGAGGAAGGAAGGAAGGAAGGAAGGAAGGAAGGAAGGAAGGAAGGAAGGAAGGAAGGAAGTCGTGGGATTCAAACAGGTGAACAACCGGTTCTCTGTGTGGATGCCGCTTCCGGAAGTCCATTCGGGGCCTGGGCAACCAAAATTAGGTACCGGTTCTGCCGAAGTGGTGCCAACCGGCTGAATCCCACCATCGGGGGGGGGGGAAACAGCTGTTTTGAACAATTTGGGGCTTTGCGTACAAAGGATACAGTAGGCCCCACCAGCATCCAGAGCCCCGTTGGTAGAGATGGCGCACACCGACAGCACCGTCATACCGATGATGAAGTAGGCCACCAGAAACATCACCAGGGACTGGTACAAACCTGCTTGACCCACCACGAAACCTGTAAAAGAAGAAGGAAAAAAAACAATAGATAATTTTTATCTCAATTTCGTTTCCCCTTGCTCTAAGGCAGCGTTTCCCAGCCTTGCCCACTTGCAGAGGGGTGGACTTCCAACTCCCAGAATTCCCCAGCCAGGAATTCTGGGAGTTGAAGTCCACAACATCTTCAAATTTCCCAAGGTCGAGGAAACGCTGCTCTAAGCTTCCTCCATTTCCCCGAGGGGTCATCCTCCATTTACAACCACAATTGAGCCACCCATTACTGGAGCTGAGCGAGATGGTGGTGAAGTCCCCCATTTTACAACCTTTCTTGCCACAGACATTAAATGAATCACTTCAGTCGTTAAGTTGTTGAAGTGAATCTGGATTTCTCCCCTCCCCCACCCCCCGACATTGCTTGTTAGAAAGTCGCAAAAGGGGATCGCGTGACCCCAGGACGCTGCAACCGTCATAAGTATGAGTCAGTTGCCAAGCGTCTAAATTTTCATCACGTGCTGCAATGGTCGTATGTGTGAAAAATGGTCATAAGTCACTTTTTTCAGTGCCGTTGTAACTGTTCTGTACCAGCCTGCTACCGGCCCTGCAACAAAAGCAGGGACGACCCCTTTACAAATGGCAAGAGGCTGGAATAACGTCTGCCAAATTTATTACTACAAAAACAAACAAGACACGAACCAAGATACAGGAGCTTTGAAACACTATCCGAGCGGTTGCCTTCAGCAAACCAGCCCTCCCCACACATTCCCTTTATAAAGAGTTCAGGGCGTGGCTTCTCTCTGCCTCCTTCCGAGAAGCCCCACAGCCTTCCTCTGTTTACTCCTACTTGACTGCCTCCTGCGTCGGGCGTCCTTGAACAGGGCCAGCTGTGGGTCATCTTCATCCACGCTGTCAGGCTCACACAGCTGGGTCTCCATGGTGACCAAGTGGGAGGGGCCTGCCTGAGGGCTATCATCAGCAAGATCTTCAACCCCCTCAGCAAGGTCTTCAACACCCCCCTCCTCCTCTGAGTCGTCCGACCCAACTGCCGAACCCACAGGCTGACCCTGAATCACAACAGTAACTTTGAACGGTCACTAATCAAATTGTTGTAAGACAAGGACTTCCTGTACAGTTATTTCCAAAACTGGTATCACCCCCCCACACACCTTATAAATTAGGCATGTAGAAATGTGTGAGTTTTTAATCAGGAACCCCCCTTTACAATTATTTTATCTCTGAAAAGCCTATCTTACAATTCATCTTCCTCCTTTTTTGAAAGAAGTGAGCTTCTGTTAAAATCGCCCTCAGCTTTCGGTATCTATTTTTTATTCCTATGATAAAAGTTTTAACTTCCCCTGCGATGTGTTACACGCCTTAAGGCGGCTGTTTATTTGACTTTTCTGTAGTCTGATTGGCAGGACTCTCCAAAAAGGATGATGACTGAGGAGCGGTGGTTTTTTTAATTATAAATTACCAAGAAGTGAAAAGGAGACAGAACAGCTGGGAGGAAATTTATGTGGGGAATTCAGCGTTGGAAACCTGCTAAGCTAGAGATGCAACTCCGTTGTGTGGCTGACAATTGGAGGGGTTTTGAGTTTTGCAAATTTCCGCAGAAATGGATATAACTTAGTCCTCGACTCTTGATCCCAACTGAGCCCAACATTTCAGTTGTTAAGTGAGTTCTGCCCCATTTTACGACTTTTCTTTGCAATTGTTATGTTACTGTATTTCCCTGAAAATAAAGACTGGGTCTTTTTTTTTGCCTCCAAAAAGGGTCTTATTTTCGGGGTAGGCCTTACCTCACCTCCGGCACCCACAGCCCCAACCAGCCGGTCCACTTCTTCTGGGACTGAAGTTCTGCAGCTGCATTCGGGCCTGCGTTTTGCAGTCAGGCCTTTCTAGAAGGCCTAAGCAGCCGAGTACCGAGCTATGGATTCAATCCATAGCTTGATGCTCGGCTGCTGAGATCTTGCAGAAGCGAGCTACGGATTGAATCCATAGCTCAGTTCTTCACTGCAAAGATCTTTCAGAAAGCCCTGTGACTGAGAAATGGAGGCTTGGCTGCAGAAGAGGCCTCAGAAATGGGCCGGCGAGGAAAGACTTGACTGCCAGGTAAGCAGGTGCAGGATGGGTGGGGACAGCTCCACCCCCACACCCCCGCCCTAGCTTGATTTTTAGGTGTGTGTCTCACCCCAAAACTAGGGCTTATTTTTGGGGTAGGGCTTATATTAGGCCCATCTGCAAAAATCAAGCTAGGGTCATAAGTATGAGTCAGTTGCCAAGCGTCTGAAGTTTGATCACGTGACCATGGGGATGCTGCACCGGTCATAAGGTTGAAAAACGGTCATAAGTCACTTTTCCCAGTGCTGTTCTAACTCCAAACAGTCACGAAACAAACAGTTGTACGTCAAAGACTAGTCCCCAAGTTACAACTGTTTATCAACCATTCAAAGTTAAAGGTAAAGGTAAAGGTTCCCCCGCATATGCGTGCTAGTCGTTTCCGACTCTAGGGGCCGGTGCTCATCTCCGTTTCAAAGCCAAAGAGCCAGCGCTTGTCCGAGGACGTCTCCGTGGTCATGTGGCCGGCATGACTGGACGCCAAAGGCGCACGGAACGCTGTTACCTTCCCACCGTAGGGGTCCCTATTTTTCTACTTGCATTTTTACGTGCTTTCGAACTGCTAGGTTGGCAGAAGCTGGGACGCGTAACAGGCGCTCACCCTGCTACGCGGCACTCGGGATTCGACCCGCCAAACTGCCGACCTTCTGATCGACAAGCTCAGCATCCTAACCCACTGGGCCACCGCGTCAAAGTTACAATAGTGCTAAAAAAAAAAAAAGATAGCTTCCGATCCATCCTTAAAATTACCAATGTCACACCATTTCCGGGGCCAAGTGATTGTGGTTTAGATGGCTGTCAGTCTCCTTTGAAGAAGGGTCTTACCATAATTTCAAACCGTGGCTAATCAACAGTCGTTAAGCGAGGACGACCCGTCCTGTAGCAGGAAAAGAAAGCGAAGAACAGCCTGATTCTGGCAGGTGTTCGGAGGGCAAGAAACCGGGAGAAAAGAATAAACCGGAAAAATGGACGAAGGCAAGAAGAAGAAGAAGAAAAAAAAAGGGGGGGCAGGGAAAGATAACAACACTGTGGATATTAGAGGCTTTAGTATCCCTTAATCCTCACACCCCATAAAAGACTCTGTTTTCCAAATCCATTAATCTCCTCCGTCTGAGCAGGGCTGCAATTAAATGACATTATTATGTAATAACTGTCCTGTTCAAACGGCATTTACATTTATGGGCAATGGAGGGCTCACCGCCTTCTCCAATCTCCAGAAATGATGAGAGTCAAGAAAGAAAAAGAAGAAGGGGGGAAAAAACCTGAAGGGAGGGATAGTCGGCAAAGGGTTTCTCTCCCCACTTCGCTCCCACCTTCATAAAATAATAATAATAATAACAATAATAATAAAGTTGGAAGGGGCCTTGGAGGTCATCTAGTCCAACCCCCTGCTCAGGCAGGAAACCTTATACCATTTCAGGCAAATGGCTGTCCAGTCTCTTCTTAAAAACTTCCAGTGTTGGAGCATTCACCGCTTCTGGAGGCAGGTTGTTCCACTGGTTAATTGTTCTCACTGTCAGGAAGTTTCTCCTTAGTTCTAGGTTGCTTCTCTCCTTGATTAGTTTCCATCCGTTGCTTCTTGTCCTGCTTTCAGGTGCTCTGGAGAATAGCTTGACTCCTTCTTCTCTGGGGCAGCCCCTGAGATATTGGAACACTGCTATCATGTCACCCCTCACCCTTCTCTTCGTTAAACTACACATACCCAATTCCAGCAACCGTTCCTTATATGTTTTAGCCTCCAGTCTCCTGATCATCTTTGTTGCTCTTCTCTGTACCCTTTCTAGAGTCTCGACATCTTTTTTACATCGTGGTGACCAAAACTGGATGCAGTATTCCAGGTGTGGGCTTACCAAAGCATTGTAAAGTGACAATAAAGGTTATCTTATCTCAGCCTCCAAGCTATTTAGTTGGTCTTAGCCCCGTAAAAGTAGGGACTGAGGAAAAATCGTTGCTTTCTATGTTTTTTTTCCCCCTACAGATCAGCCATTAACAACATAATTAACCAATTTCACAATCAACTCTTTGACCTCAAGGAGACACAAAGACCTTAGCACATGCAGTGTGACTGTAAAATACAGGCAGTCCTCCACTTACAACAGTTCGTTTACTGACCAGCATCCCCGTGATCACGTGATCAGACGCTGGGCAACTGACTCATATTTATGACGGCGATCCCCTTTTGCGACCTTGTGACAAGGTGACAGGTCAATGGGCAAGCCAGATTCACTTAACAACCGAGCGACTCACTGAACAACGGAGGCAAGGAAGCTCGTACCGTGGGGCAAAATTCACTTAGCAAAAAATCTCACTTAACAACAGAAATTTTGGGCTCCATTGTGGTCTTAAGTCGAGGACTACCTATTTTCGCTTACAGGAATAAATAAATCGGATAAAAATCAGAGCTCTGATATTTTACCCACCATGGGCAGGCATTTTCATCTTAGGTTCATTTAAGTCAGCATGCTTTCATCCCGTTTTACTTCGGTTCGACATCAATTTGAGCCTAAGGAAACGGTCGTAAACCCAAGTGCAGCGTGATTTTTTTTTTCTTTTTTCCGTTCAAAAGTACTGGTAAAGCAAGATTACTTTAATGTCCCAAAACGAAAAGACGCTTTCGATTCCCCCAATGGACAAATGGCTGCAGACGTTGATAAGAGTTAGCAGAGATGGCTAAACTAACTGCTTTGATTAAAGACAAAAAAGAAAAACACACAATTACTTTTCTTTCTAATTGGAAACCGCTTCCAGACTTTGTGCTGGAGGTGGTGAAAAAAATATATGCAACTTTCATTTTGGGTTTTACCCCTTTTGCTGTTGTAGAAAGGGCAGGTTGATACTATTGTGTAAAAGTAAAAAGTCGAGGTTTGATGCTGTTATCTTGGTCTACTGCACCAAAGAGATTGGAAGTCAACGCCTTTTCTTTCTTTTTCCCCTTTCCCCTTCTCTTTTCCTACTATTTTATTTTGCCCTTTTTTTTATCTTATAGTATTAATAAATAAAAAGGGACGCGGTGGCTCAGTGGGTTAGGACGCTGAGCTTGTCGATCAGAAGGTCGGCAGTTTGGCGGGTCGAATCCCGAGTGCCGCGTAACAGAGTGAGCGCCTGTTACGCGTCCCAGCTTCTGCCAACCTAGCAGTTCGAAAGCACGTAAAAATGCAAGTAGAGAAATAGGGACCACTATGGTGGGAAGGTAACAGCGTTCCGTGCGCCTTTGGCGTCTAGTCATGCCGGCCACATGACCACGGAGACGTCCTCGGACAAGCGCTGGCTCTTCGGCTTTGAAACGGAGGTGAGCACCGGCCCCTAGAGTCGGAAACGACTAGCACGCATGTGCGGGGGAACCTTTACCTTTTTTATTAATAAATAAACAAACTAAAAAAAAAAGTCCTGGTAAAGCAGAGGTGGCTTCAGCTTTGAGCCTTGGAGAATTTAATAAGACCTCCTTGCCGTCAATGTGTGTTAAACTGCTCCTTGCATTCACACCGCTGTTGTGAGAAAGCGACAAGCGAGGAGGTGTTTCTTTCCTGAGTCCACAGAATGGGCTTCACAAAAGGAAAGATCTCTCTCTCTCTCTCTCTCTTCTTCCTCCCCCCCCCACCACTCTGTAAATTAAATAACTACCCAGTAAATTGTGGACGATCCCCCTTGCTGTTAAGGAGATTAGCAATAACAAAAAGTTAAGGAAAGCAGACAAAAGAGAGCCTTTGTTTGTTGCTGCCTCCAATTCTAAACAAGGTCAGGGGAAGAAAAAAAAAGGGATTTAGATAAGCAGGAGGTTTCTCTCCCAGCAAAATCCAGGGATTGGGCCTGTACAGCCTGCCTAAAATTTCACAACTAACTTGCTCCCCCACACACACCCCTTTCTGCACACGCCAGGCAGGCTATCTGTGTTGTGATTCAGGGTCAGCCTGTGGGTTCGGCAGTTGGGTCGGACGACTCAGAGGAGGAGGAGGGGGGTGTTCAAGAGCTTGCTGATGATGGCCTTGAGGCTCCGCAGAGCCCTCAGCCGGGCCCCTCCCACCTGGTCACGACGGTGACCCAGCTGTGTGAGCCTGACAGCGTGGATGAAGATGACCCACAGCTGGCCCTGTTCAAGGACGCCCGACACAGGAGGCAGTCAATCAGGAGTAAACAGAGGAAGGCAATGGGGCACCTCGGAAGGAGGCAGAGAGAGGCCACGCCCTGAACTGTATTTAAGGGGAATGTGTAGGAGGGCTGGTTTGCTGAAGGCAACCGCTTAGATAGTTCCTGTTTCATAGCTCCTGTTTCATGGTTGGTGTCTTGTCTTGCTCTGTTTTATGTTAATAAATTTGGCAGGCTTTATTCCAGCCTCTTGCCGTTTGTAAAGGGGTTGTCCCTGCTTTTGCTGCAGGGCCGGTAGCAGGCTGGTACAGAACAATCTGGTCTTGCAAACTGCCTTTACAACTGGCAACAAATCGGTTTTGTTGAAAGGAAAACGGAGGGGACGAGCGATCTGGTTTGTTTGCAACTGGCAGCCTTGGCTGCAACAGCAACAACCACAATAATAATAATAATAATACTGTAAAGAGAGGACAGTTTAGAAGAGCAGAATAACAGAGCAGGAAGGGGCCTTGGAGGTCATCGAGTCCAACCCCGTGCTCAAGCAGAAAACCCTACACCATTTCAGACAAATGCCTGTCCAGTCACTTCTTGAAAACCTCCAGGGTTGGAGCATTCACAGCTTCTGGAAGCAGGTTGTTCCACCGATTAATTGTTCTGTCTACCAGGAAATTCCTCCTTAGTTCTCCTTGATTGGTTTCCATTCATTTTTTTTTCTCGTCTTGCCTTCAGGCGCTTTGGAGAATAGCTTGACTCCCTCTTCTTTGGGGCAACCCTTGAGATATTGGAATACTGATTATCATGTCACCCCTCGTCCTTCTCTGCATTAAACTAGATATACCCAATGCCTGCAACATCTAGTCCAACCCTCTCCCAAGCAGGAAACCCTATACCAGGGGTAGGCAACCTCGGCTCTTTTATGACTCATGGACTTCAGCTCCCAGAATTCCTGAGCCAGCTTGGCTGGCTCAGGAATTCTGGGAGTTGAAGTCCATGAGTCATAAAAGAGCCGAGGTTGCCTACCCCTGCCCTATACCATTCCAGACAAATGTCTGTCTGGTCTCTTCTTAAAAAATTCCAGTGTTGGAGCGTTCACCGCTTCTGGAGGCAGGTTGTTCCACTGGTTAATTGTTCTCACCATCAGGAAGTTTCTCCTTAGTTCCAGGTTGCTTCTCTCCTTGATTAGTTTCCATTCTTGTCCTGCCTTCGGGCGCTTTGGAGATTAGCTTGACTCCCTCTTCTTTGGGGCAGCCCCTGAGATACTGGAACGCTGCTATCATGTCCCCCCTCGTCCTTCTCTTCATTAAACTACTAGACCTAACCAATTCCAGCAACCGTTCATTACATGTTTTAGCCTCCAGGCCCCTGATCATCTTTGTTGCTCTTCTCTGCACTCTTTCTGGAGTCTCAACATCTTTTTTAAATTTAAATTTAAATTTCTTTAGGTCCACTTTGCCGCTGTATTAATTACATGTATTGATTAACTCATGCCAATCAGGTGAAGGATAACCCCAAGTTACAGGGAATCCTCCGCTTATGACCCACGATTGAGCCCAAAATTTATGTTGCTAAGCGAGACAGTTTTTAAGGACGCTTTGCCCCATTTTAAGAGCTTCTTTTTCTCTGGTTGTTAAGCAAATCTGGACTTTGCTTGTCAGAAGATGCCAAGCAAGGAAGGCTACAAATGGCGATTACACACCTGAGACAGTGCGAGATAACAACCAGTGCAGGAGTGAGCAGTATGTGATGTTCGTATAAATTAGATGTTGTTAGGTCACGGGTAGGCAACCTTGGCTCTTTTATGACTGGTGGACTTCAACTCCCAGAATTCCTGAGCCGGCCATGCTGAGGGGGGAAGGGAGAAGTTTCCAAGCTGAGCCATAGCTGGCTGAGGAATTCTGGGAGTTGAAGTCCACCAGTCATAAAAGGGCCAAGTTTGAAGATGCCTGCTCTACAGTCTATGCCAGGGGAAGGCAACCTTGGCTCTTTTATGACTCGTGGACTTCAACTCCCAGAATTCCTGAGCCGGCCATGCTGAGGGGAAAGGGAGAAGTTTCCAAGCTGAGCCATAGCTGGCTGAGGAATTCTGGGAGTTGAAGTCCACCAGTCATAAAAGGGCCAAGTTTGAAGACGCCTGCTCTACAGTCTATGCCAGGGGAAGGCAACCTTGGCTCTTTTATGACTCGTGGACTTCAACTCCCAGAATTCCTGAGCCGGCCATGCTGAGGGGAAAGGGAGAAGTTTCCAAGCTGAGCCATAGCTGGCTGAGGAATTCTGGGAGTTGAAGTCCACCAGTCATAAAAGAGCCACGGTTGCCTGCCTCCGTGTTAGGTAAACGCCCTTTTCTTTCCTCTTCCTTCTTCTCTCCCATTTCTCCGTTTCACAAGTTCCGAGTCTTTTTCGGCCTCTGCGTGCGCAGGGAAGGGAACACCCCACGTGGGAATCCTTCCTTTGGCAACCCAGCCAAACCCTCAACAATGTGATCTGGCACCGGAAAATCAGGATTTTTTTAGGGGAGTGGGGGCAGATGACCATCCCAAGTCAGAAGGAACGTAACGCTGCGGGAACTGATCCGCTTCGATTATTGCTGGATTTAGCCGGATTTTAGGGCGTTGGGACGTGCAAAACAGAAGCAGGCCAAAGAAGCTGGATTTCAGGGTGCCATCGCAAAACCGAGAGATTCTGCTTTAAAAGGACCCCATCTTGGCCAAACCCTGCAGCGGGCACAGCCATTCCTCACTCCCTGGAGCTGAACAGGCATCATAGCTGGTCTATCAATCAGAACAGAGATGGAAGGGGACCCTAGAGGTCTTCTAGTCCAACCCACTGCTCAAGCAGGAGACCCTGTCCCATATCATCTCAGACAGGTGGATGTCCAGTCTCTTCTTAAAAGACCTCCAGTGATGGAGCACCCACAAATTCTGAAGGCAAGCTATGCAATCAGAATAGAGTTGGACGGGACCTTGGAGATCATCTAGTCCAACCCCCTGCTCAAGCAGGAGACCCTACCTACACCATTCCAGACAAGTGACTGTCCCGTCTCTTCTTAAAAACCTCCAGTGTTGGAGCATCCACAGCTTCTGGAGGCAAGCTGTTCCACTAGTTAATTCTTTCTACAGTCTGTAGTCCTCAATTTATAACCATTGGTTTAGTGACCAAAGTTACAATGGTACTGAAGGGGGAAAAAAAGATTTATGACTGCTTTTCACACTTACGACTGTTGCAGCATCTCCGTGGTCAGGTGGTCAAAATTCAGATGCTTGGCAACTGGCATGAACGTACGACGGCTGCAGTGTCCCGGGGTCACGTGATCACTTTTTGCGGCCGTCTGACGAGCAAAGTCAAATGGGGAAGCCCGGTTCACTTAACAACCGGGACGGCGGTGATTCGCTTAACGTCTGCGGCAAGGAAGGTCGTAAAATGGGGCAAAGCTCATTTAACGACTGTCTTGTTTGGCAACGGAAACTTTGGGCTCAGCTGTGGCCGTAAGTCGAGGGCTCCCTGTGCCCGACTCTGCCTGCCAGGATGTGAGTAAGAGGAGGACGGTACAACACACCCAAAACAGAGCTTACCTCTGCGTGAACTTTACTCCTTGGTTGCTCCACCCCAACGATTTGAGCGCAAAAACAGAGCCTCCTTAGGTAAGCTGAGTTAACCCAACTGTGCAAAATGCTTCTACACTGGCCTTCTTGAGAACAGCCCTGTTTAATTTTTGCACGCTCCAAAGATGCCTAGCGCTGACAGCGTGTTTCTGAGCATACCAAGAAGTCAGCTCCTAATTTATCCTAATTTCCATCTCTCTTGGAATCCCCCCACTGGCATCAGAAAGTTAAAAGCATCTTATTTTATCAATGGCTGGAGAAAGGAATAAAAGGAATAGGAATTAAATCTGTATTAGTGAACGATAAACTCAGGCAACACGTTCGTTCAAGAAGTACTACTGAACTGTATGAAAAAAAATTAATAAAAACTTCATAAAGATAAAAATAAAACCATGGTGTTTATTTTTTTCCCCTCCTTCTCCCTCCTCCTCTTTTTTCCTCTTCTGTTGAACCGCTCGAATTCTACACTTGAAAATTCTCTGAATCTATATTGGGTAAGCTGCACTGGCAGGCTTTGCGGCTAAAAAAAAATGCTGTCAATAAATTAATCACACATTATTAGTCCATTCTGTTCAGCCCTAGGTCTGCTTACACGAGGGAAATTCCCATTATATTCTTTTCAACAAACAGCGTGATTGCATTCAGACCACGTATCCCAAGCCTATTTTACAGAATTAATGCATTTTCTGTCTTTCTGCAATACTCGGGATCTATAAATTAAGCAAAGAGGACCAATTTTCACAACATGTTATGCAAAGTCGACACTTACATGCCAAGCAAAAAAATACGATTCGGTCATTCTATAAGCGCACCAAAAGTTTCTGAGCAAGATGTGTTAATTGGAAAAGGTGCTACAAGGCTATTTTTTGGTGTTTTTTTTTTTTTTACTAAAATAGACTAGTCCAGGTTTCCTCCTGCAAGGCTTCACAAGAATGACAGCATATTTCCAGCAAAGCAGCTGCATTCACAAGTCTTGGTCTAAATAAGTATATTGTCTGAACAGAATTTCCGAGTTTCCCAAATTACTCCTCTCGGGATTAGTTAATTCTTTGAAAATACAACACCAAGGGTGCCAACATGACATCAATCTTTGCAGCCAAAGCTAGAATGCTGTCTTTACCTGACCTGGGTCAACGTAATGTGTGAATACAGCCGATGGGGACGAGTTAGCTGAAGGCAGGCAGCTGGGCCAAAGTTATCCAGAAGGCTTCCACCATCCCAGGTCATGTGTCAGAATCAAACACAGGCCTAATCTTTGTGGAGATCCTTCAGGATCCCTCCATCCCCTCAGGGGTGTATCCCATCATGGGAGACTCTCCTCCATCCAGTCACTTCTTGTCCTCCAAAGCGCCTGAAGGCAGGACAAGAAGCAACGGATGGAAACTAACCAAAGAGAGAAGCAACCTAGAACTAAGGAGAAACTTCCTAACAGTGAGAACAATTAATCAGTGGAACAACGTGCCTCCAGAAGCTGTGAATGCTCCAGAAGAGCATAAGAAGAGACTGGACAACCATTTGTCTGAAATTCTACAGGGTTTTCTGCCTGAGCAGGGGGTTGGACTAGATGACCTCCAAGGTCCTGTAGGAAGTCAGCCCCCCCCCCCCCAGAAGGAAATAGTAAAAGAGCAGAATATTATATTTCCTCAAAGGATCTTAAAGAGGGAGGAAAGCACGCCCAGTTTTTCTTAATAGCCTCAAGTCTCCCTCCCCCAAGTAGAAACCAGCTCTGTAGAACTGCAGATGTAAATAATCCATTCAGGAAGGTTGGAGGCCTCCATCTAGAAGCTGAAAAGATCAGGAAGACAAAGACTCTTAAAATCTACATATCCCACCTGAACTGTAAGACAGGACATAGTAGGATTAACCCACATATGCCAAAGGGCACACTCAGACTCAGGCCAAAGTTCATGCCACAGGAACAACTCCAAACAAAAGGCTCCAGAGGGTATAAAAACCCACTCCCTACATGTGCTCACTCTCTTTTCTTCCAGAGCCATTTTTCTGTCTGGCTCTCCTCTTCAATAAACTGCAACCTTCTTTCTAAAGCAGTCTCCATGTTTGTTTATTCCCAGCTTGTACTGGACAATAATAAAGACTTTTCATTCAACCGTCCCTTCCAACTATTCTATTCTATTCTATTCTATTCTATTCTATTCTATTCTATTCTATTCTATTCTATTCTATTCTATTCTATTCTATTCTTATTCTTATTCTATTCTATTCTATTCTATTCTATTCTGTAATTCTATTCTATTCTATTCTATTCTATTCTATTATTCTGTTCTGTTCTGTTTATTTCTATGCTATTCTATTCTGTAATTCTATTCTATTTTGTAATTCTATTCTATTCTATTCTATTCTATTCTATTCTATTCTATTCTATTCTATTCTATTCTATTCTATTCTATTCTTGTTCTATTCCTGTTCTATTCTATTCTATTCTATTCTATTCTATTCTATTCTATTCTATTCTATTCTATTCTATTCTATTCTATTCTATTCTGTAATTCTATTCTATTTTGTAATTCTATTCTATTCTATTCTATTCTATTCTATTCTATTCTATTATTCTGTTCTGTTCTGTTTATTTCTATGCTATTCTATTCTGTAATTCTATTCTATTTTGTAATTCTATTCTATTCTATTCTATTCTATTCTATTCTATTCTATTCTATTCTATTCTATTCTTGTTCTATTCCTGTTCTATTCTATTCTATTCTATTCTATTCTATTCTATTCTATTCTATTCTGTAATTCTATTCTATTTTGTAATTCTATTCTATTCTATTCTATTCTATTCTATTCTATTCTATTATTCTGTTCTGTTCTGTTTATTTCTATGCTATTCTATTCTGTAATTCTATTCTATTTTGTAATTCTATTCTATTCTATTCTATTCTATTCTATTCTATTCTATTCTATTCTGTAATTCTATTCTATTCTATTCTATTCTATTCTATTATTCTGTTCTGTTCTGTTTATTTCTATGCTATTCTATTCTGTAATTCTATTCTATTTTGTAATTCTATTCTATTCTATTCTATTCTATTCTATTCTATTCTATTCTATTCTATTCTCCAAGAAAATTCTCAACCATCTCTTCAACGTTTCATCCCGGCTTGAAATGCTGCCTCATTTAGCACCACAGTTTGTCCTCAACTTACCACAGCTCATTTAGTGACCGTTCGACGTTACACCACCACTGGAAAAAGTGACTTATGACCATCGTTCACATGTGCGGCATCCCCCACAATCACATGATCAAAATTCAGACACTGGGTAACTGACTCATATTTACGACGGTTGCAGCATCCTGGGATCCAGTGATCCTCTTCTGCGACCTTCTGACAAGCCAAGTCAATGGGGGAAGCCAGATTCCCTTTTAACAACCAGGTTACTAACGTAAGAACTGCAGCGATTCACTTCACAACTGTGGCAAGAACGGCCACGAAATGGGGCAAAACTCCTTTCACAAATGTTTTGCTTAGCCACAGAAACGTTGAGCTCAATTGTGGGCCTAAGCCTAAGGCTAAGCCAAGGACTAGCCGTATAAAGTGTTATCCAGACCAGATGGGTGGCACATAAATCTAATAAATTAATAAAATAAATAAGTAAAATGAATTCTGAATTGCCCAAGTTCCTTTAATCCAGTGTTTCTCAACCTTGGCAACTTTTAAGAAGTGTGGACTTCAGTTCCCAGAATTCCCCAGCCAGCCAAGTCCATACCTCTTAAAGGGGCCAGTTCTGAAAAACACAAACAAAGGCTTAAGCATCACAGATGTATGATCCTTGAGTTGCCATGATCGGGTACCAATGCTTTAAAGACCTAGAGCCCAGAGACTAATGATCTGAAACCAATTGATCGAATTTTAAATTGAAGATTTATATTTGAGACTAAGAGCCAGGATGAGAAATGGCGGGAAGAGGAAGCTGATCTGTTACGCCATCCGTCAAACTGGTTTTATGCTTGGCAATTTCTGATTTTCGTTCCTTTCAAGCTTTAACCGATCCAGTTACATAAGATTCTTTTTGTTCCGGGCTCAAAGAAAAATGCACATTGGGCACATCCTGGTGTAGCTTAATCTTCTGCCAATTTCGCTCAGTTGTTTATGAGTTACATATAATTCATTTTTCTGTTTCACTTTTCTCTAGGGAAACGGATAAGGTCAGGGGTCACGTCTTACTTTAGCTTCACGACAACCCTGTGGGGTTAGGCCTGGGATAGGCAACCTTGGCTCTTTTATGACTCGTGGACTTCAACTCCCAGAATTCCTGAGTCAGCATAGCTCAGCTTGGAAACTCTTCTCTTCTCCCTCAGCATGGCTGGCTCAGGAATTCTGGGAGTTGAAGTCCACGAGTCATAAAAGAGCCACGGTTGCCTACCCCCGGGTTAGGCCAAGGTGAGACAAAACATTGCACCCAAAGTCACCCAGGCTGGTTTCCTGGGTGCAGCTGGACTTGACGTAGGGACGTTTTTGGACTTTCCCCCCCTCTAGCCTATTGCTCAGGGATCACTTGGTGGTCTCCTATCCGCCAATTAACCTGGCCTAACTCTTCATTTGCAAGGCCAAATACATTTCCGCCAGTTGCTAAGCCTGCAGAAAGTCTCCTCAAGGCTCTTCCATCCACACTACCAGAGACTGTCTGGATCCGGAGACAGGACGCGCCCCAGGTTCGGGGAAGTAATCAGAAAAAAAACCTCCACTTTTGCAGCAGTGAGACAACAAAACCTTGGATTGTTTTCGTGGTAAAGAAAACGGGCAATTCTGAGAAAGTGAAGGGAAATTCCAGCATGACTCACCCTGATTTGTTGTTGTTTTTTTGCAACAAAAGGTTACAACTCTTTTGAGAACCTAAAAGAGTACAAGGCAAGGCAGGAAGAAATCGGAAGGGTGGTGGCAAAATTTTAGACCCTTGTTTTTCAACCTTGGCAACTTTAAGACGTCGAGACTTCAATTCCCAGAACGCCAGCATGGCTGGCTGGGGAATTCTGGGAATTGAAGTCCACACGTCTTAAAGCTGTCAAGGTTGAGAAACGATGGTGTACAGCCTCTGGCCACATCTGGCCCATTCTCCAACTCAATTTTTCTTCTGCCTTCTTCGCCCTTCACAACCACATCAGCTCCTATTCCGTAGTTATACTTTTTTTGAAGAGGTACAGATCTTAAAAGTCCTTTTTCAAACTCATTGCCAAAATCCGTTTATTCTTCTATTATTTTGTTACCCACTTTTTATTATATTTACAGGTAGTCCTCAACGTGCAGCCACAACTGAGCCCAGAATTTCTGTTGCTAAGCAAAACAGTTATGAAGTGAGCTGTGCCCCATTTTACGACCTTTCTTGCCACCTTTATTAAGTGAATCACTGCAGTTATTAACTTAGTAAATGGTTGTAAATGGAATCTGGTTTCCCCATTGGCTTTGCTTCTCCGACGGTCGCAAAAGGGGAATCACATGAGCCCGGGACACGGCGACCGTCGTCAATATGAGTCAGTTGCCAAGCGGCTCAATTCTGATCACATGCCGTAACGGTCGTCAAGCACGAAAAATGGTCATAAGTCACTTTTCTCAATGCCACTGTAGCTTTGAACGGTCACTAAACGAACAGTTGTAAGTCGAGAACGACCTGTACTTTGATTGCACTTTCATTTTATCGCTAAGGTTTTTAACGTGTTATGCTTTAAGCCGCCCAGTCGCTTCAAAACGAGATGGGAAAGGGGCAAATAAATTTAATAAATAATAAACAATAAATAGACCTCCCATCCCACCGTTTGGAGCAGGGACCCCACAAGCCGTTCGCCATCGGCAGCTGACTCTGAAGGTTTAAAAAGGGGACAGAAAAACTCCACCATATTTCACTTCCGCCTTTGGGTTGGGAGGATGTGAAGTGTGAAGCAAGAAAGTTAAAAGCCAAAATAGCAGAAGCACAAATTTGGGCTAAGTCATGTGGGAAACTTCCTAATGAGACATTTCGAGAATCGCTTCGTGGTGAAATGAAATGTGGGACAAAAATAGATCTCTGGTCTGAGAAACGTTTTAAGCGACATTCACACAACCATTGGTGCTGCAGAAGGAAGTTGGTCTGCTCACGGGTTGCTGGAGATCAGCGCTTTTCAAACCTGGCCCCTTTAAGATGTGTGGACTTCAACTCCCAGAATTCCCCAGCCAGCCATGCTGGCTGGGGAATTCTGGGAATTGAAGTCCACACATCTTAAGGGGGCCAAGTTTAAAAACACAGATTTTGGGGGTCCCCTCCTGTACTAGCCAGCTTAGTACAACTGTCTTAGCCAGGCATACAGACAAAACAGACTTCAGTGGTGTGAAAAGAGCCAGTTTTTCTGCCATCTAATTAACAGCTCTCGTTTTGGGACAGAAAAAAAAGTCACCCTCACCCCTGTACTTTTTTTTTTTTTTTGCTAATTTTCGGCCCTCCAGAACTGGCCAACTCCATAAACCCTCATCCACAACTCCCCAATCTGCCCTGCTCCAGAAGTGTGTGGCTTCCAATCCCCCTGACAGCCAGTGGATTTCATCCGCTTAAAATGAAACTTCGCAAGAGGCCTGCCCGGATCTGCATTTTCAGCAAACTGAGTTTTACGGAGAATCTATGACAAATCTAGAGTTGCGCTGAGGACAGGAACTTGCCAGTGCCATCTCTCTTCTAGGAAGTCAAAACGCGTGGACTGACAGCTGTCACTCTCTTTGCTTCTTTTATGGACGCACACCGGTGTTTACACAACACATTTCACCCGGGCACTGAATTAACCCATCTCCTAGGTTTTCACTAGACACCAAACCACAAACGAAACCAAAAGTCACCAGACCAGAAGCCAAGCTAAGCTCCAATAAGCTTAACATGCCATCCCATTTTTCCCCACAACAACCCTGTGAGGTGGGTCTGGCTGACAGACAGAGATTGACCCAAAGATCCAACTCACTTTCGTGCCTAAGGCGGGACGAGAACTCACAGTCTCCTGGTGATTGGCCCAAAGTCATCCAACTGACTTTCATGCCTATAAAGAGACTAGAACTCACTGTCTCCTAGTGATTGACCCAAAGTCATCCAGCTGGCTTTCATGCCTAAGACAGGACTATAACTCCCGGTCTCCTGGTCACTGGCCCAAAGTCATCCACCTCCTTTTCATGCCTAAGGCGGGACTACAACTCACTGTCTCCTGGTGATTGGCCCAAAGTCATCCAACTCGCTTTCATGCC
Organism: Vipera latastei; assembly: GCA_024294585.1. Taxonomy (NCBI): domain Eukaryota; kingdom Metazoa; phylum Chordata; class Lepidosauria; order Squamata; family Viperidae; genus Vipera; species Vipera latastei. Next base: position 4,969,438 of record CM044358.1, read on the forward strand.
TAAGATGGGACTAGAACTCACCGTCTCCTGGTGACTGGCCCAAAGTCACCCAGCTGGCTTTCCTGCCTAAGGCGGGACTAGAACTCACTGTCTCCTGGTGATTGACCCAAAGTCATCCAGCTGGCTTTCGTGCCTAAGACAGGACTAGAACTCCTGGTCTCCTGGTGAGTGGCCGAAAGTCATCCAACTCCCTTTCATCCCTAAGGCAGAACTAGAACTCACGGTCTCCTGGCAACTGGCCCAAAGTCACCCAGCTGGCTTTGCTGCCTAAGGCGGGACTAGAACTCACAGTCTCCTGGTGACTGGCCCATGTGGGTTGTATAAACATAACAAGGGCCCCCGTGAAGGTTTGACTCAGCTCCCGTTTCTGGAAGGGTTCAAGTGGTGTGAATTCAGTTGTGGGCACGCAAAGCAAGGAAGGTTTGTGCGGCAAACCAAACGAACCACTTCCTTCCTTGCAAAAATCAGAGTTTGCTCTTGAGATTCTGCCCTCTTCGGAGCCAAGTTCTGCATTTCCTGAAAAGGGGGAGGGGCGGGGGAACCCGGGCAAGTTGGCAGAGCCTCGGGGGTCTAACCCCTAGGAAGAAAGATGGCTTGAAAAGGGACTTAGTCAACTTCCTGAAGCTATAAATTCACAGAATCACAGAAGTCGGAAAGGGACCCTGGAGGTCTTCTAGTCCAACCCCCTGCTCAAGCAGGATTCTTCAAAGAATCTTGGATAAAGGTACAATCAAATCAAACAGGAAAAAAATTGAAATCTGCAGATGCAGATTAGGTGAAAGCTGGCTCAATAGCGGTAACTATAAGAGGGATCTTGAAGGCCTAGAACTGGGGTCTTCAGACTTGGCCCTTTTGTGACTTGTGGACTTCAACTCCCAGAATTCCTCAGCCAGAGGAATTCTGGGAGTTGAAGTCCACAAGTCACAAAAGGGCCACCACGTTTGAAGACCCCTGCATTAGACAGACAAGCTCGGCAAGTAGTCCTTGAATTATGACACCAATTGGGACCAGAATCTCTGTGGCTAAGCAGGACAGTTGTTCAGTGAGTTGTGTCCCATTTTACAACCTTGCTTGCCACAGTTGTTCAGCGAATCACTGCAGTTGTTAAGTGATCCCAACTTCCCCTGCTGGCTATGTTGGAAACCAGCTTGAAGGCCGCAAATGGAGATCACACCATCCCGGGATGCTGCAACCATCGTAAACACATGCGGTTGCCAAGCGCTCACATTTTGATCACAGCGGGGACTGCTGTGACGGTCGTCAGTGTGAGGACGTTGCTTTTTTTTTTTCCCCACTGCTGTGAAAAATGAGTGGTTGTAAGTCAAGGACTATCTGTGGTCCCTGCAGTTTTCAAAAGTGGTTCGCCCTTGCCACCTTCCTAGGGCCGAGAGTGAGTGACTGGCCCAGAGTCACCCAGCTGCTTTCTGCCTAAGGTGGAACTCGAACTCGCAGCCTCCCAGTTTCTAGCCTGGTGTGTTTACTCACACACCACACCACACTGACTCTCCACCGCTACTTCTAGTGGCAGGGAATTCCACCGTCTACTATTGTCTATTTACGGGAAATGCAATTCTGAGTATGTTTGATAGAAAAAACTAAGTTCAACGAGGTTGTAGCTTGATAAAAATAAAATTAATAGAACGATAGAATCAAGATCACCTGAAGTGTTAATACCACTTTACAAGGCCTTGGTAAAGCCACACTTGGAATACTGCATCCAGTTTTGGTCACCACGATGTAAAAAAGATGTTGAGACTCTGGAAAGAGGGCAGAGAAGAGCAACAAAGATGATCAGGGGACTGGAGGCTAAAACATACAAGGAACGGTTGCTGGAATTGGGTATGTGTAGTTTAACGAAGAGAAGGACAAGGGTTGACGTGATAGCAGCCTTCCAGCATCTCAGGGGCTGCCCCAAAGAAGAGGGAGTCAAGCTATTCTCCAAAGCGCCCGAAGGCAGGACAAGTAGCAACGGATGGAAACTTATCAAGGAGAGAAGCAACCTGGAACTAAGGAGAAACTTCCTGACAGTTAGAACAATTAACCGGTGGAACAACCTGCCTCCAGAAGCGGTGAATGCTCCAACACTGGAGGTTTTTAAGAAGAGACTGGACAGCCATTTGTCTGAAATGGTACAGGGATTCCTGCCTGAGCAGCGGGTTGGACTAGATGACCTCCAAGGTCCCTTCCAACTTTATTATTTATTATTATAATTCCCTGCACACAATGCACATTTATCAAGGTACCACCTCGTTGAACTCAGCTTCTGCCTATCAAACATGCTCAGAATCGTCTTTCAAACAAAAACAGAAAGTGTAACGGAAAATAAAAACTGGTTATGTAATTAATACTGTGATTAAATCATTTACATGAACATCAACTTTGTTCATAATTTGTGGGGGTTTTTTTTCCTCTGCTGGAAATCCCGGCTGGCAGCAACACCATGCTTATCTTAAAAAACAAAACAAAACACTAACTCAGAGTCAGGTTATACATTAACCTGGAATCACAAAACAACACTCGGAAGAAGGCGCAAACAAAGCCTACTTTGCAGAAAACCCTGCAAATATATTGATTTAAATAGATTTAATATATTGATTGATTGAAAGTATCGATTAAAGAATCAAGCTTGGCTTGAATGAGGCTGCAGGGAGGAAAAAGCACTCTGCTTAGATTTGTAAATCAGATTTGAAATAAAGAAACCTGAACTTGTCTAATTTTGTACGTGTTTACAGTTGGCCTGAATTACAGGTAGTCCTCAACTTACGACTGCAATTGAGCCCAAAATTTCTGCTTCTGGGTGAGATATTTGCTAAGTGGATTTGGCCCATTTTATGACCATTCTTTCCAACGCCACTGAGTCGTTAAGCTAGTCACACGGTTGTTAAATGAATCTGGCTTCCCCATGGACTTTGCTTGCCAGGAGGACGCAAAAGCGGATCACGTGACCCTGGCAACCGTCATAAATATGAGTCGGTTGTCAACTGTCTTGAGTTTTGATCATGGGGACGCTGCAAGTCTGAAAAACGGTCATCAGCCACTTTTTTCCAGTGCCGCCGTGACTTCGGTCAGTCACTAAACGTACTGTTGTAAGTCGAGGACTACGTGTATTTATTTCCAAGGAATCGATTTTATTTCTGAGAGGGGGAAGAAAAGAAGGAAAATAGTTCTCCGAAAACTATTCTCTGCTTTTAAATATTTCCCTGGCCACGTTGTGCACACACCTAACTCTTTTTGCAAGTGAGAAACTTGATTTTTTTCAATTTTGTTTTCCCCCCCGTGAAAACTGAACGGCGAAGAGTGCCAAATTCTGAGCTTAGCATCAACCTGAATTAACTTCCAGCAAATCCTTTGAAGAGGTCGTGTGAGGCTGGGGCTGCATTTAGGAAAGAATGCCAGGTCTCCTGAAACCGGGGGAAAAGAAGGCAGTCCCCGAGCACGTCCACGCCACACGCTGGCAACTGTGACAAAAAGTGAAAGAACGCAGAGAAGGCCACAGAGAAGGCAGAAATGCCTAAATCCTTATCCTATCATGTCGTGCCCTGTGCAAATAACGTATGTTAATCAGCACAGACTGAAAAGAAAAGGGGGGAAAAAAAAAGAAAAGATTCACCGAGCAAATTACATCAGAGAGCTCGAGCAAGTGAGCCAAGCCGCAAGCCCACCTTCTAAATCAACACCAAGGAAAAGATACTTCATACCAAAGAATGGAGTCTGGAGCTTCCTTCTCCCACTTGCCAGATTCCTACTGCCTCCTGGTGATTGGCCCAAAGTCAGCTGGCTTTCATGCCTAAGGCGGGACTAGAACTCATATTCTCCTAGTGATTGGCTCAAAGTCACCCAGCCGGCTTTCATGCCTAAGGTGGGACTAGAACTCTCTGTCTCCTGGTGATTGGCCCAAAGTCACCCAACCGGCTTTCATGCCTAAGGTGGGACTAGAACTCTCTCTCCTGGTGATTGGCCCAAAGTCACACTGTCGGTTTTCATGTCTAAGGTGGGACTAGAACTCTCTGTCTCCTGGTGATTGGCCCAAAGTCACACAGCCGTCTTTCATGCCTAAGGCGGGACTAGAACTCCCTGTCTCTTGGTGATTGGCCCAAAGTCACCCAGCCAGCTTTCATGCCTAAGGCGGGACTAGAACTCTGTCTCCTGGTGATTGGCCCAAAGTCACACTGTCGGCTTTCTTGCCTAAGTCAGGACTAGAACTCACCGTCTCCTGGTGATTGGCCCAAAGTCACCCAGCCGTCTTTCATGCCTAAGGCGGCACTAGAACTCCCTGTCTCTTGGTGATTGGCCCAAAGTCACCCAGCCAGCCGGCTTTCATGCCTAAGGCGGAACTAGAACTCTCTGTCTCCTAGTGACTGGCCCAAAGTCACCCAGCTGGCATTCATGCCCAAGGCAGGACTAGAACTCATGGTCTCTTGCTTTCTTAGGATCTCCAGGTATTCCCGATGTACAACCACATTTGGGAATCACAATTTCTTTTGCTAAGCAAGGAGGTTGTTAAATGAGCTGCACACAAGTTTTCAACCTTTTTTTGCCAGGGTTGTCAAGTGGAACTCTGCGGTTGTTAAGGAAATCACTTTTTTTCAATGCTATTGTGACTTCAACTAGTTGTTAAAGAAACGGTTGTAAGTCAAGGACTGCCTGTAGTGACAAAACCAGGCCTTAAACTAGGCCAGGAAGACCTACAGGCTGCATTCTCAGAACATGCCAATTTGGTGAAGTGTGTGTGTGTGTTAAAATATAGTCGGTTCAGTCACCCTAACTCAGGGGTAGGCCACCTTGGCTCTTTTATGACTTGTGGACTTCAACTCCCAGAATTCCTGAGCCAGCATGGCTGAGCTTGGAAACCTCTCCCTTTCCCCTCAGCATGGCTGGCTCAGGAATTCTGGGAGTTGAAGTCCACAAGTCATGAAGGGGCCTAGGCCAGGGGTAGGCAACCTTGGCTCTTTTATGACTCGTGGACTTCAACTCCCAGAATTCCTGAGCCAGCATGGCTGAGGGGAAAGAGAGAGGTTTCCAAGCTGAGCCATGCTGGCTCAGGAATTCTGGGAGTTGAAGTCCACGAGTCATAAAAGAGCCAAGGTTGCCTACCCCTGTTTAACTCATTTACTTTGTTAAGGATTGAGGCACTGTAGAATATGGGTTAATTCAGCAGCCAGGTTAAACATGTTGTGTGAATGAAACCACAGGCTAGTTCAGAGAATAAGTGTGTCGGGCATTTGGGGCAAGGGCAGGCTGATTTAAAAGGCCCTCTAAGTATTCACAGAAGCTATATAGATTGGAAGGGATCTTGGTGATCATTTAGTGCTAGCCCTGGCTGGCTTAAGAGTTATGTAGTTATTCAGCCAGGCCATTTCAAGAATGAAGTGATTATATTAGTAACCCTGGTTAATTATAAGTCAGTGTGAGACACAGTGCCCTGAAGGTAGATTACTCAATTCTCAACACGCTACTGTCTGACTTATATCCTTTTAAGACAGGAAATGGGAAAATGGCACCATCCACTGCCCTCCCGAAAAAACATCCCCGCCTGTGGAAATCTAGCTTCTCAGGGATCAGGGTTTTCCTTTAACTTTCTCCCTGACTGGCCTGCTTGCCAGAGGCAGAGAATACGTTTGGGAAACAAAGCATTGCGGAAGGCAAGATGGTTGAGATATAAATTTAATAAATAACTAATTTATTTTTATTCCCTCCACCCTCCCAGCTGAGATTTGAGGATTGGCTGACAAGCTTGGCAAAGTTAGCCACCTTTCCAAAGGCCTAGCATTTTATTTATTAGCCAGGATTTGGGCGTCGCCTTCAGGCCTTCAAGATAACGTTTTTCCCAACCCTGGCAGCTTGAAGAACTGTGGACTTCAACTCCCAGAATTCCTCAGCCGGCATTTCTACCCTTTTACTGACATACCTCCATATTCTTTAAAACAACCCTGTCCAACAAACCAGGATGATATGGCTTACCTATATGGCCAATGTCAGAAATTTCATTCTTGGTTTAGCCAAGAATCACCCAGTAAAGGCCAAATTGAATCACCAACCTTTATCAGGTCCCAGAATTTCCCCTTTCTTTGCAAAGCGATGGTTCCCTTCCAGGATAACCAGGCTGAATTCACAAAACATGCTTTTTTCCCCCCCTCAAGGATAACCAGGGTGCATTCACCCAAAACGCTTAACTTTCCTTCCGGGCTAACCAGGCTACATTCACACACGACAGCTTAACTTTTCCTTCGAGGATAACCAGGCTGCATTCACACGAAACGTTTAACTTTCCTTCCTGGATATAGCCAAACTGCATTCACACGACCCCTTAATTTTTCTTCCAGGATAATCAGGTTGCATTCACACACGACACCTTAAACTTTCCTCCCGGAATAACCAGGTTGAATTCACGCGAAACGGTGAACTTTCCTTCCAGGATAATAACCAGGCTGCCCCATTTCTTTGCAAAGCTACCGGTTTCTTTCCAGGGTAACCAGACTGAATTCACACCACGCGGTTTTTTTTTTGTTCCTCCAAGGAGAACCAGGCTGCATTCCCACGACATGCTTCAAACTTTCCTTCCGGGCTAACCAGGCTGCATTCCCACGACACGCTTCAAACTTTCCTTCCGGGCTAACCAGGCTGCATTCCCACGACACGCTTCAAACTTTCCTTCCGGGCTAACCAGGCTGCATTCCCACGACACGCTTCAACTTTCCTTCCGGGCTAACCAGACTGCATTCCCACGACACGCTCCAAACTTTCCTTCCGGGCTAACCAGGCTGCATTCCCACGACACGCTTCAAACTTTCCTTCCGGGCTAACCAGGCTGCATTCCCACGACACGCTTCAAACTTTCCTTCCGGGCTAACCAGGCTGCATTCCCACGACACGCTCCAAACTTTCCTTCCGGGCTAACCAGGCTGCATTCCCACGACACGCTTCAAACTTTCCTTCCGGGCTAACCAGGCTGCATTCCCACGACACGCTTCAAACTTTCCTTCCGGGCTAACCAGGCTGCATTCCCACGACACGCTTCAAACTTTCCTTCCGGGCTAACCAGGCTGCATTCCCACGAGACACGCTTCAAACTTTCCTTCCGGGCTAACCAGGCTGCATTCTCACGACGCGTTCGACCCGCTTCTTCCCCAAGTCCCGCCTCGGCGCCCCGCACGGTAACCCAGCCCCGGCATCCTTTCAAAAGCAAGGCTAAATAAACCAGAGCTTGCATCCGGGGGGGGGGGCGAGACGGGCTGGGTCCCCCCCGCGTGAACTTTCGCTTTTTTCCCGGGTTCGCTCGCTCACCCAGGCGGAGGAAAAGCACCACGCTGAACATGGAGAGCAAAGTGGGCACCACGACGCCCAGGAAGGTGGAGAGCTTGCGGGACGTCGGAGGCGCCGGGTCCGCTTCCAGCGACGAGCTGCTGCACAGCCGATAAGCCAGCAGCGGGCTCCGCTCCGAGAGGGCGCCGTTCCGACGACCGGGCATGATTCCTGCCGCCGCCGCCGCCGCCGCCGCGCGCACAAAGACGGCCGGCCGAAGCCTCCGGGGCGCAAGAGGCAGGCTGGCCGGCCGGCCCGCCCGCCCCGCCGCCCCTGGACGCGCCGCCCTCGATCCCCGCCTCCTGTCCCGGCTCAACCCGGAGCGCCTCTCGGGCTGGGAGAAGCAGGGAAGCCGGCGGGGTCTGCGCGGGGAGCGATCGGTCGTTCCTCTCTCTCGCCCCCTTGCAGCTCAGTCGGGAAGCTGGGCGCGTTCCCACGACACGCGGGGGTGGGTCGGGTGGAAGCGAAGCAAGGCACAAGGAAGCGTCGTGTTGGAGGCAACGAGGGTTTTTCCGACCCTACCTGCACGTGGTCCCCGACTTGCAACCGCTTTGTCAGAATAAGGAGAGTTGGAAGGGAGCTTGTAGGTCATCTAGTCCACCCCCCTCCCCCAAGGACGAGGGCCAGAATTCCTCTCTCGCCCCCTTGCAGCTCAGTCGGGAAACTGGGTGCGTTCCCACGACACACGGGGGTGGGTTGGGTGGAAGCGAAGCAAGGCACAAGGAAGCGTCGTGTTGGAGGCCATGATGGTTTTTCAACCCTACCTGCACGTGGTCCCCGACTTGCAACCAGCTTTGTCAGAATAAGGACAGTTGGGAAGGGAGCTTGTAGGTCATCTAGTCCACCCCGCCCTCCCCCAAGGACGAGGGCCAGAATTCCTCAGCCAGGTCTCCAACCTTGGCAAATTTTAAGGGTTGGGGGCTTCAATTTAGCACGGCTGACTAAGGAATTCTGGGAATTGAAGTCCACAAGCAGAAGACCCTGCACCCAGGGGTCCTCAACCTCAGCAACTTTTAAGACTTGTGGACTTCAACTCCCAGAATTCCTCAGCCAGGCCTCCAACCTTGGCAACTTTAGGACTTGTGGGCTTCAGCTCCCAGAATTCTTCAGCCAGGCCTCCCATCTTAACAATTTAAGACTTGTGGACTTCAACTCCCAGAATTCCTCAGCCAGGCCTCCAACCTTGGCAACTTTAGGACTTGTGGGCTTCAGCTCCCAGAATTCTTCAGCCAGGCCTCCCATCTTAACAATTTAAGACTTGTGGACTTCAACTCCCAGAATTCCTCAGCCAGGCCTCCAACCTTGGCAACTTTAGGACTTGTGGGCTTCAGCTCCCAGAATTCTTCAGCCAGGCCTCCCATCTTAACAATTTAAGACTTGTGGACTTCAACTCCCAGAATTCCTCAGCCAGGCCTCCAACCTTGGCAACTTTAGGACTTGTGGGCTTCAGCTCCCAGAATTCTTCAGCCAGGCCTCCCATCTTAACAATTTAAGACTTGTGGACTTCAACTCCCAGAATTCCTCAGCCAGGCCTCCAACCTTGGCAACTTTAGGACTTGTGGGCTTTAGCACGGCTGGCTAAGGAATTCTGGGAATTGAAGTCCACAAATGGGTAAAGTTGCCACGGTTGCGGTCTCCCGGTTCAAATGAAATAAATTTCCCCACCCGTGAAGAAGCATTGCAGGATGTGAAGATCACCCAACAACCTGGCGATCAATTCTCTCCTAATGTCATTCCGCATTGTCTCCATTTTGCCACCTTGCTACAGGCCTACAACTCTTTCCCCACAATTATGCGGGAAATTTCAGAGGCCTTACCAGCAGTTGTTTGAACACAACGAATTCATGCACAGTTTCGTCAAGGACAAGATCCAGAGTCACAAGGAGAGACGGAAAGGAGACAACGAACCACAGGATCTGATTGACTTCTATCTGGATTTCATAGCCGAGGCAATGCTAGTTAGCTAGGGAATTCTGGGAGTTGAAGTCCACGCCGCTTAAAGTTGCCCGGGTTAGAAAACACTGTCCTGAGCTGTTATTGGTCACTTCTGGTCAGCAAATGCTACTTAGCCATATCTAAATTGCTGGACTTTGAGACAGGAAAAAAATGATGACATTTCTTAGAAATTCAGATTTCCTCCGTGGGGAGCGGGGGTAGGCAACCTCGGCTCTTTTATGACTCGTGGACTTCAACTCCCAGAATTCCTGAGCCAGCCAAGCTGGCTCAGGAATTCTGGGAGTTGAAGTCCACGAGTCATAAAAGAGCCGAGGTTGCCTACCCTTGGTGGGGAGGGTCTACAGATAATGACATTTTTTTTGTCCCTTGTGATTAATTTTGTCAGGTTCTTTTTCTCTGGAGAGATGGGGGCTCAGCATATCTTGAACTCGCCTCCCTTTTAGCTCCCAAGCCACCTTCTCAGGTAAGCAACGCTGGAAGGACAAGCCTCAGATTTGTTACTAGTGTTTCATCTAAACTCAGTTTTCCCCAGGTTTCAAGTTGGTGTTTTAAAACTAGCTTTCTTCTCCTCACCCCCACCCCAAAAAACACCTCCTGACAATCCCTTGGACTAAAATTCCCCAATTGCAGATGGGTTTGAAACCAAAAGTTGCAGTGTAGAACATTATCAGCCAATCTTTCTCAACCTTGTTGACTTTAAGAAGTGTGGACTTCAAGTCCCAGAATCCCCCTGGCAGAATTCTGGGAGTTGAAGTCCAAATGTCTTAAAAGGTGCCAAGGTCGAGATATGTTGTTATACAGATCAGGGGTCTTCAAACTTGGCCCTTTTATGACTTGCGGACTTCAATGCCCAGAATTCCTCAGCCAGGAATTCCTGGATGAGGAATTCGGGGCATTGAAGTCCGCAAGTCATAAAAGGGCCAAGTTTGAAGACCCCTGTTATAGGTGCTTAGCGACCTTAAGACGCTTAGCGACTGTTCAAAGTTATGACGGTCCACCCAAAAACTACAACCAGGGTCCAATGGCCGCCTTCCCCAGTGGTCACATGACCTCATTTCAGCCACTCAGCAACAGCCCGCATGTACACCGATTTGCTGTAGTCAGAGTGACCTCAGGTTACACTTTTACTGAAAACGAGACTTGAGTTCTAATTTTCAGCAAAAACTCCACCTAGCAAACAGTGGGTTCACTTAATGACCTTGGCTTTTACTTACCGTAATAGCCGTGGCATTCACTTAATGGCCGCTACAAAGAAAAGTCATAAAATTGGGTCTGGTCACGTGACGGCCCATTTTCCGACTGTTATGACTTTTAGCCATAATGGGCAGGTTCCACAATGTCCATACGTTGAGAGTTACCTGCATTTTATTTTTCATTTGTTTCTTTATCGATCACCCCATTTCTCCCCAATCCAGAGGCAGCTTTTATTATAAAATAGGATAAGCAGAGAAGCAAAAAAACAGGTTCTCCATTAATAAAGGGGAAGTACCTTAGCCCACTCACTCCCAATCCATGGGGGATTTTCACTGGGGTTTTAATCCAATGGACGGTCTCTCCTATCCTCTCCAAGCTCTCCAAACTTGGCGACTTTGAGACTCGTGGACTTCAACTCCCAGAATTCCCTAGCCAGCCATGCTGGCTGGGGAATTCTGGGAGTTGAAGTCCACGAGTCTCAAAGTCGCCAAGTTTGAACAACCCTGCCTTAATCCATTCAAAAAAATTGTTCAGCCACGAATAATCCAGGTCCCCCTGGACTTACAACTCTAAGTGAGCCCCCAAATTTTCTGTTCTCGAGCGAGACATTTGTTAAGTGACTTTTTGTCCCGTTTTACGACCTGTCTTGCCACAGCGGTTCAGTCAATCGCTGCCGCTTGTAAGTTACTAACACGGTTGTTAAGTGATTCTGGCTTCCCCCCACTGGCTTTGCTTGTCAAGGGGTCGCAAAAGGGGATCACGTGACCCTGGCTCCCAGCCACGGTCGTAAGTATGAGTCAGTGGCCAAGTGGCTGAATTGGGATCACGTGACCGCGGGGATGACTACCACAAAGCTGTAAGTGAAAAGCGGTCCTAAGTTACTTTTTCCAGTGAACTAAATGAAACGGGACTAGCCTGTAGAAGCAGGAGCCAAGGCTGGCCTCTTGACCTCCCCAGGCCGTCTGCCTCCTCCTCCTCCTCTTGTGGAGGTGCCAGGAGTGTGACTTTCCAACTTCCCCAGCAACACCCAGGACACAACAACACAAGACTGAAGTCACGGGAACGTGTCTTGCAGGCAGCCAGGAATGAGTCACAGGGCAGAGCCGGCAAGCCACAGGCTTTCGCGAGGCCTAACAACAACGATTAAATTTCAAAGCCACGTTACAGATAGTCCTCGACTTACGGCTGCGACTGGGCCCGAAATTTCTGTGGCAGTTGCTAAGGGGGTTGCTTGTCAGAAGGTTGCAAAATGGGGTCACCTGACTCCTGGGGACTCTGTGACCGTCGTAAATATGAGTCAGTTGCCAAGGTCCGAATTTTGATCATGTGACCGCGGGGATGCTGCAACGGTTGTAAAGGGGGGGGGGGAACCGTCATAGGTCACTTTTTCCCGTGCTGTTGTAACTTCAAATAGTCAGTAAATGGTGGTAAGCAGAAGTCTGGGAAAATCCCCCAGAAAAATTTGGAAAAAACGTGTGTGTGTGTGCGTGTGTGTGTGTTTTGTTTGTTTCTGTTATTTTTTTGTCCTTTTTCCCCCCAAAGCTGCTTGGAAAAAGACAGAAAAAAACCTGTTGGGTTTTTTTTTTCTTCCAATTTTTTCAGTTTTTCCCCCCAAGGACTACTTGTGCATATTCCATGGGTTAAAATTCACTTTATATATAATTGATTGAAAGGTCCCGAACAATGTGGGCAGCCATGAATAGTCAGGAAAGGAAGTCTGGACTGTTGGAAAGCAAATCTAATTATGTAAATGGGTTAACCCAGGGTTTCCCAACCTTGGTAACTTGAAGCTGTGTGGACTTCAGCTCCCAGAATTCCCCAGCCAGCCATGCTGAAATCCACAAAAAAGATTAACCTATAGAACTGGGGCCTTCAGACTTGGCAACTTTAGGACCTGTGATCTTCAACTCCCAGAATTCCTCAGCCAGGTCTCCAACCTTGGCAACTTTAGGACTTGTAAGCTTCAGTTCCCAGAATTCTTCAGCCAGGCATCCATCTTGACAACTTTAGGACTTGTGGACTTCAACTCCCAGAATTCCTCAGCCAGGCCTCCCATCTATAGAACAGGGGTCTTGAAACTTGGCAACTTTAAGACTTGTGGACTTCAACTCCCAGAATTCTTCAGTCAGGCCTCCAACCTTGGCAACTTTAGGACTTGTGGGCTTCAACTCCCAGAATTTTTCAGCCAGGCATCCATCTTGACAACTTTAGGTCAACTCCCAGAATTCCTCAGCCAGGCCTCCAACCTTGGCAACTTTAGGACTTGTGGGCTTCAACTCCTGGGATTCCTCAGCCAGGCCTCCGTCTATAGAACAGGGGTCTTGAAACTTGGCAACTTTAAGACTTGTGGACTTCAGCTCCCAGAATTCCTCAGCCAGGGCTGGCTGAGGAATTCTGGGAGCTGAAGTCCAAAAGTCTTAAAGTTGCCATGTTTCACGACCTCTGCTATAGAACAATAGACTGCAATTTTTATCCGCCAACTCAACTGCATCATCCTCTCCCATATCACACTTCTCTCTCTCTCTCTCTCTCTCTCTCTCTCTCTCTCTCTCTCTCTCTCTCTCTCTCTCTCTCTCACACACACACACACACACACACACACACACACACACACGAGGAAATTACATTTTGACTTAAGCTCTACTTTTCAAAGCCACTAAGCATTTCCTTTGGGGCCGGTCAAAATCCACCTGCCTTACTCACATTAACAGATGGAGCAACGTGGCTTCTAATTAGCGCAAAGCACCACCCGGATATTAACTCTGAGCTGGTCCTTTTAACTCCTTGGGAACCGTATACCGGTAGTCCTTGACTTAACAACCAAAACCTAGCCCGAAATGTCTGTCGTTAAGCGAGACATTTGTTAAGTGACTTTCGCCCCATTTTACGACCCTTCTTGCCACAGTTTATTTATTTATTTATTTATTTTATTGCATTTATATACCGCCCTATTCCCGAAGGACTCAGGGCGGTTTACAGGGTAATTAAAAACCAAGATACAAAAGTTAAAAACAAATTTTTAAAAAAAATTATATATGTCCCTGCATAAATAAAACCCCAATTAAAATAAAATTAATCCTCAGCCTGGGCCAGAGAGCTCGAAGAGCCAGGTCTTCAGGCCCCGGCGGAACGAACGGAGGTCGGGGGCAGTCCTCAGCTCCACTGGCAGCTGGTTCCACAGGGCAGGCGCCCCCACTGAGAAGGCCCTATCCCTGGGTGTTACCCGCCGGCAATCTCTTACCGGTGGCACCCTGAGAAGACCCTCCCTGTGGGAGCGCACTGGACGAAGGGAACTTGATGCCGGCAGCAGGTGTTCCCTCAGATATCCCGGACCCAAGCCATTTAGGGCTTTATAGGTCATCACCAGCACCTTGAATCTCACTCGGAAGACAACTGGAAGCCAATGCAGCTCGTGGAGCAGAGGTGTTACATGGGAGTATCGGGAGACCCCCATCACAACCCGCGCGGCCGCATTCTGCACCAGCTGAAGCCTCCGAGTGGTCCTCAAGGGCAGCCCCATGTAGAGAGCATTGCAGTAGTCTAACCGGGAGGTCACGAGCGCATGAGTGACTGTGCGCAAGGCATCTCGGTCCAGATAGGGTCGCAACTGGCGCACCAGGCGAACCTGGGCAAAAGCCCCCCTGGTCACAGCTCCTATATGCTAAGTGAATCACTGCAGTTCTTAAGCCAGTAACACTGTTGTTAAGTGAATCTGGCCTCTCCGTTGCTTGTCAGGAGGTCGCCAACGGGGATCCCGTGTGACCCCACCAGGACATGGCAACTGTCATGAATACATGCCAGTTGCTGAGAATCTGAAGTTTGATCACGTGACCATGAAGGGGGGGGGAATACTGCAAAGGTCATCACTGTGAAAAACGGTCATAAGTCACCTTTTTCAGTGCCGCTGTCACTTTGAACGGTCACTAAAATGAACTATTGTAAGATGGGGACTACCTGTGTTTGGTTCGACTTGCAACAGTTCGCTTCGTGACCGTTCAAAGTGACAACGGTACTGAAAAAAGTAGAATAGAATGGAAATAGAATAGAATAGAACAGAACTAGAATAGAATAGAACAGAACAGAAGAATAGAATAGAATAGAATAGAATAGAATAGAATAGAATAGAATAGAATAGAATAGAATAGAATAGAATAATATTAATAGAATAGAATAGAGGAATAAATGATAACAATAGAATAGAATAGAATAGAATAGAATAGAATAGAATAGAATAGAATAGAATAGAATAGAATAGAATAGAATAGAATAGAATAGAATAGAATTGAAGAATAGAATAGAATAGAATAGAATAGAATAGAACAGAACAGAACAGAACAGAACAAGAATAGAATAGAACAGAACAGAATAGAACAGAACAGAACAGAACAGAACAAGAACAGAACAAAACAGAACAGAACAGAATAGAATAGGATAGGAGCTGGAAGGGACCTTGGAGGTCTTCTAGTCCAAGCAGGAGAACCTATACCATCTCAGACAAGTGACTGTTTAAAAACTTCCAGTGATGGAGCACCCACGATTTCTGGTGGCAAGCTGTTCCACTGGTTGATTGTCCTCACTGTTAGGAAGTTTCTCCTTAAAATTCCAGGTTGCTTCTCTCTTTGATCAATTTCCAACCATTGTTTCCTGTCCTGCCTTCTGATACTTTGGTGAATAATTTGACACCCGCCCCTCTTCTTTGTGGCAGCCCCTCAAATACTGGAACGTTGCTATCATGTCTCCCCTCTTTCTTCTTTCCTTTAGACTGGCCAAACCCAAGTCCTGCAGCCGTTCTTCGTATGTTTTGGTCTCCAGGTGACTTATGTCCATTTTTCACACGTACAGCTGTTGCAGCATCCCAAGGGTGACGTGATCAGAATTCAGGCATTTGGCAACTGACTCACATTTACGACGGTTGCCGTGTCCCCCAGGGTCACGCGATCCCCTTTTGGGATCTTCTGACCAGCAAAGTCAATGGGGGAAGCCAGATTGACTTAACAACCGGGTGACTGACTTAAGAACTGCCGAGACTCCTTTAACAACTGCTGCAAGGAAGGGCATAAAATGTGGCAAAGCTCCCTTAGCAACAGCTCCATTGTGGTCCTAAGTCGAGGACTAGCTGTTCGGGATTTTTAGAAAGGGGATGAGATTTTTGCACGCTGACACTCGCCATCTTGCAAAATTTGGACCTCCCTTTTTCCGGTGCAAATACATATTTTGCTTTTGTATTAAAGGGGAACAAGATTCGTATCCAGTCTCTGCATGTAGGGAGATATCTGGCCTGCTTGTGCCATCGCACTCATCTTTTGCAAGCAAAACCAACAACAAACCGTGTGACATTTTAAAACTTTGACTCCTGTAAGTATAATCTGGCTCCAGCTTAAGGTAAGCTCTCCTTCCAGACTAGAGTGTGGAAATGATGGTCCTGTGACGGAATAAATTCTTCTGCAATCAGGTAGAAATAGGTTTGTTTTTACTTGGCGGTAAAGACCTGTCTGTTCCACGGCAATAAAAATAAATCTTAGGCCTCCATAAAATATAGCGTTGGCAAAAGTGATTATCCTTAGGCAGGTGTTTGAATTAGATGCTCTTCCCACGTTCCAAAAAAAGTTCCCCTTTGGTACAGAGATATGCAGGGGTCTTCAAACTTGGCCCTTTTTTTGACTCGTGGACTTCAACTCCCAGAATTCCTCAGCCAGCGGGCCACGCTGGCTGAGGAATTCTGGGAGTTGAAGTCCACAAGTCATAAAAGGGCCAAGTTTGAAGACCCCTGTTCTTAAGGCATACATACACCAGGACAATATTCAGCTGTGGAATATAGACCAAAGCCAAGGCTGCTATTTGTCAAGATTAATCATATTAGCTATCAAAATGGGATACGAGCTTCAAACGGGGGGAAGACAACTTGAGAACCAGGACTAAATAATTTATGCTTTCACTCCAAGTATTTTACAGAAGGGATTATGTTTATTTAATATGTGTTTGCTCCCTAACCATTCACTAGCATGCATTTGCTTCCTTCATAAAGAAAGAAAGTGGCCAATTATTTTGGGTTTATCGAGCATGTGGAGTTATAAATTAACTACACTAGCTGGGTTTGTATGTTATGTGTAAGCTACCAAAAAACAAAAACAACCCCCCCCCCCCCGAGCGAAGGGCTATATGCCAACTAAACCTAAGCTGTTTTGTGACTGCAACAGATTTGGTTAGTAAAGGAGAATATCTGTAGGTTCAGGGTTGAAATGTGGGGTCCATAGCGCTCTCTGAGATTTTCTTGCAGACGTTTCTTTACCCAACTAGGTAACATCATCAGTGCAAAACCCTTCCGCTTCCAGCACTGGTGATGTTACCTAGTTGGGTAATGAAACGTCTGCAAGAAAATCACCAAGGTCAGAGAGCACCAAGGACCCCCACAGTCTTTTTCCTCCTCCTCCTCCTCCTCCTCCTCCTGTAAACCCCACTCCTTTCTAGCACTGATGATGTTACCTAGTTGGGTAATGAAACTTCTGCAAGAAGACAACCAAACTCAGGAAGCACCAAGGACCCCATAGCTGTCCTCCCCCCCTTCTCCTCTTCCTCCTTGCTCCTCCTCCTCTTCTTCCTCCTCTTTGCAAATCCCACTCCCTTCTATCACTGTTGATGTGAAATGTCCACAAGAAAACAACCAAGTTCACAGAGAACCAAGGAGCCCACAGTCCTCCTCCTCCTCCTCCTCCTCCTCCTCCTCCTCCTCCTCCTCCTCCTCTCCACACATCAATTCCCTTCTAGAACTGAAGTTACCAAGTTGAGTCATGAAAAACCAAGGGAAAAAACCAAGCTGAGAGAGCACCAAGGACCCCACAGTCCTCCTCCTCCTCTTCCTCCTTTTCTTCTTCCTCCTCCTCCTCCTCCACCCCCTCCTCCTCCTCCTCCTCCTCCCTTCTAGCACTGATGATGTTCCCTAGTTGGGTCATGAAACGTTTGAAGGAAAACAACCAAGCTCAGAGAGCACCAAGGACCCCACAGTCGTCGTCCTCCTCCTCCTCCTCCTCCTCCTCCTCCTCCTCCTCCTCCTCCTCCTCCTCCTCCTCCTCCTCCTCCTCCTCCTCTCCACACATCAATTCCCTTCTAGAACTGAAGTTACCAAGTTGGGTCATGAAAAACCAAGGGAAAAAACCAAGCTGAGAGAGCACCAAGGATCCCACAGTCCTCCTCCTCCTCCTCTTCCTCTTCCTCCTCCTCCTCCTCTTCTTCTTCTTCCTTCTCCTCCTCCTCCTCTTCCTCTTCCTCCTCCTCCTCCTCCTCCCCTTCTAGCACTGATGGTGTTCTCTATTTGGGTCAGGAAACGTCTGCAAAAAAACCACCCAGCTCAGAAAAGCACCAGGGACCTCTCAGATTCGGTTAAAACAAATTGTGTGAGAGAAGGGCTGATTAAGGCAGAGGTTGTGTAGGTGAGAGAGGACGGATGTGCGAACCAGATACAGAGAACCTCCCAGCTTAGCCTCTCCAAGCTGTGGAATGAATTAATGCGCGGAAATAAGCAGAAGCAGAGAAAATAAATTCAAAGCGGGAGCATATTTGCTTTCTTCCCTTTCTTTTTTGAAAAACGCAAAAGCATTGACGTCAGGACAGGACGTCTGGAAGCTTGCACCCGTTGCCTTCGAACTGCCTCGCTTGCAGAAAAGGAGGGTTGAAATTAGAGAAATGACGGGCAGATGAGGACTCCCTGTATTGGAAGTCAACGTGGGAGGTTAAGAACTTTTCAAATTACCCTGATCCAATTTTTAAGATAAGGTCACTTAATAGAAGGTGGGAGTGCAGTGGGCATACTATATCTTCGTTGTGCAGCAAAGCATTACCATGTGATAGGATTACCAGCCAGCTTAGAGATGACACGATAATTAATTGATTGATTTTATGTTGGAGTGCTTGTCTGTGGTTCTTCCTCAAAGGTATTAAGGAAGTTGACACACAGTTCATTCCTGAATACTCGTGGGTGTATTTATATGTGTTTAGTAATTAAACGACAGAGGAAATGTGTTTGTATTGGTAGATG
Organism: Vipera latastei; assembly: GCA_024294585.1. Taxonomy (NCBI): domain Eukaryota; kingdom Metazoa; phylum Chordata; class Lepidosauria; order Squamata; family Viperidae; genus Vipera; species Vipera latastei. The sequence goes on from CM044358.1 coordinate 4,987,922, forward strand.
ACACATGACTGAAGGCGACAGCTAATACTCTGGAACCATGTTTCTTAACCTGGGCTTCTTTAAGAGGGGTGGGCTTCAACTCCCAGAATTCCCCAGACAGTATGCCTAGTGGGGGAATTCTGGGAGTTGAAGACCACACCTCTTAAAGTGGCCCAGGTTAAGCAACACTGCTCTAAAAGACCAAAACTAAAATTAAAAATGATAGAGAATAGAATAGAATAGAATAAGTATTGGAATATAGAATAGAATAGAATAGAATAGAATAGAATAGAATAGAATAGAATAGAATAGAATAGAATAGAATAGAATAGAATAGAATAGAATAAATATTGGAATATAGAATAGAATAGAATAGAATAGAATAGAATAGAATAGAATAGAATAGATATTGGAATATAGAATAGAATAGAATAGAATAGAATAGAATAGAACTAGAAGGGATCTTGGAGGTCATCTAGTCCAACCCCCTGCTCAGGCAGGAAACCCTATACCATTTCAGACAAATGGCTGTCCAGTCTCTTCTTAAAAACTTTCAGTGTTGGAGCATTCACCGCTTCTGGAGGCAGGTTGTTCCACTGGTTAATTGTTCTCGCTGTCAGGAAGTTTCTCCTTAGTTCCAGGTTGCTTCTTTCCTTGGTTAGTTTCCATCCATTGATTCTCGTCCTGCCTTCAGGCGCTTTGGAGAATAGCTCGACTCCCTCTTCTTTCGGGCAGCCCCTGAGAGATTGGAAGACTGCTATCATGTCCCCCCCCCCCCCGCTCGTCCTTCTCTTCATTAAACTAGACACACCCAATTCCAGCAACTCCTGCCTTCAGGTGCTTTGGAGACTAGGTAGGGAAAGCACTAGGTAGGGAAAGCACGCAGCTGCAGCCGGTCAGGGTGATGAGGAAGAGGAGCTGCCTTTTGCCCCTGATCCAAGAACAAGTAGGGCAGAGAAAAGGCAGGCGCAGAGAAGGCCAGCCAGATTACTCATGAGGAGAAAGCCTCGCCCTTCTGGGCTGCACCAGAAGCTATTTAGCACAGGGGAGAGAGAGGGACGGTTCATTTCCTACTTGTGTGTTTTCTGGTTGTGGTTCTTGCCTTGTTCTGGATTGACCCCCATGCCTTGTGAACCCTTTTGCACTGTGGATTTAATTTTGCCCGGTGGGCTTATTTTGATTGGGAAACTTTCAAGGGGTGTGTGCTCTCACTGGCCATTGTTATGTGGACTAGCTCTGGTCTGCTTGTGGCTGGATTTAATTGGGACAGTTCTGGGTTTGAAGTGAAGGAAGTTGCAGGGGAATGTTAATAAACCCACTAAACCAGGGGTAGGCAACCTTGGCTCTTTTATGACTCGTGGACTTCAACTCCCAGAATTCCTGAGCCAGCCATGCTGAGGGGAAAGGGAGAGGTTTCCAAGCTGAGCCACGCTGGCTCAGGAATTCTGGGAGTTGAAGTCCACGAGTCATAAAAGAGCCAAGGTTGCCTACCCCTGCACTAAACCACAGTTATGTTCCTCCCTCTCTCTCTCTCTCTCTCTCTCTCTCTCTCTCTCTCTCTCTCTCTCTCTCTCTCTCTCTCTCTCTCTTTGTGTTTGTGTGTGTGTGTTTGTGTGTACGTGAGAGAGAGAGAGAGAGAGAGAGAGAGAGAGAGAGAGAGAGAGAGAGAGAGAGAGAGAGAGAGACAGCATAATATCGCAATCAAGCGAGTTGCATGCATTTTTTTTATTTCCCAGTGCATCTAAAAGTTATGTTTACACTACATTATAATCTACTAAGGATGCAGTTAGCATTAGGTTTAAAAAAAAATTCCAATGTACATACCTTAATTAAAAAACACTTTATTGCTAAAAAAAAATATGCTAATCGCCATCTGAGCCTTCAGCAAGTTATAATCTTTTTGTCGGTGGAGGGTTTTGTTTTGTTTTTGTGTGTTTTTTTAAAAAAACACCACAATATCTGCAATGCACAATAAAGCAAAGTACAATAAAAGGAGGTCGGGCTACAGTTTGATCAGTTGGAGAAACAGGACAGAATTAACCAAATGAAGATATTACGCCGAGTCCTTCACTTAGGCTACGGAAATAAACTACAAAGATACAGGTAGTCCTCAACTTAACAACTGAGCCCAAAATTTACGTTGCTGAGTGAGACATTTGTTAAGGGAGTTTTGCCCTCATTTTACAACTTTTCTGGCCACGGTTGTTAAGTGAATCACTGCAATTGTTAAGTTCGTAACCCGGTTGTTAAGTGAATCTGGCTGCCCCATAGGCTTTGGTTGTCAGAAGGTCGTAAAAGGGGATCACGTGAGCCCGGGACACTGTGCAACCTGTCGTAAACATGTATCAGTTGCCAAGCATCCAAATTTCAATCACACGTAACCGTGAAAAACGGTTTGAAGTTGCTTTTTTCAGTGCCGTTGTAACTTTGAACGGTCACTAAACAAACTCTCGCGGCTGCATTCTGTACCAGTTGGAGCCTCCGAGTGGTCCTCAAGGGCAGCCCCATGTAGAGAGCGTTGCAGTAGTCTAAGTGAGAGGTCACGAGCGCATGAGTGACCGTACGCAGGGCATCCCGGTCTAGATAGGGCCGCAACTGGCGCACCAGGCGAACCTGGGCAAAGGCCCCCCTAGTCACATTTACTATGTGGTCTTCTAGAGAGAGCTGTGAATCTAGGAGGACTCCCAAGTTGCGAGCCCTATCTACGGGGGGTAATAACTCACCCCCCATAGAAAGAGATGGAATATTCTGAATATCCCGAGATGCCGGTACGCACAGCCACTCAGTCTTGTCAGGGTTGAGTCGAAGCCTGTTCCTCCCCATCCAGACCCGAACCACCTCCAGGCAACGGGACATCATGTCGAGGGCATCACTGGGGTGGTTTGGGGTCGAAATAAAAAGCTGGGTATCATCAGCATACTGATGATACCCAACTCCAAAACCACGAATGATCTCACCCAGCGGTTTCATATAGATGTTGAACAGGAGAGGTGAGAGGACCGACCCCTGAGGAACTCCACAAGTGAGAGGCCTCGAGGTCAACCTCTGCCCCCCTGCCAACACCGACTGTGAACGTCCCAGGAGATAGGAGGAGAACCACTGAAGAACTGTGCCTCCCACTCCCAATCCCCTGAGACGCTGCAGCAGGATACCATGGTCGATGGTATCGAAAGCCGCTGAGAGGTCTAATAGGACTAGGACAGAGGAATATCTCCTGTCCCGGGCCCTCCAGAGATCATTCACCAGAGCGACCAATGCCGTCTCCGTGCTGTACCCGGGCCTGAAACCCGATTGGTACGGGTCTAGATAATCCACTTAATCCAGAACCAGAGTGTTCTGTACCAGCCTGCTACCGGCCCTGCAGAAAAGGCAACCCCTTTACAAACGGCAAGAGGCTGGAATTACGTCTGCCAAATTTATTACTACAAAAACAAACAAGACACGAACCAAGATACAGGAGCTTTGAAACACTATCTGAACGGTTGCTTTCAGCAAACCAGCCCTCCCCACACATTCCCTTTATAAAGAGTTCAGGGCGTGGCCTCTCTCTGCCTCCTTCCGAGAAGCCCCATTGCCTTCCTCTGGTTACTCCTACTTGACTGCCTCCTGCGTCGGGCGTCCTTGAACAGGGCCAGCTGTGGGTCATCTTCATCCACACTGTCAGGCTCACACAGCTGGGTCTCCATGGTGACCAAGTGGGAGGGGCCTGCCTGAGGGCTATCATCAGCAAGATCTTCAACCCCCTCAGCAAGGTCTTCAACACCCCCCTCCTCCTCTGAGTCGTCCGACCCAACTGCCGAACCCACAGGCTGACCCTGAATCACAACACAGAGGGAGCTGATGCGCCACCACACTCTCAACAACCTTCGCAAGAAAGCGAAGGTTGGAGACCGGACGAAAGTTATTTAACACAGCTGGGTCCAAGGCAGGCTTCTTGAGGAGAGGTCTCACCACCGCCTCCTTCAAGACGGCGGGGAAACTACCCTCACTCAAAGAGGCAGATATAACCGCCTGGAACCAGCCTCGTGTGCCCTCCCGGGCCGCATAAACCAGCCAGAAAGGGCACGGGTCCAATAAACATGTGGTAGAGCTCAGCCTCCCCATAATCCTGTCCACTTCCTCCGGAGTCACAGGATCGAAGTCCTCCCAGATAACATCGACAAGACCACCCGTGTCCTGATCGTCAGACTCTGCCCAGTCGGAGTCCAAACCGGTCCGAATCCGAGCGATTTTGTCCGACAGATGTTCACTAAACTCCTCGGCACGGCCCTGCAAGGGATCCTCCCTCACCTCCTGATTAAGGAGGGAGCGGGTCACCCTAAACAGGGCGGCCAGGTGATTATCTGCGGACGCGATAAGGGTAGCGAAGTGATTAGACCTCGCCGCCCTTATCGCTGCGAGATAAGACCTAATATAGGTTCTTAGTCGCAATCGGTCGGATTCAGATCGGCGTTCCGTGCACCTTTGGCGTCTAGTCATGCCGGCCACATGACCACGGAGACGTCCTCGGAGAAGCGCTGGCTCTTCGGCTTTGAAACGGAGATGAGCACCGGCCCCTAGAGTTGGAAACGACTAGCACGCATGTGCAGGGGAACCTTTACCTTTACTTTATCTATGTATTGCAGTACATTTGTTGACTTGTTTGTGGAAGAAATGGAAAAATAAAAATGAATATAAACTTAAAAAAAAACGTAAAATCAGAAAGGTATTTTCTCACAGGAACCAAGAAATCAGAGGAGCAGCTCTGTTAAAATTATCCAAAGGGAGCTTCAACCGGCGTCCGAGGGAATGCTTGAGTTTAGATTCCTGCACCGAAGACAGGGTTGGGCTTGATGACCTCGTGGGACATTCCCCAACGCGGCGATTTGAGGATTCTGTTCCAAAGAGGACCGTAGTCTTCACAAAGGTGCGTTCTGTTCCTTTAAAACAAAGAAAAAGCAAAGCAGTTCTCATTTCCACCTTTGAGGATGTTTTGCCGATCAATGCCCGTTTTTAATCTTATTTTAAACGGAGGTTTAAACGGGTTTTGCAAAATGTCATGTCTAATTCGGGATGCGTGTTTTGTTTTTTGTTTTTAAAATCAGGTGGTTTCCTTTTTTTAGAGAAGTAAGTAGACAAAGCCAAAAATCTTGTCAGGCGGGTTTTTACCCTCCGAGCTATTTGGCACAGCCCTTGTTTGATATTTGGCACAGTCCCATTAACCTATTCATGAGCGATGAAATGCAGTATTGGATGCAAATAAACCAGGAAAAGATCTATCAGGCAGGGCTGGCTTTCTTTCTTTCTTTCTTTCTTTCTTTCTTTCTTTCTTTCTTTCTTTCTTTCTTTCTTTCTTTCTTTCTTTCTTTCTTTCTTTCTTTCTTTCTTCTCCTCCTCCTCCTCTTCCTTCTTCTTCTTCTTCCTCCTTCTCCTCCTCCTTCCTTCCTTCCTTCCTTTCTTCCTTCCTTCCTTCCTTCCTTCCTTCCTTCCTTCCTTCCTTCCTTCCTTCCTTCCTTCCTTCCTTCCTTCCTTTTTCCTTCCTCCTCCTCCTCTTTCTCTTTCTCCTTCTTCCTCTCCTCCCTCCCATCTGCACAGCCATTCCCTCTTGATGTTACCTAGTTGGGCAATGAAATGTCTGCAAGAACACAACCAAGCTCAGAAAGCATTAAGGACCCTACAGTCCTCCTCCTCCTCCTCCTCCTCCTCCTCCTCCTCCTCCTCCTCCTCCTCCTCCTCCTCCTCCCATCTGCACAGCCACTCCCTTCTTGCACTGATGATGTTACCTAGTTGGGTCATAAAATGTCTGCAAAAAAACAACCAAGCTCAGAGAGCATCAAGGACCCTACAGTCGTCGTCGTCCTCCTCCTCCTCCCAAGGTTGCTACACTACAACTCCCAGACTGCTTTGCAGGGTTGGTGGGAGCCACTAAGTCACATATTCTAGTGCAACTCTGGAATGGACAAGTAGATGTAGCCGAAGTATTCACGCCACCTGTTCATGCTAATCCTGGTTTATTTGGCTTTTCTGACTGCCAATACAATTACGAGGTGCACATTCCCACAACACACTTTACCGGAGGGATTAAAAATCAAGAGGCGGCATTTGTTCCAAGGAATTTGCTCCAAGAAGCTGCCTTTGTTTCAAAACATGCTACGTTGCTTCAGTTTTCATTCCTTTCCTTTTTGCCCTGCCTTTATTATTTTTATAAACTACGCAGGGCACTGAACATGGCTAATACTCCTTCCTTCTTCTATTTTCCTTACAACATCCCTGTGAGGTAGATACGGCTGAGAGAGAGGGACTGGCCCAAAGTCACCCAGCTGGCTTTCATGCCTAAGGTGGGACTAGAACTCACCATCTCCTGGTGATTGGCCCAAAGTCACCCAGCTGGCTTTCATGTTTAAGGCGGGACTAGAACTCACCGTCTCCTGATGATTGGCCCAAAGTCACCCAACCAGCTTTCGTGCCTATGGCGGCACTAGAACTCAGTGTCTTCTGCTGATTGGCCCAAAGTCACCTGGCCAGCTTTCGTGCCTAAGGTGGAACTAGAACTCACAGCCTCCTGTCTTCTAAGCCAGTATTTTAACCACTAGACCAAACTGCTCGAGATAATAGTGAATCCCTGTTAAATGTGTTTAGATGTTTAGCCCTATTCTGACTGAGCATATTTTATGAGCCTAACTGGGATTACATGGTACGAATCCAGAGCGGTGTTTCCCAACCTTGGCACGATGGGTATGCCGATGGGGGAATTCTGGGTATTGAAGTCTTAAACCCTGATCCAGAGGATGGATGGATTCAGCCACCAGGTTAAGCATCTCGTGTGCAAGCAACCCTTGTCAGGGCCCATGTGAAGCGCCAATATTGCTTTCCATAAAGCAGGAGTCTTCAAACTTGGCACTTTTATGACTTGTGGACTTTTATGACTTCAAGTCATAAAAGGGCCAAGTTTGAAGACCCCTGCCGTAAAGCAAAATAAATAAATAAATAAATGAGGGGAAGGGAATTGAACCCTGTGCCTCTTTCGGCAATCTGGTTTTGTGCCCTGTTTCCACTCCAGCCATCAGCCTCCGAAGGACGCCGCAATTAGGCCGCAATAGAAAATAATCATAAATTAATCAGAGCCATGATTCACTCTGCAAAATGCAAACAAACAAACAAAACACGGAGTTGCTGATGGTAAGTTTGAAGAAAAAGGGATGGAAAAAGAATTCAGCTCGGAGGCATTAGGCTGGGAAAAGTGTGTGCTCGCATGCCCGTGCGTGGTTTGTGTGCCTCTGTTGTGTATATGTGTGGTGGGCTCCGGTCCAATTACTTAGCTCTGTACTGACGTCATCAACCCTGCAAAGTGAAGCCGGTGACTTTGATTAATTGCCCTACCACTTGAGCTATCCTACCTGGCCTTGTAAAAATCTGCATGAGCACTGCTGGATGTCCTTCAAGGAGAATTGACACTTAGCGACCGTGCAGGTTTTCTCCGTGGCGACCTGGGGCCAATTTGGTCCTTATCGCTGCTGTAACCGAGTCTGTCTCCTCCTCCTCCCATCTCCTCCTCCTTCCATTTTTCCCAGTATTATGGGGTTCTCCAAAGAGCTGAGTTTTCACACAGAGTGTTTGAATGGGGATAGCTATTTTCAGAATAACAAAAAGAGCTGGAAGGGACCTTGGAGGTCATCTAGTCCAACCCCCTGCTCAGGCAGGAAACCCTATACCATTTCAGACAAATGGCTGTCCAGTCTCTTCTTACAAACTTCCAGTGTTGGAGCATTCACCGCTTCTGGAGGCAGGTGGTTCCACTGGTTAGTTGTTCTAACTGTCAGGAAGTTTCTCCTTAGTTCTAGGTTGCTTCTCTCCTTGATTAGTTTCCATCTGTTGCTTCTTGTCCTGCCTTCGGGCGCTTTGGAGAATAGCTTGACTCCCTCTTCTTTGTGGCAGCCCCTCAAATATTGGAGCATTGCTATCATGTCACCTCTCATCCTTCTCTTCTCTTTCAGCCGTCTCCTGCGGCTCCCAGTCCTCTGCCATGTGGAGTCCAAAAAAAACAACAACAGTGGGACTAAAAAAGTTCAACCAATCAATTCAAATATGCAGGGTAGGTGCATATCTCGCCTTGGCTCCACTCTTCAGTCAAACCCTGTTCTGCGCATGTGCGCATGTACGCACATGCGCACACATTTTTTGCGGCTCCCAGTTTTTCCTTTTGGGAGGGAACCGGTTCCGAGTGGCTCTTTCACTGTTTCAGGTTGCTGACCCCTGGACTAGACATACCCAATTCCAGCAACTGTTCTTCATATGTTTTAGCCTCCAGTCCCCTAATCATCTTTGCTGCTCTTCTCTGTACTCTTTCTAGAGTCTCAACATCTTTTTTACATTGTGGTGACCGAAACTGGATGCCGTATTCCAACTGTGGCCTTACCAAGGCCTTGTAAAGCGGTATTAACACTTCACGTGATCTTGATTCTATCCCTCTGTTAATGCAGCCCAGCACTGTGTTGGCTTTTTTGGCAGCTGCAGCACCCGGCTGGCTCATATTTAAGGGATCGTCCACTAGGACTCTGAGATCCCTCTCGCAGACTGTCTATTGAGCCAGGTACCATCTATACTGTACCTGTGCATTTGGTTTTTCTTGCCTAAATATAGAACCTTACTTTGTTTCACCTGAGGAAGTGGACAGGGTTCTTATAAGCTATTGGTTCAGCCACTTCTGTGTTATATTCCTGTCCCTTCTGGCTGGTTGTGTGGAAGACACATATTAATTCCTCTTTGAGGAAGGAGGCCTAATTCTAGTTATAACTCAAGGACTATGGTATAGGTTCTCCTGCTTGAGCAGGGGGCTGGACTAGAAGACCTCCAAGGTCCCTTCCAGCTTCTCTTCTCTTCTCTTCTCTTCTCTTCTCTTCTCTTCTCTTCTCTTCTCTTCTCTTCTCTTCTCTTCTCTCCTCTCCTCTCCTCTCCTCTCCTCTCCTCTCCTCTCCTCTCCTCTCCTCTCCTCTCCTCTCCTCTTCTCTTCTCTTCTCTTCTCTTCTCTTCTCTTCTATATTCCAATATCTATTCTATTCTATTCTATTCTATTCTATTCTATTCTATTCTATTCTATTCTATTCTATTCTATTCTATTCTATTCTATTCTATTCTATTCTATTCTGTTCTGTTCTGTTCTGTTCCCATAATTTTCTATTCTATTCTATTCTATTCTATTCTATTCTATTCTATTCTATTCTATTCTATTCTATTCTATTCTATTCTATTCTATTCTTCTATGGAGAGTTAAAGTGTGATAGAATTTAATGTTTTATTTTTGTTGTTAGCATATTTTAGATTATGCTTGTTTGTATTATTATACCCTGTATTCAGCTCTGGGAAGTCGGGGAGGGGGAAGAGGGGAGGGGGGGTTGGGGAGAGGGGAGGGGGAGGAGGGGGTTTTTTGTATTCAAAAATGTATTGTAAAACTTTTCAATATATATATATATATATATTCCAATATTCTATTCTATTCTATTCTATTCTATTCTATTCTATTCTATTCTATTCTATTCTATTCTATTCTATTCTATTCTATTCTATTCTATTTTCCAACATTCTATTCTATTCTATTCTATTCTATTCTATTCTATTCTATTCTATTCTATTCTATATTCCAATATTTATTCTATTCTATTCTATTCTATTCTATTCTATTCTATTCTATTCTATTCTATTCTCCAATATTTATTCTATTCTATTCTATTCTATTCTATTCTATTCTATTCTATTCTATTCTATTCTATTCTATTCTATTCTATATTCCAATATTTATTCTATTCTATTCTATTCTATTCTATTCTATTCTATTCTATTCTATTCTATTCTATTCTATATTCCAATATTTATTCTATTCTATTCTATTCTATTCTATTCTATTCTATTCTATTCTATTCTATTCTATATTCCAATATTTATTCTATTCTATTCTATTCTATTCTATTCTATTCTATTCTATTCTATTCTATTCTATTCTATTCTATTCTATTCTATTCTATATTCCAATATTTATTCTATTCTATTCTATTCTATTCTATTCTATTCTATTCTATTCTATTCTATTCTATTCTATTCTATTCTATTCTATTCTATTCTATTCTCCAATATTTATTCTATTCTATTCTATTCTATTCTATTCTATTCTATTCTATTCTATTCTATTCTATTCTATTCTATTCTATTCTCCAATATTTATTCTATTCTATTCTATTCTATTCTATTCTATTCTATTCTATTCTATTCTATTCTATTCTATTCTATTCTATTCTATTCTATTCTATTCTATATTCCAATATTATTCTATTCTATTCTATTCTATTCTATTCTATTCTATTCTATTCTATTCTATTCTATATTCCAATATTTATTCTATTCTATTCTATTCTATTCTATTCTATTCTATTCTATTCTATTCTATTCTATTCTATTCTATATTCCAATATTTATTCTATTCTATTCTATTCTATTCTATTCTATTCTATTCTATTCTATTCTATTCTATTCTATTCTATTCTATTCTATTCTATTCTATTCTATTCTATTCTCCAATATTTATTCTATTCTATTCTATTCTATTCTATTCTATTCTATTCTATTCTATTCTATTCTATTCTATTCTATTCTATTCTATTCTATTCTATTCTATTCTATTCTGCCTTGCAGTCCATTTGCATCTCCAGCTCTCAAAGTACAGGGAGTCCTTGACTTTACAACATTTCATTTAGTGACCAATTTGAGCTACAACGGCACTGGAAAAAGTGTCTTATGACAGTTTTCACACTTACAAGCCTTGCAGCATCCCCATGTGATCAAAATTCAGGCGCTTGGCAACTGACTCACGTTCATGACGGTTGCAGCGTCCCAGAGGGTCACGTGATCCCGCTTCTGCGACCTTCTGTCAAGCAAAGTCAATGGGGAAAGCCAAATTCACTTAACAACTGCGTTCCTCACTTAACAACTGCAGTGTTTCACTTAACAACGGTGGCAAGAAAGGTTGTAAAACGGGCGAAATTCACTTGACAAGCGTTATACTTAGCCACCCAGAGTTTGGGTTCAATTGTGGTCCTAAGTCGAGGACGTCCCTATGACATCCTCGGTGGAGGCAGGATTATTGATGACCACCAGATGGCAGCCAAGGCAATTGTCCCGTGCCTCTTTGACGCCACCTTGTGGCCGTTTGAGCTTTGGCGTCAACATCTGGTAGCTTTCCCTACTTTAGCCAGGCAGGTGCAAAGGGCTACCTAGGCAGGCAAGGGTTAACTTCCCCGACCCCTCCCGTTGCAGTGACATCACTTCTGCAGTTGATAGCTGGCTGGACCTCTTTCTGAGCTGCTTTTAATAAAAAGGGCTGGATGCCAAAGGATCATCATGTGCTCCGTAAATCAAGATTGGAAAAGAGATTTGAAACAGCCTGTCGAACGGCATTACCTGGAGTTACCAAGAGAGAGATTGTTCTGCCAGCCCTCTGGGGAAAAACACAGGATTGGTTGGTTTCAAACAATACCGAGAATTATGTCCGGGGGGGGGGGGAAACATTGACCCTGCTGTGTTTTGCACCACCAGCTAAACTCGGTTAGGAGTGGCCTTGGTTAATCCTTTCTCCTTATTGCCAGGAACGTAATGCTCGATTAGCGGATGGTTCAATTCTTTGGGGAAACCCGGGAAATGAGTTAATTCGGTAACCGGGTTAAGTGGGTTGCGTAAATGCATTCTTTGGGAAATGTCCGCCAGCTACTGTGGCAATATTTTGTCTGCGTAGAAATATAGGAAACTGAGGCAGAAAAAGCCATAGTGGGCCATTGAGTCTGCCCTTTGAGCTTTCTCTTTCTTTCTTTCTTTCTTTCTTTCTTTCTTTCTTTCTTTCTTTCTCTTTCTTTTTCCTTCCTTTCCTTCTTTCTCTTCCTTTTCTCTTTCTTCTTTCTTTTCCTTCCTCCTTTTTTTCTTTCCTTTCTTTCTTTTTTCTTCTCTTTATTTTCCTTCCTGCCTTCTTTTTCTTCTTCTCTCTTCCTTTCTCCTTTTCCTTCCTCTTTCTTCTTTCCTTCCTCCTTCCTTTTTTCCTTTTTCCTTTCCTCTTTCTTTTCCTTCTTTCTTTTCCTTCCTTCTTCGTTCTTTTCTTTCTTTCTTTCCTTCTTCTCCTTCCTTTTCTTTTTCTTTTTCTCTTCTTTCTTTTCCTTCCTTCTTCGTTCTTTTCTTTCTTTCTTTCCTTCTTCTCCTTCCTTTTCTTTTTCTCTTCTTTCTTTTCCTTCCTCTTTCTTTCTTTCCTTTTCCTTTTCCTTCTTTCTTCTCTTTTCTTTCCTTCCTTCCTTCCTTCCTTCCTTCCTTCCTTCCTTCCTTCCTTCCTTCCTTCCTTTTTCTTTTCTTTCTTTCTTTCTTTCTTTCTTTCTTTCTTTCTTTCTTTCTTTCTTTCTTTCTTTCTTTCTCTTTCCCTTTCTTTTTCTTATTTTTTACTATTATTTTTACATTTTATTTATTTTTATTTCTAATATTTTATTTCATTTTTTTAAAAAAATTAAGGTATTAGATCATTCCTCTCCAATCAGAAATTACATCATTCTCCTATACGGGTTAGAAATGTCCTTTTCAGCAGATTCTCACATCCAGTCTTTCTGAGTCACCAGGTTCTGTGCCAACTATTCCATTTCCCATGGATCAGGTCAAAGCTCTGACTGCTGAGGATAGAACGTTTTAAGTGTTCAGAATTACCATAAATACAAAGATACCTCCCCTCTCTTGCCTGGGGAATTCTGGGAGTTGAAGTCCACGCCCTTTAAAGTTGCTGAGGTTGAGAAACCCTGCCATTAGTATACTGCCGCTCCCAGAATTCCATAGTAGAAATTGCCAGAGAGGATTGTGGGAGATGCAGTCCTACAGGCTGCTAACGAGGCAAATGTTGGTCCCAAAGGTGCTTTTTTAACGAGGCAACTGGACTTCCTTGTTTTTCCTTGAAGACATTTCGCTTCTCATCCCAGAAGCTTCTTCAGCTCTGACTGGATGGTGGGCAATGGGAGGATTTATACTCCTTGCAGAGAGCTGGTTCTTTGCCTTCTTTTAGAGAGGAGTTGAGGCCACTTGGAGGTTTACCTCAGGATCACCTGAGTAGTGCAAATGGGTGTGGAGCCTTCTTGGCTACAGGATGTTTTTTCTGCCGTGTCCCTTCACTGTTGAAGCCAGGGGTGGGCTGTTGGAGATGAGGCTGTGTTGTCTGCACCTCCAACTGAAGTGCAAATGGTTCTTGTAGTTGCCAAGAAGGCTCCATCCAGTCAAAGCTGAAGAAGCTTCTGGGATGAGAAGCGAAATGTCTTCAAAGAAAAACAAGAAAGTCCAGTTGCCTCTTGAAAAAGCACCTTTGGGACAACCAGGACCTGGGGGACTGAGAATCTCCATGGACATTTAGGCAAATCTTCAGATACACAATAGGGCAGATTTCTTCTATAGGACCTTCTCCAGAATATGGCAGAGTCAGAGCGCCACCTAGAGGAACAACCCAAAATGATTCCCACCTGCTCAACATGATCCACTATTTTTCCAAGCTTAAGATATGGGGACTTCAGTTCCCAGAATTCCCTGGCCAGCATGCTGGCGTTCATATAATGTGGGCACCCTGCGACCATTGACAACACATGCTGGTCAGTTTTATCACTGAGATGCCGTGACAGTCGTAAATCCGAGGATCAGTCAGAAGTCACTTTTTACAGGCCTGTTCTAACTTCGGTCACTGAACAAACGATTGTAAATCGAGGGCTCCCTGTGTTGTTTGCACCCATTGCACAAATACACACACACACACACACACACACACACAAACACACGGAATATTGTGCTGACCCAGACAATGCATGATTGCACAAACAGGTTAAGGGCATCGTGTGAACCGTGTGGCCATGGATCCCGCTGAAGTCCGAAGCGCGAAAAGGCACATCCTTTTAAAGCAAGGGTCTTCAAACTTGGCCCTTTGATGACTTGTGGACTTCAACTCCCAGAATTCCTCAATTAGGCACGCGTGCCTGGCTGAGGGATTCTGGGAGTTGAAGTCCACAAGTCATCAAAGGGCCACGTTTGAAGATCCCCTTGCTTTAAAGGATGGTCAAAGCAGTTGATGATTCTCTCCTCTGATCTTGGGAGAACAAACAGTCCTTTGCACAGCTGACTTAGGCAAGTTAATCAGCATGAAATGAACTGGCTCACCCAGTAGCGTTCAGAACTCAAATCAACAACTGGGGACTGCCTCTACCCAATGCAATTGCTGGGGTTGGTTTTCAGGGGCCCTTGGCACTCTCTGAGCTTGGTTGTTTTCTTGCAGATGCTTCAGTACCCTAACTAGCACTGATGATGTTCCCTAGTTGGGTCAAGAAATGTCTGCAAGAAAACCACCAAACTCAGAGAGCACCAAGGACCCCACAGTCCTCCTCCTCCTCCTCGTCCTCCTCCCTGCAAATCCCACTCCCTTCTAACACTAAGGGTGCTACCTAGTTTGGGTAATGAAAGGTCTGCAAGAAAACAACCAAGATCAGAGAGCACCAAGGACCCCACAGTCCTCCTCCTCCTCCTCGTCCTCCTCCCTGCAAATCCCACTCCCTTCTAACACTAAGGGTGCTACCTAGTTTGGGTAATGAGCCTTGGTGGAGCAGTGGGCTAATGCCTCCTTAAGTAACACCAGCTGCCTGCAATTATTGCAGGTTCGCATCCCACCAGGCTCAAGGTTGACTCAGCCTTCCATCCTTCTGAGGTAGGTAAAATGAGGACCCAGATTGTTGGGGGCAATTAAGCTGACTTTGTAATAATGCCGCTTGGGGGTGTATGAAAGCCCTAATAAGCAGGCATATACATAGAATGAAGGCTACTGCTAAGTTTGTAAGCCGCCCTGAGTCTTCGGAGAAGGGCGGGATATAAATAGAATTAAAATAAATAATAAATAAATAATGAAAGGTCTGCAAGAAAACAACCAAGATCAGAGAGCACCAAGGACCCCACAGTCCTCCTCCTCCTCCTCGTCCTCCTCCCTGCAAATCCCACTCCCTTCTAACACTAAGGGTGCTACCTAGTTTGGGTAATGAAAGGTCTGCAAGAAAACAACCAAGATCAGAGAGCACCAAGGACCCCACAGTCGTCGTTCTCCTCCTCTTCCTCCTCCTCCTCCTCCTCCTCCTCCTCCTCCTCCTCCTCCTCCTCTCCTCCTCCCCACTCCTCAACCCCATCCCTTCTTGCACTGATAATGTTCCCCAGGTGGGTAATGAAACGCCTGCAAGAAAACAACCAAGCTCAGAGAGCACCAAGGACCCCACAGTTGTCAATCACCTCCTCCTCCTCCTCCTCTTCCTCCTGCTCCTTCTCCTCCTCCTCTCTGAAAATCCCACTCCCTTCTAACACTAAGGATGTTTTTTACCTAGTTTGGGTAATGAAATATCTGCAAGAAAAACAACCAAGCTCAGAGAGCACAAAGGATGCCACAGTTGTCAATCACCTCCTCCTCCACCTCCTCCTCCTCCTCCTCCTCCTCCCTCCACAAATCTCATCCCTTCTAGTACTGATGATGTCACCTAGTTGGGTAATGAAACATCTGCAAGAAAACAACCCAGCTCAGAGAACGGCAAGGACCCCTCAGTTCAACCCTGAGCTGCAAATATTCCCCTTTACTGGTTGATTCTGAGGTTGTTTGTTGGCTTAACATGCTGTTAAGCCAACCCATCCTGGGTGCAAAGTCCTGTGTGAATTCATATCCCACAGAATTCAGCACCGGCTGCCACTGGATGCAAAGGGGACAGGAGTCAAGGCTCCTGGGATGCTGTACTGGAGACCCCAGCCTTGGCTTGCTCACTGGCCCCTTCCACCATGGAGGCCAGGAAAACTGAGCGATCCTCGCTGGGGGAGGGAAGCTTTACCCTGCCCACTTTCGTCTCTCTCCAGCATCCTTCCCGGGCCGATTGGTTTCCAGAGACCCTGCTGCTTCAAAGCTTTTCCTGCCTTGATTTGCGGGCTGCAGACCCACCACTGCATTTAGGCAGGAAAAATCAAATGCACAGGTATAGTACAGGGGGTACCTTGCTCGATAGTAGTAACTGTGAGAGAGATCTCGGAGTCCTAGTGGACAGTCACTTAGATATGAGCCAGCCGTGTGCTGCAGCTGCCAAAAAAGCCAACACAGTGCTGGGCTGCATTAACAGAGGGATAGAATCAAGATCAAGTGAAGTACTAATACCACTTTACAATGCCTTGGTAAGGCCACACCTGGAATACTGCATCCAGTTTGGGTCACCACGATGTAAGTCGAGACTCTAGAAAGGGTACAGAGAAGAGCAACAAAGATGATTGGGGGACTGGAGGCTAAAACATATAAGGAACGGTTGCTGGAATTGGGTATGCGCAGTTTAATGAAGAGAAGGGTGAGGGGTGACATGATAGCAGTGTTCCAATATCTCAGGGGCTGCCCCAAAGAAGAGGGAGTCAAGCTATTCTCCAAAGTGCCTGAAGGCAGGACAAGAAGCAACGGATGGAAACTAGTCAAGGAGAGAAGCAACCTAGAACTAAGCAGAAACTTCCTGACAGTTAGAACAACTAACCAGTGGAACAACCTGCCTCCAGAAGCAGTGAATGCTCCAACACTGGAAGTTTTTAAGAAGAGACTGGCCAGCCATTTGCCTGAAATGGTATAGGGTTTCCTGCCTTAGCAGGGGGTTGGACTAGATGACCTCCAAGGTCCCTTCCAACTTATTATTATTATTATTAATTCTTCTTCCCATACTACGCAGAAGGGCTGGAGATACGAGAAAACCACAATTAAGGGCTGGAAAAGAAGCGCCGGAACAGGGTGGTCCGGTTAGTGGGAAGTGGGCACAAGAGTGCGTGAGGCAAAGCCTGTTTGGAGAAGGCAACACTTAGGATCCGGAGCAGAATACAGAATAACAGAGCTGGAAGGGACCTTAGAAGTCTTCTAGTGCAGCCCCCAGCTCAAACAGGAGACCCTATACCATTTCAGACAAATAGCTTGTCCAATCTTTTCTTAAAAACTTCCAGTGTTGGAGCATTCACAACTTCTGGAGGCAGGTTATTCCACTGCTGGGCGTCCATCAAGGAGAATTGACACTTAGCGACCGTGCAGGTTTTCTCCATGGCAACCTGGGGCCAATTTGGTCCTTATCGCTGCTGTAACCGAGTCTGTCTCCTCCTCCTCCCATCTCCTCCTCCTTCCATTTTTCCCAGTATTATGGGGTTCTCCAAAGAGCTGAGTTTTCACACAGTGTGTTTGAATGGGGATAGCTATTTTCAGAATAACAAAAAGAGCTGGAAGGGACCTTGGAGGTCATCTAGTCCAACCCCCTGCTCAGGCAGGAAACCCTACACCATTTCAGTCAAATGGTTGTCCAGTCTCTTCTTAAAAACTTCCAGGGTTGCAGCATTTACAGCTTCTGGAGGCAGGTTGTTCCACTGGTTAATTGTTCTGACTGTCAGGAAGTTTCTCCTTAGTTCTAGGTTGCTTCTCTCCTTGACTAGTTTCCATCCGTTGCTTCTTGTCCTGCCTTCAGGCGCTTTGGAGAATAGCTTGACTCCCTCTTCTTTGGGGCAGCCCCTGAGATATTGGAAGACTGCTATCCTGTCCCCCCTCGTCCTTCGCTTCATTAAACAAGACATACCCAATTCCAGTAACCGTTCTTCGTATGTTTTTAGTCTTCAGTTCTCTAGGGCGCCTTTATCCAGGATCTGTGCAGAAGCCCAAGGAGGCTGGTCTTGAGCTGAAATAACCCACTTTCTGGACTGGCAAAGCGCCTGGAGCAGCATCTCCACGGTCACGGGATCAAAATCCGGACATTTGACCATGACTCATATTTATGACGGTCGCAGCATGCCGGGGAACGTGTGGCTGGCTGAGGAATTCTGGGAGTTGAAGTCCACAAGTCTTAACGTTGCCAAGGTGGAGGAGCCCTGACCTATAGGACATCTGCGAGGGTCAGTTTATTCCTTAGATTAAGATTAAGGTTCAAATCGTGCCCAGGTGTCCCCCAAAAGGGACCCCATGTAAACGTAAACAGCCCAGAAAGGAAATCCCTTTGGTCCCTAGGAGCCAGCCGAGGAACCAGATTTGCATTAAAATGACAATTTTTAGTGACGTCTTGCTGCCCATCCTGGCCATTTTCCCAAGCAAGGCGCCTCTGCCTCCATATCCTGATCTGATTGGAGGCGGCGACGGCTCCCATTATAGGCTTAAGAGCGGCTTAATGCTCGTTGCATTTTGCTTCCTAGGTGGGGAATTGTTCAATTTTGTAATCTGGAGCCGGGCTCAGCAGTCTAATGCTTTCCATCAAGTGAAGCCCTCAAGTGTTCTCACTTGAGATAAGCTGAATGGGCTATTTGCAGGGAAGAGAGGAGAGAGAGAGAGAGAGAGAGAGAGAA
Organism: Vipera latastei; assembly: GCA_024294585.1. Taxonomy (NCBI): domain Eukaryota; kingdom Metazoa; phylum Chordata; class Lepidosauria; order Squamata; family Viperidae; genus Vipera; species Vipera latastei. Next base: position 5,006,285 of record CM044358.1, read on the forward strand.
AGAGGAGAGGGACAGAAGAGAGGAAGGAAAGAGAAGAGAGAGAGATGAGATAGAGGAGAGAGAAGAGTGAAGAAAGGGGAGAGAAGAGAGAGTGAAGAAAGAGGAGAGAAAGGAAAGAGGAGAGAGGGGAGAGAAAGAGAGGAGAGAGAGAGAGACAGAAGAGAGAAGAGAGGAGGGAAAGAGAAGAGAAGAGAGATGAGATAGAGGAGAGAGAAGAGTGAAGAAAGGGGAGAGAAAGGAGAGAGAAGAGAGTGAAGAAAGAGGAGAGAAAGGAAAGAGGGGAGAGAGAAAGAGAGAGAAGAAAGGAGGGAAAGGAGAGAGAGAACAGAAAGAGGAGAGGAGAGAGAGGAGAGAGAGAGGAGAGAAAGAGGAAAGAAAAAGAGAAGAGAGGAGAGAAAGAGGAGAGAGACAGAAGAGAGAAGAGAGAGAGAGGAGAGAAAGAGAAAGAGGAGAGAGAGAAAGAAAAGAAGAAGAGAGAGGAGAGAGGAGAGAAAGAGAAGAGAGAGAGAGAAAGAGAGAGAGAGAGAGAAGAGAAAAAAGAGAGAGGAGAGAAAGAGAAGAGAAAGAGAAAAGAAAAAGAAGAGAGAGGAGAGAGAGAGGAGAGAGAAGAGAGAGAGAAAGAGAGAGGAGAGAAAGAAGAGAAAGAGGAGAGAGAGAAAGAAAAGAAAAAGAGGAGAGAGAGAGGAGAGAGAGGAGAGAAAGAGAAGAGAGAGAGAGAAAGAGAGAAGAGAAAGAGAAGAAGAGAGAGGAGAGAGAGAAGAGAAAGAAGAGAGAGAGGAGAGAAAGAAGAGAACGAGGAGAGAGAGGAGAGAGAGAAAGAGAGAGAGAGAGAGAGAGAAGAGAGAAAGAGAGAGTGAGAAGAGCTTCTGCCTGAAGTTTTGAGGAGGGGGGGGGAGCCTCCATCCTGCTCTGCAGTCCAAACTTTGCCAAACCCCAGCAAATGGTCGCTGCCCTTCGGACCCCCCCCTTTCCCCCCTCCCCAATTCCCCCTTTCAAGCAAGCCTGCTTCAGAGGCCCTTGCTTGGAGATGCCTGCAGGAACCTTGAGGGGGTGGGGGGAGAGGAGGGGGGGGAAACGCGGCTTGCTGAGTGTCTCCCCTCCTGAAGTGGCAGAGCTGGGGGGGGGAGGCTGGGGAGGTCCTGGGGGGGGCGTTTATGCGGCCGCCCCCTCTGCTGAGCCCGTCTCCCTCCCTGCTGCAAATTGTCCCTTTTCTCCCAGAGCCCTTAATTGTCGCAGGGAGTGTTGTTTGACAATAGACGCTTCTCCGGTGGATCAAAAGGCTGTAATTGCAAGGAGCGCGGGGGGAGGGGGAGGGCAAGGGGGGGGGCTCCGAATAGCTGGCACTAGCGTGGGGAGAAAGGCGAAGATTAAAAGCCGCCGCCTCTTCTCTCTTGTCTCTGTCACACACATGCACACACACGTCCCACCCCTTCCACCGGCGCCGAGCAACGGCCAAGGGGTGGGGACCCCCTTTTCCTCCAGGGCAGAGAGTTAGCCGCCTTCACACAACACCTTTGACCTGCTTATCGAGGCGGCTCTCGATCGTTATCGAGTTCTGATCGAGTGCAGGCCGTCCTCGACGTGCAGCCCTTCGTTGAGCGACCGTTCAAAGTTAACCACGGCACGGGAAGCTAGTTTTTCACACTTAACGACCGTTGCGGCATCCCCAGGGTCACGCGATCAAAATTCAGACGTTTTTGACAACTGGCAACTCGTACTTACGACGGCTGCGGCGTTCCCCCGGGGTCACGTGATTTCCACCCCCCCCCCCTTTTGGGCCACCTTCTGACCAGCAAAGTCCGCGGGGGAAGCCAGATTCACTTAAAAGAACCGTGTTGCCAACTTGACCACCGCAAAAGTTCACTTCACAATGGTCGCAAGAAAAGGGCAGGAAACTGACCTAACCAATTTCTCACGTAGCAACATCAATTCCGGGGTCATAAGTCGAGGATGTCCTGTAATCTAGAGAAAAGAAGGACTGGGGCGGGGGGGGGGCGTGATGGGGGGTCTTCCAGTATTTGAGGGGCTGCCACAAGGAGGAGGGGGTCAATTAATTTTCCAAAGCACCAAAAGGCGAGACAAGGAACAACGGTTGGAAACTAATCAAGGACAGGAGCAACTTAAAACTACCAGTAAGCAGAAACTACCTAACAGTGAGGACAATCAACCAGGGGAACAGCTTGCCACCAGAAATTGTGGGCGCTCCATCACTGGAGGTTTTCAAGAAGAGACCAGACAGCCCCATTTGTCTGGAATGGTATCTGGTCTCCTGCTTGAGCGGGGGGGGGGGGGCAGGGGGCTGGACTGGAAGACCTGCAAGGTGCCTTCCAGCTCTATTCTGATTGATTGATTGATTGATTGATTGATTGATTGGCACCAGAAGGCAGGACAAGAAACAATGGATGGAAACTGATCAAGGAGAGAAGCATTAAGGAGAATTAAGGAGAAACTTCCTGACAGTGAAGACAATTAACCAGTAGGACAGCTTGCCACCAGAAATTGTGGGTGCTCCTACACTGGAGGTTTTTAAGAAGAGGCTAGAGAGTCATTTGTCGGAGGTGGTATTGGTTCTCCTGTTTGAGCAGGGGGCTGGACTAGAAGACCTCCAAGGGTCTTCCAGCTCTTATTCTGCATTCTATTCTGTTCCGTTCCGTTCCATTCTATTCTATTCTGCGTTCATTCCATTCCATGCCATTCCATTCCATGCCATGCTATGCTTTGCTATGCTATTCTATGCCATTCTATTCTATTCTATTCTCCATTCCATTCCATTCTGTGTTCTATTCCATTCTATTCTATTCTTCATTCCTATATTCTATTCTATTCTATTCTATTCTATTCTATTCTATTCTATTCTATTCTATTCTATTCTATTCTATTCTATTCTATTCTATTCTATTCTGCGTTCTATTCTATTCTATTCCATTCTATTGTATTCTGTGTTCTATTCTATTCTGTTCTGTTCCGTTCCATTCTATTCTATTCTGCGTTCATTCCATTTCATGCCATGCCATGCTATTCTATGCCATTCTATTCTATTCTCCATTCCATTCTGTGTTCTATTCTATTCTGCATTCCATTCCATTCTATTCTGCATTCTATTCTATTTTATTCCATTCTATTGTATTCTGTGTTCTGTTCCATTCTGTTCTGTTCTATTCCATTCCATTCCATTCTGTGTTCATTCCATTCCATGCCATGCCATGCTATTCTATTCTATGCCATTCAGTGCTATTCTATTCTATTCTCCATTCCATTCTGCGTTCCATTCCATTCCATTCTATTCTGCGTTCTATTCTATTCTATTCCGTTCTATTGTATTCTGTGTTCTGTTCCATTCTGTTCTGTTCTATTCCATTCCATTCCATTCTGCGTTCATTCCATTCCATTCCATGCCATGCCATGCCATGCTATTCTATTCTATGCCATTCGATGCTATTCTCTTCTATTCTCCATTCCATTCTGCGTTCTATTCCATTCCATTCCATTCTATTCTGCATTCCATTCCATTCCATTCTATTCTATTCTGCGTTCTATTCTATTCTATTCCGTTCTATTGTATTCTGCGTTCTATTCCATTCCGTTCTGTTCCATTCCATTCTGCTTTCCCTTCCCTTCCCTTCCCTTCCCTTCCGTTCCACTCCACTCCACTCCATTCCATTCTATTCATTTAACCTTTCTTGCTATGTTTGTTAAGTGAATCCAGCTTTCCCATTGACTTTGCTTGTCAAAGGATCTCAAAAGGGGATCACATGACTCTGGGACGCTGCAACCGTCGTAAGTATGAATCAGCGGCCAAGCGTCTGAATTCTGATCACGTGGCTCTGACGTGCTGCAATGGTCGTAATTGTGACCATTTTTTCCAGTGCCCTTGTAACTTCAAACGGTCGCTAAACGAACTGCTGTAAGTCGAGGACTACCTGTATGAGCCAGCAGCGTGGGGCAGCTGCCAAAAAAGCCCACGCAATCCTAGGTTGCATTAACAGGAGGATAGGATCAGAAGTATTAGTGCTGCTTTTATCAAGCCTTAGTAAGGCCAGAGTCGGTATTCAAACGCAACGCAGCAAACCCTTAAAAAACAACAACAACCCACTGCGCAAACCTAACCCAGGCTAATAAGCCAGGTCGTGTGAACGCATCGGCTAGGATGTTGTCTGATCTGGCTTAAGGTTTCCCGGGAATCCGGAAAAGAGGAGAACCCAAGTCCTTGACCCAGTTAGGAGTGGTGGTGTGAATGCATCTCTTAACTATTCTCCAAAACGCCTGAAAGCAGGACAAGAAGCAACGGATGGAAACTAATCAAGGAGAGAAGCAACCTAGAACTAAGGAGAAACTTCCTGACAGTTAGAACAATTAACCGGTGGAACTACCTGCCTCCAGAAGCTTTGAATGCTCCAACACTGGAAGTTTTTAAGAATAGACTGGACAGCCATTTGTCTGAAATGGTATAGGGTTTCCTGCCTGAGCAGGGGGTTGGACTAGATGACCTCCAAGGTCCCTTCCAACTTTATTATTATTATTATTATTATTATTATTATTATTAACTTAACCCGGATCCCAAACACTGGACGCCGCCTCGACCCTGTTCCTGGGATCCTCCATTTTCCGGGGTTCACGATCTCCGCCCCCCTCCCACACACACAGACCCCCAAGAAAGTGGGGGGGGGGGGCAGAACAAACGCGCCCTTGAGTCTTGCCCGGCCAGACGGAGGAGGTCGGGCTTCTTTACTGCTTGAAGCGGGGTTGAGCGGTCGTGTGAACCCGTTTCACCCCCTTCCCAAAGCCGGCCCCGGTCCCGCACACACAGACCCCCCAAGAAAGGGGGCAGAACAAACACGCCCTTGAGTCTTGCCCGGCCAGACGGAGGAGGTCGGGCTTCTTTACTGCTTGAAGCGGGGTTGAGCGGTCGTGTGAACCCGTTTCACCCCCTTCCCAAAGCCGGCCCCGGCTTGGCCGCCGCCTCTTCCGCGATCGTCGCCCCCCCCCCCAAAGCCCCCCCACCCCCGTCCCGCTTTCCTCCGGGGCAGCTGTCCCGGTTGGAAACGATCAAGGGCGGCGGCCGCCTGTGATCTGGTGGCGCCTTTGATGGGCCCGCAGCCTCGGGGGGGGGGGGACCCGAGAACAAAGGTCCCATTCAGCGGAGGGCAGCGCCCGGCTCCCTTCCAGAGCAGCCTAATGAAGCGCCACCCGACCCCAGGCCCCTCCGTCCGAGCCCGGCCCCGGGAAGAGGTGGCCCCGCGGCTCGATATATATCCAGCCGCTCCGAGGCTCCGATCGCCCCGGGCGAGGAAGCCCGAGCGATGCTCTTCCTCCTCCCCACGCCGGCCATGGAGCCGCTGGTGCTGGTGCTGCTGATGGGGCTGCCCCGCCGGGCGGATCCGGCCCCCGCGGCTGCCCCCGGCCAGGAGCTCTTTCCCCTGCCCGCCGGCGTCTTGCGAGGTAAGAGCGGCCGGCAGCCTTCTAGTCCTCAGGGAGGCCGAGCCGCAAGGCGCCCTCCCCGCTGAGGAGGCTTTCCCCCTGTCTTGGGAGGGAGGGAAGAGCGGCCGGCGGCCTTCTAGTCCTCAGGGAGGCCGACCCGCAAGGCTCTCTCCCCGGTAAGGAGTCTTCCCCCTGTCTTGGGAGGTAAGAGCGGCCGGCAGCCTTCTAGTCCTCAGGGAGGCCGACCTGCAAGGCTCTCTCCCCGGTAAGGAGTCTTCCCCCTGTCTTGCGAGGTAAGAGCGGCCGGCAGCCTTCTAGTCCTCAGGGAGGCCGACCCAGGTGGCTCGGCAGCCTTCTCACTGAGGCCGATGATTGGCAAGGCGCCCTCCCCAGCAAGGAGTCTTCCCCCTGTCTTGGGAGGTAAGAGCGGCCGGCAGCCTTCTAGTCCTCAGGGAGGCCGACCTGCAAGGCTCTCTCCCCGGTAAGGAGTCTTCCCCCTGTCTTGCGAGGTAAGAGCGGCCGGCAGCCTTCTAGTCCTCAGGGAGGCCGAGCCGCAAGGCGCCCTCCCCGCTGAGGAGGCTTTCCCCCTGTCTTGGGAGGGAGGGAAGAGCGGCCGGCGGCCTTCTAGTCCTCAGGGAGGCCGACCCGCAAGGCTCTCTCCCCGGTAAGGAGTCTTCCCCCTGTCTTGCGAGGTAAGAGCGGCCGGCAGCCTTCTAGTCCTCAGGGAGGCCGACCCAGGTGGCTCGGCAGCCTTCTCACTGAGGCCGATGATTGGCAAGGCGCCCTCCCCAGCAAGGAGTCTTCCCCCTGTCTTGGGAGGTAAGAGCGGCCGGCAGCCTTCTAGTCCTCAGGGAGGCCGACCTGCAAGGCTCTCTCCCCGGTAAGGAGTCTTCCCCCTGTCTTGGGAGGTAAGAGCGGCCAGCAGCCTTTTAGTCCTCACTGAGGCTGACCCGCAAGGCTCCCTCCCCGGCAAGGAGTCTTCCCCGTCTTGCAAGGTAAGAGCAGCCCATAGCCTTCTAGTCCTCATTGAGACCGATCCTCAAGGCTCGCTCCCCGGCAAGGAGTCTTCCCCCTGTCTTGGGAGGTAAGAGCAGCCAGCAGCCTTCTAGTCCTCATGGAGATCGATCCATGTGGCTTGGCAGCCTTCTAGTCCTCAGGGAGGCTGATCCGCAAGGCTCCCTCCCCAGCAAGGAGTCTTCCCCCACCTTGCGAGGTAAGAGCAGCCTGTAGCCTTATAGTCCTCATTGAGGCCGATCTGTGGGGTTCCCTCCCTGGCAAGGAGCTCTTCACCCTGCCCTCTAGCCTCTAGCAAGGTATGAGAGGACAGCAACCTTCTAGTCCTCATGCAGATCTCCCCCCAAGGGGCTCTTCCCTCCCTGCCCATCACTGTCTTGCGAGATAAGAGCAGCCTTGTCTCTCCCCCCCCCCGGAACTCCTCCCCCCCCCACCTGCCAGCAACTTACAAGGTAAGAGCGGCTGGCAGCCTTCTAGCCCTCATTGAGGCCGATCTGTATGGTTTCCACCAGCACCACCACCAATGAGTTCCCCCTGACTGCAAGCATCTTGCAAAGTAAGAGCAGCGGGCAGCATTGTAGTCCTCATTAATGTACATCCATGCAGCTCCCACTTCAGCAAGGGACTTTTCCCCTTGACCCGCTACAATGCCTTCTGAGGTAAGAGCAGCCTGCAGACTTCTAGTCCTCATTGAGGGCAATCCAAGCTGCCCTTTTGAGCAGCTTCGGGACCAGCGTCCCCCCAGCTGTCCTTGAGGCGAGATCAGTCCTGGCCGGGGAATTCTGGGAGTCGAAGTCCACAAGTCTTAAAGTAGCCACGTTTGGAGATTCCCCTGCGGTCGGATGTTCCCCGCTTTGAGCCGATGGGCAGGGAAGCCGGTTGCACAGCAGGCGTTGTTGCTTTGCCCTCTCGTCCCCCAGCCCTCTCCAGCCGGGGCACCCTGGTGCTTGAAGCCGCCATGAAGGCCGCCCTGCTTTCCCTGGAGGAGGCGCTGTCAGAACACGGCCGGCGTCTGCAGGAGTGCAAGCGGTGCGGATCCTGCCTCTCGGGCGACTGCAGGGACCGGAGCAGGCCTTGCACCCGTAAGCTGACTCTTTCCTTCCTTCCTTCCTTCCTTCCTTCCTTCCTTCCTTCCTTCCTTCCTTCCTTCCTTCCTTCCTTCCTTCCTTCCTCTTTCCCTCCCTCCCTCCTTCCCTGACTCCTTCCTTCCTTCCTTCCTTCCTTCCTTCCTTCCTTCCTTCCTTCCTTCATTCCTCTTTCCCTCCCTCCATCCTTCCCTCCTCTTTCCCTCTCTCCTTCCCTGACTCCTTCCTTCCTTCCTCTTTCCCTTCCTCCCTCCTTCCCTGACTCCTTCCTCCCTCCCTCCCTCCTTCATTTCTTTCTTGTAATTTCCCTCCCTCCCTTCCTTCTTTCCTCCCTCCCTTCCTTTCTCTCCCTCCCTCCCTCCCTCCCTTCTTTCTTTCCTCTTATTTTCCTTCCTTCCTTCCTTCCTTCCTTCCTTCCTTCCTTCCTTCCTTCCTTCCTTCCTTCCTTCCTCCCGGCCTCTCCTCCTTTCCTACCTCCTTCCCTTCCTTTCCTTTCCTTTTTCCCTCCCTCCCTTCTTTCCTCTCATTTCCCTCCCTCCTTCCTTCCTCCCCCCTTCCCTTCCCTTCCCTTCCCTTCCCTTCCCTTCCCTTCCCTTCCTCTCTCTGTCCCTTTTTTTCCTCTCATTCCTCCCTCCCTCCCTCCCTTCACAAAGCCTGCTGGCAGAGCACAATGAAGGGGGGCCGCTATCTCTTGGGGGGCCAATCCGGTCCCCGTCCGGCTCACAGCAGGCACAGGGGTGCTCGGCCTTCTGATGATGCCATTGTAGCCCAAGACTTTCTGTCCCAGTTCCAATTCTGCGCCTTTTCCGAAAGCTCAAAGGGAGGGGGCCAGCCCTCCGGCTTTTCCATGGCAGGCTGCCCCAAGCGTAGCAGCCCCTCACCCCACCACCCCCACCCCACCCCGCTCTAAAACCTCACATCCTTGCCCAAACCGCCCGGTCTTCCTGCTGAGATTTGCACACTGAGCAGGCAGGATCTGGTGCTAGAGATCTTTTTGTGGGTGCTTTTTTTTGCGCTGTTTCCTGATCCCTCTGGTTGTTGGAGGGGGCCGGTGCAAGATCCTCCTCCCGTTCCCCCCTTGAGTCGGCCAGCAGCGTGGACTCCCCACTGATCAAGTTACAGCCGGGTCACGTAAACATCCCTAGGATGGGCAGCGGCAACACGGGTGATACAAATTGTTCCCATTCAACTGGGGGGGGATGTCACACCTATGACACCCTTAGGTCTTCTGCGGGATTCCCCGTGGGTGGACTGAGCCCGCCCCTCCCCCGACACACAGGGAAGCTACTCCCGTTGCCTTTGGGGTCCCCAAAGGCCAGGCAGAGAGAAAATGGGTGGGACATGTGGAGTCGCTCGTTTGTGCACTTGTCTGATAAATAGAGGCTCTTTCAGCCCTCAGAAATCCCCCAAAACCCTCTTAAAAAAAAAAGAATTCTGCCAACATTAAGCAAATATATATATATATATATATATATATATATGTTAAATGCTTGTTAACTATTTAGATTACCTTGCTAGGCCCCACACATGGGACAAATGCTTCCACCGGCAGTTGGAAGGAAAGGAACAGACAGACCACGCATTGCTCCTGAAAGCAGCAGGAGGAATACTCCGGCCTGATGATGACGGATGGGATTTCGTCGAAACGTCGCCACAACTTTCTGAAGATGAAAGGAACGCGGGAAGAAACCCGAGACTCTAGACCTACATATATATATATATATATATATATATATATATATATATATATATATATGTATATGTTAAGCACCTTGCTAATTAACTCTTTCATTCCTGTTTTGGCCTGTCTCAAGGCTTATCCACAGGATATAGTCAACTTATGACAGCTCATTATTTGTGCAAATTATTCAAATTGCTAATAAAGAATTTGGGAGGCTGAGATGGCCATTTCGAACTCTTTATGTTCTCATCAGTCAGTCATACCCTTTATCTGACAAATACTTAACATATATTTGCCTTGCCTTCTAGCTAATAAAAGAGAGAAAGAACCTGTGGCTCAGGAAGTTAAAACAACTGCCTAATATATAATCAGCCCAGGTTCGAATCTCAGATAAAGGGTATGACTGACTGATGAGAACATAAAGAGTTCGAAATGGCCATCTCAGCCTCCCAAATTCTTTATTAGCAATTTGAATAATTTGCATATATATATATATATACACACACACACACACACACACATACATACACACACACACAAACATATTCACTACATATATACATATATACAGTATACACACACACAAACATATATATATATGAAAATTGAAAAAAAAAGAATTCTAGTTCATTTTTCATGTGCCATTCATGCTCAAAGAGCCATGCAAAATCTTGAATTTGGACGATACACAGTGAGTCCTCGACTTACGACCACAACAGAGCCAAAAAGTTCTGTTGCTAAGCGAGACAGTTGTTAAGTGAATTTCACCCCATTTTACGACCTTCCTTGACACCGTCGTTAAGTGAATCACTGCAGTTGCTAAGTCAGTCACACAGTTGTTAAGTGAATCGGGTTTCCCCCATTAACTTTTCTTGCTAGAAGGTCGCAGAAGTGGATCACGTGACCCCGGACACGGCAACCGTCGTAAATGTGAGTCGGTTGCCAAGTGTCTGAATTTCGATCCCATGACCATGGGTGGGGGGTGGGGGTGGGAAATGCTGCAACAGTCCTAAGTATGAAAAACAGTCATAAGTCACATTTTTCAGTCCCGTTGTGACTTTGGTCGCTAAAGGAACGGTACCTGTACACAAAAATGGCTGTTTGTGCATTCTTGTCCCAGAATTAAAAGCTGGCTGGGACTTTGTTGATTTTAACTGTCATTTTCTTATTCCTTTGCAGACCTGGAAAACGAGGAGGGCGCTCCGAATGTTGTGGCTGATCAGCCTCTTCCAGGTTAGGGTGCAACCTTGAGTAGATTGGCAGGGATAATACTAATACTAATACGAACAACAACAACAACAACAATAAAAGTTGGAAGGGACCTTGGAGGTCATCTAGTCCAACCCCCTGCCCAGGCAGGAAACCCTATACCAGGGGTGGGGAACCTTGGCTCTTTGATGACCTGTGGACTTCAACTCCCAGAATTCCTGAGCCAGCCATGCTGAGGGGAAAGGGAGAGGTTTCCAAGCTGAGCCATGCTGGCTCAGGAATTCTGGGAGTTGAAGTCCACCAGTCATAAAAGAGCCAAGGTTGCCTACCCCTGGCCTAGGCCCCTTCATGACTTGAGTTTGAAGACCTCTGGATTAGAAAGAAAGATCCCTAGAATCAATAATCCCTCACACCAAAAAAAGAAGCCAACCGAAATCATCCCCAGCCCCTAGGCAGAGGCCAGCTCTGTAGAAATGCAGATGTAATAATCCATTCAGGATGGTTGGAGGCTTCCAGCTAGAACAGGGGTAGGCAACCTTGGCTCTTTTATGACTTGTGGACTTCAACTCCCAGAATTCCTGAGGCAGCCATGCTGAGGGAAAAGGGAGAGGTTTCCAAGCTGAGCCATGCTGGCTCAGGAATTCTGGGAGTTGAAGTCCACCAGTCATAAAAGAGCCAAGGTTCCCCACCCCTGCCCTATGCCATTTCAGTCACCTGTCCTCAGACCACAAATGAGCTCCAGATTTCTGCTGTCAAGTGAGACATTTGTTAAGCGATTTTTTTTTACCCCGTTTCACGATCTTCCTTGCCACCGTTCCCAAGGGACACACTGCAGTTGATCATTTAATATTTTTTAATTCGGTTTTAACTTTTGTATGCTGGATTTTTTAATTCCCTGTAAACCGCCCTGAGTCCTCAGGGAAAGGGCGGTATATAAATATAAATAAATAAATAATAAATAAATTTAGTACAGGGGTCCCCAACACCTGGTCCGTGGACCAATACTGGGCCATGGGATGCCAGCAATCGGTCCGCACAAGCAAGCAAAGCCCCATCGGCAGGATGCAGGCAGCACACAAAACCAGGCACCCTCCAGTTTGCAGAAAAACCCCTCTCCATGTTACCGGTCCCTGGTGTCCAAAAAGGTTGGGGACTGCTGATTTAGTAACTTGATTGTTAAGCAAATCCGGCTTCCCGTGAGAACGCCGCAAAAGTTGATCATGTGCTGCAACGGTCGTAAGTAGGAACCAGTTGCCCGCCTTCTGAATTTTGATCCCAGGGCCGCTGTCGTAAATAGGGTCGCTGTCGTAAATAGGAATCAATGACCGAGCGTTCAAATTTTGGTCACGTGACTAATGGGGGATGCTGCAAAAGTTCACGGCTGCGGGGAAAAAAACCCTGTCCCTTTTTTCAGCGCTGTCGTAACTTTGAACGGTCCCCAAGTCAACCGTCGTAAGTCGAGGACTCTGTAACAGGGAGATTCCCGCTTCGTTCCTCTGCTTCTGTGCATGTGTGGTTGTATCACGGGCGGAGTGATCGCAACCGTTCTCTTTCGCAGCGTCGGACCCGCAGCGGGGATCTGGAGAAACAGCCAGTTTCGTTTCCCCGCTGTTTTTTGTTTTAGGAGCAAGGTCAGCGTTGGGTCTGAAAAGGCCGCCAAGCTGAACGCTGACCTTACGGGACAGTCCAGTCACCCTCTTAATTGGGATTAAGCTTGACAGAAGGGAGCAGAAGGAGACTTGTGCCCAGACAGTGTCAAGACTATGGCCAGGAAGGTTGTCAAATGGGGCAAAATGCACCCAACAATTGTCTCACTTTGCAACGGAAATTTGGAGCCACATTGTGGTCATAACTCCAGCACTGCCTGTATATAGAAAGCTGCCTACTATTTGCCTGTCTTCGTAGCCTCTGTTACCTAAGCCTTGCTGGGTAACAGATTCACTTAATTTTAAGTTGTGTGGACTGCAACTCCCAGAATGCCCCAGCCAGCAATGCTGGTGTCATGGGTTCCGATGTCAATGCTGCAAACATTGACAGCTGGCTGGGGCATTCTGGGAATTGAAGTCCACACATCTGAAAATGGCTAAGCTTAGGAAAGACCGCTCTAATCTTCACTCAACCCTCTTAGTTACTGGTTGTAGTCTGCAAGGCCAGAACCTGGGTGGATTCTGACACCCAGTCCGATGGGTTGTGTGAACGTGCAGCTTGGGGACTAGAGAGTTGATTCTGACATCCTTCAACCGGTTACTGGCATCTAACCCTTTTCTCGCCTCTGTTTGCAGAATCCTGTGGGCACCGTGTGGTCCCTGCCCCTAATGTCACGCTGGCCAAGGGGAAGATTGTGGGGGGCAGCCGTGCAAAGCCGGGTGCCTGGCCGTGGCTGGTGTCGGTGATGCTGAACGGAGAGCTGATGTGCAGTGGTGTGCTGCTGGGGAATGCGTGGATTGTCACAGCTGCCCACTGCTTCACTGGGTAAGGCCTAATTAGGGGTCCCGTCTCTATGGGAGAGATCAGGGAGGTCATCCAGTCCAACCCCCTGCTTAGGGTGGGCCCACAAAAGTCTGCCTGATAGAGGACCCACCGACTTTTTCTTTGAAGACCTCCAGCGAAGAACTCATTGCTTCAGGTGACAGGCTGGCTCCTTCTGTCGCTTGCCTCTACTCCTTCTTCCGTTCTCTGCTTCTCTCCTCCTTTCCCTTGTGTGGTTTTATGAATGCCTTGGTAAGGCCAGTTTTGGTTGCCATGATTAAAGAAAAAGATGTTGAGACTCTGGAAAGAGTGCAGAGAAGAGCAACAAAGAGGATCAGGGGACTGGAGGCTGAAACATATAAGGAACGGTTGATGGAATTGGGTGTGTCTACTTTAACGAGGAGAAGGACGAGGGGAGACATGATAGCAGCCTTCCAGTATCTCAGGGGCTGCCCCAAAGAAGAGGGAGTCAAGCTATTCTCCAAAGTGCCTGAAGGCAGGACAAGAAGCAACGGATGGAAACTAGTCAAGGAGAGAAGCAACCTAGAACTAAGAAGAAACTTCCTGACAGTTGGAACAATTAACCAGTGGAACAACCTGCTCCAGAAGTGGTGAATGCTCCAACACTGGAAGTTTTTAAGAAGAGACCGGACAGCCATTTGCCTGAAATGGTATAGGGTTTCCTGCCTGAGCAGGGGATTGGACTAGATGACCTCCAAGGTCCCTTCCAACTCTGTTATTCTATTTTATTCTATCCTATATCCTATATCCTATATCCTATATCCTATATCCTATATCCTATATCCTATATCCTATATCCTATATCCTATCCTGTCCTGTCCTATCCTATCCTATCCTATCCTATCCTATCCTATCCTATCCTATCCTATCCTATCCTATCCTATCCTATCCTATCCTATCCTATTCTATTCTATTCTATTCTATTCTATTCTATTCTATTCTATTCTATTCTATTCTATTCTATTCTATTCTATTTTCTGTTCTATTCTATTCTATTCTACTTCTACTTCTACTTCTACTTCTACTTCTACTTCTACTTCTACTTCTACTTCTACTTCTACTTCTAAACTCCCTTCCAACTCTGTTTAACCAAAGCCCACCTGGCTTTAATTCCTGGGGATTTCGGGGAGTTGAAGTCCACAAGTCCAGAAGTTGCCAAGTTTGGACAGCCCTGTTTTATGGGAACGTAACGACTCTAGGCTAATGACTTGGTTAACTCTGACCCCAATTCTACCTGATCCTCTCCCTGCACCCCAGGCTTTTCCTAGTGGTGCCCATCCAAAGAGTAAACAGGGCCAGACCTAGTGGAATTTGGGGATGGGGGCATCTATCAGCAATCCTAAGCTCAGGCCATTGTATATGGGGAGAAATACCAGTAGTCCAGTGTTTCATTTAATGACCGTTCAACGTTACAAACAGCGCTGAAAAAAGAGACATTTTTCACACTTCATGATTGTTGCAGCATCCCCGTTGCCACGTGATCGAAATTCCGATGTTTGGCAACTGGTTCATATCTATGACGACTGCAGACTCCCGGGGTCATGTGCTTTTGTGACCTTCTGACAAAGCCAGATTCATTTAACAACCATGTCACTGACTTTAACAACGGCAGCAATTCACTTAATGACTGTTAAGAAAGTTTGTAAAATGGGGCAAAATCCACTTAGCAATTGTCTGGCTTAGTAGCAAAAAATTGGGGCTCAATTGTGGTCGTAAGTACCTCTGTTAATCTGTCACAGCACACACAGTCTTATTGCGCTGAGATAACCCAGGAGTAAACACAGTAAACATTGGTCTATATTATATGGTGCTTTATCTTACATTATCCACAATATCATACACCAGGAACAATATACATCCACGTGTTAATACAGCAGGATCCAACACACAGCAGTTACAGCAGGAAACGGAAGAAGAAAGAACACATCAGCAGAGCCTTCTCTTTGTACAAAGGCTCTTAAAGAGACTCCGACCCTGCTGAGTCATTCCTATCATTACATCTTATATCTTACATTACATAAGCTGGTTAGCTGTTAAATCAATACCTTAACACCTACTTAACGACCACATTTGGTTTTTCTTCTGCTGGTAGAAGCCGAAACGAGCTGGCCTGGTCGGTGGTCCTGGGTGACTATGATCTAACCAAGCGGGATGAAGGTGAACAGGTGGTGCCCGTCAGCCGCATCCTGATGCACCCCAAGGTAAGTCTGGGATCTGCTCCTACCCATCGTTTGCAGAAGACCCCCAACCCTAATCCCTATTGCTGCTTGATGCTCTTCCCCCTCACTGCAACAGCCCGTTTCTCTTTCTGTAGTTCGACCCAAAGACCTTCCATGGGGACGTGGCTTTGTTGGAACTGACCAATCCTGTGCGCCCCACGGCTTGGGTGACTCCCGTCTGCCTCCCGGACCAGGCCGCGGAGACGAGCCAGGAACTCTGCTACATTGTAGGCTGGGGCTCGCTCTATGAAGGTAGCTTTGGGGCTGGGCAGCTAAGAGGTGAAGACCCTTTGCTCCCCTTTGAGATAGATTGGATGAAGGCTCTAAAGCAGAGCCTTTCCAGGCTCGCGGACTGGAGGGAAGGAGAGCAGATTCCAAATTGGTTCGCACGCATGCACGCTAGCGGGACCGCGCACACTAGCATGGCACTAGCAGCCCTATTCGCGCATTCATAAATGGGCCGTGCACAGCCGCACGGTGCTAGCGGCCCCGTTTGCACCCGCGTGCATGTGCCAATGGGGCCACGGGCGCTAGCACAAGTGGGGGAGTGCATGCACACATTTGTGCGCATTGCCCAGCCATTTCCGCAGCCCAATGGCCCAAAGCCTGCAGCACGGTTGTGGGCTGCAGCCCATAGGTTGGGGACCCCTGCTCTAAAGCCTTCCAGGCCAGGGAATTACATGTAGTCCTCCACTTAGCGACCACAATTGAGCCCAACGTTTCTGTTGCTTAGTGATACAGTTGTTAAGTGAATTTGGCCCCATTTTACAACCTTTGGGCCATGTGAGGAAGTGAATCACTGCGGTTGTTAAGTTAATAACGTGGTTGTTAAGTGAATCTGGCTTCCCCCCCATTGACTTTGTTTGTCCAAAGATCACAAAAGGGGATCCTGCAAATGCGAGGCGGTTGCCAAGTGTCTGAATTTTGACCCCACGGTGATGGGGATGCTGCAGTGGTCATGAGTGTGAAAAGTGGTCGTAAGTCACTGTAACTTCGATCGGTTGCTAAATGCACTGTTGGAAATCAAGGATTGCCTGTAATGTCCAAAACTTCAGAAAAGTTGACCGGTTGATTAATTGAATATGTGCCATCAAGTCACTTTGAATTCCTAGCGATTTTTGTGATTCCTTGCCAGCCAGTGGATCCGGCAGCTGAGTCTGGGGAATCAGAGGAGGAGGAGGAGGGGCCTGGAGAGCCATCGGAGGAAGGCTCTGATGAGCCCCAGGACTTACAATCTGATGAAGAGCCTGGCCCCTCCACTCGTGCTGAGGCTGAGACACAGCTGTGCTGGGAAGCTGAGTCAGGCTGAGGACTCACAGCTGGAAGGCATCTTAGACGCTTGCAGGTTACAAGAGCAGGACAGAGGGAGGCAATGGGGCGGCTCCAGGGGAGGAGGAGAAGGCATTGAGAAGCCACGCCTTGGGGCTGCGTAATAAAAAGGGAAGTTATGGGCGGTGCTGGTTGTTGAAGGCAACCGTTTGCAAAGGACTCCAGTTTCATGGAATCATGTTCTGTTTGTCTTGCCTGTGAACAATTCTGTTTGAATCGTGTTTTGTTTGCCTTTGGACAATTCTCCGTTTGAATTGTGTTTTGTTTGCCTTTGCTTTTGGGACATTTTGCAGGTCTGTAAATAATAATAAAAGGGGTTTGTTTTTTCCTGCATTTCCAGCCTACTTGTTAAAAGAGGGGTTTGTCCTTGGGAGTTAACAAGGACTCATAGGCTGGGACAGAACAGTGTTCACCTAACCCTTGGGTCCACAATTCCTGGGCCGTGGACCGGCACCGGTCCACGGCATGCCAAAAACTGTTCCACGCAAACAAGCAAAGCCCCCTCTGTGGGATGCAGGCAGCCAGCAAAATCACGCTTCCCTCTGGTCCGTGGGGAAAAAAACTCTCTCCATGGAACCGGTCCTTGGTGCCCAAAAGATTTGGGGACCACTGGCCTAACAGATTTTCTGTCTGCCCTGCTAGGTGAACCAGACAGGAAGCATACCTTAGTGAGCTAAATCTACTTTTTATGCCATGTTACATTGGCAGAATCTTGCAGGATGGAAAGCACAAATCTATTAAATTCTACTTACATGCATGTCGTCCTTGACTTACAACCAGAGACCATTTCAAGTTACAGCGGCACTTGAAAAAGAAGCATGCCCATTTTTCACCTTTATGACCATTGCAGCATTCCCGGGACACATGTTCAAAATCGGACGCTTGGCAAGTGATTCAGATTTATGAGGGTTGTCCCAAAAGTGCTTCTTTTTCAGGAGGCAACTGGACTTTCTTGTTTTTCCTCGGAAGGCATTTCGCTTCTCATCCCAGAAGCTTCTTCAGCTCTGACTAGGTGGTGGGGAGTGGGAGGATTTGTACTCCTTGCAGACTGCTGGTCATTTGCATCCTTTTAGAGCAGACATGTCAAACACAAGGCCCGGGGGCCGGATCCGGCCCGCGAAGTGGTTTCATGCAGCCCGCGAAGCCATCCTGGAAACAGGGAGGGAACGGCCCCCACTGCCTTGGCCCTGGCCCAGAGACCCTCCTCCTGCCAGAGACCCTCAGGTCTGTCCCACTCCTGCCCAGGCCCCCATAGGCACCCTTGATGCGAACGATGTAGAGCTGGCCACGCCCACCCAGTAGGCCATATGCACTGTAGCCACGCCCACCCAGTAGGCCACGCCCACCCTGGCCATACCCACTCGGCCCCTTGAGGGCAACCGCAATGCTGATGCGGCCCTCAATGAAATTGAGTTTGACACCTCTGTTTTAGAGGTTCGTTGAGGCCACCTGGAGGTTTACCTCAGGGTCACCTGAGTGGTGCAAATGGGCGTGGAGTCTTCTTGGAACGGCTGAAAGGACTCTGTTGTATCCCAGAGTTGTTTTTTCAGGAGGCAACTGGACTTTCTTGTTTTTCCTTGAAGACGTTTCGCTTCTCATCCAAACAGCTTCTTCGGCTCTGACTGGAGGGTGCGGAATGGAAGGATTTATACTCCTTGCAGGCTGCTGGTCATTTGCATCCTTTAGAGGGTCGTTGAGGCCACTTGGAGGCCATTTATATCCAAACTGAACAGCCCTCTCTCAACAGAGGGGGAGGGATACGACACCATCTATCTCCAGTCTACAACACGGTCCTTTCAGCGGTTCCAAGAAGGCCCCCCACACACACATTTGCACCACTCAGGTGACCCCGAGGACACAGACAAACCTCCAAGTGGCCTCAACTCCTCTCTAAAAGGAAGCAAATGACCGGTTGTCTGCAAGGCATATAAATTCTTCCATTCCTCACCGTCCAGTCGGAGCTGAAGAAACTTCTGGGATGAGAAGCGAAACGTCTTCAAGGGAAAACCAAGGAAAGTCCAATTGTCTTATGAAAAGGCACCTTTCGGACAAACCGTGACCTGGATCAGTGGGAATCTCTGTAGATTTTTTATCAGCGTTCTGCAACTTCTCGGGCTGTTCATCAAATCTGGACCTGGATTGGAGGAGGAGGAGGAGGAGGAGGAAGAGGAGGAGGAGGAGGAAGAGGAAGGGCTGACATGGTCCTCTTGCAGCGTCTCACCTGGGGCCCAGTTACCTTTCGTATCTCACCTGCCAAGTGGGGGGGGGGAAACCAGCCAAATGGCGGTGTGGCCCTTCACGCTTCCATCTGCTTCTCTCCTAGACGGGCCGCCCGCTGAGGTGGTGATGGAAGCGCGGGTGCCGATCCTGGCACAAGACCTGTGCCGCGGGGCTTTAGGGAGCCAGCTGGTGAGCAGTGCCATGTTCTGCGCTGGGTACCTCTCTGGCGGCATCGACTCTTGTCAGGTGAGGGTCCCAGAGCGAGGGGGGGGGCTGCAGGCGAGGGACGTGAGGGCCGGGCCCCCCCTGCCTGGGGAAGGAAGGCTGGTGGGTGCAGTGGGAAAGGTGCTGCGCAGGTGGTCCTCAGCTTACGACCCCAATTGAACCCAAAATTTCTCCTGTGACACGAAAGATTGGTTAAGTGAGTCCCCCCCCCCCGTTTTAAGTGAATCGGTGAAGTTGCTAATTTAGTAACAGGGTTGTTAACTGTGCTTGTCAGGTTGCAGAAGGCGGTCACATTCTCTCTCTCCTCTCTCTCTCCTCTCTGCTTCTGTTTTTTCTCTCTCTCTTCTCCTCTCTCTCTTTTCTCTCTCTCTCTTCTTTCTCTCTCCTCTCTCCTCTCCTCTCTCTCTTCTCTCTCTCTCCTCTGTCCTCTCTCTTCTTTCTCTTCTCTTCTCTCTCTTCTCTTCTTCTGTCTTCTCTCTCTTTTCTCTCTCTCCTCTCTCCTCTCTCTCTCTCTTCTCTCTCTTTTCTCTCTCTTTCCACTTTCTCCTCTCTCCTCTCTCCTCTTTCTCCTCTCTCTCTTCTCTCCTTCTGTCTTCTCTCTCTTTTCTCTCTCTCCTCTTTCCCCTCTCTTCTCTCTCTCTTTTCTCTCTTTCCACTTTCTCCTCTCTTCTCTCTCCTCTTTCTCCTCTCTTTCTTCTCTCCTTCTGTCTTCTCTCTCTTTTCTCTCTCTCTCCTCTTCTCCTCTCTCCTCTCCTCTCTCTCCTCTCTCTCTCTTCTGTCTTCTCTCTCGCTTTTCTCTCTCCCCCCCTCTTTCTCCTCTCTCTCTTCTCTCTCTTCTCTCTCTTGTCTCCAAAAAGTCACTTTGGTGGAGGGGGGGGAGGTGTTGCACAGCTGTATTTGTAGTTGGACCCCTGACCTTCATTGACTCTGCTGACCCCAAAAAGATGGTTGGGTGGGATTCATTCTTGGGACACAGCTGCCTTCGCCTTCTGCTTTGGACTTGCAACCGTTTCTCCTTTCAGGGGGACTCTGGAGGGCCCCTCATGTGCTGGGACCCTTTGCTGGAGCGCTACGTCTTGCACGGAATCACCTCCTGGGGCTCTGGCTGCGGGGAGCGTGGGAAACCGGGGGTGTACACTCGCATCACTGCCTTTGCAGACTGGATCCGACAACAGATGGAGAGTGAGTGCCAGGGGCTGTCTTTCTCCAGCCTCGCCAGCAGGGGGCAGAATATTTTTATTTATTTATTTATTTTAATTCCATTTATATCCCGCCCTTCTCCGAAGACTCAGGGCGGCTTACAAGCTTAGCAGTAGCCTTCATTCTATGCATATGCCTGCTTATTAGGGCTTTCGCCCCCCCCCCAGCAGCATTATTACAAAGTCAGCTTATTGCCCCCCAACAATCTGGGTCCTCATTTTACCTACCTCGGAAGGATGGAAGGCTGAGTCAACCTTGAGCCTGGTGGGACATGAACCTGCACTAATTGCAGGCAGCTGGTGTTACTTAAGGAGGCATTAGCCCACTGCTCCACCAAGGCTCTCGAGCTTGGTTAGGCTGCAAAGCGGAAAGGCAGCCCCTTAAGCCTTTGGATGCAGACAGAGCTCCATGTTTTTGCAGAATTCCACCTGCCCTTTGGCCAGTCACTGGAAATCCAGATGTTCTCCTACCTCCAAGGAAGCTTGCTAATGGAGCCGGTCACTCTGCATCGCCCTCCTATTTAAGGAAAAGTTCTTCTAGACTTCCCTTTTACCAGGATGTAAAAAAGATGATGATGATGATGATGATGATGATGATGATGATGATGATGATGATGATGATAATAATAATAATAATAATAATAATAAGAAGAAGAAGAAGAAGAAGAAGAAGAAGAAGAAGAAGAAGAAGAAGAAGAAGAAGAAGAAGAAGAAGAAGAAGAAGAAGAAGAAGAAGAAAGTAAGTTGGAAGGGACCTTGGAGGTCATCTAGTCCAACCCCCTGCTCAAGCAGGAAACCCTCTACCATTCCAGACAAATGGCTGTCCAGTCTCTTCTTGAAAACCTCCAGTGTTGGAGCACCTACAACTTCTGGAGGCAGTTACCGGTAATCGTTCCACCGATTAATTATTCTCAATGTCAGGAAATTCCTCCTTAGTTCCAGGTTGCTTCTCTCTTTGGTTAGTTTCCATCCGTTGCTTCTTGTCCTGCCTTCAGGGGCTTTGAAAAGTAGGTTGACCCCCCCCCTCTTTTTTGTGGCAGCCCTTGAGATATTGGAACACGGCTATCATGTCCCCCCTCGTCCTTCTCTTCATTAAACTACACATACCCAATTCCAGCAGCCGTTCCTTATATGTTTTAGCCTCCAGCCCCCTGATCGTCTTTGTTGCTCTTCTCTGTACTCTTTCTAGAGTCTCGACATCTTTTTTACATCGTGGTGACCAAAACTGGATGCCGTATTCCAAGTGTGGCCTTACCAAGGCCTTGTAAAGTGATATTAACCCTTCACGTGATCTCGATTCTATCCCTCTGTTAATGCAGCCTAGCACTGTGTTGGCTTTTCTGGCCGCTGCAGCACACGGCTGGCTCCTATCTAAGGGATTGTCCATGAGGACTCCGAGATCTCTCTCACAGTTACTACTATTGAGTCTCAGGAACCACCTCTTCTGTACCTGTGCATTTGGTTTTTCTTGCCTAAGTGTAAAAATCTTATTTTTCTCAGCATTGGACTTCATTTTGTTCGAGAGGGCTAGCTGGGGAATTCTGGGAGTTGAAGTCCACCCATCTTAAATTTGACAGGGTTGAGAAACGCTGGCCTGGACTGATACAGCTTGCAAAGACCCAAACATAGCTTAGCCAGACCCATGAGCCGTGGTGGCGCGATGGTTAGAATGCAGTATGGCAGGCTAATTCTGCCCACTGCCAGCAGTTCAATTCCCATTGGCTCAAGACTGATTCAACCTTCCTTCCTTCCGAGGTCGGTAAAACAAGGACCCAGATGGTTGAGGGTGGGTGGGCAATAGGCTGACTCTGCAAACTGCTTAGAGGGGGCGCTATAAAGCGATATATAAGTCTAAGTCAGGGGTCTTCAAACTTGGCCCTTTTATGACTTGTGGACTTCAACTCCCAGAATTCCTCAGCCAGGCATGCTGGCTGAGGAATTCTGGGAGTTGAAGTCCACAAGTCATAAAAGGGCCAAGTTTGAAGACCCCTGGTCTAAGTGCTATTGCTATGAACCAGATCTTGCGGCCACGTTCTCATGGAACTTGTGAGGTCCTCCCTGTGGTTCAGGAACAGCCAATGGGGAAATTTTCTTTTCTTTTCTTTTTTTTTAAAGAAACTTTTATTGATTTTCTAGTTTTACATTTAAATATTTAAAAAGCAACCTGGCGGCCGAGTTAATCGACAATTGAATAACATACGAGTATCTTTAGTGCTATTACATGAAATATTTCCTCTCTTTACCCCTTCGTATTTACTGTCTCCTATTTAAACTAGTAAAAAGGGACGCGGCGGCTCAGTGGGTTAGGACGCTGAGCTTGTCGATCAGAAGGTCGGCAGTTTGGCGGGTCAAATCCTGAGTGCCGTGTAACAGAGTGAGCGCCTGTTACGCGTCCCAGCTTCTGCCAACCTAGCAGTTCGAAAGCACGTAAAAATGCAAGTAGAAAAATAGGGACCACTATGGTGGGAAGGTAACAGCGCTCCAGTGCGCCTTTGGCGTCTAGTCATGCCGGCCACATGACCACGGAGACGTCCTGGGACAAGCGCTGGCTGTTCGGCTTTGAAACGGAGATGAGCACCGGCCCCTAGAGTTGGAAACGACTAGCACGCATGTGCGGGGGAACGTTTACCTTTTACTATTTAAACTAGTACAATTCTTATTATGTCGACTAAAATAAAAAATAACTTCCTTGACGTTTATCAATAATTTTTAGTTTGTACAGATCCTAGTTATTTTGACATTCCATCTTTGTTGGCAATCGATGTCCTAATTAGTTTTTCCCAATTTTTAGTTTCCCATTAATTTTTAAATTTAACATTTTATAATTTCCAAGTTTTATATAAGTTTTCTGCCCCCCAACTGCTGTCCTCTCTCTTCCCGCTCAGGATCTCCCTACAGCTGGGAGCCCAGCTGTTCAGAGTGGCTGGCTGCTGCTCAGATCCCGGGAGACAAACAGCTGGCGGAAGTCCGTCGCTTATGCGCCTTCTACGCGCAGCCGTGCGCCCGGCTGCCCGGCTCATCAGCTTGTGCCCAGGCTGCTGAGGAGAAGTGCAAAGGGAAGAGACAGCAATGTGGTGAGTGGCGTGGCCCCTGAAGAAGCTTATGCACGTAGTCCTCGATTTACGACCACAATTGAGCCCAAAATTTCTGTTGCTAAGCCAGAACGTTGTTAAGTGAGTCTTGCTCTATTTTACCACCTTGCTTGCCACGTTGTTAAGCAAATCACTGCGGCCGTGATTCATTCATCTGCTGCAGTCATGATTCAGTGATTCCTTCGGTCGTTAAGCGAGTCTGGCTCCCCTCCCCCAATTGATTTTGCTCGTCGGAAGCCGGCTGGGAAGGTTACAAAGGGTGATTACGTGACTAAGGGACAGTGCAGCTGTCATAAGTACATGCCTGTTGCTCAGGGTCCAGATTTTGATCGCGTGACGATGGGGGGATGTTGCGACGGTTGTGAGCATGAAAACTGGTCATAAGTCACTTTTTTTCAGCGCTGTTGTAATTTGGAACAGTCACTAAAGGAACTAAGTGGAGGACTTCCTGTACAAAGGTGCTTTTTTTTTAAAAAAAAAAAAAAAAGGCAAGTGGACTTTCTTTGTTTTTCCTTGAGGGCATTTTGCTTCTCATCCCAAAAGCTTCCTCAGTTCTGACTGAACTTTGAGGCCAAATGGTTGTAAGTCGAGGACTGGCTGCTTATCGGTCGTAGGTCATGATGGTCATAAAGTGACTCACGTGACCAACCTGTAGGCGATAACCAGACTGAGCCTGAGGGAGGGGTCAAACAAGTCTCTGCGCCCTCAAGAGATCAAAGTCCAGCTCTCCTTGAATTTCTTTCTTATCTCCCGCTCATTTCCCTCGACTGTTAGTTGGTCAGATTCTTGTAGAGTGTTTAAGTTTGCAGTACATCTTTATAGTCTTTTGAACTGCCTGAATTCTCCTGATTTCCCCGGTGCTTGACATTAATCCAAGAATCTGGCCAACTAACAGTCAAGGGAAATGAGTGGGAGATAAGACAGGCATTCAAGGCGGGCTGGACTGAGATCTCTGGCGAGGGAGCAGGGGCTTGTGACTTATGATGCATTCGACCCCTCCTTTGGGCCCAGCCTGGTCATCGCCATTTTATATCCGTTGTTTAGTCAAGGATTACCAAGGAGCATGGTGGCTCGAATGGCTAGAACGCTGGGAAGGAGGTTATAGTAAGCCCGTGTTCAAGACCCAAGAGTTGACATGGGTCAGGGTTGAGCTCTTATCCTTCCCTTCAGCTCCTGCAAGGACATGAAAGAAGTCCCCAGCTGGGCAACCCCAGGGCAACAGTGATGTCACCAGCTAACCCTTTCAAGCTGGAAGCCTCGGTGCTTCTGACTCAGAAGCCTCGGTGCTTCTGACCCGGAAGCCTCGGTGCTTCTGAACCGGAAGCCTCGGTGCTTCTGAACCGAAAGCCTCCGTGCTTCTGACCCGGAAGCCTCGGTGCTTCTGACCCGGAAGCCTCGGTGCTTCTGACCCGGAAGCCTCGGTGCTTCTGACCCAGAAACCTCCGTGCTTCTGAACCGGAAACCTCCGTGCTTCTGAACCGGAAACCTCCGTGCTTCTGAACCGGAAGCCTCGGTGCTTCTGGCCCGGAAGCCTCGGTGCTTCTGGCCCGGAAGCCTCGGTGCTTCTGACCCGGTGCTTCTGACCCGGAAGCCTCCGTGCTTCTGACCCGGAAGCCTCCGTGCTTCTGAACCGGAAGCCTCCGTGCTTCTGACCCGGAAACCACCGTGCTTCTGACCCAGAAACCACCGTGCTTCTGAACCGGAAGCCTCAGTGCTTCTGACCCGGAAGCCTCACTGCTTCTGACCTGAATGCCAAAAAACAACAAAAAAAAAGGTCAAGGACTACCTGTAATCCTAGAATCATAGAGGAGACATTAAAGGTCATCTAGTCCACCCAGGATCTGCTACTGGCCATCCATGGGGGCGAGATAAAGATGATGGGTGCAAATATGTGATTAAAACCTGATTATTGTTTTGAGGTTGTTGTGCCTGGCTTCGATTCCGTGATTGGGGAAAAGGGGGATTACAGGAAACAGTTTGAATATACACACACACACACACACACACACACACACACACACACACACTCTTTCCTACACTGTGAAACCATGATTTTCAGGGTGGTAATTTACAATGAGGGATTCGGCAAAATGAGAAAATAATGAGTTTTGTACGACGTTTATTCCTACATTTATCATCTTGGGGTGTTAAGAAAATGGAGTGATTCTGTACAAAATACATTAGCTGCTTTCTCACATCAGGTTTTTTTTTGGGATAATGTTAATTTCCCCATAAATGCTACACTTTTTCCTTTTTCCTAGCCTCTCTGAAACACCTGCAACAGGCAGACGGCTATTTTGCTGCACGTCTCTGCTATTTAGCCTCTTTTAAAATGGGCTGATTTTAATAGCATTAGTCTGAACAAGGCAAGAATCCCTCTTTTTCGATTGCAAGGAATAGAAGCTTTCATTTTTCTTCATGGGATTATAATAGAAGCAGATGAGGCAAAAAAACACCCCTGGTTTTATCCTTGGCAGTTAGTTTTTTTAAAAAAACAGGTTATGAAGTTCTGGAAGGAAGGAAGGAAGGAAGGGAGGGAGGGAGGGAAGGAGGGAGGGAGGAAGAAAGGAAGGAAAGAGGGAGGAAGGAAGGAAGGAAGGGAGGGAGGGAGGGAAGGAGGGAGGGAGGAAGGAAGGAAGGAAGGAAAGAGGGAGGGAGGAAATAAGTAAGGAAGGAAGGAAGGGAGGAAGGAAGGGAGGGAAGGAGGGAGGGAGGGAAAGAGGAAGGGAGGAAAGAGGGAGGGAGGAGGGAGGGAGGGAGGAAGGGAGCAAGAAAGGAAGGAAGAGGAAGGGAGGAAGGGAGGGTGAGAAAGGAAGGAAGGGAGGGAGGAAGGAAGGAAGGGAGGGAGGAGGGAAGGAAGGGAAGGAGGGAAAAAGGAAGGAAAGGAGGGAGGAGGGAGGGAAGGAAGGAGGGAGGGAGGAAGGAAAGAAAGAGGAAGGGAGGAGGGAGGGAGGGAGGAAAGAGGGAGGGAGGAGGGAGGGAGGAAGGAAGGAAGGGAGGGAGGAAGGGAGGGAGGGAGGGAGGGAGGAAGGGAGGAAGGGAGGAGGGAGGGAAGGAGGGAGGGAGGAAGGAAGGAAAGAAAGAGGGAGGGAGGGAGGGAGGGAGGAAGGAAGGGAGTAAGGAAGGAAGGAAGGAAGAAAAGAGGAAGGGAGGAAGGAGGGAAGAAAGAGGGAGGGAGGAAGGAAAGGGAGGAAACAAGTAAGTAAGGTAGGGAAGGAGGGAGGAGGGAGAGGGAGGGAGGGAAGGGGAGGGGGAGAAGGAAAAGAGGGGAAGAGAGAGGAAGAAAAAATGCAAGGGAAGGAAGGAAAGCAGGGCAAGAGGATGAGAAAAGGAAGAAATGGGAGAGAAAGGATGGAAAGGGAGGATAGAGGGAGGAAGAAGAAGAAGGAAGGAAAGAAAAGAGTGATGGGAAGATAGGAAAGGGGGAGAGGAAGCACAAGGAAGGAGAGCAAAGAAAGGAGAGAGAAAAGGGGAAGGGGAAAGGAGGGGAGGGGAAAGACCGAAGGGGGAGGGAGAGAAGGAAAGAGGGAAGAGGAAGAAAAGGAAGAAGAAAAACAGGGAGGGAAGGGAGGATGGGGAAGAGGATTCAAAGAGGAAGAGAAAGGAGAGGGAGGAAAGATGAAGAAGAGAAGGAAGGAAAAATGGAAGAGAAGGAAGGAGAGAGAAAGGAGGAAGGAGTGTAGGAGAGAAAGGGAAGGAAGGAAGGAAAGAAGGAAGGAGAAGAATTTGAATTCCCTCCCCTCCCCTTCAAATCCCGACTAAAATGGGGCCCACAATACAGGCGGTCCTCGACTTACGACCCACGAGCCCAGAATTTCTGTCGCCAAGGGTGACATTTGTGAGGTGAGTTTTTCCCTGTTTTACGACCTTTCTTGCTACCCTTGTTCAGCGAAACACTCCCGCTGTTAAGTTAGTCACAGGGCCGTTAAATGAATCTGGCTTCCCTCCCCCCCCCCCGCGGTCACAGGTCACGTTTTTTCAGTCCCGTTGCAACTTCGAATGGTCACTAAATGAACCGTTGTAAGCTGAGGACTAGGGGAAGTGAGAGGCCAGGTGCAAAAGGTATGCTACACACACACGCACGCACACACACACACTTCTGCCAAACCCAAGACCTTCGTGCACAACGGCTCAAGCTACGGCCCCATCTCCGTGTCCATGTGGTCCCATGTGGTCGTAAGTCGAGGACCAGGCGTCCACCCCGCTCTCAGCTTCCTCTGAGCCCAGCTGGAAGTGGGGGGGGGGAGATTTCAGGCTGCGCCCCCCCCCCCAGCCCAACCTAGAGAGATCCCTGCCTCGTTCTTATCCTGTCCTTCCCACGGATTAAAAAAAGAAATATAAAAATGAATGAATGAACCTTTATTGCAGGGGTAGGCAACCTGGGCTCTTTTAGGACTCCTGGACTTCAACTCCCCGAATTCCTGAGCCAGCATGGCTCAGCTTGGAAACCTCTCCCTTTCCCCTCAGCATGGCTGGCTCAGGAATTCTGGGAGTTGAAGTCCACAAATCTTACTAGACAAGGGGTAGTAGGCAACCTTGGCTCTTTTATGACTCGTGTTCAACTCCCAGAATTCCTGAGCCAGCATGGCTCAGCTTGGAAACCTCTCCCTTTCTCCTCAGCATGGCTGGCTCAGGAATTCTGGGAGTTGAAGTCCATGAGTCATAAAGCGGCCTAGGCCTAGGTCAGGGATAGGCAACCTTGGCTCTTTTATGACTCGTGTTCAACTCCCAGAATTCCTGAGCCAGCATGGCTCAGCTTGGAAACCTCTCCCTTTCTCCTCAGCATGGCTGGCTCAGGAATTCTGGGAGTTGAAGTCCAGGAATCCTAAAAGAGCTCAGGTTGCCTACCCCTGCTTTATTGTCAAAGTACAACCATGTATATACCTTGAGATTGGCTGTTGGTATAGTTTACATAAAGGAAACGTTTTAGATACTGGAGCGTAACTGATCTTGAGAAAAATTCAGTGGAAAAAAATGTTTTGAGCAGACTTAAAAGATTATATAATTGCAGTGGCTTTTTTTTTTTGGTCAAAGAACGCACAGAATGGCGTTCCGGCACCTTTTTTTTTTGAACGGAAGAACGACCTTTTTTTATCACAAACGTTTAATGGAATCACTACCATTGTTGAGTTTAGTCACACGGTCGTTAAGCAAATCGGGTTCCCTCATTGTCGTTGCTTGTCAGAAGGTCGCAAAAGGGGACCACACCACACACACACACACACACACACACACACACACACACGCCACCGGGACACTGCGACGGTCACAAATGTGAGTCAGATGCCAAGCGCCTGAATTCTGATCACCTGCCCCTGTGGAGAGACCGCAGCAGTTGTGCGAGAAACGGTCCTGAGTACCTTTTTTTTCAATGCTGTTGTGACTTCGAACGGTCACTAAATGAACCATTGTAAGTCGAGGACCAGCTGTCTAACAACCCTAACCATTGTTTCTCCTCAGAACTTCGTTCCTACCTCCAGAGCTTGCTGGATTTCCTGCGCCGGGCGGAAGAATTTTTCCGCACCCGGATCGATTTCTCTTTCTTCACACATTCTGTCCCCCGATTTGTGGAAGAAGTTTATGGGTACCTCTTCTCCCCTCGAGGGCACCCGGACCCCCCAGGTATTTGCTGAATTTCGGGGAGTAGGGTGGGGCGGAAAGGTTGTCGTACCTGTGGTCTGACCAGGTTTAATCCTAACCAAGCTTAATGTGTTTTGTGAACGCAGCGGTGTGGCTGACCAGGTTTAACCCTAACCAAGCTTAATGTGTTGTGTGAATGCAGCGGTGTGACTGAACAAGTTTAACCTTAACCAAGCTTAATGTGTTGTGTGAACGCAGCGGTGTGACTGACCAGGTTTAACTCTAACCAAGCTTAATGTGTTGTGTGAACGCAGCAGTGTGGCTGACCAAGTTTAACCCTAACCACGCTTAATGTGTTATATGAATACAGCGGTGTGACTGACAAGGTTTAACCCTAACCAAGCTTAATGTGTTGTGTGAACGCAGCGGTGTGGCTGACTAGGTTTAACCCTAACCAAGCTTAATGTGTTGTGTGAACGCAGCGGTGTGGCTGACCAAGTTTAACCCTAACCACGCTTAATGTGTTATATGAATGCAGCGGTGTGACTGACCAGGTTTAACCCTAACCAAGCTTAATGTGTTGTGTGAACGCAACGGTGTGGCTGACCAAGTTTAACCCTAACCACGCTTAATGTGTTATATGAATGCAGCGGTGTGGCTGACCAGGTTTAACCCTAACCAAGCTTAATGTGTTGTGTGAACGCAGCAGTGCTTTACAGTGCTTGAGAAAATGTATCATAGGAACAGGCCTGCATTTAAATAACTCAAATTAGTTTTCAGCAATGGTGGCTGTGAATGGGCAGTTAAAACAAACTTTTTTTGCCCAACCAAAAAGTTTTGATATCTACGGAGATTCTCAGACATCCAGATCGTGGTTGTCCCAAAGGTGCTTTTTTCATAAGGCAACTGAACTTTCTTGTTTTTCTTCGAAGACATTTCGCTTCTCATCCCAGAAGCTTCTTCAGCTCTGACTGGATGGTGGGGAACAGGAGGATTTATACTCCTTGCAGACAGCTGGTCATTTGCCTTCTTTTAGAGAGGAGTTGAGGCCACTTGGAGGTTTACCTGTGTCCTCAGAGTCACCTGAGTGGTGCAAATGTGTGTGGAGCCTTCTTGGGCTGCGGAAAGGACTGTGTTGTAGACTGGAGATAGTAGGAGTTGTATCCCCCACTTCCTCTGTTGAGAGAGGGCTCTTCACTTTTGACCTAGATCAGGGGTAGGCAACCTTGGCCCTTTTATGACTCGTGGACTTCAACTCCCAGAATTCCTGAGCCAGCCATGGCTTAGCTTGGAAACCTCTCCCTTTCCCCTCAGCATGGCTGGCTCAAGAATTCTGGGAGTTGAAGTCCACGAGTCATAAAAGAGCACTTTGACCCCTCTTTCAAACCTCCAAGCGTCCTCAGCTGGGATAGCTGGCTGGGGAATTCTGGGAGCTGAAGTTCCAACATTTTCCACTTGCCAAGGTTGAATAACGCCGGCTCAAATTTAGAGCCATCTGTGCAGCTTTTGAAATCCAGGCCTTCCTAGGCAATGAGGAGAAGGGGCTGTCAGCTCTACCAATGAGCACGGCTGCAGCCATCTTGCTTCTCGTCGCAGAGAAGGTGACAGGGGCCTTGTTTCCCCAATTAACACCTGTGTTACCTTAAAGGCCAGGTTGCAAACACAGAAGCTGGAATTGCAAAAGGAGAAGGAAGTCACGTGCCTCAGTTCAGGAAAATGCAGAAGCGTGAGGCCCAGACTTTTATTAAAAGGTAAGGCTCCGTTTTTGGGTCTTTCTTGGGTCTGTCTGCACACCCCAAGGGCAACTGTCGGGGAGGGTGGTGGGGAAAGGCAGTTTAAAAGAGTCAAGATGGTGGCCACGTCCATGCAATTGAAACACTGATTTTGGGACAAAGGAGCAGAGCTTAATAGCCATAGCCATAGCGCTTAGACTTATATACCGCTTCACAGTGCTTGACAGCCTATTTTTCAAAGCCCCTGAAGGCAGGACACAAAGCAACGGATGGAAACTAACCAAAGAGAGAAGCAACCTGGAATTAAGGAGAAATTTCCTGACAGTTAGAACAATTAACCAGTGGAACAACCTGCCTCTAGAAGTGGTGAATGCTCCAACACTGGAAGTTTTTAAGAAGAAACTGGACAGCCATTTGTCCGAAATGGTATAGGGTTTCCTGCTGAGCAGGGGTTTGGACTAGATGACCTCCAAGGTCCCTCCAACTTCTTCTTCTTCTTCTTCTTCTTCTTCTTCTTCTTCTTCTTCTTCTTCTTCTTCTTCTTCTTCTTCTTCTTCTTCTTCTTCTTCTTCTTCTTCTTCTTCTTCTTCTTCTTCTTCTTCTTCTTTTTCTTCTTCTTCTTCTTCTTCTTCTTCTTCTTCTTCTTCTTCTTCTTCTTATTATTATTATTATTATTATTATTATTATTATTATTATTATTATTATTCCTTGAAACATAATAATAATGATAATAATAATAACAACAACAACAACTACAATAATGATGATGATGATGATGATATTGGAAGGGACCTTGGAGGTCATCTAGTTCAACCCCCTGCTCAGGCAGGAAACCCTATACCATTTCGGACAAATGGCTGTCCAGTTTCTTCTTGAAAAGTTCCAGTGTTGGAGCATTCACCACTTCTGGAGATAGGTTGTTCCACTGGTTAATTGTTCTAACTGTCAGGAAATTCCTCCTTAGTTCTAGGTTGCTTCTCTCCTTGATTGGTTTCCATCCGTTGCTTCTTGTCCTGCCTTCGGGCGCTTTGGAGAATAGCTTGACTCCCTCTTCTTTGGGGCAGCCCCTGAGATATTGGAACACTGCTATCATGTCACCCCTCACCCTTCTCTTCACTAGAGTAGACCAGGGGTCTTCAAACTTCGCCTTTTTATGACTTGTGGACTTCAACTCCCAGAATTCCTGAGTCGGGCACGCTGGCTGAGGAATTCTGGGAGTTGAAGTCCTCAAGTCATCAAAGGGCCACGTTTGAAGACCCCTGGACTACTACTTCTTCTTCTTGTGCCATATCCGTTATCGGACGTTGGCGATCACATTGGCGATCCTGTTTTTATCAGCAGCCACACGAAAAAGTGCGGCTGAGTTTTGCCCAAATCGGTCCCTTTGGATTTTGAAGCCATGATGTTCTTCTTCTGCCTGGACCTCATTCGCCTTCAAGCTTTCCCTGGAGGATTAAATGGAGTATGCCGTATTTTTCTGGGTGTTGCGTCACATGTCCGAAATATTCTAACTTTACCCCTGGATTAGACATACCCAATTCCAGCAATCGTTCCTTGTATGTTTTAGCCTCCCCTGATCCTCTTTGTTGCTCTTCTCTGCCCTCTTTCTAGAGTCTCAACATCTTTTTTACATCGTGGTGACCAAATACGGATGCCGTATTCCAAGTGTGGCCTTTCCAAGGCATAGGCAAGGTCTTTCCCACCAGATAAAACCGATGGGGTCTCCATGCTCCTTGCTGGGCCCCTGCCCATCCTCCCCAAACCGGCTTCTACTATAGGGTAGTCCTCAACTTATAGCCATTTGTTTAGTGACCGTTCGAAGGTACAACGGCCCTGAAGAAAAAAAAGGGGGGGATTTAGGACTGGTTTCCCCACTGACGACCGTCACAGCCTCCCTGCGGTCGCGTGATCAAAATTTTGACGGTTGCCACTGGCTCGTGGTTAATTGACGGTTGCGGTAGCCCGTGGGTATCTCATGTGATTCCCCTTTTGCGAAGTCAGTGGGAAAGCCAGATTTCACTTAACAGCCCTGTTCCTAACTGAACAACTCCAAGTGGTTCGCTTAACGACTGCGTAAAGAAAGGTTGTAACAGGAGAAAAACGCACTTAGCGGCGGTCTGCTCAGCGGCAGAAATTTGGGGCTCAATTGTGGCCGTACGTCGAGGACTGCCTGTGCTGCTCCATTGATGGAAGACAGAAAGCAAGATCCTGTTTTTCGGGCTGACCCCCTTTTTCCTCCCTTTTACAGCCCCCCTCCTCCCCTCCTCCCTTCCTTTGCCTCCTTGTTCCGAGGCGTCGGGCCCAACCTGGCTGACTGGGTGCAGGAGCTGAGCACCCCAGCTGAGCACTTGGCAGCGGCACCTGTTGGACAGGAGACCCGGCGCTTCCTCCAGGTATGGGGATCGGAGCCACGGAAGCCGAGATGGCAGGTATTGTCTCTTGAGAAGAAGCAGGAATAACGGATTGCAACGCAAAGGACCAAAGGAGCAGGAGTTGTCGAAGCGTTAACAATAGCACTTAGACTTATGTACCGCTTCACGGAGCTTTACAGCCCTATCTAAGCAGTTTACAGAGTCAGTGTATTGCCCCCCCCAAATAAAAAAAATAAAAAATCTGGCTCCTCATTTTTCCCACCTCAGAAGGATGGAAGGCTGCGTCAACCTTGAGCCTGTCAGGATCGAACTGCTGGCTGTGGGCATAGAATTCTAACCACTGTGCCACCACAAACGGGAGGGAGGGAAGGAGGGAGGGAGGGAGGGAGGGAGGGAGGGAGGGAGGAAGGAAGGAAGGAAGGAAGGAAGGAAGGAAGGAAGGAAGGAAGGAAGGGAGGGAGGGAGGGAGGGCAATAACACTTAGGTTTATATACTATCCCACAGTGCATGGAAGGCTGAGTCAATGTTGAGCCGGTGAGGATCGAACTGCTGGCAGTGAGCAGAGTCAGGTTGCAATGCTGCACTCTAACCACTGCACCACCACAGAAGGGAGGGAGGGAGGAATGAAGGAAGGGAGGGAGGGAGGGAGGAAGGAAGGAAGGAAGGGCAATAGCACTTAGACTTACATACTTATATACTGCCCCACAGTGGACAGAAGGCTGAGTCAACCTTGAGCCAGCCCGGACCGAACTCCTGGCAGTGGGCAGAGTTTGCCTGCAATGTTGCATTCTAACCACGGTGCCACCGGCCGCATAGTGGTTTGTAGTTCAGTGTTTCTCGGGCTTGGCAACTTCAACTCCCAGAATTCCTCAGCCAGCCATGAAACCCTGGTATCCAGCTAGTCCTGGATAGTGCAGCCTCCGCTTTTTTTCGGCGTGGCTTCGGTGCTCTGGCTGGCTCGGCCGATTTCCCTCTTTCTTCTCCTCCTCCTCCTCCTTTGGCAGCGCTGGGGTTTTGGGGGACGATCAATCCCCATCCGTGGCATTGCCGCCAACCAATCACTGTGCCTGCCTCTTGGGAGGGCAATACCAGCTGCCAATCCAGCGGCAGGGAAGATGGAAGGTAATCCCGCTCACCAGACCAGCCTAGTGGCACAGGAGCTGCCGTTGCCCGCACACGGACTCCGCTTTTATTCGTGCTCTTGAACAACCGGTTCGCCGAACCGAACGATACATTAGGTATCGGTTCTGCCGAACCGGCTGAATCCCACCACTGCCTGGATCTCCCCCAACCCTGCCTGCCCCCACAGGCATTCCCCCCCCCACTAGCAACATTGAGGTGGCCATGCCCACCTCGGCCGTGCCCACCCAGTGGGCCATGCCCCCTGCCCCCTCTGAGGGCACCACAATGTTGATGCGGCCTGTTGCTTTGCGATAAACAAGTGGGTTTGGGGTTGCAGTTTGGGCACCCGGTCTCTAAAAGGTTCGCCATCGCTACCCTATACTATTTCAGGCAAATGGCTGTCCAGTCTCTTCTTAAAAACTTCCAGCGTTGGAGCATTCACAGCTTCTGGTGGCAGGTTGTTCCACTGGTTAATTATTCTAACTGTCAGGCAGTTTCTCCTTAGTTCTAGGTTGCTTCTCTCCTTGGTCAGTTTCCATCCGTTGCTTCTTGTCCTGCCTTCAGGCGCTTTGGAGGATAGCAACGGGTAGGTAATTACGACAGTTGCAGTGTCCTGGTTTCATGTGATCATCTTTTGTAACTTTCTGAGCTGGCTGCCGACGAGTATAATCAATGGGAAAAGCCAGATTCGCTTACTGATCAAATGATCGTTTAACAAGTGCAGCGATGCCCTTAAGAATGTGGCCAGAGAGATCGTAAAACAGGGCAGAATTCACTTAACAACCTCCTTGCTTAGCGACGAAAATGTTCGGTTCAATTTGCGGTTATAACAGACTAAGAGGATAGGAGAATAATAGGAGAGTTGGAAGGGACCTTGGAGGTCATCTAGTCCAGCCCCCTGCTCAAGCTGGAAACCCTATACCCTTTCAGACATTTTATTCAATCTCTTCTTAAAAACCTCCAGTGATGGAGCACCCACAATTTCTGGTGGAAAGTTGTTCCACTGATGAATTGTCCTCACTGTCAGGAACTTCCTCCTTAGTTCCAGGTTGCTTCTCTCCTTGATGAGTTTCCATCCATTGCTTCTTGTCCTGCCTTCAGGGGCTTTGGAGAAGCGCTTGACTCCCTCTTCTTTAGGGCAGCCCCTGAGATACTGGAACGCCGCTATCCTGTCACCCCCCTCGCCCTTCCCTTCATTAAACTAGGCGTACCCAATTCCACCTGGGTTCTCCCGCTCAAGCAAGGGGTTGGACTAGAAGACCTCCAAGGTCCCTACCAACTCCGTTGATCTGGACAGTGACCTCATCTTCTCGGCCCGTTGTGATTAAGTCTGCTCCTTTGATCTCACTCTTCCTTTTCCTTCTCCTAGCTGACAGGAGAGGAGGTGGATGAACTGCGAGCCCAAGGTCAGATGTTCCTTCAGCAGCTGGAAAAAGAACTGCACCAGGATGACTTTCCAGATGTGGAACTCCAGAGAGAGGACCAGAGGATCCCCCTGAATGGTACGTGCCCAAGTTCAAGCAGGATTGGAGGCCGCCCCCCCCCCCCCGCCCCGGCTACTTCTTTAACAGAATAATCAGAATAATAACAACATGGGTCTTCTAGTCTAGTCCAACCCCATATTCCAATATTTGAGGGGCTGCCACAAAGATGAGGGGTGTGATGGTGGTGTCAAAATATTTTCCAAAGCAGCAGAAGGCAAGACAAGGAACAATGGATGGAAACTTACCAACGACTTGCCACCAGAAGTTGTGGATGCTCCATCATTGGCGGCTTTCAAGAAGAGACCGGACAGCCATTTGTCTGAAATGGCATAGGGCAGACATGTCAAACACAAGGCCCGGGGGGCCGGATCTGGCCCACAAAGTGGTTTCATGCGGCCCGCGAAGCCATCCTGGAAACAGTGAGGGAACGGCCCCCAGTGCCTTGGCCCTGGCCCAGAGACCCTCCTCCTGCCAGAGACCCCCAGATCTGTCCCACTCCTGCCCAGGCCCCCATAGGCCCCCTTGATGCGAACGATGTAGAGCTGGCCACACCCACCCAGTAGGCCATACGCACTCTAGCCACGCCCACCCAGTAGGCCACGCCCACCCAGGCCATGCCCACCCGGCCCTTTATTTTATTTTTTATTTATTTTAATTCCATTTATATCCCGCCCTTCTCCGAAGACTCAGGGCGGCTTACAAGCTTAGCAGTAGCCTTCATTCTATGTATATGCCTGCTTATTAGGGCTTTCAGGGCCCCCCCAAGCGGCATTATTACAAAGTCAGCTTAATTGCCCCCAACAATCTGGGTCCTCATTTGACCTACCTCGGAAGGATGGAAGGCTGAGTCAACCTTGAGCCTGGTGGGACGCGAACCTGCACTAATTGCAGGCAGCTGGTGTTACTTAAGGAGGAAATTGAGTTTGACACCCCTGGCATAGGGTCTCCTGCTCAAGGAGGGGATTGGACTAGATGACCTCCAAGGACCCTTCCGACTCTGTCATTCTATGTTCTAAGTGCCTGCTCAAGAAGGAGGGCCATGGGAGAAGAAGAGGCAGGTGGGGTGTGCCGAAGCTTCAAAATTTGCAGGAACAAATCAACTGCCAACCTTGCTTTGGCCGAAGCCAAAGGGGAAGTCCTCGACTTACAACAGTTCATTTATTGACCGTTCAAAGTTACCACGGCGCTGGAAAAAAGCAACCTGTGTCCGTTTTTTGTGCTGACGACCGTTGCGGCATCCCCCAGGGTCACGTGGTCGAAATTCAGACGCTGGGCAACTGGTTCATATTTATGACCTCTGCAGCATCCCCAGGAACACACGATCCCCTTTTTTGCAACCTGATCGAGACAAAGTCAATGGGGGAAAGCTAGATTCACTTACTAATTTAACAAATGCGACGATCCATTTAACAGCTGCGTCAAGAAAAGTCGTCAAAGGGGGCAAAACTCACTTCACAAACATTTCACTTAGCAACGTAATGTCATGGTTCCGACAGATGAAGCTCTTCAAAAGAACTTTGAGGCATTGTTTACCTTAAAGGGTCTTTTATTCGAGTAGCATAATATCGGCACTTAAACAATCGAAGCCAAAAACTGAATCCCCCCTCCCCCCCCAGCACCTAGTATCAAAACACAATTCCCTCCTCCAATTAACAGTCATAAATCACATTCTCCAATTAGCTGGAAGCGCAGGCTTCCTCTCCGGCTGACCAATTCTTTATCAGCTCTGGGCTCAGTAACCTTGATTCTCACGCTAAGTTTAGTGTTGTTATGTCTAGCTGGACTCTCATTCACATCCCCCCCTTTCCAGCATCATCTAACTCTAAAAGCGAAAGGGAAAAAGAGGACTACATTTCCATCTGTTGTCAATGCAAAAACATCCAATGTTAGCAGCGTTGGCGTATACATTTTGGGCTCCACCGCGATCGCTTAACTCAAGGACACCCTGTATTGGACAGGCAGTTCCTTTTTATTAGTTACATCAATTCTTCTAACCTGGTCGGCTTCAGAAGGATGGACTACAGCTCCCAGAATTCTCAGCAGCGGCCATGCCGGCTTGTTTGGTTTGAGAAACACGGCAGTGCCCAAAGCAGAGATATAAATTCAAGGTGAAACGTGGAGAGACATTAGGAAATTTCTAGCCTGGTGTCAGAATTCTAAGTCTCCAGACGTTGTGAATGCCCCAACGCTGGACGTTTTAAAGAAGAGATTGGACTATCATTTGTCTGGAATGGTATAGGGGTTTCCTGCCTGAGCAGGGGGTTGGACTAGAAGACCTCCAAGGTCCCTTCCAACTCTGTTATTCTGTTCTGTTATTCTCTTAAGTCTGCTGGGCAGCAAATTCCCTAATTTGTAACCATTCAAGTAGTGTAGCCTATGCCAGGCATCTCCATCCTTTCCCCGCTCAAGGACCAGAGGGAAGGAGAGCAGCTTCAAAATTGGTGTGCGTGCGCAGGCACGTGCGCCCACAGGGCCACTCACACTGGCGTGGCACTAGCAACCCTGTCCGCGCATGTGCTGGTGCTGTGGACATGCATGAACGGCTGTGCACTGCCACCACCCATGGCAGCTAGCGGCCCGTTTGCTCATGTGCAAACGGGCCACGAAAACCACCCAGGCTAGCAGCACGTGAGCAAACGGGCTGTGGACACCTGCCCTGCGGTAGTATCCCCGTTTGCGCCCGTGCACATGCGCAAATGAAGCCGCGGTTGCTAGCGCGAGTGGGGGGGAATGCGCGCTCACACGTGCATGCACCAGCCAGCCGTTTCCACGGCCCACTCGCCAATGAGCCCGGTCCTAGGCCATAGTTTGGGGACCCCTGGCCTACGGATTTGAAATGCGCCAAGTTGGAGAAGGAGAACTCACAACTAAATAAGCCAAAATGTTGATTTATTTATTTATTTTATTTTATTTTTTATTTTAATTCCATTTATATCCCGCCCTTCTCCGAAGACTCAGGGCGGCTTACAAGCTTAGCAGTAGCCTTCATTCTATGTATATGCCTGCTTATTAGGGCTTTCACACACACCCCAAGCGGCATTATTACAAAGTCAGCTTAATTGCCCCCAACAATCTGGGTCCTCATTTGACCTACCTCGGAAGGACGGAAGGCTGAGTCAACCTTGAGCCTGGTGGGACTCGAACCTGCACTAATTGCAGGCAGCTGGTGTTACTTAAGGAGGCATTAGCCCACTGCTCCATAATTGCAGGCAGCTGGTGTTACTTAAGGAGGCATCAGCCCACTGCTCCACCAAGGCTCTAGTACAGCTGCTCCCCAGAGGAGTCCAAAATTTTACGTTGCTAAATGAGACATCTGCTAAGTGAGTTTTACCTCATTTTACCACCTTTCTGGCCACCGTAGTTGTTAATAACACAGTGAAACTGGCTTCCCCCACTGGCTTTGCTTGTGAGAAGGTCGCCAAAAGGGGATTCCTGGGACCCCGTGACACTGCCACCATCATAAATCTAAGCCGGTTGCCAAGCGTCTGAATTTTGATCCCGTGGGGACGCTGCAAGGGTCGTAAATTCGCAAAGCAGTCCTGAGTGCCGTCTTTCAGTGCCGTTTGAATGGTCACTAAATGAACAGTTGCAAGTTGAGGATTATCTGTATAAGTCTGCACCTTCGGTTCGCCGCCTCTATCAGCTTGAGGATTGTCCGGATGTCGGTAACTATTAACGCCTGAAATTCATTTCTAGAGGGTTAAAGTTTGGGACGACGGGCCAAACTTATCTCTTTCCCGCCTCGCTTTGCGACAGGTTCCCTGGTGAGCGAGGCTCCTCCTCGGCGAGAGAAACGCAGCTTGGGGCTTGTTCCCCTGGAAGAAAAGGAGAATCTACCACCATGGGGTATATATTTATTTATTTATTTTTTAAAAAATAATCTTTATGCTTGTTTACTTTGGAAGATTGCAAAAAAGGGATCTGAGTACACCTCTCCTCGACTTACGAGCCCAAAGGCGTCCGATATTTTATGTTGCTAAGTGAGACGCCTGCTAAGTGAGTTCTGCCCCGTCGTATGACCTTTCTGGCCCCCGTTGTTAAGCGAACCATTGGCGTTGTTAAGTCACATGGTTGTTAAGCGAACCTGGCTTCCCCCCCCATTGGCTTTGCTTGTCAGAAGGTTGCAAAAGGGGATCGAGTTAACACTGCGACAGTCATAAATGTGAATTGAGAATCAAATAGGGCAATTTAAGATGCAGATAGATAAAATACATTAAAATTATATTTCACTCTCACCCCTGCAATCAACCCCAGAATATTTGAAGTGCCATGAATGATCAGTCTTTATTGAGTACACATCTCAGACCTGAAGAAGCGAAACCAGCTCTGATTTGCAAAAATCTGCCGAGTTAACAGTAGCTTCCCTTAATCCCACCCATCCACCAGGTGTTCAGGTTGCCCAATCATATACCTTTGGTTTATTATGAGAAGGGTCCACTTCTCCGTCAGACACCTGTGTTAGTGACCTTGGCAATCTCGTAGACTCTCATGGTCCATGGACGCCTTCTTGGACTCCCATTTCCTCCCTATACTTTGTACCCCTCCCCCCTGTTTCTATGCCAAGTTGAGTAGTGATAGAAATTAGCAGGCATCTTAACAATTGACGCCGTATCTTTCTTCTCCCCAGCCCTGACCACAAACTCCAGCTGCCATGGAGTCAATGAATCTGCCCAGCGTGTCCATTCGGTGCGGGAAAACTACCGCTGGATTCTGCAAGTGCCAGAGCAGGACCTCACCATGAACTTCCGGAAGGTGAGTGTCAACTGTCTGGCTGGCAAATTCAACATTAAAAGAAACTCTATGGCAGGGGTCTTGAAACTTGGCCTTTTTATGACTTGTGGACTTCAACTCCCAGAATTCCTCAGCCAGCATGCCACGCATGCCTGGCTGAAGAATTCTGGGAGTTGAAGTCCACGAGTCATAAAAGGGCCAAGTTTCAAGACCCCTGGTGTTGATAATACATGTGCTAATGCCAGAATCAATCAGGAACGGTGAGGATCAGAAAGGTCTTTGAACTGTACTCCCTGACCTAGTTTGAACACAAAGGCTAATATTCTGTGCAGTCCAATTTTAAGATGGTGGGAAGAGAATGGTTGCCAATTCAACCAAGAGTACAAACACCTGAGGCCGACATATGACAAATGTGTCCATTCAAGCTGGCATGGAGATCTGTGTTTTGAAGCTGAAAATGTCCGAGCTTCTTAGTGTCTCTGCTAGCATCTGCTGATAGAATTGAAAGACGGACAACAGGGTGTCAGTCACAATTTCTAGGAATTTAGCTTTAATACAAGTGGATTCTCTACACAGGGGTCTTGAAACGTGGCCCTTTTATGACTCGTGGACTTCAACTCCCAGAATTCCTCAGCCAGGCACGCGTGAGAGTTGAAGTCCACAATTCATAAAAGTGCCAAGTTTCAAGACCCCTGCCCTACGGCCTCGAGGTGGTCATAAGAGATGATCTTTATTGAGTACACATCCTGGCACCGAAGAAGTAAAATCAACCTTAGTTTTCCCGCGCGAAAATCTGGATGGTTAACCATAACTTGTCATAACCAACACCCACCATGTGTTCACGTGGCCCAATCACATTGGTTATGGGAACGGTCCGCTTCTCCGTCAGGCACCTGCTTTGGATGACCTTGGGCCCAGGCTCTCCCTCCCCAAAGTTTGTATGGCAAGTGGAACAGCGACAGAGGTTAGCAAGCCTCTTTGCAATTCAACCTTGAGCGTGAGACTACTTGTCACCCCTTTGCCCTCCCCATCCGCCAGCAAGCAGGAGGGGGTATAATGATGATGATGATGATGATAATAATAATAATAGTAATAATAATTTATTTATTTATTTATTATTTTGTATTTATTTACTTATTATTTTGTATTATAATACAAAGACCTACAAATAGAAATAGAAAGACTGTGGCAAAGGCAAGCAAGGGTGGTATCAATAGTAAGAGGCACCTTGGGTGCAATCCCAAAACAACTGGAGCACCACTTGGACACCATCATCGGCATTGACAAATTCACCATTAGTCAATTGCAAAAGGCGGCCTTACTAGGAACTGCTTCCATCCTGTGACGAGATCTGTAATACCGTCAAACATCCACATCGGCCTATCCCAGGTCCTTGGTACGGACTCGATAGTTAGACAAAAATGCCAAATCCAGTCTGAACATCTGGCTGACTATGCGATGATTAATAATAATAATAATAATAATAATAATAATAATAATAATAATAATAATAATAATAATGATGATGATGTTGGAAGGGACCTTGGAGGTCATCTAGTCCAACCCCCTGCTCAGGCAGGAAACCCTATGCCATTTCTGTAGGTTTCAGTAGTCCTCGACACAACTGAGCCCATAATTTCTGTTGGCAAGCGAGACAGATATCGAATAAATTTTGGCCTGTTTCACAACCTTTCTCGCCACCGTCGTTAAGCGAATCACTGCCCGTTGTGGTGAAGTGAATCCAGCTTCCCCATTGACTTGGCTGGTCAGGGGGGCGCAAAAGTGGGGTGGGGGGGGTGGAGTGTCATGTGACCCCCAGGAGGCTGCGACCGTCGTAAATATGAATCAGTTGCCGAGCGTCTGAATTTTGATCATGTGACCGCGGGGATGCAGCAATGGTCGTTAAGTGTG
The DNA here is from genome assembly GCA_024294585.1 of Vipera latastei. NCBI lineage: Eukaryota > Metazoa > Chordata > Lepidosauria > Squamata > Viperidae > Vipera > Vipera latastei. The sequence continues at coordinate 5,048,399 of CM044358.1, forward strand.
AAAAACGGTCACAATTCCCCCTTCCCCCCCCCCCCCGGTGCCGTTGTAACTTCCGACGGTCCCTAAGCGAACGGTTTTAAGCTGAGAACTAGCTGTAGTTGTAAAGACTCTGTGGCTTCTCTTTTGGGGAGAGCACTCCACGCTTCCAGGACACACACACACACACACACACACACACACACACACAACCTCTGTCATGGAAGGCAGCGAACTGCCCTTGCAAGACTAACCCCTATAAACAGGGGGTGGGGGAGGCCCCATTCTGCAGATCTATCAGCCTTGATTGACAGGTTGGGCATCTCTCTTCCAAGCCAGAGAGGAGGAGAGGCACGGTGGGTGAAAAGAGGGATGCAACGGAGCAGTGTTTAAACTGTAAGGGTGTGTGTGTGTGTGTGTGTGTGTGTGTGTGTGTGTGAATAATGGAGGGAAGGCTAAATTTCTAGGTTTCTGAGCCGATGTGCCTGCGTTTCAATGTATTTCATGCCACAGCAGGGAGCATCGCTCGGCCAAAGCTGGTGGGGATCCAAAGATGAGCAAGGTCAGGGTGGTTGGATCAGAGATGGGAAGGAAAGGGAAAGGAAGAGGGAGGAACGGGAGGGGAGGAGAGAGGGAGGGAAGGGAAGGGGAGAGGGAGAGGAAAGGAAAGGAAAGGAAAGGAAAAGAAAGGAAAGGAAAGGAAAGGAAAGGAAAGGAAAGGAAAGGAAAGGAAAGGAAAGGAAAGGAAAGGAAAGGAAAGGAAAGGAAAGGAAAGGAAAGGAAAGGAAAGGAAAGGAAAGGGGGAAGAGAAGAGAAGGGAAAGAAGGGGAGGAAGGGAAGAGAAGAGGGAGAAAGGGGAGGGGAGAGGGAGGGGGAAGGGGAAGGGGGAAGGGAAGGGAAAGAAGGGAAGAAGGGAAGAGGGAGAGGAAAGGGAAGGGAGAGGTAGGGAAGGAAAGGAAAGGAAAGGAAAGGAAAGGGGGAAGAGAAGAGAAGGGAAAGAAAGGGGGAGGAAGAGAAGAGAAGAGTAGAGGGAGAAAGGGGAGGGGAGGGGAGAGGGAGAGGGAAGGGAAGGGAAAGAAGGGAGGAAGGGAAGAGGGAGAAAGGTAAAGGAAGGGGAGAGGGAAGTGAAAGGAAAGGGAGAGGAAGGGAAGGAAAGAGAAGGGAAAGGGGGAGGAAGAGAAGAGAAGAGTAGAGGGGAAAAGGGGAGGGGAGAGGGAGAGGGGAGGGAAGGGAAAGGAAGAGGAAGGAAAGGGGGGAAGGAAAGAGAAGGGAAAGAAAGGGGGAGGAAGGGAAGGGGAGAGGGAAGGGAAGAGGGAGGAAGGGGAGGGGGGAGGAAAAGGAAGGGGGAGGGAAAAACGGTGGGGAAGGGTGGGGAAGGGAAGGGGGAGGAAGGGAAGGACGAGGGGAAGGCCAGGGAAGGGAGGGGGAGAGGAAAGGAAAGAAGGAAAGGAGACAGAGAGCAGGCGGGGGAAAAAAGAGTGTCAACAACGGAAAGGGAAGGGGTGGGGGAAAAAAGGAGGAAAAATCTCAAACCAACTAAAAAGGTTGCCCGGAATGCGTCGTCGCTTAGGGAAGACTTTACATTTCAGTGGTTTTTCCACACTGAGCCTCATGATTTGGGGAGAGCTTGAAGCAAGACCTCGCCCAGCCCCGTCTAAGGTTCTTCTTTTTCTGCCTGGACTTCCTGGCAGACCCTGGTCCGTGGGGAAGCCAAGCAAGCAGCAGAGACTGGCCCTGGGGTCCCCTTTGACCTTCTGACCTTCCAAGGGCAGACAGAGATTGGCTGTCTTCACCAGGAGCCTTAGCCAGATCAGGTGGAGCCTCAGGGACAGACTTTGCACAACACACTAAGTATAAGCTTAGTTAGTGCGAAACCTCGGTTAAGCCCTACTCTGGGTTCCAGGCCATCTCATGAAACCAACACAGAGTTTCTTTGCCGGGGCGCTACCTGTTTGAACCACGTCATTATGTTTAGGGGACGCGGTGGCTCAGTGGGTTAGGACGCTGAGCTTGTCGATCAGGGGTCGGCAGTTTGGCGGGTCGAATCCCGAGTGCCGCGTAGCAGAGTGAGCGCCTGTTACTCGTCCCAGCTTCTGCCAACCTAGCAGTTCGAAAGCACATAAAAAATGCAAGTAGAAAAATAGGGACCGCTCCGGTGGGAAGGTAACAGCGTTCCGTGCGCCTTTGGCGTCTAGTCATGCCGGCCACATGACCACGGAGACGTCCTCGGACAAGCGCTGGCTCTTCGGCTTTGAAACGGAGATGAGCACCGGCCCCTAGAGTCGGAAACGACTAGCATGCATGTGCGGGGGAACCTTTACCTTTACCTTTTTATTATGTTTAGGGGTTTCGAGTGTTGTGTGAACCCAGGCTTGGAATTCAATCAGCGTAGAGCTGGAAGGGACCTTGGAGGTCTTCTAGTCCAACCCCTTGCTCGAGCAGGAGATTCTAGTCCATACCAACTCAGACAGGTGATTGTCCAGTCTCTTCAGTGATGGAGCACCCACAACCTTGGAAGGCAAGCCGTTCCACCAGTTAATTGTTCTGACTGTCAGGAAGTTTCTCCTTAATTCCAGGTTGCTTCTCTCCTTGATGAGTTTCCATCCGTTGCGTCTTGTCCTGCACTCTGGACCTCTTGAAAATAAGTGGACCCCCTCCTCTTCCTCTTGGTGCAGCCCCTCAAATAATGGAATACTGCTACCGTGTCCCCCCTAGTCCTTCTTTTCTGTAGAACAGCTGCAGGACTTGGGCTTGGCCAGTCTAAAGAAAAGAAGAAATAGGGGAGACACGATAGCAGTATCCCAGTATCTGAGGGGCTGCCCCAAAGAAGAGGGGGTCACTTTATTCACCAGAGCACCAGAGGGCAGGACGAGAAACAATGGTTGGAAACTGATCAAAGAGAGAAGCAACCTGGGATTAAGGAGAAGCTTCCTGACAGTGAGGACAATTAACCAGTGGAACAGCTTAATCGTGGACACTCCTTCACTGGAGGTTTTTAAGAAGAGACTGGACAGCCATTTGTCTGAAATGGTATAGGTTCTCCTGCTTGAGCAGGGGGCTGGACTAGAAGACCTCCAAGGTCTCTTCCAGCTCCTATTCTATTCTATTCTATTCTATTCTATTCTATTCTATTCTATTCTATTCTATTCTATTCTATTCTATTCTATTCTATTCTATTCTATTCTATTCCATTCCATTCCATTCCATTCCATTCCATTCCATTCCATTCCATTCCATTCCATTCCATTCCATTCCATTCCATTCTATTCTATTCTATTCTATTCTATTCTATTCTATTCTATTCTATTCTATTCTATTCTAAATTCCTGCAACCGTTCTTCATATGTTTCAGTCTCCGGGCCTTTAACCATCTTAGTTGCTCTTTTCTGAACTTTTTCCGAAGTCTCAACATCTTTTTTTACAGTATGGTGACCAAAACTGGATGCCGTATTCCAGGTGTGGCCACACTAAGGCTTTATAAAGCGGTACTAATACTTCGGGCGATCTTGATTCTATGCCTCTGTTGATACACCCAAGGACCCACTTAGCTTTTTTTAGCTCCTGCCCTCCTGCTCTCTCTTCTCACCTGTTCCCTCAGATCCTGGTGGACCTGGCCTCCAAGAATTCCAAGGGCCTCTACCGAGCTCACATCCAAGCCATCGTTGGACGGAGGGCCACCAGCTTCCCCGGTCTGGTGGGCCTGGAACAGGACTCGCTCTACCGGAGCATGCCAGAAATCATTGCTCTGGCCTTGGGAATTTTGAAGACCTAGCCGGAGGGCGCTGCTGGGAAGGCCAAACCAGGGACGTCCTGCCAAGGAAGCCCGAAATCCAGAAGACCATGTGAACATTTGGGGAGCAAGAAGACTGGCTCCCGAGGAGACCTGGCTGCTGGAAGTGGAGGGCTCTAGAGATACCTGCCTGTTCTTCAGGATGCGCCTCAGTTGGGGTGGCAACCGAGAACTCCTTCCAATCCTTTTAGATCAGGGTTGGTCAACCTCGGAAACTTTGAGACGGGTGGACGTGAACTCCAAGAGTCGCTGGGCGTCCGGCAGAAATAAATTTCGTACATTAGGATGGCTATTAAGCGCTGTCAGAATCCCCCAGCCCCCCCTTGGGTCGGAGTGGAACAAACTCCAGAGGTTCGGGGTTCTTGAAGGAACCCCACTTCAACTAACCACCTGTCAAGGAATAATTCTTCCTATCAGAGGGCAATGGACCGTGCTTCAGATGATGCATAATGTGTGTGGGTGAAGGAAAATAAAGCCCGACGCATATTCTATTAAAAACCTTTAATCACAAAAGAAAAATATATATAAACAAAGAAAGCTAACCAACTACATCCTCTCTCATCAGACAGTAAAAGAAAAAAAGACAAAAAAAAAGACAAAGACTAGAAAAACGTTTTACGCTTGCGCACACAGCAAAGCTAACTCATAACATAGCTAGACCACATGACATTCACTATGGTTACCAGATAGGTTATCAACATAGGTGCAGAACAGAAGGAAATGTACAATTAGAATCGAGCTTTTCGGACGAACTAAAAAAGTGACATCCCCTTCTTTCGTCAGCAAAGCGAAGATTCAGGTAAGGCACATCTTCTCACGCAGATACTCGTGTTGGGCTGCAGGTAGTGGTTTGTTTAACATATCAGCAATTTGATCACGTGTGGGCACATACTGCAGTTTCACAAAACTGCTTGTCTTATGTTTTGAAAATGGATGTCAATGTGTCTGGACCTGGAACCTGTAAATCGATTCTCGGAGATGTAAACCACAGATTCGTTGTCTTCCATCACAGTGATCGGTCGAATTGGAGGTGTCCAGATATCTGTGACTAAAGCAGACATGTCAAACACAAGGCCCGGGGGCCAGATCCGGCCCGCGAAGTGGTTTCATGTGGCCCGCGAAGCCATCCTGGAAACAGTGAGGGAACGGCCCCCACTGCCTTGGCCCTGGCCCAGAGACCCTCCTCCTGCCAGAGACCCTCAGATCTGTCCCACTCCTGCCCATAGGCACCCTTGATGTGAACGATGTAGAGCTGGCCACAGCCACCCAGTAGGCCATACGCACTCTAGCCACGCCCACCCAGTAGGCCACGCCCACCCTGGCCCCCTGAGGGCAATCGCAATGCTAATGCGGCCCTCAATGAAATTGAGTTTGACACCCCTGGACTAAAGCATCAAACCAGGTTAAGGAATTGCATGCATCAGAAACACAAGCATACTCAGCTTCTGTAGAGGAACAAGAAACGAAATTCTGTTTACGCACATGCCAGTAAACAGGACATCCATTTAAAAACATCATATAACCTGAAGTGCTTTTCCGTGATTTCTTATCACTTGCCCAATCTGAATCTGCATAACAACATAACTGCATAGTCAGTATGTGTAGGTTCTAACAATAACTCCATGTCTTTGGTGTGTTTTAGGTATCTCAATAATTTCTTAACACATGTCCAATGAAACTGTTTTGCTTTGCCTACGTGTCGTGATAGGAGATTAACACTAAGTGCAATGTCGGGTCTAGTCCAACTACTGATATACAGCAGCGACCCAATGACTGAGCGATAAAGTGTTTGATCTTCGAACTCAGGACTCCGTTCATGTGTCAAGTTGTGAAAATCGGTTTGCATGGGTGTACTCACTGGTTTAGCATCCTCCATGTTGCAGTGATGCAATAGTTGTTCAATCTTATCTTCTTGTGTGAGGCTAAACCCCTTTTGGGTTTTGGCAACTTGAACACCCATGTTCAAGTGTTAATGTGTCCTTCACTATGGTTACCAGATAGGTTATCAACACAGGTGCAGAACAGAGGGAAATGTATAATTAGAATTGAGCTTTTCGGACGAACTAAAAAAATGTGCAGTGACACCACCCAAGAAAGCCGAACTCTTGAAACGGGCATTGCCTTGAAGGGATGCTTTTTTTGGGGTCGGTGACAGTAAGGAAGTCAAGGCAAGATCCGGAGAAAATCCGGTGCAAAGTACAGCTAAGCTAGCAGTCTTCCTCCTCCCACCAAAGTCCATTTGAACTTCAGCCAATCCACAGGTGGTACGATGTGCGGCTGTGACTGGCACCGTTGGCGCGCACCTCAGGGTCTTCTCTGGCTTTCATTGATAAGGGAGATACATTCCTTCCTCAAGAGGATGGAGGCAGGAAAGGGAAAGTAGAAAGCGAAAGTTACCCCAAGCTTTTCCTCCCCCCAGCAGAACGGCATGCCCCCCAAAAGTAATATATGACAGTTCTTTGCGTTTTGGAATATATGCCGCGTAGCAGAGTGAGCGCCTGTTACTCGTCCCAGCTTCTGCCAACCGAGCAGTTCAAAAGCACGTAAAAATGCAAGTAGAAAAAAATAGGGACCACTACGGTGGGAAGGTAACAGCGTTCCGTGCACCTTTGGCGTCTAGTCATGCCGGCCAAATGACCATGGAGACGTCCTTGGACAAACGCTGGCTCTTTGGCTTTGAAACGGAGATGAGCACCGGCCCCTAGAGTCGGAAACGACTAGCATGCATGTGCGGGGGAACCTTTACCTTTATATATATATATATATATATATATATATATATATATATATATATATATATATATATATATATATATATATGTATGTATGTATATATGTATGTATATATATAGGGGACACGGTGGCTCAGTGGGCTAGGATGCTGAGCCTGTCGATCAGAAGGTCGGCAGTTTGACAGGTCGAATACCCAAGGTGCCGCATAACAGAGTGAGCACCTGTTACTCGTCCCAGCTTCTGCTAACCTAGCAGTTCAAAAGCACTTAAAAATGCACGTAGAAAAATAGGGACCACTACAGTGGGAAGGTAACAGCGTTCCGTGCGCCTTTGGCATCCAGTCATGCCAGCCACATGACCACGGAGATGTCCTCGGACAAGTGCTGGCTCTTCGGCTTTGAAACGGAGATGAACACTGGCCCCTAGAGTCGGGGGAACCTTTACCTTTATACTTTAAAAAATAAAAAGCAGAATAGGAGTGAAATGTAGAGATTTATGGCAGGGAGAGTGTAGACTCTTAGGCAGAAACTGAGATGCTTGCCAGAAGTTCCCAGGAGAAATTCATGCTGATTGAAAACCGTGGGAGAATTTAACCTGGATTTCTGACTTCCACGTTTTTGAAGTTTCACCATTCTTTAAGCTGCTAGGCAGCTAACGATAGGAATATATAATGGAACCCCATACAGGTAGTCCTCAGCTGACAACCATTGACTTAGTGGACTGTTCAAAGTTACAACGGCAAGCTGGCTGAGGAATTCTGGGAGTTGAAGTCCACAACTCATAAAAGGGCCGAGTTTGAAGACCTCTGGATTAGAAAGAAAGATCCCTAGAATCAATAATCCCTCACACCAAAAAAAGAAGCCAACCGAAATCATCCCCTGCCCCTAGGCAGAGGCCAGCTCTGTAGAAATGCAGATGTAATAATCCATTCAGGATGGTTGGAGGCTTTCAGCTAGAACAGGGGTAGGCAACCTTGGGTCTTTTATGACTTGTGGACTTCAAGTCCCAGAATTCCTGAGGCAGCCATGCTGAGGGAAAAGGGAAAGGTTTCCAAGCTGAGCCATGCTGGCTCAGGAATTCTGGGAGTTGATGTCCACCAGTCATAAAAGACCCAAGGTTGCCTACCCCTGAGCTAGAAGGTTAGGAAGACAAAGACACCTAAATTCTGCATACCCCACCCAAACTCTTAAGACAGGACATAATAGGATTAACCCACAGATGCCAAAGGGGCACACTCAGACTCAGGTCAAAGTACGCGACACAGGAAATACAAAGCCTCAAACAGGAACAGGAAACAACCTGAAGAGCCCCAGAAGGTATAAAAACCCACCACTCCCTGCTCCATGTGGTCAGTTTTTCCAGAGCCATCTTTCTGTCTGGCTCTCCTCTTCGATAAACTGCAACCTTCTTTCTAAAGCAGTCTCCATTTCGTTTATTCCCGGCTTGGACTGGACCCCGATGAAGATTTTTCCTTCAACAGTACGTATTGTTACTTGATGGCATCTGAATGACTGCCTTACTAAGTGGTTGTCTGCAGCGTGCTTCTTGACTGCTTGTTCCTGAACCCTGGATGGTTGATCCTCAAAGGCAGAAAAAGACTTCTTCGGTTGCCCACATTGTTTGCAACCACCCTGAAGGGCCACCAAACAGTGAAAACAACACACACGTAAACCCATCAAATAAAACTCCGTAAGAATTCGGGCATGCAAAACACCTCAATGGCCTTTGTAGGCACCACCAAGTTAACCCCGCTTCCTCATCTCACCTGCTGTTCCTAATCTAGGTTATGACAGGAACCAGCGCATGGCGCATCAAGGGATCAGCCCATGTGCTTCACTTGCAACAGATCCCTATATCTCCGTTTGTACAACACATTTGATCTGCTTCTTCTTCTACACCAGGAGTCTTCAAACGTGGCCCTTTTATGACTTGTGGACTTCAATTCCCAGAATTCCTCAGCCAGCGTGGCTGAGGAATTCTGGGAGTTGAAGTCCATAAGTCATAAAAGGGCCATGTTTGAAGACCCCTGCTCTACACCAATGGTTCTTAACTGTGGCTGCTTGACAGTGTGTAGGACTTCAAGTCCCAGAATTCTTTGCTGGCTGGAGAGTCCTGGGAGTTGAAGTCCATACATCATCAAGCGGCCAAAGTTGAGAGTTGCTACTTATGCCATGTCAAGATGTCAATTCACCCACTGGCTAGCTTCCAACTAGATGTTAAGGCACGAAAAACAGGCAGGAGATAAGACAGAATAAGAGAGTTCAAAGGGACCTTGGAGGTCTTCTAGTCCAACCCGCTGCTCAAGCAGGAGACCCTAAACCAGGGGTAGGCAACCTCGGCTCTTTTATAACTCATGGACTTCAACTCCCAGAATTCCTGAGCCAGCCATTCTGGGAGTTGAAGTCCATGAGTCATAAAAGAGCCGAGGTTGCCCACCCCTGCCCTAAACCATTTCAGGTAAATGGCTGTCTCCAATCTCTTCTTAAAAACCTGCAGTGATGGAGCACCCACAACTTCTGGAGGCAAGCAGTTCCACTGGTTAATTGTCTTCACTGTCAGGAAATTCCTCCTTAGTTCCAGGTTGCTTCTCCCCTTGATTAGTTTCCATCCGTTGCTTCTTGTCCTGCCTTCAGGTGCTTTGGAGAACAGGTCTACTCAAACTGAGCCAATGGAGTGAGGGCATCTGCTCAGCTTTGACCCAATCTGGTTCAGCGGGTTGTGCGAACGCAACCAACGTGGAGAAGACAGGCCAGCCCTGCCAGTTCGTGTGCCTAAAAGCCAGCATCCTTCTTGCTTTCAGACAGGAAGTTAGGGCTGGGATGCCAGTCTCTTGTTTCCCAGTCTCTTGTTTCATAGTTCTTCCTTCCCCCAGCTGCCAGCTGCCGTTGTCCGTCCACATTCCCAAATTAAGCTTCCTTCAGCCCAGCCGGACACGCACAGAGGCTGCGGAGGGAGAGGGAGAAAGTCCAGCCAAAGCCAAGATGGACAATTGGAGCCTTCAACTCATTCTGTTTTGCGCCCTCACCTTGCCAGGTAAGATGCCCTAAACCTATTTGATGCCCAGGATGAGGGCACAGATGGCGCCCTAATGGAAAACAGGGTAACATTTTGCAAGATAATCATAAAAAGGGAGTTTTAGAAAAGCCCTGCTTTGGGCAGGTCGGAATTGCAGAGAGAGTGTATTTAAGAGTCTCCAATTTTCAAACTTGGAAATGTATTGATTATCAGGGAGAAAAAAAATATCAGGAAAATATCTTTTTTCGACTTCGGGGATGTAATTTGGGATCTGAGATTCGGGAAGGACTTAAGTTGAGATGTCTGTCATTTTTCTTGAGTTAGATAAAGGTAAAGGTAAAGGTTCCCCCGCACACGCGTGCTAGTCGTTTCCGACTCTAGGGGCCGGTGCTCATCTCCGTTTCAAAGCCGAAGAGCCAGCGCTTGTCCGAGGACGTCTCCGTGGTCATGTGGCCGGCATGACTAGACGCCAAAGGCGCACGGAACGCTGTTACCTTCCCACCGTAGTGGTCCCTATTTTTCTACTTGCATTTTTACGTGCTTTCGAACTGCTAGGTTGGCAGAAGCTGGGACGAGTAACAGGCGCTCACTCTGCTATGCGGCACTCGGTATTCGACCCGCCAAACTGCCGACCTTCTGATCGACAAGCTCCGCGTCCTAACCCACTGAGCCACCACGTCCCCATTTTCTTGAGTTAGTCCTGTGCAAAAATGTAGGGTCTCCCCACATTCTTGGCGTTTCCTTCTTGAAAAAACTACTGCACCCCACCCAAAGTGGTGGGTGGATCGTGGTGGGCGGGCTCCCCTTTTATATGTTTGACCTGCCCATCTTCTTCTGTAACTTCTCCTCTGCTTACTGTCCCTCATGCACGACGACAACTGTTTTGTGCACTTGTGTGCTGGTATGTCGGTGTGTCAGCTTGCCTTCAGAAGTTGTGGGAGGTTTTTAAGAAGAGACTGGACAGCCACTCGTCTGAAATGAGCAGGGGGCTGGACTAGAAGACCTCCAAGGTCCCTTCCAGCTCTATTACAAATTTCCACATTTATTGGACTTCAAATTTGCCTGGGGATTTTGGGAATGCTTGGGAAAAGCCAGTAGGATAGTCTCTTTGAGCTGCTTCATCTCTCTCTCTCTCTCTTTCTTTTCTCTCCCTCTTCTCTTTCTCTCTTCTCTCTCATCTCTCTCTTTTACCTCTTCTCTCTTCCTCTCTTCTTTCTCTCCTCTCTCCTCTCTCTTTCTCTCCTCTCTCTCTTTCTCTCCTCTCTTCTCTCTCTTCTTACTCTTTCCTCTCCTCTCTCTTCTCTTTTCTCTCTCTCTTTTCTCTCTTCTCTCTCTCTCTTCTCTCTCTTTCTGTCTTCTATCTCTCCTCTCTCTTTCTCTCTCTCTCTTCTCTCTCCTCTCTCTCCTCTTTCTCCTTTCTCTTCTCTCTCGCTTCTCTTTTCTCTCTCTCTCTCTTCTCTGTCTTCTCTCTCACTTTCTGTCTTCTATCTCTCCTCTCTCTCTCTCTCTTCTCTTTCTCCTCTCTCTTTCTCTTCTCTCTCTCTTCTCCCTTCTCTCTTCTCTCTCTCTTTTTGTCTTCTATCTCTCCTCTCTCTTTCTCTCTCTCTCTTCTCTCTCCTCTCTCTCTCTTCTCTTTTTCTCTTCTTTCTCACTTCTTTTCTCTCTCTCTTCTCTGTCTTCTCTCTCTCCTCTCTCTTTCTCTCTCTCTCTCTCTCTCCTCTCTCTCTCATAGGAGTTGCTCAGTGCAACTGTGCTTTAGGCCTTTGGCTTGGCAACCTGGCTGGGGTGGGGGGAGAGGGGAACCAGGCCACCTGATAATGGTCCAGCGTACACGCACATGCAGCCCTTGCACAAGCAGCGGGCTGGCACGCATGCGATTGCCCGCCAGCCCACCGCACGTCCAAGTTGAACTGTATGTGGACTCTGCCCATCCACCTGCACGGCCCAGTTCCGAATTGGCCATGGCCTGGCAGAGATTGGGGATCTCTGCTTTAGACACAACCAAAAAGACAAGACGACACAGAAAGCAGTTTGTTTGCAAGCAAACCACAGTTCGTTTTCTGCAACCAGGAATGGCTGTGGAGGCATGGAAGGGCACGTTGTTGGCAAACGGGAAGCGTCCGGTTGAAACGGATCAAGTTACAAGCAAGTGGAAAGGGTGCTCAACGCAGATGCATCAGGGAGAAAGTGCCTTCAGATCTTACAGAATAACAGAATAACAAAGTTGAAAGGGACTTTGGAGGTCATCCAGTCCAACCTCAAACAGGAACCCTATACATGTCAGATAAATGGTTATCCAGCCTCTTCTTAAAAATATCCAGTGATGCAACACCCACAACTTGTGGAGTTAAGCCGTTCCACTGATGTTGTTCTATCTGTCAGAAAATTCCTCCTTAGTTCTAGGTTGGATCCCTCCTTGAATAGTTTCCACCCATTATTTCTTGTCTTGCTTTCTCTGAGTGTGTGTGTGACTGTGTGTAAAATAGGAGTGTCAGGGCAAAAGTATAACACAGTGACTAAAAACTGAGTTACAAATCCCAAATCTCCATGTAAGATCTTCACTTAAACTCAAAACTTGATTTTTCCCCCCCTTTGAAAAAGTCATTTTTTTTCTCATGGATATATCTAATTTCATGCCAACAGAATGGAAGTGATTTGCTATTTTTTTTTCTTGGTTTTTCAGTTTTAGTATCTGGCTGATCGTCATACACTTTTTAATCCAGCCTACACCTCTCTCCATTATGAAATTATGCCAAGTTTACAAGGTTTTAAGATCAACTACAAATCCAAGGGACGTGGTGGCTCAGTGGGTTAGGACGCTGAGCTTGTTGATCAGAAGGTCGGCAGTTTGGCGGGTCGAATCCCGAGTGCCGCGTAACAGAGTGAGTGCCTGTTACTCGTCCCAGCTTCTGCCCACCTAGCAGTTCGAAAGCACGTAAAAATGCAAGTAGAAAAATAGGGACCACTACGATGGTGGGAAGGTAACAGCGTTCCGTGCACCTTTGGCGTCTAGTCATGCCGGCCACATAACCACGGAGACGTCCTCGGACAAGCGCTGGCTCTTCAGCTTTGAAACGGAGATGAGCACCGGCCCCTAGAGTCGGAAACGAGTAGCACGCATGTGCGGGAGAACATTTACCTTTACCTTACAAATCCATGGGGCTTCTGACCCATCAGGCAAATGCACTGTTTCTCAACCTTGACAAGTTTAAGATGTGTAGACTTCAATTCCCAGAATTCCCCAGCCAGTGTGCAAACTCTCAGAATTGTCCAACCAAGCATGTCTGGAGAATTCTGGGAATTGAACTGCACACATCTTCAAATTGTCAAGGTTGTTCTGGAGAGAAGGATTACTGCTAAGAACGTCTCCTTTTCAATCATTCCTCTAAAAAATATAGAAAGCAATTGCTTCAAATCTTTGAGCTGTGTGGACTTCAAGTCCCAGAATTCCCCAGCCAGGATAATTCTGGGAGTTGAAGTCCACCCAGCTTAAAGTTGCTGAGGCTGAGAAACATTGCTCTATAACCCTGCAGTAGGCCTGGACTCCAGAAGATGGTAGAGGACAGGAAGGCCTGGAGGAACGTTGTCCATAGGGTCGCAATGGGTCGGACACGACTTCGCAACTAATAACAACAAGGCCTGGCTTAGATGTTTTGGCAGCATCTGTTCAATGCCTGTTGTCTCCACATTGTTGTAGATGCCCTGGGTGTGAACATGGAGAAGCAACTGATCAAGGTCCTTTTTGACGACAGAAAATACAACAATAAATTGCGACCCGTGGTGTCTAAGAACGACACTGTCACCATCAATCTGGCTCTGACGCTTTCCAATCTCATCTCCCTGGTAAGGTTGCCCTCGGGCCTCTCTTGTCAGTTATAATAATAAAAACAACAGTAATAAAGTTGGAAGGGACTTTGGAGGTCATCTAGTCCAATCCCCTGCTCAGGCAGGAAACCCTATACCTGGGGTAGGCAAACCTTGGCTCGTGGACTTCAACTCCCAGAATTCCTCAGCCAGCATGGCTCAGCTTGGAAACCTCTCCCTTTCCCCTCAGCATGGCTGGCTCAGGAATTCTGGGAGTTGAAGTCCACGAGTCATAAAAGAGCCAAGGTTGCCTACCCCTGCCCTATACCATTTCAGACAAATGGCTGTGCAGTCTCTCCTTAAAAACTTCCAGTGTTGGAGCATTCACAGCTTCTGGAGGCAGGTAGTTCCCCTGGTTAATTGTTCTGACTGTCAGGAAATTTCTCCTTAGTTCTAGGTTGCTTCATTCCTTGATGAGTTTCCATCTGTTGCTTCTTGTCCTGCCCTCAAGTGCTTTGGAGAAGAGCTTGACTCCCTCTTCTTTGGGGCAGCCCCTGAGATGTTGGAAGGCTGCTATCAAGTCACCCCTCGTCCTTCTCTTCGTTAGACTAGACATACCCAGTTCCAACAACCCTTCCTGATATGTTTTAGCCTCCAGTCCAGTCAACCATGGCTGTCTGTCAAGAGGGTTCAGAAAGATCAAACATAACCGGATTGCACCGGTCTATGGAGGTTCTCAGTCATCCAGGTTACGATTATCCCAAAGCTGCTTTTTTAGGAGGCAACTGGACTTTCTTGTTTTTCTTTGAAGGCATTTCGCTTCTCATCCCAGAAGCTGCTTCAGCTCTGCCTGGATGGTGGGGAATGGAAGGATTTATTATACTGCTTGCAGACAGCTGGTCATTTGCCTTCTTTTAGAGCCGGGGTCTTCAAACATGGCCCTTTTATGACTTGTGGACTTCAACTTTCTCCTGCCTGGCTGAGGAATTCTGGGAGTTGAAGTCCACAAGTCATAAAAAGGCCCTTCCCCCCCCCCACCTCTGGCCTAGGCCAATGGTGGGTAACTATGGCAACGGTACACTCTGGGACTTCAACTCCCAGAATTCCTGAGGCAGCATGGCTGGCTCAAGAATTCTGGGAGTTGAAGTCCACCCAAATCATAAGCTGTGATAATGCTAGGGAGAAGAACCTCGGTCAATCATGGCCTCAGGAAGTTGGGGAACCTAGGAGTCACATTAAGCTAGAATTAATGGAATGATGGAATTGTTCAGCATAGGGCTTCAAGTGAATAATGCCAGGAACCTTGCATGAGTTCACCCAGCCGGTCTTCTTCCACACCACCTGCATCCCTGAAATTGGGTATGTCTAGTTTAATGAAGAGAAGGACGAGGGGTGACATGATAGCTGTGTTCCAGTATCTCAGGGGCTGCCCCAAAGAAGAGGAAGTCAAGCTATTCTCCAAAGCACCTGAAAGCAGGACAAGGAAGCAACGGATGGACACTAATCAAGGAGAGAAGCAACCTGGAACTAAGGAGGAATTTCCTGACAGTGAGAACAATTAACCAGTGGAACTTCTTGCCTCCAGAAGTGGTGAATGCTCCAACACTGGCAGTTTTTAAGAAGAGACTAGACAGCCATTTGTCTGAAATGGGATAGGGTTTCCTGCCTGAGGAGGGGGTTGGACTAGATGACCTCCAAGGTACCTTCCAACTTCTTCTTCTTCTTCTTCTTCTTCTTCTTCTTCTTCTTCTTCTTCTTCTTCTTCTTCTTCTTCTTCTTCTTCTTCTTCTTCTTCTTCTTCTTCTTCTTCTTCTTCTTCTTCTTCTTCTTCTTCTTCTTCTTCTTCTTCTTCTTCTTCTTCTCCTCCTCCTCCTCCTCCTCCTCCTCCTCGTCGTCATTATTATTATTATTATTATTATTATTATTATTATTATTATTATTATTATTATTATTATTATTATTATTATTATTACATTGAATAAAGTAGTCCTTGATTTACCACAATTCATTTAGTGACCAAAGCCACGTCGGTACTGAGAAAAGTGACTTATGACCATTTTTCACACTTATGACCGTCGCAGATCACCACAGTCATGTAATGAAAACTCAGACACTTGGCAAACTGACTCGTATGTATGACAGTTGCAGTCTCCTGGGGGTCCTGTGATCCCCTTTTGCAACCTTCTTACAAGCAAACTCAAGGGGGCAAGCCAGATTCACTTAACAACCATGTTACTAACTTAACAACCAGAGTGATTCACTGTACAACTGTGGCAGGAAAGCTGGTAAAACGGGGCAGAACCTCACTTAACAAGTATCTCGCCTAGCAACAGAAACTTTAGACTCAGTTGTGGCCATAAGTTGAGGACTGCCTGTACAGTGCAGACTCATTGTCAGCTTCCGAAACGTCTCTTCAGAGGTTGGCTCTAACCATCTTTCCTGGCTTGTTGTTACAGAAAGAAGCAGATGAAACTCTCACGACCAATGTCTGGCTTGAGCATGTGAGTTGTACCATTTCTCCCGGAGGATTCAGAGAGGCAAGCCGGCCTTTCTAAGGACTTAGGGGCGGCGGGGTGGTGGTGGTAATGTGTGAATTGGATCGTTCTGACCAGCAAGTATTCTGGTTTTCGATCAGAGCTGGACTGATCATCGGCTGCAATGGGACCCGAAAGACTTTGGAGGGATCGAGTTGCTCCGTCTCAAGCCGGACATGTTGTGGTTGCCTGACATCGTCCTGGAGAACAAGTCAGCGTCTCCTTAGCTCCAGAACTGCTAACTTCCCATGGAGTTTTGCATTTAGCAGCAGTCTCCCCACCTCCTCTCACATCTATTTATCTCTCTCTCTCTCTCTCTCTCTCTCTATCAACTATCATCTCTTTATATCTGTCTGTCTGTCCGTCTGTCTTATCTATCCCTATCTATCACAGTGGTGGCGAACCTATGGCACGCATGCCAGAGGCGGCACTCAGAGCCCTCTCTGTGGGCACCCGCGCCATGCCCCGGAGGTGGCAACTGTCCCTCTTCAACCAGCCTCCTGCTAATTTGCCAAGGTCCCACATGGCTGAATGCATCCCGGCACGGCTGGTTTCCCTCCCCCCCCATCCCATCCCTCCTGGCCTCGCATGCTCTCCTTTCCCCAGGCACGACCCACTGCATCACCTCCTCAGCTGTCGGCCGGCCATCCATCTCGGAGGCGGCTTCTTTGAACCGCTGGCGAGGGGCTGCGGAGCCTCAGTGCGCGCCTGTCGAGGGGCCGGCAGGCTGTGGTTACTGATGGACGCCGTTGGCCCCCATGCGCTCGCTGGCCTCTGTGTGCGGGGGCCGATGGTGTCAGGCAGCAGCTGCTCCGGCCCTTGCCTTGCCCCATGGCAATGGCACCCCCGCCCTGCCTCGCCTCACCCCACAGGATGAGTCTCCTGCCTACCGCCCCACCTGCCAGAGGCCTCCTGGAGCTCCCCCAACCCTGCCCACCCCCCCACAGGTGTCCCTCCCCACCAGCGACATTGAGGTGACCACAGCCACCCAATCTTCCATGACCACCACAGCCACACCCACCCAGTGGGCCACGCCCACCGGGCACCCGGCAATAAATAAGTGGGTTTTGGGTTGCAGTTTGGGCACTCGGTCTCTAAAAGGTTCGCCATCACTGATCTATCATATATTTATCTCTCTATCATTATTAATTGTTTTTATATCTATATCTTTAGCTTTATATATTCTCTCTATTTCTATCATCGATCATCTATTTACATCTATCATCTATCTATCATCTATTTACCTCTCTGTGTATATTTCTTTCATCTCTCTATATCTATCTACTATCATCTATCATCTCTCTCTCTCTATTTCCAATCTCTCTATCTCTCTCTTTCTCTCTCTCTATTTCTCTCTATATATATCCATCCATCCATCCATCCACCCACCCACCCACCCACCCACCTACCTATCTGCCTGCCTCTATCTATCTATCTATCTATCTATCTATCTATCTATCTATCTATCTATCTATGCATACATCTCTCTCTCTCTATCTCTCAATCTTTCTCTCCTATATCTATATTTATATCTATCTATCCATATCTATCTATCTAAACACACACACACATAGATACATACATAAGTATGTATCACAAGTAACATACATATATATATATATAGAGAGGTGAGTAGGTGGGTGGGTGGATGGATGGATGGATGGATGGATGGAGATAGAGATAGAGATAGAGATAGAGAGAGAGAGAGAGAGAGAGAGAGAGAGAGAGAGAGAGAGAGAGAGAGAGAGAGAGAGAGAGAGAGAGAGGTATGATAAAGAGATATAGATTTTGTGTAACTGGGTAAATGGTAATAATAATGACCAGAAAATGGGATTGGGATTCTCAGACTACCACAAAGGACTGACTTGAAAAAGCTGGATGAAGATGGAATCAAGGAAGCTGTCAAGATCTGGCTGGGAAGAACCATCGCTCTCTCTTACGTCTCTCTCTTTCCTTCTCTTAGCAACGACGGAAACTTTGAGATTACGTACAGATGCAACATACTGGTGGATTATACCGGAGGAATATACTGGCTGCCTCCTTCCATCTTCCGCACTGCCTGCCCTATCAATGTCAATTACTTCCCCTTTGACTGGCAGAATTGTTCCCTGAAGTTCTGGTAAGAAGGCTGGGGCAT
Organism: Vipera latastei; assembly: GCA_024294585.1. Classification (NCBI taxonomy): domain Eukaryota; kingdom Metazoa; phylum Chordata; class Lepidosauria; order Squamata; family Viperidae; genus Vipera; species Vipera latastei. Next base: position 5,066,388 of record CM044358.1, read on the forward strand.
TCTGGGAGTTGAAGTCCACTTCTCTTCAAGTTGTCCAGGTTTTTCAAAAACACATAGGGAAAAAAAAACAGCAAAATGACAGCAGAAAAAGATCCAGCGGTCCATCAAGTCTGCCCTTTGGGTGTTTTGTTGGTATTATTAATCAATCAATCAATCAATCAATCAATTAATTAATTAATTAATTAATTATATTATTTTTAAATTCATTTTTATTCGCTCGTCGTTCAGTCAGCCAGATGTTTTAGATTGGAGCTGGCATCTTTGCCCGCCCATCATCATTATTTTATTTTCCATTTATTTCTTTTTAAAATTTTGTCAGATTATAGATATGTGTTTCATCCCAAACACGTTTAAACTCAGTTCCTGACGACTGACCCACCACCTCCGCTGGATGTTGGTTCCATGCTCCCTCAGCTCTTTCTGCAAAAATCATAATTTTTAAAAATTGCTTTTGAACATCCCTCCTGCCGATTGGTGGTTATGCCCCGCTCCCCCCACTCATGGGCTTGATTTTTTTCCTAATATTGAAAATACAGCTAAGTCTTCAACTTCCAACAGTTCATTTAGCGACCGTCCGAAGTTACAACAACCTATTACCATTTTTCACACGACCCTTGCAGCATCCAGGGTCACGTCATCAAAATCCAGACGGCTGTCAACCTAGTGGCAACTGACTCATCTTTATGACGGTTGCAGTGGACCCCCTTTTGCAACCTTCTGAGAAGCAAAGTCAAGGCGGAGGCCAGACTCCCTTCACAACCCTGTTGCTCGCTTAACGTCTGACGTGGTTCGCTTAACAAGTGTGGCAAGGAAGGTCGTAAAAGGGGGCGAAATTCGCTTAACGACTGTCTTGCTTAGCAACCAAAGTTTGGGGCTTGTAAGGCCACGGGGCCCTTGGCAACGCCTGAGAAGTCATAAAGACTCCAATCATGAAAACCTTATTTTCAATCGAAATAAGTCCTGGGTGGGCACACAATCTGAACACCGGCAGCAGTTGCGTCCAGAAGTGCCACACCTTAGAACGTTAGTAGCGTGGCTTTATAAGCTATGTTAGCCAATAAAAATCAGACAACGGAGCCATTACATTATAAGGAAGACATCAATCATTCCTGTACACTCTCTTATTCCCTCCTCCGGTACATCCCATCCAGGCACATGTTTTCCCAGGCTTGCATGCAAATTGGTCCCCCGCGCAAACGCCGATTACGAAAGCGAGATGGCAACAGTTGGGCAAGGCTACACAATTTGTTTTTTTTTTCTAGCTCCAGTTACAGAACCCTACAGGCACAACTGTGGTCGTAAGCCAAGGCTGTATGGTCTTCTAACACCTCAACACTGCCGGTAGAGCACACCTGTTCCTTACAGCCTGTTTGAACATTTTTAGGCTTGCACATTTCAGCAGGACATAATTTACATATATGAAGTTCTCTCTCTCTTTTTTTTATGAGCCAGAAAGAGGGCTGAGAAAATATCTACAGACCCCCTCATTATCCTGGACATAAACTGTTTATGCTGCACGGGATGTCGCTGCAGGGCCTTGCGTGCCCAAACAGCCAGGCAGAGTTTTTTCCCCCCCTCGTTGCCATCTCTCTGCTAAACACCTAATTCCCACAGGACCATCTTAGGCCTCAAGATATTCACCCACGCAGTAGGGCTGTATGGTTATTATCCTTCTTGTCTTTCCTACGACTTTCTCCTGTTGGTATTTAGGATTTACCACTTGTAGTATCATCTGCTTGATTGTAACTGTGATCTACGATATGTGAGTTATCATTTTGTTGCTTGTACGTACACTGAGAGCTTCTGCAGCGGAGACAAATTCCTTGTGTGTCCAATCAGACTTGGCCAATAAAGAGTTCTATTCTATTCCATTCCGTTCCATTCCACTTCGCTCTGCTCCATTCCACTCCATTCCATTCCACTCCACTCCATTCTATTCCATTCCATTCCACTCCACTCCACCCCATTCCATTCCATTCCATTTCAGTCCATTGCACCCCTCCAGTCCATTCCACTCCACTCCACTCCATTCCATTCCATTCCATTCCATTCCATTCATTCCATTCCATTTCAGTCCATTGCACCCCTCCATTCCATTCCATTCCATTCCATTCCATTCCATTCCACTCCACTCCATTCTATTCCATTCCATTCCACTCCACTCCACCCCATTCCATTCCATTCCATTTCAGTCCATTGCACCCCTCCAGTCCATTCCACTCCACTCCACTCCATTCCATTCCATTCCATTCCATTCCATTCCATTCATTCCATTCCATTTCAGTCCATTGCACCCCTCCATTCCATTCCATTCCATTCCATTCCATTCCATTCCATTCCATTCCATTCCATTCCACTCCACTCCATTCTATTCCATTCCATTCCACTCCACTCCACCCCATTCCATTCCATTCCATTTCAGTCCATTGCACCCCTCCAGTCCATTCCACTCCACTCCACTCCACTCCACTCCACTCCACTCCATTCCATTCCATTCCATTCCATTCCATTCCATTCCATTCCATTCATTCCATTTCATTTCAGTCCATTGCACCCCTCCATTCCATTCCATTCCATTCCATTCCATTCCATTCCATTCCATTCCATTCCATTCCACTCCACTCCACTCCATTCCATTCCATTCCATTCCATTCTATTCTATTCCATTCCATTCCATTCCATTCCATTCCATTCCATTCCATTCCACTCCACTCCATTCCATTCCATTCCATTCTATTCCATTCCACTCCACTCCACTCCACTCCACTCCACTCCATTCCATTCCATTCCATTCCATTCCATTCCATTCCATTCCATTCCATTCATTCCATTTCATTTCAGTCCATTGCACCCCTCCACTCCATTCCATTCTATTCCATTCCATTCCACTCCTCCACTCCATTTTATTCCATTCTGTTCCATTCCACTCCACTCTCCATTCCATTCCACTCCACTCCATTTTATTCCATTCCACTCCATTCAATTCCACTCCACTCCACTCCACTCCACTCCACTCCACTCCACTCCACTCCACTCCACTCCACTCTTCCTCTTCCTACCGCATCCCATCCTATTCTGTTGAGCGTCTTGACAATCCTTGGGTGTGGGCAGCGACAGAAATCTTACTTTGGCAGCCCAGGTGTTACAAGAGCTTCTCTCTGTCTCCACCAGCTCTCTGAGGTACAACGCCAATGAGATCGACCTGCAGATCACGTCCAAAAGGGATAACCAGACCGAACCCCTCTATTTTGTGGAATGGATCATCATTGACTCGACAGCATTCACAAGTAACAAATGCTTGCAGCCTGCTGTGTCTTTCACATCACACAAGCCACGGTTGGCTTAGGTCTGGTTGGCAAGTGTAGCCACAATAGGCTGGATCGTACAAGCTTTAACCCAGGGTTTTCAAGTCAAAGGAACGGCCTTCAAACGGCATCCTTAGCTGAATTCCCACAAAGCGGGTTGGTGGGTCATAAGATAAGCCAGGCTTTGGGGTCCAAGCAATGTGTGGTTTCTAGGAGGTGTGAGCTTAAAGGGACTCCAGAAGATGGTAGAGGACAGGAAGGCCTGGAGGAACATTGTACATGGGGTCGTGATGGGTTGGACACAACTTCGCAACTAACAACAACAACAACAACAAGTATGTTATTATTTGTTCAAGCACATCCTGGCCTTCCTGTCATTTGAACCTTCAAGGCATTCATGGAGTGGGACTGACACCTGAAGATGTCGGCTGCGACTGTGTGATCAAATCCCATTACATACACATATACATACAAATATCCACATGCACATACACATGCACCACAGGCACACATACACATACACACACATACGCCTAATGTCAGGGTTCCGAGAGATGAAACTCTTCAAAAGAACTTTGAGGCATTGTTTACTTTAAAGGATCTTTTCTTTCAGTAGCATAATATCAGCACTTACATAATCGAAGCCAAAATCCGAATTCCCCCCTCCCCTGAGCACCTAGTATCAAAGCGCAATTCCCTCCTCCAATTAACATAAATCACATTCCCCAATTAGCTCAAAGCGCGGGCTTTCTCTCCAGCTTTCCAGCCCACCAATTCTTTATCTGTTCTGGGCTCAGTAACCATGATTCTCACGCTACGTTTAGTGTTGTTATGTCTAGCTGGACTCTCATTCGCATCTGCCCCCCTCCCAGCATCATCTAACTCTAAAAAGGAAAGGGAAAAAGATGGCTACATCTCCATCTGTTGTCAATGGAAAAACATTCAATGTTAGTAGCATTGAGACATACACATACATATACAGTAAATATACATATACATATACCTATACATATGCATCTGCATATACAGTATATGCATACCATATGTATATGCATGCACACAGACACATATTTTAGGCTGCATTAACAGAGGGGTAGAATCAAGATCACGTGAAATGTTAATACCACTTTACAATGCTTTGGTAAGGCCACACCTGGAATACTGCATCCAGTTTTGGTCACCACGATGTAAAAAAGATGTTGAGACTCTAGAAAGGGTACAGAGAAGAGCAACAAAGATGATCGGGGGACTGGAGGCTAAAACATATAGGGAACGGTTGCTGGAATTGGGTATGTGTAGTTTAACGAAGAGAAGGGTGAGGGGTGACATGATAGCAGTGTTCCAGTATCTCAGGGGCTGCCCCAAAGAAGAGGCAGTCAAGCTATTCTCCAAAGCGTCTGAAGGCAGGACAAGAAGCAACGGAGGGAAACTAATCAAGGAGAGAAGCAACCTAGAACTAAGGAGGAATTTCCTGACAGAACAACTAACCAGTGGAACTCCTTGCCTCCAGAAGCTGTGAATGCTCCAACCCTGGAAGTTTTTAAGAAGAGACTGGCCAGCCATTTGACTGAAATGGTATAGGGTTTCCTGCCTGAGCAAGGGGTTTGGACTAGATGACCTCCAAGGTCCCTTCCAACTTATTATTATTATTATAAATTTTGAGAGGAAAAGTTAGGAGGAAAAGTAATGTGAAAAAGAAAAAAAGAGAAGAGAGAAAAGGTAAAAAGAGGGGAGAGGGAGATGAAAAGGAGGGGAGAGGCAGGGGCAGAGGAGGGGAGAGGAAGAGAGGAGGGGAGAGGAGAGGAGAGGAGAGGAGAGGAGAGGAGAGGAGAGGAGAGGAGAGAGCACGAGAGGAAGGTGAGATGGAATGAAGGGTAGAGGCAAAGGAGGGGAGTGAGCGAGACAGGAAGAGGGAGGCAGAGGAGGGGAGAGGGAGAGGGAGTGGGGAGAGGAGACAGGAAAAGAGAGAGGGAGAGAGAGGGAGAGGAAGAGATGAGGGAGATGAGATGGAACGGGAAGAGGCAAAGGAGAGGAGAGAGGGAGAGAAAGGGAGGCAAAGGAGAGGAGAGGGAGAAGGAGAGGTAGAGGAAGGAAGGAAGGAAGGAAGGAAGGAAGGAAGGAAGGAAGGAAGGAAGGAAGGAAGGGGAAAAGAAAGGATAAAGAAGAGACTTTCAGTCTTCTTAACAGCACTTACTAGTGCATTTATATATCACCCTATCACCCTAAGGTTACAACATATTTGCCTTCTTTCCATAATCTACCCTTTCAATCATCAAACACGATTGTTGGACTCCCTGGCCAACAATCCAACCAAGCTCTAAGACCAGATCTCATTATGAAATTATAAAAAACAAAAAAAAGGTACTCTTTTTTTTTAAAAAGAGAAGAGTCTATTACCTACACAAGGGGGCCCTAATCTCATCAGCGCCTCTAAAAGGAAAAATCCGAAGGGTCTCCTGTTTTTGCATATGGCAATGGCTGCATTGCTGAGTTCGGGGCAGCCAAGGCTAGCTCTCTCCACCCCGTCTTGAGCGCAGATCCTCGAATCCACAACCTGCCACCAGATGGATTTGCAACTGGCTGACAAACCGTACTCAACGAGTAGTCCTCAATGGCACTACCTCCACTTGGAGAGAAGTAAGCAGTGGGGTACCGCAAGGCTCCGTCTTAGGCCCGGTAAACTCTTCAGCATCTTCATCAATAAATTTAGATGAGGGAGTAGAAGGGGAACTCATCAAATTTGCAGATGACACTAAGCAGGGATAGCCAACACCCCAGAAGAAAAAGCTCAGGATCCAAAAAGATCTTGACGGACTTGAACGAGGGGCCCTCTTCAACAAAATGAACTTTAACGTGGAGAAAAGAAAAGTTTTACACCAAGGAAGGAAAAACCAAAGGTACAAATAGACGAAACTTAGCTGAAAAACAGCAAGTGTGAGAGGGACCTTGGAGTCCTAGTAGAACATCATTTAAATAGGAGCCAGCCGCGTGAGGCAGCAGCCCAAAAAAAAGCAAATACAATCCTGGGTTGTATATAGACAAGAGGCGTAGACTCCAAATCACGTCAAGTATTACTACCGCCTTATAAAGTCTTAGTAAGGCCCAGCTGAAATATGGCATCTAGTTTGGGTTACTCCATTACACAAAGGTTGAGACTTTGGGGAAAAATGCAGAGAAGAGCAACTCAGGTGATTAAAGTCCTGGAGATGAAAAATAGATGAAGAACGGTTGCGGGATTTGGGTGTGGCTAGTCTTGAGAAAAGAAGGACTAGAGGCGACATGAAAGCAGCGTTCCAGTATCTCAGGGGCTGCCCCAAAGAAGAGGGGGTCACGTTATTCTCCAAAGCACCAGAGGGAAGGACGAAAAGCAACGGATGGAAACTAGTCAAGGAAAGAAGCAAACTAGAACTAAGGAGAAACTTCCTGCCAGCGAACACAATTAATCAGACGAACGGCTTGCCTCCAGAATTTGTGGGCCCTCCAACACTGCAGGTTTTTAAGAAGAGATTGGACAGCCACTTGTTTGAAATGGTCTAGGGCAGACATGTCAAACACAAGGCCCGGGGGCCGGATCTGGCCCGCGAAGTGGTTTCATGCGGCCCGCGAAACCATCCTGGAAACAGTGAGGGAACGGCCCCCGCTGCCTTGGCCCTGGCCCAGAGACCCTCAGATCTGTCCCACTCCTGCCCAGGCCCCCATAGGCACCCTTGATGCCAACGATGCAGAGCTGGCCACGCCCACCCAGTAGGCCATGTGCACTCTGGCCACGCCCACCCAGTAGGCCACGCCCACCCTGGCCACGCCCACCCGGCCCCCAGAGGGCAACCGCCATGCTGATGCGGCCCTCAGTGAAATTGAGTTTGACACCCCTGGTCTAGGGTCTCCTGCTTGAGCAGGGGGTTGGACTAGAAGACCTCCAAGCTCCCTTCCAGTTCTATTCTGAATTTGCCCGTTTATTGGATTTCATATTTGCCTGGGGATAATGGGAATGGTTGGGAAAGGCCAATGGGATAGCCTCGTTAAGTGCTTCTTAGCTCTCTCTCTGTTCTCTCTCCTCTCCCCCTCTCTTTTTTCTCTCCTCTCCTCTCCTCTTTTTTCTCTCTTCTCTTTCTCTCTCTTTTCTCTTTTCTCTCTCTTCCGTCTCTTGCCTTTCTCTCTTTTCTGTATCTTCTCTGTCTCTCCTCTCTTCTTTCTTCTCTCCTCTCTCTCCTCTCTTCTCTCTCTCCTCTTTTTTCTCTTTCTCTCTTTTCTGTGTCTTCTCTGTCTCTCCTCTCTTCTTTCTTCTCTCCTCTCTCTCCTCTCTTCTCTTTCTCCTTTTTTCTCTTTCTCTCTTTTCTGTGTCTTCTCTGTCTCTCCTCTCTTCTTTCTTCTCTCCTCTCTCTCCTCTCTTCTCTTTTCTCTCTCTCCTCTCTTTTTCTCTCTTCTCTCTTTTCTCTTCCATCTCTTCCCCTTTCTCCCTTCTGTCTTTTCTGCCTTCTGTTTCTCCTCTCTCGTCTTTCTTCTTTCTTCTCTCTCTCTCTCTCCTCTCTTCACTTTCTTTTGTCTCCCCTCTCTCCTCTTTTTTCTCTCTTCTCTTTCTCTCTCTTTTCTCTTTTCTGTGTTCCATCTCTTCCCTTTCTCCCTTCTGTCTTTTCTGTCTTCTCTCTTTCTCCTCTCTTCTTTCTTCTCTCTTCTCTTCTCTCCTCTCTCTTCTCTCTCTCTCTTTTCTCTCTTTTCTCTCTATTCTGTCTGTCTCTCTTTTTGTCTCCTTCTCCCTCCATCCTTCCCCCCCCTTCTCTCTCCCACAATCAGAAAATGGGGAATGGGATATTGTTCACCGGCCAGCTCGTAAGAACATCAACCCGCTTGTCTCGCGAGACAGCAACAAATACCAGGACATAACCTTCTACCTCATCATTCAGCGCAAGCCTCTCTTTTACGTCATCAACATAGTCACCCCTTGCGTCCTTATCTCCTTCATGACCATCCTTGTCTTCTACCTGCCGGCTGACAGTAAGTGCTCTTTTACCTCGCTTCCTGCTGATGTTCACTTAGGGCAGGGGTAGGCAACCTCGGCTCTTTTATGACTGGTGGACTTCAACTCCCAGAATTCCTGAGCCAGCATGGCTCAGCTTGGAAACCTCTCCCTTTCCCCTCAGCGTGGCTGGCTGAGGAATTCTGGGAGTTGAAGTCCACGAGTCATAAAAGAGCCAAGGTTGCCTACCCCTGGCCTAGGCCGCTTTATGACTCGTGGACTTTAACTCCCAGAATTCCTGAGCCAGCATGGCTCAGCTTGGAAACCTCTCCCTTTCCCCTCAGCGTGGCTGGCTGAGGAATTCTGGGAGTTGAAGTCCACGAGTTGTAAAAGAGCCAAGGTTGCCTATCTCTGGACTGGACAGTCATGTATAGGTCAGGGGTAGTATAGGTCAGGGGTAGGCAACCTCGGCTCTTTTATGACTCATGGACTTCAACTCCCAGAATTCCTGAGCCAGCATGGCTCAGCTTGGAAACCTCTCCCTTTCCCCTCAGTGTGGCTGGCTGAGGAATTCTGGGAGTTGAAGTCCACGAGTCATAAAGCGGCCTAGGCCAGGGGTAGGCAACCTTGGCTCTTTTATGACTCATGGACTTCAACTCCCAGAATTCCTGAGCCAGCATGGCTCAGCTTGGAAACCTCTCCCTTTCCCCTCAGCGTGGCTGGCTGAGGAATTCTGGGAGTTGAAGTCCACGAGTCATAAAAGAGCCGAGGTTGCCTACCCCTGACTTAGGGCCTATCTCTTTACGGGTAGTCCTCGACTTACAGCAGTTTGTTTAGTGACCGTCCACATTTACACCGGCACGTTTTTCATACTTATGACCATTGCAGTCAGGTGATCAAAATTCAGATGCTTGGCAGCTGACTCACATTTATGACTGTTGCTGGGTCCCAAGGTCACGTTGATCCCCTTTTGCGACCCTTCGTGGCAAGCAAAGCCGGATTTACTTAACCACGGTGTGGTTGACTTAAGGAGGGCAGCGCTTCACTTAACAGCCGTGGCCAGAAAGCTCGTAAAATGGGGCAAAGCTCCCTTAACAGTGGTCTGGTTTAGCAGCAGAAATGTGGGGCTCAATTGCGGTTGTACGTCGAGGACTCCCTGTGTTTATTAAATTGATTAGACGTTGGCTGGACAGCTGACGGGAATGCAAAGAAGGCGGGTGTGGATTTATTTCCAGGAGACAGTAAATCTAGGAAACGAAGAGGCGTCAAAAATTTAGTGCGGATGTTCTGAGGTCCACTTCTCATCGTGCTTTCCAGGTGGGGAAAAAGTGACCTTGGCTATCTCCATCCTCTTGGCTCAATCTGTATTTCTGCTGCTGATTTCTCAGCGTCTCCCGGCCACCTCCTTCGCCATTCCCCTCATCGGCAAGTAAGTCTCCCCAGTCTGAAATAAAATTGGGAGGCTTCGGAGGTTTTTTGATTGCAACGGCCCTCTTTTCTTAACCGAATTTCATCCAAGCCACTCTGGCTGGAGGACTTGGCTTAGCAACTTGAATCCGTGAATGAATGGTTACATATCAATCTATATCAAATGTGTGGACATATCAAACATATCAATGTGTGGACTTCAGCTCCCAGAATTCCCCAGCCAACCATCAGTGCTAGAACGGATGAGGTTTGCGGAGTGGGGAGGAGGAGGAGGAGGACGACGACGACTCCGGGGCCCCTGGTGCTCTCTGAGCTTGGTGGTTTTCATTACCCAGTTAGGTAACTTCATCAGTGCTAGAAGAGAGGTCGGGGGGGGGGAGGAGGAGGAGGAGGAGGAGGAGAGAAAAAGGGAAAGGACTGTGGGGTCCTTGGTGCCCTCGGAGCTGGGTTGTTTTCTTGAAGACATTTCATTACCCAACTAGGGAACATGATCAGTGCTAGTAAGGAATGCTTTTTTGCTGTCAGTTTATATTCTTGTGTCTTGCCTATCTGAGTGGGGGGGGGGCGGTCTTAGGGATTCTTTGGTTGTGCTGTTTACTGTTGGCTCTGTGCCAATTTCTTGATTGGGGTATTGCTTACTTGATTGTCGGTCTGAAGTTGGACTTGGAGTTAAGCTATGCTGATCTGAGTGCTGATTCCCAGTGGAGAGGTGCTGGAGTCTTTTTCTCATTGGGGCTGGTTGATTGTGTCTTTTGCATAGTCGATAGACGTTGTTAATGTCTATGTGTCTATTGATGGCTGATTTGTCAGAGTGCCAGGCTTCTAGAAGTTTCCTGGCCTTTTTGGGATCTGTCTACATGTGATGGAATTAAAGAATTTTTGTCAGGCCTTCTGACTGCCAGTTGGTGTTCATGGATGCGCTCTGCCAGTCTTCTGCCTGTTTGTCCTCCATAGCGGTTGCTGCAGTTCTGACATTGCATGTTGTAGAATGGCTCCTGTTTTGTCTTCTGGGAGTTGCTGGGTCTTTCGGTTTGCGTAGATGTTTTGAAGTTTAGTTGGTTTGTGTGTTGTGTGACAGTGGTCCGTCTTCCTCTTTTTCCCCACCATAACCCTGCGGGGTAGGCTGGTCTGAAAGAATGCAACTGGCTGAAAGTCTATGCCCATGGCTGGACTCGAATCTGTTTCCCCCTAGTGCCAATTCAACATCTTATCACTGCCCCGTATACAGGTAGTCCTCAACTTACGACCATTCGTTTAACAACTATTCAGAGTGATGCCAGCAGTGGAAAAAAATGTCTTGGGACCACTCCTCGCGCTTACGACATTGCAGCCTCCCCACCGTCACGTGATCAAAATCCAAAAGCTTGGCAATTGGCATGCACCTAGGACGGCTGCAGCCTTCCGAGATCACAGGATTGCCACTTGCAGTCGTCCCAGGGGCCTTGTGGCCAGCAAAATCAAGGAGAGAAGCTGGACTCGCTTAACAACCGTGGCAAAAAAAAAAAAAAGCTCGCAAAATTGAGCGTGACTCCCTTAATGACCGCACCGCTGAGCGAGAGAAGTGCTGATCTCAATTGTTGCAAGTTGAGGACGGTCGGTACAGACTTTAGCATTCTGAGCCCCACCTCCTATGACATGATATATATCTCTTGACATTATTGGCATGATTGTTGAAGGAAAAGTCTTCATCAGGGTCCAGTCCGAGTAGGAAATAAACAAACATGGAGACTGCTTTGGAAAAAAGGTTGCGGGTTTATTGAAGAGGAGAGCCAGAAAGAAAAATGGATCTGGAAGAAAAGAGAGAGAGCTCATGTAGGGAGTGGGTTTTTATACCCTTGGAGCCTTTTTTTTCCTTTTTTTAATTGAAAAGTTTTAAAATACATTTTAAAAACATAAACTTCCTCCCTCCCCCTCCCCCCCACTTACCCTCCCCCCCCCGACTTCCCAGAGCTGAATACAGGGTATTAACTTTTACAAATTTAAGCTAAAATAAGCTATCTAACTAAAAAAAAAACCACTTAAAATTCTATCGCACTTTAACTCCCCTTAAACACAACTAAATAACTAAATAATAATAACTAAATAATAATACATCTTATAATACTAATACTTATTCATATGCTAAATGAAACTTTTTAGTCCCATATTTATTCTGAATATAATCGATCCATCTTCTCCATTCCGCTATATATCTTTGTTGCGAGTGATCTTTCAAATATGCTGAAATTTTTTCCATTTCTGCCAGGTTTGAAACTTTTAGAGTCCACTCTTTTATCGTAGGCAGTTCCTCCTTCTTCCAATATTGAGATACCGAAAGTCTTGCTGCCGTTATTAAATTCAACCTCAGTTTGGTTTCTATAACAGTACAGTCTGTAGTAATACCCGAAAGAAATAACTGTGGAGAAAACCTTATCTTTTTCTTAAATATTTTCTGCATATTCCACCAAATTTTAATCCAAAAAGCTTTAACTTTTTTACAAGTCCACCATATATGATAATATGTTGCATCATCACAACCACACCTCCAACATTTAGGCTGATAATTTGGTTACATACATGCTAATTTTTTTCAGATCTGGAGCCTTTTGTTTGGAGTTGTTCCTGTGGCATGAACTTTGACCTGAGTGTGCCCTTTGGCATCTGTGGGTTAATCCTGTTATGTCCTGTCTTAGAGTTTGGGTGGGGTATGTAGATTTTAGGTGTCTTTGTCTTCCTAAGCTTCTAGGTGGGGGCCTCCAACCTTCCTGAATGGATTATTACATCTGCATTTCTACAGAGTTGGTTTCTGCTTGGGGGAGGGAGACTTGGGGCTATTAAGAAAAAGTGGGCATGCTTTTCTGCCTCTTTAGGATCCTTTGAGGAAATATAATATTTTGCTCTTTTGCTATTTCCTTCCGGGGGGGGGGCTGACTTCCCACATGATGATGTCATAACCCAGGCATTGAATGACCCAGCAGATGCTTCCGGACTCTTTCGAGATCCTTCAAAGGGGAAAATGAAACAGGAAATAAACATCTGGGAAAAAAATTAGCCTTGACTTTATAAATGGTCATGTATACTGCCAATAGGTACCTGCTGTTCGTCATGCTTCTCGTGACCGCGGTCGTGGTGGCATGCACTGTGGAGCTCAACTTTCATTTTCGGACCCCCAACACCCATGTCTTGTCTGAATGGATGAAAGAGGTAAGCCGGAAGAAACAATTCAATCTATAGAATTTCTAAGAAGAGGCTAGACCAGAGGTAGGCAACCTTGGCTCTTTTATGACTTGTGGACTTCAACTCCCAGAATTCCCTTACAACGGCTAACACTTCCCATTGTCCCAAAGGTGCTTTTTCAGAAGCCAACTGGACTTTATTTTTTCTCAAAGATGATTCGCTTCTCATCCAAGAAGCATCCTCAGTTCTGTCCAACTGCTTCTTGGATGAGAAGCGAAACATCTTCAAGGAAAATCAAAGTCCAGTTGCCTTGGGGACAAAACCCAGAGAAGCTCCATAGATTTCAGACACTTCCCATTGTTTCCACATTGTTTGCTTCTCAGAGGGTCTGTTCCGGCAGACACAGCTAAGTGGCTGCATCTTGTCTGCTTGGGTTTATTTTGGCACTCGGATGGGGCACCATCAGGAGATCTTTAAGCTACTGGCCAGACTGGGAAGTTGAAAATCACTTTTCTTTCTTCTTTTATCCACAGTTCTTTCTTGACACCCTTCCTCGCCTCCTGCACATGTCCAAGCCGGCCGAGAGGGACCCCACGCCACAGGACGGCTTCCGGATCCGGCGTTCTAGCTCCGTCGGTTACATCGTCAAAGCAGAGGAATATTTCACCATTAAGTCCCGCAGTGAGCTCATGTTTGAGAAGCAGTCGGAGAGGCATGGCCTAACCAGACGGATTACCCCTGCACGTAAGGCTGAAAGAGCAATGGGAATGGAGAGGAGGAGGGTCCAGTGGTTATAGTTCAGCTTTCACGTCTGATGGCAGCGTGGACACTTGAAAACTTCTCCAATCCAGTATCGTGATGACTTTTAAATGCCGTGGTTTATAACATGCACGAATGCTTTTGTCAAGGATGAACGTTTGTCAGCTACGTGCCTCTACGTTACAACTTGCCTTTAGATTAAGCAGGGCGGTGTTACTTTCAAGTGGGTTAGATCAGAGGTCCCCAACCTTTGGGGCATCAGGGACCAGTTCTGTGGAGAGATATTTTTCCACAGACTGGAGAGTGTGTGGTTTTGTGTGCTAACTGCATACCGTGAATGGGGCTTTGCTTTTTTGTACGGCCCGGTTGTTGGCATGCCACGGCCTGGTACCGGTCCCTGGGTTAGATAGAGAAATGAAACTTCCACAATTCAGCTGAAGACCCCTTTTATTTGAGTTACAGACCTGATAATTGTCCCAAAAGTAAAAGCAACAGAACATGTTTTCCAACGGAGAATTCTTCAAAAGTAAAAAGGAGCACGAGTCAAAGAGGGAATAGTTCACAGGCAAAGAACATGATCCCTTGAAACTGGAGTCCTTTGCAAATGGTTGCCTTCAGCAACCAACCCTGCCCATACCTTCCCTTTTTGTTATGCAACCCTAAGGTGTAGCTTCTCAATGCCTTCTCCTCCTCCCTTGCAGCTGCCCCATAGCCTCCCTCTGTCCTACTCATGTTGCCTATCTGTGTTTACAAGTGTCTGTAATGTCCTCCAGGTGTGCGTCCTCGGAGTCCGACTCAGTTTCCCAGCACAGCTGGGTCTCATCCTGAGCATGAGTGTAAGGGCCAGGCTCTTCATCAGTTTGTAAGTCCTGGAGCTCATCAGAGCCCTCCTCCGACTCTGATGGCTGCCCAGGGCCCTCCTCTGATTTCCCCAGACTCAGCTGCCGGGATCACAGGCTGGCATGGAATTACAACAATAGCAGACTTATATAGCGCTTCATAGTGCTTTTACTGCATTCTCGAAGCCAGGGGTCCCCAACACCTGGTCCATGGGTTGGCACCAGTCTTGTGGCATGTCAGAAATTGGGCCATGTAAACAAGGAAAGCCCCATCGGCAGGATGCAGACAGCACACAAAACCACAGCCCCTCCAGTCCCTGGAAAAACCTTTCTCCACAGAACCGGTCCTTGGTGCCCAAAAGGTTGGGACCTGCTGCTCTATTGCCCCCAACAATCTGGGTCCATGTTTTACCAACCTCGGCAGGATGCAAGGCTGAGTCAACTTTGAGCTGGTCAGAATCGAACTGCTGACATTCGGCAGAATTAGCCTGCAATACTACATTCTAACCACTGCGCCACCAGGGCTCTTATATTGTAGCTCTCTAGAGCTGTATAGTCCTCCCACCTAGATCTCCTCGGCCCTGACTTTACAGCTTCCTTCTTTTCTCCACCTCCCAGGACCAAATCCCCAAGGCACAGGTGATTTGCAGGACCAGCTTTACAATGAGATCAAGCCAGCCATTGCTGGAGCCAATTTCATCGTGAAACACATGCAGGAGAAGAACAGCTATAACGAGGTAGGTGTGCGAATCCATCTCAAATCCCTCAAACATCTTTGTTTCTTCAGACTCTCAAAAGCCCGGTGATGCTCTGCTAACTTGATACAGAAGAAAAGTTAATTCTGACTATGATTGAGAACCAATTTTCCCAACTGGGTGTTTGCAGTAGTGAAGCTAATGGGCTGTTCAGGAAGCTGGTCTCTTAGGACCTCTGTAGAACATTCAGCCCCTTAGTTACGGGTAGTCCTCGACTTACAACGGTTTTGTCAAGGATGAAACTTTGGCAGCTATGTGCCTCTGCGCTTCATCTTGCCTTTAGATTGGGGGGGGATGTTACTTTCAAGTGGGTTAAATGGAGAAACGAAATCTCTTCGATTCAGCTGGAGACTGTGAGAGCCTGAAGTCTTGTCAAGGACACCAGAACAGGTGTGGATTTGAAGCAGACGGTTCCTCTAACAAAGTGAACTTGTTTATATGGACTAACATTAGAATTTGGGGGTTTGGCTAGGACAGTGATTGTTTAAGTCTATGAATTGGGGTTGGAACCTCAGAGTTAGTTTTGCTTCGACATTACCATGTGGTGTCTTCAATAAACAGTAAGTTTTTTGGAAACGAAGTGAACCTGGCGTTTTATATGGATTCTTGAGCTGGATGTTGACAGGTTTGTTTCATGATAATTTTAAGTTTACAAGGGGACTGAAAAAAGTGACGTATGACCATTTTTCACATTTACGACCATTGCAGCATCCCCATCATCAAATGATCAGAATTTGGATGCTTGGCAACTCACTCATATTTGTGACGGTTGTGGTGTCCCAGGGTCGTGTGATTTTCCCCTTTTGTGACCTTCTGACAAGCAAACTCAGTGGGGAAGCCAGGTTCTCCTAACAATCGTGTCACTCACTTAACAATGCAGTGATTCACTTAACAACTGCAGCCAGAAAGGTTGTAAAGTGGGGCAAAATCCACCTAATGAATGCCTCGCCTAACGACAGAAATTTGGGGCTCAGTTGTGAATTGAGGACTATGTGGACTCACGTTTCTCTTTTCGTTTTCCTTTTTCATGATTTTAAGATTTTAACTTTCGTTCGGCAATCCTGGAGCAACTAATGGGAATCTTTCTTTTTGCCCCTATAAAAGTTCATGGCTCTCCATTCTGTCTTCTGGAACATTCCTCAAGTGTCAGTTCCTGTTCTGTTGAGGGCAGAATTCAACAATTTCGACTTTCTAAATACTTTCCACCAATCACATATATGTTGTTGTGGGGAAAATAGTGAGGTGGAGATAGTATTTGGTACGTTTGTCACCTTGGCTTGTTTGTAAAAACATAATGTAAATATATTTCTATTTATATTCGTAGGAAAATAATAAAGATGGGATAAAAAGCATAAAGAATAAAAAAACATTAGAAATCTTTTTTATATTACAGCTTGTATTGCTGCGTGGGCTTTGTAACATTTTATCTTTTTAATATTGTAAACCGTCCGGAGTTGCCCTGTGGTATGATGGGCGGTCACTGAAGTTAATAAATAACTAAATAAATAAAGTTTGAGGTAAATGTAGCCAAAGCAATTAGCCCAATTGTTAGATAGCGTGGCTGGACCGTGAGGGAACAGATGACAGCCAGAGGTTCAGTAACTCAGCTTTATTGTGGTTGACAGAACACTGTTCCGCAGCCCCTTTTAGCCCTTTAAATACTCTGGCCGGCGAGCTCTTAGCCAATCATTCGCGTTGGAATCTCCCGCTAAAACTGGCCGGCCAATTGGAGCGTATGCTGACGCTGCCTGCTGTTGCTAGGCGCCGAGCTGTCAAATACCTAATAACTATGTACACAACACCAATGGACCTTTATCATGAGCCATTGGCCATGCACGGCAGCTGAGGAAATATAATTTAATATTTCCACTCTCTGTAGCAGAATGTGGTGCTGTCACAACTCACTTCACCTGGTTGTTGAAGGAAGCCATTAAGGGCACCCAATAAATCAGGGGTCTCCAAACTTTGAACTTTAAGACTCGTGGACTTCAACTCCCAGAATTCCTGAGCCAGCATGGCTCAGCTTGGAAACCTTTCTCTTTCCCCTCAGCATGGCTGGCTCAGGAATTCTGGGAGTTGAAGTCCACAAATCTTAGTAGACCGGGATAGGCAACGTTGACTCTTTTATGACTCAAGGACTTCAACTCCCAGAATTCTTGAGCCAGCATGGCTCAGCTTGGAAACCTCTCCCTTTCCTCTCAGCATGGCAGTCGCCCACGTACTCGTTACCTCCCGTATAGATTACTGCAATGCTCTCTACATGGGGCTGCCCTTGAAGACCACCCGGAGGCTTCAGCTGGTGCAGAGTGTGGCCGCGTGGGTAGTGATGGGAGCACCCCGATACTCCCCGATAGCTCCCTCCTGCGTGAGCTGCATTGGTTACCGGTTGTCCTCCGGGTGAGATTTAAGGTGCTGGTACTTACCTTTAAAGCCCTACATGGCCTAGGCCCGGGATACTTGCAGGACCATCTGCTGCCGGGAACGACTTCCCATCGCCCAGTGCGCTCACACAGAGAGGGCCTCCTCAGGGTGCCGTCGGCTAGACAATGTCGGCTGGCGACCCCCAGGGGGAGGGCCTTCTCTGTGGGGGCACCTGCCCTATGGAACCAGCTCCCCCCTGAGCTTCGGATGGCCCCAGATCTCCAGTCCTTTCGCCGCGGCCTCAAAACACTCCTTTTTTACCTGGCTGACCTGGACTGACAGGGATTTTAATTATGTTTTTAATTTTTAACTGTAATTTTTAACTTATTTTAATTTTAATTTTAATTTATTCTACAGGGTCCATTAATTTAATTTTCTTTTAACTTCTGTATTATTGTATGTTATTGTTGTTAGCCGCCCTGAGTCCTTCGGGAGATAGGACGGCATATAAGTCCCAATAATAAATAAATAAATAATAAATGGCTGGCTCAGGACTTCTGGGAGTTGAAGTCCACGAGTCACAAAAGAGCCAAGGTTGCCTACCCCTGTACTAGACTCTTTCTCAAGTGACGTTGGCTGAGCACAGCTTTGGAGTTGCTTTGAGGTGTATGAAAGACTTTGACCCTTTCCCAATCCTATTATTTTATTCTTGCAGGAAAAGGACAGCTGGAATCGTGTCGCTCGCACTGTGGACCGCCTCTGCCTCTTCTTGGTGACTCCTATCCTGAGCCTGGGGACCTTGTGGATCTTCTTGGTGGGAATATACAACCAACCTCCCCCCCTGCCTTTTGAGGGCGATCCTTATGACTACAGTGAGGATAACAAGCATTATGTTTAAAGCCAAAGGATGCCTTCCTCAGAGCATCACCACCGCTGATCAGAAGCACAGCTGGCTGATTCGGTGCATCGTTGACAGAAGACGATATTGGCCCCTGCCCCAAATATCCAGAGAGTTGTCTTTCCTTATTTCTCTTATTTCTGATTTTTCTTGTAATTTTAATCCCCAGATGTATGGAAAAGAATTCAGACCCGGGTCGATAGAGATGCGCTGAACCAGCCAGGCAGCCTCGTCTCTCCAAAAATGCCCTGAGCAACTGCCCGCTGAACTTTTATTCACCTCCTTTTTCTGAATACCAAATACAACATTACATAAACCCCATCAATCTCAAAAAAATAGGATACATAGTGATAATTGGATACGTAGTGAAAACTACTCAGGTGCCTATGAGATCATTACAAAAACAAGATACTAAAAGATATATGTGAAAGCTCTATCATAGCGTTTCCCAAACCTCCCACATGCCATCCTGTGCGAACCAGGACAGTGTGCTCATCACTGTAATTCACGTAGAGGCCGATAAGAAATGTTTGGGAAAGCTGAAGGTTGGGAGGCCAAAAACTGGCCGTTCCCACACCAAGTTTCTCAACTTTAAGATGCTTTAAGACAGGGGTCCCCAACCCCCAGTTTGTGGACCGGTACCAGCCCGTGGCATGCCAGCAACCGGTACACACAAACAAGCAAAGGCCCATCCGCGGGATGCAGGCAGCGCACAAAACCACACACTCTCCGGTCCATGGAAAAACTTCTCTCCACGGAACCGGTCCCTGGGGCCCAAAAGGTTGGGGGACCTCTGCTCTAAGACATTTGGACTTCAACTCCCAGAATTCTATGCTGTCTGGGGAATTCTGGAAGTTGAAGTTCAGACATTGTAAAGTTGCCATGGATGAGAAACACGGTCCTAGAGTTTCATAAAGGCTGTTTCCCAAGGGTGTTTTGGGAAATCTGGGAAGGCTAACAGTGTTTTTTTTTCTTTTTGGTTGTTTTTTCTGAGGATCTGGATATACTCTATTTTAAAAAGGTAGTTTATTCATCTTAGCAAGTTTGGGCAATGTCATCATTCATTCCCCCTTTGTGCATAAATCTTGTCGCAGTACTCATATATGCTGAAATAATTTCCCATGGCTTTTTTCTAACTATGCATCTATCGGTCCTAAAAGGAAAAAAATTTGGCTTCAGTGAGCACAGGTAATCCTTGACTTATGACCACAACTGAGCCCCAAATTTCTGTTGCTAAGTGAGACAGTTGTTTAGTGAGTCTTGTCCCCTTTTACAAGCTTTCTTGCCACAGTCGTTTAAATAAATCATTGCAGTGGTTAAGTTACTAACATCGTTGTTCAATGAATCTGGCTTCCCCAACTGACTTTGCTTGTCAGAAGGTCGCAAAAGGGGATCACATGACCCCGGGACACTGCATCCGTCATAAATACGAGTCAGTTGCCAAGCGTCTGGATTTTGTTCACATGACCCTGGGGTTGCTGCAAGAGTCGCAAGTGTGAAACCAGTCATAAGTCACTTTTTTCAATGCTGCTGTAATTTCAGACGGTCATTAAACGAACTGTTGTAAGAGGAGGACTACCTGTATTAACCTTTTAAAATCCTTTGTATGACTTTGAATCCATTTTTTAAAACTTTTCTACACGTCCATCACGCATGATAAAATGTCCCTCCGTGTTGTTCACATTCCCAATATATATTTGAAGTGCCTTTATGCATTTTGCATAATTTCTCCGGTCATCCTGTACCAACAATAGAATTGTAAGCCACCCAGAGTAATTTGGTTGAATTGGGCGGCTTTAGAAATTGGATAAATAAATACGTCTCCAAACTTGGCAACTTTAAGATGGGTGGACTTCAATTCCCTGGCACTAATTCCCTGAGGACCCAGATTGTTGGGGGCAATTAAGCTGACTTTGTAATAATGCCGCTTGGGGGTGTGTGAAAGCCCTAATAAGCAGGCATATACATAGAATGAAGGCTACTGCTAAGCTTGTAAGCCGCCCTGAGTCTTCGGAGAAGGGCGGGATATAAATGGAATTAAAATAAATAAAATAAAATAAATAATGCGAATAGAATAGAATAGAATAGAATAGAATAGAATAGAATAGAATAGAATAGAATAGAATAGAATAGAATAGAATAGAATAGAATAGAATAGAATAGAATAGAACAATATATGATTTTACTGAAAGATTCAGAGGTCTTCTAGTCCCACCCACTATTCAAGCAGGAGAACTTATACCATTTCAGACAGGTGGCTGTCCTGTCTGTTCTTAAAAACCTCCAGTGATGAAGCATCTACAACTTCTGGAGGGAAGCTGTTCCACTGGTTAATTGTCCTCACTGTAAGGAAGTTTTTCCTTAATTCCAGGTTGCTTCTCTCCTTGATCAGTTTCCATCCATTGCTTCTTGTCTTGCCTTCTGGTCCTTCGGAAGATAAGTTGACACCCTCCTTTTCATGGCAGCCCTTCAAATACTGGAATACTGCTATCATGTACTGCCTGGTCTTTCTTTCTCTAAATTAGCCATACCCAAATCCTGCAACTGTTCCAATATTTGAGGGGCTAGTCGTTTCCGACTCTAGGGGCCGGTGCTCATCTCCGTTTCAAAGCCAAAGAGCCAGGGCTTGTCTGAGGACGTCTCCGTGGTCATGTGGCTGGCATGACTAGACGCCAAAGGCGCACGGAACGCTGTTACCTTCCCACTGTAGTGGTCCCTATTTTTCTACTTGTATTTTTACGTGCTTTCGAACTGCTAGGTTGGCAGAAGCTGAGACGAGTAACAGGCGCTCACTCTGTTACGTGGCACTCGGGATTCGACCTGCCAAACTGTCAACCTTCAGATCGACAAGCTCAGTGTCCTAACCCACTGAGCCACCGTGTCCCTCAGCATTCATTAGCCAGCAGGAATTCTGGGAGTTGAAGTCCACAAATCTTAAAGTGACCCCCTGCTATAAACTGTTGGGAGCCCATGGGCTTATTTTTAATACTAGGGGCTGGGCATACCTCCCAACAGCTGTTGTGCCAGCTGTTGTGTGGAAATAAGGTCAGGAGGTCAGATATATAAATTTAAATAATAAATAAATAAATAAATATCAAGCAGAGGTGCTCAAACCCATCAGGAAACAGCTCTCCCAGGACAGATCCCATTACGTAGGGAGCAGCTGAAGCACCCTAGCTGAGAATGCAAAGCCTCAGGCTGAGGTTATGGGAGAGACAGCTGCAGCCATAGCGCTTCCGGCAGGGGAGAAAAGATAAAAATGCCATGCTGACTGCTATTGTGAGCTGCCTAAATACATACCCAGGTACATCATTGAACATTTAATCAGTGGACCGATATGTCCCAGAAACTGTGAATGCTCCAACACTGGAGGTTTTTAAGAAGAGACTGGACAGCCATTTGTCTGAGTTGGTATAGGACAGGGGTAGGCAACCTTGGCTCTTTTATGACTGGTGGACTTCAACTCCCAGAATTCCTGAGCCAGCATGGCTCAGCTTGGAAACCTCTCCCTTTCCCCTCAGCATGGCTGGTTCAGGAATTCTGGGAGTTGAAGTCCACAAGTCATAAAAGAGCCAAGGTTGCCTACCCCGCTATAGGGTTTCCTGCCTGAGCAGGGGGTTGGACTAGAAGACCTCCAAGGTCCCTTCCAAATCTGCTATTCTGTCTTTGTTGTGAGTAGGTGGGTGACAGACAAGACTGAGAGAAATTCCAAAAGTATGAAATCCAACGGTTAGAAAAATAAGATTTTACACTTAGGCAAGAAAAGCCAAACGCACAGGTACAGAAGAGGGGGTACCTGAGACTCAATAGCAGTAACTACGAGATGGATCTAGGATCTAGGGCTTGGACCGGTACCGGGCTGTAGCATGCCAGCAACCGGTCCGCACAAACAAGCAAAGCCCCATCCACAGGATGCAGGCAGTACAAAAAACCATGCATACTCCTGTCTGTGGAAAAACCTTTCTCCATGGAACAGGTCCCTGGTGCCCAAAAGGTTGTGGACCTCTGTTCTAGTGGACAGTCACTTAAATAGGAGCCAGCCGTGTGCTGCAGCTGCCACCAGGATATTTGAGGGAACACCTGCTGCTGGCATCAAGTTCCCTTCGTCCTGTGCACTCCCACCGGGAGGGCCTTCTCAGGGTGCCGCCGGTAAAAGATTGCCGGCGGATAACACCCAGGGGGAGGGCCTTCTCTGTGGGTGCGCCTGCCCTTTGGAACCAGCTGCCCATGGAGCTTAGGACTGCCCCCGACCTTTGTTCATTTCGCCGGGACCTGAAGACCTGGCTCTTTGAGCTTTCCGGCCCAGGCTGAGAGTTTTAATTGGGTTTTTTAATATTTTTTCAGGGAGTTAATTTAATCTTTTTAAATTGTTTTTAATTTTTGTATCAATGTTTTAAGTACCCTGTAAACCGCCCTGAGTCCTACGGGAATAGGGCGGTATATAAATTCAATAAAATTCAAATTCAATTCAAATTCAAAAGCCAATGCAATCCTAGGCTGCATTAACAGAGGGATAGAATCAAGATCACGTGAAGGGTTAATACCGCTTTACAATGCCTTGGTAAGGCCACACTTGGAATATTGCATCCAGTTTTGGTCGCCACGATACAAAAAAAAAAGATGTTGAGATTCTGGGAAGTGTGCAGAGAAGAGCAACAAAGATGATCAGGGGACTGGAGGCTAAAACATATAAGGAAAGGTTGCTGGAACTGGGCATGGCTAGTTTAATGAAAAGTGTTGTGATTCAGGGTCAGCCTGTGGGTTCGGCATTTGGGTCGGACGACTCAGAGGAGGAGGCGGGGGGTGTTGGAGAGGTTGCTGAGGGGGTTGGAGAGCTTGCTGATGAGAGCCCTCAGCCAGGCCCCTCCCACCTGGTCACGACGGAGACCCAGCTGTGTGAGCCTGACAGCGTGGATGAAGATGACCCACAGCTGGCCCTGTTCAAGGATGCCCGACGCAGCAGGCAGTCAATCAGGAGTAAACAGAGGAAGGCAATGGGGCACCTCGGAAGGAGGCAGAGAGAAGCCACGCCCTGAACTGTTTAAAAGGGGAATGTGTGGGAGGGCTGGTTTGCTGAAGGCAAACCGCTTGAATAGCTCCTGTTTCATGGTTCGTGTTTGCTCTGTTTGCTCTGTTTATGTTTTTATGTTAATAAATTTGGCAGGCTTAGTTCCAGCCTCTTGCCTTCTTGTAAAAGGGGTTGTCCCTGCCTTATCTGCAGGGCCGGTAGCAGGCTAGTACAGAACAAAAAGAAAGACCAGGGTGACACAATAACAGTCTCCCAATATTTGAGAGGCCGCCACAAAGAAGAGGGAGTCTGCAAAGCACCTGAGGGCAAAACAAGAAGCAATGGATGGAAGTAAACCAAGGAAGGATCCCACCTAGAAATAAGGAGAAATTTCGTGACAGCGAGGACAACTAATCAGTGGGACGGCTTTGCCTTCAGAGACTGCGGGTGCTGCGTCACTGGAGGCTTTTAAGAAGAAATCGGACAGCCATTTCTCTAAATTGGTATAGGGGGCTGGACAAGAAGAGATCCAAGGTCCCTTCCAGCTTCGTTATTCTGTAAAATTATATGGAAGATCAACTTTCAATCCCACTGAAATTAATTCGGTTTAATGAGGGCCATTGCTCTGTTCTTTTATTGGGAGTGTATGGCCTTTAATCCTTTGCTTTATTGCTTTATAGTGGGTTGATACAACATCTTTACTGAATTAAGCATTTTAGATGCCCAAACAGGCCATTTAAATTCTCTAAAACCAAATCGGAGCAAACTGAAGCTTAATCCAGCTGAATAAACTGTGTGTGAATGCCACACCGAGACACAACTAGGGTGTGGAGTTTGGGAAATAAATCTAACCGAATTGGAGATTGCGAGGTGTTGTTGGGGAGCTTCAGCTGCTCCTCTTGAGTGGAAAAACAGCTTAGTAGCCAATGATTTGATGTGACTTCCCCCTGTTGAAAGAAAAATCATCAGGGGCCAGTCCAAGCCGGGAATTAACAAAATGGAGATTGCTTAGGAAACAAGGTTCAGTTTATTGAAGAACAAAACCAACAGCATGTGGTTCTGAGACAGCTGACAAAATGGAGTTGGGAGTGGGTGGGGTTTTATACCTTCTTTGGGCATTGTATTTGAGGTTGTTCCTCTTCCTGTGCAATGTACTTTGACCCAAGCTTGAGTGTGCCCTTTTGTTAGTCTAATGGCGGTGGGTTAATCCTGTTGTGTTCTAAAAGTCATGTCCTGCTTCTCTGTGGCTGTGGCTGAAGACATTTTGCTTATGAATAGGTGGCCCAACTTTCTGAACAGGATTATCAAATCTGCTTTTCTACAGAGCTGGCCTGCTCAGTTTCTGCCTGGAGAAACATGGGCAGATTTTTTTCCCCTCCCTTACTCCTTTGGGGAAATATAATATTCTGCCTTTTTAATATCCCCCAAAATATTTCCTTCTTTAGGGGTGGGGTGCTGACTTCCTACAAAGAATCCTGGATAATCTGAGTACGTGGGATCAACTGCCTGATCTCAATGATGCTGATTTGTTTATGGAACAATACCCTCACGGCAGATTCCTGGGGGGGATACGTCATATCAGACGTATGGTCCAATTTCAAAATGGCTGCCATAACTCCGTCACATGAAATCTCAGATTCTTTCTCTCCAGTTGAACTCAGAGGCTCTGTTCACACAACCCGTTGCATTGTGGAACTGACTTAACCCATTTTCAGGGTTCTCCAATTTGACAAAAGCCAGTTTATCACAGGGGGCTCAGTGGCATGACACCCAACGAAGCGAACAGGGATTAAAATGAAGCAATCATAGGATATTGTGGGAAGGCAAACGCAAGGGTTTAAACCCGTGTTTTCCAAACTTGGTAACTTCAAGATGTGTGGATGACAACAGTCAGAATTGCCCACCCAGCAGGCTGTTCAAAATTGGGCGATCCTTATTTTGTCTCCTCCCCCATCTTTAAGAGGACCGAAAGAAGGATCCTTCCTATGGTTTGGACCACAGTTCCCATCATGCCCAGCGCTATTCAATGAGTTCTTTGGGATGGCAGCAGCCTCTTTCTTTCACTTCTTTTCTTATAAAACCTGTTCTGGGATCAAGCCCTGGGAATGGGGGAGGGTCTGAGGCAGGGGAGGTCAAAAAAGTCAAGATGGCAGCTGTGACTATACAAATAGAAGTCCGGCCCACTTTTGTGTCTTTGTGCATCTTTCACGGTGCATGTTCACAAGTGGCAGAACTTCATTCACACAGTGACAATTGCCATCCTGACCTTTTTTTTTTTTGACGCCTCAGCTCCCTAAAGGCAGTCTTTGACTTAGGATCACAGCTGAGCCCAAAATTTCCGTTACTAAGCAAGACAGATGTTAAGTAAGTTTTGTTCCATTTTATGACCTTTTTGGGCCACAAATGTTAAGTGAATCACTGTAGTTGTTAGCTCAGTTAGTGATATTTTTGTTATTCTACCTATTACTATAAATACCCAATTGCTTTTATTATGCATAAGACAACAAACCAGCATTCCTGGAATCCCGTGGCGTCTCTTTTTCAAGCTGGCCTGCTTCAAAGAGCTGACATAGCGTCAGCAAATACCAGTGTCCAGACAATGCCTGAATGGTGCCAAGTTATCTGAAACTAAAAATATATCACTAAATAATAGGGCTGAAAATATGCAGAGCTTCAACTCTGTCTCAGAGAGCTACAAGGTTGGGAAATAGGATTCTCCTTCAAGAAAAGAACTATGTACAGTAAGCAGGTACTGGATGGTTGTGGTTTTTCCCCCCCAGGAATGAAATGTCAGAAAAGATTATTTGTTTGGGGTAGCTTCTCTGGAACTCTTTGAGGATGTTTGCGCCACTCAGAATAACAGAAGAGACCTGGGAGGTCTTCTAGTCCAACCCCCTGCTCAAGTAGGAGACCCTATACCAGGGGTCCTCAAACTTGGCCCTTTTATGACTTGTGGACTTCAACTCCCAGAATTCCTCAGCCAGGGATGCCTGGCTGAGGAATTCTGGGAGTTGAAGTCCACAAATCATAAAAGGGCCGAGTTTGAAGACTCC
Organism: Vipera latastei; assembly: GCA_024294585.1. Lineage (NCBI taxonomy): Eukaryota > Metazoa > Chordata > Lepidosauria > Squamata > Viperidae > Vipera > Vipera latastei. The sequence continues at coordinate 5,092,904 of CM044358.1, forward strand.
TGCCCTACACCATTTCAGACAACTGGTTGTCTGAACTATTCTTAAAAACGTCTAGTGATGGAGCACCCACAACTTCCGGTGGCAAGTCGTTGCACTGATTAATTGTTCTCACTGTCAGGAAATTTCTCCTTAGTTCCAGGTTGCTTCTCTCGATTAGTTTCTATCCGTTGCTTCTTGTCTTTGCCCTCAGGTGCTTTGGAGAATAGCTTGACTCCTTCTTCTTTGGGGCAGCCCCTGAGATATTGGAAGATGGCTATCAAGTCACCCCTTGTCCTTTTCATTAAACTAGAGATACTCAATTCCACCAACCGTTCCTTATAGGTTTTAGCCTCCAGCCCCCTAAGCATCTTTGTTGCTTTTCTTTGCAATCTTTCTAGAGGTTCAACAACTTTTTTACATCGTGGTGACCAGAACTGGATGCAGTATTCCAAGCGTGGCCTTACCAAATGTACGAGTTAGACACACTTCTGTAGGTGCTAATACTCTAAAGTGTAAGCCACGTGGAAGATGGTTTCAAGTTAGCCGAGAAATTTCAGTTGGACATACCAGTTTTTCCTTCTGTCCATTGTAAGGAAACCAATTCCATGTTCCCATTTTACAGATCGACACACTGAGGAGAAGCAGCAATGAAGCCAACCAAGGCTCTCTCCTTTAGCATCCTCTAACAAGTGGGCAGATTGTATCCCTCAACAAATGGAAAACTGAGATATTTTTCCCCCCAACCTGGACTATGACAGCCTTGGCAACTTGGCAAAGAATTAGTCCTTGAGTTATGACAATGACTGAGCCCAAAATTTCTGTTGTGACGCAAGACACTTGTTAAGTGAGTTTTGCCCCATTTTATGACCTTTCCTGCCACAGTTCTTAAGTGAATCCCTGCAGTTATTAAGCCAGCAACACGGTTGTTAAGTGAATCTGGCTTCCCCATTGATTTTGCATGTCAGACGTTCGCAAAAGGGGATCACATGATCCTGGTACGCTGCAACCGTCATAAATATGAGTCAGTTGCCAAGTTTCCGGATATTGATCGTTTGACCAGGGAGATCGTTTGACCAACGGTCGTAAGCGTGAAAAATGGTCATAAGCCACTTTTTTCAATGCCCTTGTAACTTCAAACGGTCACTAAACGAATTGTGATAATGTGAGGACTACCTGTAATCTGGTCACATCTTTTCCAAGGGACAAATTTTAATCTGGAATCACGGAAGCTTGGACTTGGTATAAATACAGTAGGTGAGACATGATAGCAGTGTTCTAGTATTTGAGAGGCTGCCACAAAGAAGAGGGGGTCACGTTATTGTCCAAAGCACCAGAGGGAAGAACGAAAAACAATGGTTGGAAGCTGATGAAAGAGGGAAGCAACCTAGAATTAAGGAGAAACTTCCTGACAGTGAAGACAATTAGCTAGTAGAACAGCTTGCCACCAGAAACCGTGGGTGCTCCATCACTGGAGATTTTTAAGAAGAGACTGGAGAGTCACTTGTCTGAGATGGTATAGGATCTCCTGCTTGAGCAGGGGGCTGGACTAGAAGACCTTCAAAGTCCCTTCCAATTCTATTCTATTCTATTCTATTCTATTCTATTCTATTCTATTCTATTCTATTCTATTCTATTCTATTCTATTCTATTCTACTCTACTCTACTCTACTCTACTCTACTCTGTTCTATTCTATTCTATTCTATTCTATTCTATTCTATTCTATTCTATTCTATTCTATTCTATTCTATTCTATTCTATTCTATTCTATTCTATTCTAATTTTTTTCCCTTGGAAAAGGTGCTATGAGAATTCTGATTCCCCCCCCCCACACACACACACTTGAGACTAACACGGGCATCTTCCGACATTGCTAACTTGCCTAATTCATGGCTAATTTGACTCTGGCATTTTCTCAACCTTTCCAGGACAGACCACCCTGCCATCACAACAAGGGTTTATGTTTTTCCGGGACTCAGGAAGGTAATGAGAACAGGAGGTCCTTAAAAACGACCCCTCCGTCTTCAGGGGAGCATTGCGTCTAGCCACGGGCTGCCAACATCCCCAAAACAGCTGACAATGCCCAGTTCAACAGCTGAGCCACAACTATCTTGAAAAGGGAGGGGGTTGCCATGAGGGTGGTGGGTGGGTGGGAGGGAGGGAGGGGCTGGGCTGGTGCTCAAAATAACGTCCAGACCCTCCAGCTTACATCAGTGGCCACATTGTCACTGAGGAACAAAGAAAGAACAGTGGGAGGCCTATAATATGAAGATGAGTTGGTCAACTTTAGCTCTTATCTTCAGCTTCCTTGCCGGTAAGTTAGGATGGGTGCAGATAGGTAGCGGTTGATGGGGAAATAAGCTGGGATGGGAGATCAAAGTTTACTTTATTTAACTTTTAACTTTTAAAACTATTAACTTTTAAAACTGTTAACTTTTAACTTTTAACCTTTAACTTTAACTTAACTTTAACTTACTTTAACTTTTCAAACTTTTAACTTTAACTTTTTTAACTTTAACTATAACTTTTAACATTTGTCTCACGTGGCATAGGGTTTCCTGCCTGAGCAGGGGGTTGGACTAGATGACCTCCAAGGATCCTTCCAACATTATTATTATTATTATTATTATTATTATTATTATTATTATTATTATTATTATTATTATTATTATTTCTTATTATTATTATTATCTTAAATTAACTTTTAACTGTTAAATTTAACTTCCTTTAACTTTAACTTCTTAAACTTTAAACTTTAATTTTAACTTTTTAAACTTTAACTTTAACCTAAACTTTTAACATTTGTCTGAAATGGTATAGGGTTTCCTGCTTGAGCAGGGGGTTGGACTAGATGACCTCCGAGGACCCTTCCAACTTTAGTGACCAAGGTTACAACAGCAGTGAAAAAAGTGTCTTAGGACTGTTTTTCACACTTACGACTGTTGCAGCATCTCCAGGGTCACATGATCCAAATTCAGATGCTTGGCAACTGGCTCATATTTATGACGGTTGTAGCATCCCGGGGTCATAGATCCTCTTTTGCAACCTTCTGACAAGCAAAGTCCATGGGGAAGCCGGATTCACTTAACAACCATGTTGCTAACTTAATAACTGCAGGGAGTCACTTAACTGTGGCCAGAAAGGTCGTAAAATGAGGTTTCTTAACAAATTCTCTTAACAAATGTCTTGCTACGAACAGAAATTTGGTGGTTCATTTGTGGTTGTGAGTTTTGGTCTCCACGCTATAAAAAAGATGTCGAGACTCTAGATAGAGTACAGAGAAGAGCAACAAAGATGATTAGGGGACTGGAGGCTAAAACATATAAGGAACGGTTGCTGGAATTGGTATGTCTAGTTTAATGAAGAGAAGGGCGAGGGGGGACATGATAGCAGTCTTCCAATATCTCAGGGGCTGCCCCAAAGAAGAGGGAGTCAAGCTCTTCTCCAAAGCGCCTGAAGGCAGGACAAGAAGCAACGGATGGAAACTAGTCAAGGAGAGAAGCAACCTAGAACTAAGGAGGAATTTCCTGACAGCTAGAACAATTGCTAGAACTGCTAGAAAGATTTGCTTCCAGAAATTGTGAATGCTCTAACACTAGATGTTTTTAAGAAGAGGTTGTGCCTGAGCAGGGGGTCGGACTAGAACAGGGCTTTTCAACCAGTGGTACGGGTACCACCTGTAGTAGGTGATACGCGACCATCCTAGAAAAGTGGTAGTGGGGGAGGGGGATGAGCTGAACCGGGGGGCAGCACCGCACAAGCCTGAGTGAGAGACGGCTGGAGCTGCAGGGCTGTCGGGGCTCAGCGGAAGCACCAGGATCAGCGCCAGGATCCAGCTGGAGCTCGGCGCTGATCCCGGCACGTCTGCTGAGCCCAGAAGAAGCGCCGATCAGCTGGAATGTTGCAGCATCTCCAGGTTGTTGTGATTCACATTCAGATGCTTGGCAACTGATTCATATTTATGACGGTCACAGTGTCCCAGGGTCATGTGAAGGGACCAAAACCTGCTGCAACCACCCAGCAGAGGGGGTGGGGGAAATAAAAACCAAACACCCCCCACCCCACCTCCACTGCCAATCGTCAGCAGAAATGCTTACAGGAGGAAGAGCGCGGCCAGGCGGGCAGGCAGGTGTCTTTTTTCAGTGCCGTTGTAACTTCGAACAGTCACTAAGCGAACTGTTGTAAGTTGAGGACTACCTATACTTCATCACTTTTTTCCTTTTTTTTTTTTGGTCATCAAGTTTTTGACACCTTGCTAGGCGACTGGTGGTACTCGGATGTTCCCATATCCTAAAAGTGGTACGATGGGTGAAAAGTTTGAAAAGCCCTGGACTAGACCTCCAAGGTCCCTTCCAACTCTATTCTATTCTATTCTATTCTATTCTATTCTGTTCTGTTCTGTTCTGTTCTGTTCTGTTCTGTTCTGTTCTGTTCTGTTCCGTTCCGTTCCGTTCTGTTCCGTTCCGTTCTACTCTGTTCTATTCTGTTCTATTCTATTCTATTCTGTTCTGTTCTGTTCTGTTCCGTTCCGTTCCGTTCCGTTCCATTCCATTCCATTCCATTCCATTCCATTCCATTCCATTCCATTCTATTCTATTCTATTCTATTCTATTCTATTCTATTCTATTCTATTCTAATCTAATTCTATTCTTTAATTCTATTCTGTTCCATTCTGTTCCATTCTGTTCCATTCTGTTCCGTTCTGTTCCGTTCTGTTCCGTTCCGTTCCGTTCCGTTCCATTCCATTCCATTCCATTCCATTCCATTCCATTCCATTCCATTCCATTCTATTCTATTCTATTCTATTCTATTCTATTCTATTCTATTCTATTCTTTAATTCTATTCTGTTCCGTTCTGTTCTGTTCCGTTCCGTTCCGTTCCGTTCTGTTCTATTCTGTTCTATTCTATTCTAATCTAATTCTATTCTTTAATTCTATTCTGTTCCATTCTGTTCCATTCTGTTCCGTTCCGTTCCGTTCCATTCCATTCCATTCCATTCCATTCCATTCCATTCCATTCCATTCCATTCCATTCCATTCCATTCCATTCCATTCTATTCCATTCTATTCTTTAATTCTATTCTGTTCCATTCCATTCCATTCTATTCTATTCTATTCTATTCTATTCTATTCTATTCTATTCTATTCTATTCTATTCTATTCTATTCTATTCTATTCTATTCTATTCTGTTGTTATTTTTTTCAAGCATCTGTCAAAAACGCATAAAACAGCATGTAACTGTTTCAAAATGTTTCATAGAGCCTTTAAACCTTCCACAAATTAGCATGGGAATTAGCACGGTTTTTTCATACAGATATAGTGACTGAAAGATGAGTTGACGTTTGAAGATGAGTTGACGTCTTAGGGGAAACCACATGTGTTCCCACAACACAGTGAATGCTCCAACACTGGAACTTTTTAAGAAGAGACTGGACAGCCATTTGTCTGAAATGGTAAAGGGTTTCCTGCCTGAGCAGGGGGATGGACTAGATGACCTCCCCTGATCATCTTTGTTGCTCTTCTCTGTACTCTTTCTAGAGTCTCGACATCTTTTTTACATCATGGTGACCGAAACTGGATGCTGGATTCCAGGTTTGGCCTTACCAAGGCATTGTAAAGTTGTATTAATACTCCACGTGATCATGATTCTGTCCCGCTGTTAATGCAGCCCAGCGCTGTGTTGGCTTTTTTTGGCAGCTGCAGCACACGGCTGGCTCCTATTTAAGGGATTGTCCACTAGGACTCCAAGATCCCTCTCACCGTTGCTACTATTGAGCAAGGTACCCCCTATACCAGACATGTCAAACACAAGGCCCGGGGGCCGGATCCGGCCCGCGAAGCTGTTTCATGTGACCCACGAAGCCATCCTGGAAACAGTGAGGGAACGGCCCCCACTGCCTTGGCCCTGGCTCAGAGACCCTCCTCCTGCCAGAGACCCTCAGATCTGTCCCACTCCTGCCCAGGCCCCCCATAGGCACCCTTGATGCGAACGAGGTAGAGCTGGCCACGCCCACCAAGTAGGCCATACGCACTCCGGCCACGCCCACCCAGTAGGCCACGCCCACCGAGCCCCCTGAGGGCAACCGCAATGCTGATGCGGCCCTCAATGAAATTGAGTTTGACACCCCTGCCCTATACTGTACCTGTACATTTGGTTTTTCTTGCCTAAATGTAGAGCCTTACTTTTTTCACTTTTAAGAAGAGATTGGAGAGTCATTTGTCTGAAATGGTATTAGAGTTTCGTGCCTTGAGCAGGGGGTTGGACCCTTCCAGTTCTGCTATTCTGTTAAGATCCCTCTCACAGTTACTATGATCAAACCAGGTACCACCTATTCTATCCCTGTGCAATTGGTTTTCATCTGATATTTTAACCAAGATTGAACATTTCAGTAACATTTCATCAGCCAGCTCATTCAGCATCTTCGGATACAATTCCCCCAGCTCTGGAGATTCAAACTCATTCTTAAAAAAGAAAGAAAGAAAGAAAGAAAGAATTTTCTCGGAGCATATTTCTGTTAAGTCTGGCACTTCAATCATGTCTCTTTATTTCGTTTTTTCCTAATCTCCCTGTGGAATTCATGCACATCCCTGTCAGAGAGAATGAAAAGTAGAGAGAAGCTGCACAGCTAACTAACTCTGCTTTTCTTTTCTTTTCTTTTTTTCCTTTTGTCACCTGTCACCTGCCATCTTTGCTGAACAGATGGGAATTCCTTTCTCCTCTCTTTATTCAGAACATATCGGAAGAATGAAAGAGTACAAGAATCCTTGTCTTTTCCCCCCTGACAATATTGTTTGCTTATTTTGAGGTCTTTTTGACACCATCTGTGTCAAGGCTGACTATTTGTCATTTCTTGTCCTTAGGAAGTTATTTTTTTCTACTGGTTCATGGACATCCACAGAGACAGAGGAGGTCAAAAATGTTAAGATGGTGGCCACAGCCACACAACCAAAGCCTTCCCCTCCCCTTTTAAAAATGTTGATTTTTTTTTTAATCCTCTCCCTATGTGCAACTCTGCATCTGTTCTGTGCATCTTTTGACATTCTCAGTTGATGTCCTTGATAAATATCTCTCAGGATTTTTTTTAAAATAACCTCTGGCTGCATTCCCACAGCGTATTTAATCTGATTATTGATCGACTCAGTTTTGGATCTATTCTATACAGTCTCCCGATTGCCATGTGACACCTAATCCCAGAGGAGAAGGGGGAAAAAAAATCCTTCAAAGTTAAAACTAACCAAGCTTAACATTGATGGGGATGCGGTTGGGACAATTTGCTAGGGGTTAAACGGTGCTGTGTGAACCTAGCCTTTCAGGGGCAATTCTTGGATTTGGCAAGATTTATTTAATTTGGATTTTATATTTTGGTTTCGTTCCCCATTTCTTATACAATTTCAACTCTTTGGGGAAGTCGGACAACAGAGCATGCATAACAATAAAGCAGGTATAGAAACTAAATTGATGCTGAATTTAATAACAGCTGCAAGACTTTTGGTAGCGCAATACTGGAAGAAGGAGGATCTGCCTACTATTGAAGAATGGACTTTGAAAGTTTCGAACTTGGCAGAAATGGCCAAAATCTCAGCATATGTGAAAGATCACTCGCAACAGAGATATATAGTGGAATGGAGAAGATGGATTGATTATATTCAGAACAAATATGGGACTACAAAGTATCATTTAGCATATGAATAAAGGTAAAGGTTCCCCCGCACATGCGTGCTAGTCGTTTCCAACTCTAGGGGCCGGTGCTCATCTCCGTTTCAAAGCCGAAGAGCCAGCGCTTGTCCGAGGACATCTCCATGGTCATGTGGCCAGCATGACTAGACGCCAAAGGTGCACGGAACGCTGTTACCTTCCCACCGTAGTGGTCCCTATTTTTCTACTTGCATTTTTACATGCGTTCGAACTGCTAGGTTAGCAGAAGCTGGGACGAGTAACAGACGCTCACTCTGTTACGCGGCACTCGGGATTCGACCTGCCAAACTGCCGACCTTCTGATCGACAAGCTCAGGGTCCTAACCCACTGAGCCACCGCGTCCCTTAGCATATGAATAGTTATTAGTTATTATAATTAGAGGATATATTATTTTTCTTTTCTATGGCTAAGGAGAGTTAAAGTGTGATATGGTTTAAAGAGTAATTACAGTAATTAGAATATTTTAGAGTAAGATTGTATGATGTAATAATCTGTATTCAGCTCTGGGAAGTCGGGGTGTGTGTGTTGGGATGGGAGGGATGGGGAGGGGGTGGGGGAGATGGGGTATATGTTCTAAAAATGTATTTTAAAACTTTTCAATAAAAAACAACAACAAAGCAGGGGTAGGCAACCTTGGCCCCTTCATGACTCGTGGACTTCAACTCCCAGAATTCCTGAGCCAGCATGGGGGAACTATGGCCCCTTCATGACTTGCGGACTTCAACTCCCAGAATTCCTGAGCCAGCATGGCTCAGCTTGGAAACCTCTCCCTTTCCCCTCAGCATGGCTGGCTCAGGAATTCTGGGAGTTGAAGTCCAGGAGTCATAAAAGAGCCCAGGTTGCCTACCCCTGTACTAAAGGCAGGGGATTTTTGTCTACCATTTTGAATGATTCCTAAACATATCCTTAAAAGAGCAGCTAAAGAGAAAGATTTTATGAATAGTCCTTGACTTACAGTTACAACTGAGCCCAAAGTATCTGTTAAGCGAGACACGCGTTAAGTGAGTTTTGACCCATTTTACGACCTTCCTTGCCATGTTTTTTTTAAAAATCCCATTTATATCCCGCCCTTCTCCGAAGACTCAGGGCGGCTTACAATCTAAAGCACAAATCAATGTGCTTAGCAATAGCCTCCATTCTATGTATATGCCTGCTTATTAGGGCTTTCACACACACCCCCAAGTGGCATTATTACAAAGTCAGCTTATTGACCCCAACAATCTGGGTCCTCATTTGACCTACTTCGGAAGGATGGAAGGCTGAGTCAACCTTGAACCTGGTGGGACGCGAACCTGCACTAATTGCAGGCAGCTGGTGTTACTTAAGGAGGCATTTTTTTATTTTTTTATTTTTATTTTAATTCCATTTATATCCCGCCCTTCTCCGAAGACTCAGGGCGGCTTACAAGCTTAGCAGTAGCCTTCATTCTATGTATATGCCTGCTTATTAGGGCTTTCACACACACCCCAAGCGGCATTATTACAAAGTCAGCTTATTGCCCCCAACAATCTGGGTCCTCATTTTACCTACCTCGGAAGGACGGAAGGCTGAGTCAACCTTGAGCCTGGTGGGACGCGAACCTGCACTAATTGCAGGCAGCTGGTGTTACTTAAGGAGGCATTAGCCCACTGCTCCACCAAGGCTCCAACCATGGTTGTTAAGTGAATCGCGGCAGTTGATTATGTTAGTTAGTGAAGCGAATCCAGCTTCCCCCAATTGACTTTGCTCATCAGAAGGTTGCAAAAGGGGACCCCGTGACCCCCCCCCTGGGACCCCACAACCGTCAGAAGTACATGCCAGTTTCCAAGTGTCTGGATTTTGATCACAAGGCCACGGGGGATGCTGCGACGGTCGTAAGTGTGAAAACCGGTCCTAAATCCCTTTTTTTTCAGTGCCGTTGTAACTTCAAATAGTCACTAAATGAACTGTCGTAAGTCGCAGAATAGCTGTCCTGCACATAATTTTTTGTGTGATCTTTCCTCTGGAAGGCAGGCGGGCAGGCTTGGTTGGATTTGGCCTCAGCCCATTCAGAATATCAGAATAGAGCTGGAAGGTACCTCGGAGGTCATCTAGTCCAGCCCCCTGCTCAAGCAGGAGACCCTATACCAGGGGTGTCAAACTCAATTTCATTGAGGGCCGCATCTGCATTGCGGTTGCCCTCAAGGGGCCGGGTGGGTGTGGCCAGGGTGGGCGTGGCCTACTGGGTGGGCGTGGCTAGAGTGCGTATGGCCTACTGGGTGGGCGTGGCCAGCTGTACATCGTTCGCATCAAGGGTGCCTATGGGGGCCTGGGCAGGAGTGGGACAGATCTGAGGGTCTCTGGCAGAAGGAGGGTCTCTGGGCCAGGGCCAAGGCAGTGGGGGCCGTTCCCTCACTGTTCCCAGGATGGCTTCGCGGGCCGCATGAAACCACTTCGCGGGCCGGATCTGGCCCCCGGGCCTTGTGTTTGACATGTCTGCCCTATACCATTTTGGACCAGTGGCTGTCCAGTCTCTTCTTTAAAAAACTTCCAGTGATGGAGCATTCAGTCGATTAGAAATGCACAGATGAAATATTATTATGGTTATACGATCCGGTATCCTGTGTCTCCCTTTGCAGTTGCTATTTATAAGATCTGCCTTAACACATGGGCGGCCTGGCCTGACAATTCATTGTTTGCATAGCCCACTATCAGTTCCCTCTGGAATTTAGCGGTTTCTGCTTCCCAAGGATAGGATTTCTTTTCAATCGTTTTCCGGCTGAACTTTGAATCCCGACTGACACAACCCACCAAACTAGTTGGGCACCAAACCTTGATCAGCCCCAATGTAGTGCTTTTAGAGGCAGAAGATTACAAGTAGCGTCGTCCTTGACTTACAACCACAACCGAGGCCGAGATTTCCATCGCTAAGCAAGACAATTGTTGCGTCAGCTTGGCCCCATTCTACGACCTTCCTTGCCGCAGTTGTTCAGTGAATCACTGCAGCGGTTAAGTTAGCAACACGGTTGTTAAGCGAATCCGGCTTTCCCCCGACCTTGAGTTTGCTTGTCAGAAGGTTGCAAAAGGGGGATCTACATGATCCCGGGAACACTGCAACCATCATAAATATGAGTCGGTTGCCAAGCATCTGAATTCTGATCATGTGACCATGGGGATGCTGCTACGGAGGTGTAAAAAGCTTTCATAAGTTGCTTTTTCCCAGTGCCGTTGTAACTTTGAATAAGCACCAAAGGCTCACTAAAGTAAGTTGAGGACTCTCTGTATTTGCTGGCTGGGGAATTCTGGGAGTTGAGGTCCACCTGTCTTAAAGATGCCATAGTGTTGACAGAAAAGTCTTCATCATGGTTCAGTCCAAGCTGGGAATAAACAACATGGTGACTGCTTTAGAAAGAAGGTTGCAATTTATTGAAGAGGAGAGCCAGACAGGAAGATGGCTCTGGAAGAAAAGAGAGAGAGAGAGAGAGCATATGTAGGGGGTGGGTTTTTATACCCTCTAGAACTCTTGAGGTTGTTTCCTCTTCCTGTTTGAGGCTTTGTATTTCCTGTGTCATGTATTTTGACTTGTGTCCCTTTGGCATCTGTGGGTCAATCCTATTATGTCCTGTCTTAGACTTTGGGTAGGGTATGTAGATTTTAGGTGTCTTTGTCTTCTCAATCTTCTAGCTTCAACCTTCCTGAATGGATTATCACATCAGCATTTCTACAGAGCTGGTTTCTGCTTACGGGAAGGAGACTTGGGGATATTATGAAAAAACTGGGCATGCTTTTCTGCCTCTTTAAGATCCTTTGAGGAAATATATTTTTCTGGCCTTTTAATATTTCCTTCTCTGGGGGGTGGGGGTGGGTGGGCTGACCTCCCACCGTAGTTGAGATACACTGCTTCAACATGACCACAGTCAGAGAGAATACTGGAATGTGGGTGGTAAACCAGGGCTGGCATTTGCCCACAGCAAAATTTGGGACTCCCACACCCCCATGACAAGCAGCGGCAATTATCCTAATGAAGGTTAATCTGTCAAAGTTTCTCCCCAGTCTTTATTGGGTGGTTCACTAATAATTTGATAATGGAAAGGATTAAAAAAAAGACATTAGCCAGGCAACGAACTGTGCAGTAGATAGAGAGGGTTTTCAGGCACAGACTGGAGAGCTGTTTATTATTCATCAATTTGGACTGAAAAAAGACCGGCCGCTTACCTAATTAAATGCTCATTTTAGACCTTTAAATGGCCCAGAAGTTAATCTGTTGTTGTGTTTATATTTTCGGGCAGACCAACCATGAGCAAGCAAGCAAGCAGCAGAGAGCTATAGGATGAGACATACAAAATTTCCTTTTTCATAAAAAAATACAAACAAAAACGTTTTCACGTATTTAAGATAGAGTATGTGATAAACCAGGCAAAGACCTGGTCTTTGTGAAATGCATTCACATCAGAATATAATATATCTGGGAGGGGGATGGCTTTCCTGAGAGATTCAGAGCACCATTTCATAAGATGCATCAGGATTAGTTTAATCAGGGGGTGTGGTCAAACATGATCTGAAAACCCAGGTTAGTTAAAAACCTGGCTGTGACATTTGTTCCAGCTTGCGACGCTTAGGTTAACTAGCCTGATTATTAGGCGGTTTTGAGTGGCTTCAGATGCTCTGCCAATCCAGATTGTCCAGTTGGTTTATGGTCTGGGGAACTGCAAATTAATCCAGTCACCAAGTTAAGCTAATTCAGTTCACCAGTCCTTTGTTAAATTCTTCGCTAGCTTGGTTTACGAGGGACTTGCAAGACTTTGTACAATCTGTGGTTTCTAAGATCAAGCAGCTGCGACAGCTTTTGAAGTGCCGTCACTGGCTTCAAATCATTTCAGTATATCATTTATATAGAGCAGGGGTCTTCAAACGTGGCCCTTTTATGACTTGGGGACTTCAACTCCCAGAATTCCTCAGCCAGGCACAATTCTGGGAGTTGAAGTCCCCAAGTCATAAAAGGGCCACGTTTGAAGACACCCCCCCCCCCCGATATAGAGCATACAATACAGGTAGTTCTTGACCTGTCATCAAAACTTAGCTCATGCAAAAGGAGGGGGAAAAGGGCAGCCCACTTCTCCGGGCCTCCTTGCAGTTGATCCCCAAAGATGGGGTGGGGGAAGAGGAGGTCAGTGGTGACAGTTGTCACAGCTGGGCATTGGATGGGGCTGCAGGCACCTGGTTGCAATAGGTATTGGTCTGGCCTGGGGTGCCACTGCTTCTCTCGCACTCTGCTCGGTCCCAGGGGAGCTGCTTACTTGTCCTACACTGCCAGGGCCTTCCCCGGTTGCCCGTCCGGCTTTGGGTGATCAGATGGCACGGGAAGGGAGGGGGCAGCCTGCATATGACAAATTGAATGGCACGAGGTGGGGAAGCTGAGGGGGGAGGGACTAGCAGGTGACAGGACCCAGCTGGGTGGGTGGGCAGGAGATGGGGGGGAAGGGGGCAGCCCTGGTTTCAGCAAAGTAAACCCCAACACTTACGTGTTGCTTTGTTATGCGTTTTTGACAGATGCTTGAAAAAATTAACAATGGAATGAAAGAATAGAATAGAATGGAATAGAATAGAATAGAATAGAATAGAATAGAATAGAATAGAATAGAATAGAATAGAATAGAATAGAATAGAATAGAATAGAAGAATGGAATGGAAATAGAATAGAATAGAATAGAATAGAATAGAATAGAATAGAATAGAATAGAATAGAATAGAATAGAATAGAAGAATGGAATAGAAGAGAATAGAAGAATGGAATGGAAATAGAATAGAATAGAATAGAATAGAATAGAATAGAATAGAATAGAATAGAATAGAATAGAATAGAATAGAATAGAATTGAAGAATAGAATAGAATAGAATAGAATAGAATAGAATAGAATAGAATAGAATAGAATAGAATAGAATAGAATAGAATAGAATAGAATAGAATAGAATAGAATTGAAGAATGGAATAGAATAGAATAGAATAGAATAGAAGAGAAGAGAAGAGAAGAATAGAATAGAATAGAATAGAATAGAATAGAATAGAATAGAATAGAATAGAAGAATAGTATAGAATAGAATAGAATAGAATAGAATAGAATAGAATAGAATAGAACAGAGAAGAACAGAACAGAACAGAACAGAACAGAGAAGAATAGAACAGAATTGGAATAGAGTTGGAAGGGATCTTGAAGGGCACCACCAAGTTTTTCTCTCTAGCTATTTCAATTGAAATGAATTGAACTGAATACTTTACCTGGCCAAGGGTGATTAGACACACAAGGAATTTGTCTCCGGTGCAGAAGCTCTCAGTGTACATGCAAAGCAACAGAATAATTCTGATCATCATCATAATCCAATAAGACGGTTTATAAGAAGGATAAATAATAACTGCATTAAACACAGACATTAAACAGGATTGTGAGAATTAGGTGTTCAGCAGGTGCTTTCCTGCCTATGTTACTTTATAAGTAACTCAGCGTGGTCAACATACCTAAGACTCCTTCCTCCTCTTGGGTTGGGCAGAGAGTGATTGGCCCAAAGTCACCCAGCCAGCTTTCATGCCTAAGGCGGGACTAGAACTCACCGTCTCCTGGTGATTGGCCCAAAGTCAAAGTCACCCAGTTGGCTTTCATGCCTAAGGCGGGACTAGAACTCACCATCTCCTGGTGATTGGCCCAAAGTCACCCAGCCAGCTTTCATGCCTAAGGCGGGACTAGAACTCACCGTCTCCTGGTGATTGGCCCAAAGTCAAAGTCATCCAGTTGGCTTTCATGCCTAAGGCGGGACTAGAACTCACCATCTCCTGGTGATTGGCCCAAAGTGAAAGTCACCCAGTTGGCTTTCATGCCTAAGGTGGGACTAGAACTCACCATCTCCTGGTGATTGGCCCAAAGTCACCCAGCCAGCTTTCATGCCTAAGGTGGGACTAGAACTCACCGTCTCCTGGTGATTGGCCCAATGTCGTTAACATCCCTCTTTCTTCCTTTCCAGTGGTCCTGAGCCGGAACGAGGAGGAACACCTTTTCAACGTTCTGATGGCCGATTATAACCGCAATTTTCGCCCTGCTGCAGACATGGGAGACATTGTAAATGTTTCTCTAAAGGTCACCCTCACCAACTTGATCTCCCTGGTAAGGAACAGTGTTGTCATCCCTTCTCCTGGATTTTCAGGGAGGGCCAAGAATGTTCCACCTTTTTCCTTCTCAAAGTCTCCAGAAAGAGATGCAACATCTAAGAGAGGGGTGGGGAACTATGGCCCCTTTATGATCTGTGGACTTCAACTCCCAGAATTTCTGAGCCAGCAACTGCGGTCCCTTTATGACCTGTGGACTTCAACTTGAGCCATGGCTGGCTGAGGAATTCTGGGGGTTGAAGTCCTGGTCTAAGAACAGGAAAACAGAGACACAGGATGTTCTAGGTTGCTGGAGAATTTATATCTCCTGCACATCAGTCTGAGGTCATCTTCATCTCCTTCCTTGAAGCTCTACACACACCAAGTGTTCTGTTTATTTGTATCCCATCTTTGTTATTTTTATAAATAACTCAAAGTGGCAAACATACCCAACACAAATTCCTACTACTACTTCCCCCGACTGGCCCAGGGTCACCTAGCTGGCTTTCAAGCCTAAGGTAGGATTACAATTTATCGTCTCCTGGTGGCCCAGGGGGATCCCGTCGACTTTTATGGAGAACACCACCACCTCCTGGTGATTGGCCCAAAATCACCCAGTGGGCTTTCATGCCTAAGGCAGGACTAGAACTCACCGTCTCCTGGTGATTGGCCCAAAGTCACCCAGCTGACTTTTATGCTTAAAATGAGACGAGAACTCACTGTCTCCTGGTGATTGGCCCAAAGTCTCTCAGTGGGCTTTCATGCCTAAGACAGGACTAGAACTCACAATCTCCTGGTGATTGGCCCAAAGTCACCCAGTGGGCTTTCATGCCTAAGGCAGAACTGGAACTCACAATTTCCTGGTGATTGGCCCAATGTCACCCAGTGGGCTTTCATGGCTAATGTAGGATTAGAACTCACAGTCTCCTGTGATTGGCCCAAAGTCACCCAGTGGGCTTTCATGCCTAAGGCAGAACTGGAACTAACAATCTCCTGGTGATTGGCCCAGTCATTCAGTGGGCTTTCATGGCTGAAGCAGGACTAGAACTCACAGTCTCCTGGTGATTGGCCCAAAGTCACCCAGCTGGCTTTCAGTCCTAACGCTGGACTAGAACTCACTGTCTCCTGGTGATTGGCCCAATGTTACCCAGTGGGCTTTCATGGCTAATGCAGGACTAGAACTCACAGTCTCCTGGTGATTGGCCCAAAGTCACCCAGTGGGCTTTCATGCCTAAGGCAGGACTAGAACTCACAATCTCCTGGTGATTGGCCCAAAGTCACCCAGTGGGCTTTCGTGGCTGAAGCAGGACTAGAACTCACAATCTCCTGGTGATTGGCCCCAAAGTCACCCAGTGGGCTTTCAGTCCTAACGCTGGACTAGAACTCACTGTCTCCTGGTGATTGGCCCAAAGTCAGCCATCAGTGTCGAAGCCTGGTGATTGCTTGGAGAAGTCACGGCAATGTTCTTGTCAAGATTTCAGAAGTGGCTATAGGCAGAATTTTTACTGCGATTATTAACCAGATCACTGCAGCCGTTAAGCAAATTGCATGGACGTTAAGTGAACCAGGTGGCCATTAAGCAAATTCAGATCCCCCAGTTAGCTTCGCTTGTGGGAAGCCAGCTGGGAAGGTTGCAAATCGGGTGACACCAAGATGTGGCAACTGTCGTAAATACCAGCCTGTGGCTGTGCCCCGGTTAGAGAGACATGACTGCAAGGATGGAGCGACAGTCAGCGTTTGAAAGATGGCTCACGAGTCACTTTTGTTCTGAGACCGTCGTGACTTTGAACCGTCATTAAGTGAACCTTCGTAAGTCAAGACTACCTGTAAATCCCATTTTGTGCTTTTCCAGAACGAGATCGACGAGGCTCTCACAACGAACGTGTGGGTAGAGATGGTAAGTAAAGACACACGACTAATATATATATATTCTTGTGGGAATATCTGTGATACCTGCCATTCCCCACCATCCAGTCAGAGCTGAGGAAGCTTCTGGGATGAGAAGCGAAACGTCTTCAAGGAAAAAACAAGAAAGTCCAGTTACCTCCTGAAAAAAAAGCACCTTTGGGACGTCTGTGATAGATGTTAAACAAGTAGCTTAACTCTCCACGGTCAACTCGCTGCAGGACGAAAGTTACACTAATATCAAAGAAATAGTACAGGGGTCCTCAAACTTGGCCCTTTGATGACTTGTGGACTTCAACTCCCAGAATTCCTCACGTGTGCCTGGCTGAGGAATTCTGGGAATTGAAGTCCACAAGTCATCAAAGGGCCAAGTTTGAAGACCCCTGAAATAGTGGAATAGAATCACTGAACAAAGGATGCCGAAAGAGAGACAGAATGAAATAAATGCAAAGGGCAAATTTTTTAAAAAAAATGTTTTTATTTATTTTAAATAATTAAACAGAATTGTTAAATTGTCCCGCAGGCTTAACTCAGTTGCATTTCAAGGTGAACTCCGGCCCAAATACATTTTTAAAAGCACGGGGTTCTTGAGAACTACCCCAGAATGCTAGACTGTGTATGTGTGGGTGAAATATCCAACTCGTGCCTGGCTCATAATAACAAACGGATGGAGGAAATTCATTTTAAAGAAAGCAACCCCTTTCCTCTGGCAAATGAAAGTAAATATATGTGTCCCAAGAATATAGGCTAGAATAGAGCTGGAAGGGACCTTGGAGGTCTTCTAGTCCAGCCCCCTCCTCAAGCAGGAGAACCTATACTGTCACAGACAAGTGACTGTCCAGTCTCTTCTTAAAAGTCTCTAGTGACGGAGCGCCCACGATTTCTGGTGGCAGGCTGTTTCACTGGTTATTTGTCCTCACTGTCGGGAAGTTTCTCCTTAATTCCAGGTTGCTTCTGTCTTTGATCAGTTTCCAACCATTGTTTCTCGTCCTGCCCTCTGGTGCTCTGGTGAACAATCTGGCCCCCTCTGCCTTGTGGCAGCCCCTCAAATACTGGAACGCTGCTATCATGTCTCCCCTATTCCTTCTTTTCTTTAGACTGGCCAAAGTCTAATGTCCCGTAGCCGTTGTTTGCATGTTTTGGTCTCCAGGCCTTGGATCATCTTAGTTGCTCTTCTCTGCATTTTTTTCCAAACCCTCAACATCTTTTTTGCGATATGGTGACCAAAACTGGCTGCAGTATTCCAGGTGTGGTCTCACTATCGTTGGTAGGATCCAATCTGAGTCGGTCACCGGGACCACAGGTTTATTTTCCCAAGCTTTTGGGTTCATGCCGGAACCCATCCTCAGGGAACTTCCCTCGCTCTAAAATATGTGCACCGGGCTGGTCCACACATTGTGTTGATACGGTTCCTGGTTGTGTGCAGTTTTTAGTTGTTAATTAGTGCATTGATGGCTGGCTATTTATTCATTAACTGTCATTTCCTTGTACTGCTGTGACCTTGGATCCTAAGTACCTGACAGACTGGTGGTAAATTGGCAGTCATATTGATTGACAAGGGGCCTGGTTTCCCAGGCTTCAATCATTTCCCAGGCTTTTTTTGTCCCTGCTCGGCCAACAATTGTGGTAGCTGTAGTAATCGTGCCTGATCTTGTCGAAATTTGCCAAGCCAATATGAGTAATCAAGTTTGTTCTTGCCAGAAATGGAGAGATTATCGTCTGCAATGGGAACCAGAGAAGTACGGCAACATCAGCTGCTTACGGATCCCTTCGATCTTGATCTGGCTGCCAGATATTGTCCTGGAGAACAAGTCAGTAGTCTGTAAAAGTTGACTTTGCTTTCCATGCCCCTCTGACGGCAACGCTTTGTATAATATGGATCTTAATCTAGTTGGACCCTTCCATAGAATCATGGGTCATCCATCCCTTGGTGAGTGGGGCTGTTGGGGTATCCCAAGGGCATTTGTTGGCAAGGGACCAAAGGGTTTGAGGGATCAATCAATCAGAATAGAGCTGGAAAGGGACCTTGGAAGTCTTTTAGTCCAACCCCTAAGCATGAGACCCTATACTAGGAGTGTCAAACTGTCGTGGGCCAGATGTGTCATGCCGAAACCACGCCCACCTCAGCTCCGGCAATGGGGTAAAAGTTGCGATCGGTCATGCCACGCCATGTGACGTTGCGAGTTTGACACCCCTGCCCTATACCATCCCAGACAAGTGGCGGTCCAGTCTCTTCTTAAAAACTTCCAGTAACGAAGCACCCACAACTTCTGGTGGCAGGCTGTTCCACTGGTTAATTGTCCTCACTGTCAGGAAGTTTCCCCTTAATACCAGGTCGCTTCTGTCCGTGATTAGTTTCCATTTGTTGCTTCTTGTCCTGCCTTCAGGTCCTTTGGAGATTCAAATACGTGAACAACCAGTTCTCTGTGTGGATGCCACTTCCGGAGGTCCATTCTGGGCCTGGGCAACAAAAAATTAGCTACTGGTTTTGCCAAAGCGGTGTGAACCGGCTGAATCCCACCACTGAGTTGTCCTCCTCTTCTTTCTGGCAGCCCCTCAGATGGGGAAATGGGGAAACCAGCCACCCCCTCAGTCAGGCCAGCCAGCGGGCCAGAAAATGGAGGCCCCAAAACCTTTCTGATTCTCTTTCCACCTTTCTTTCTTGCAGCATCGATGGGATCTTTGATGTCGCATTGTACACCAACGCGTTGGTGTCTCCCGATGGCAGCATCACTTGGTTGCCCCCAGCTATTTATCGGAGCGTTTGCTCCGTGTTCGTCACCTACTTTCCTTTCGATTGGCAAAATTGCTCCATGGTGTTCCAGTGAGTCCCTTTGGGGTCGGGAGTAGGATGGGGAAGGAGGAAGGATGGGGCAGGTTGGGGAGGGAAGGCATCATCTGAGTTGCCTTCAAGATTTACTTGGTGGCCTTGGGAGAAGGTGTCCGGATCAAAGTGTGGCCTTCAGCCCCACACGATTACATCTGGTGTGAGTTTCCCATCAATCTGGTGTGACTTTCAAATCTGGTGCGACTTTCACATCAATCTGCTGTGACTTTCACATCAATCTGGTTTGACGTTCAAATCTGGTCTGACTTTCACATCAATCTGGTGTGACTTTCAAATCTGGTCTGACTTTCACATCAATCTGGTCTGACTTTCACATCAATCTGGTCTGACTTTCAAATCTGGTCTGACTTTCACATCAATCTGGTGTGACTTTCACATCAATCTGGTGTGACTTTCAAATCTGGTGTGACTTTCACATCAATCTGGTGTGACTTTCACATCAATCTGGTCTGATTTTCAAATCTGGTCTGACTTTCACATCAATCTGGTCTGACTTTCAATTCTGGTCTGACTTTCACATCAATCTGGTCTGACTTTCACACCAATCTGGTCTGACTTTCAAATCTGGTCTGACTTTCACATCAATCTGGTCTGACTTTCACATCAATCTGGTGTGAATTTCACATCAATCTGATGTGACTTTCAAATCAATCTGGTCTGACTTTCAAATCAATCTGGTCTGACTTTCAAATGTGGTCTGACTTTCACATCAGTCTGGTGTGATTTTCACATGAATTTGGTCTGACTTTCAAATCAATCTGGTCTGACTTTCACTTCAATCCTGGTCCGACTTTCAAATCTGGTCTGACTTTCAAATCTGGTCTGACTTTCACATCAATCTGGTCTGAGTTTCACATCAATCTGGTCTGACTTTTAAATCTGGTCTGACTTTCAAATCAATCTGGTCTGACTTTCACATCAATCTGGTCTGACTTTCAAATCAATTTGGTCTGACTTTCAAATCTGGTCTGACTTTCAAATCAATCTGGTCTGACTTTCACTTCAATCCTGGTCCGACTTTCAAATCTGGTCCGACTTTCAAATCTGGTATGACCTTCACATCAATCTTTGATTTGTGCTTAGATTGCAAGCCGCCCTTAGTCTTCGGAGAAGGGCGGGATATAAATGGGATTAAAATAAAATAAAATAAATAAATAGAAATAAATCTGTTCTGACTTTCAAATCTGGTCTGACTTTCAAATCAATCTGGTCTGACTTTCAAATCTGGTCTGACTTTCACATCAATCTGGTGTGGCTTTCAGATCGTCCCTCCCACCAGCTTTTCATGGATAGCCATGGCCACGTTCCTCATCAATTAAATGCACATAGTCCTCGACTTACAACAGTTCATTTAGTCATCAAAGTTACAACGGCACTGAAAAAAGTGACTTATAGCCATTTTTCACACTTATGACCATTGCAGCATCCCCGTGGTCACGTGATCAAAATTCAGAGGCTTGTCAACGGACTCATATTTATGACGGTTGCAGCATCCTGGGGTCACGTGATTCCCTTTTGCAACCTTCAGACAAGCAAAGTCCATGAGGGAAAGCCTGATTCATTTAACAATGGGGTTCCTCACTTAACAACTGCAGGGATTCACTTCATGACGGTGGCAGGAAAGGTCGTAAAGTGGGTCAAAACCTCACTTAACAAATTTCTCGCTTAGCCACAGAAATTTTGGGCTCAATTCTGGCCATTAATGGAGAATTACCTGTACATGGAATTACAGATTTACTCAATTTATGACCATCATGGAAGCTGCCAATTATGGCCATAGGACAGGAAGGTCGTAAAGTGGGGTCCATCGTATAATTAATCCAATTATACAATCTTCTTTTTTCAGCAGCTGCTTAGTGAATGTGGAGGTTGTTAAGTGAAACCACGGTTTGCTATGGGGCGTTTTTATCAAAAACCCGAAGTAAGGCCAGCTTTTAGGAAAAATGTCGTAAATTGTGGTTGTGGGATGCCGCAAGTTGGCAGAAAGCGCGAGACGATTACCGAGGGCCCCAAATGCATTTGTGTGACAATTGGAGGGCTGGCTGTTGAAATTTGGGAACCAGGTCATAAGTAGCTTTTGGGAAGTCCGTTGTACTTTTGAATGGCCGCTAAGCAACTGGTCGTAAGTCGAGGACTACATAGAAACAGAAATAATAGAAATAGAAATAATAGAAACAGAAATATAGAAATAGAAATAATAGAAATATAGAAATAGAAATGGAAATGGAAATGGAAATAGAAATATAGATAATAGAAATGGAAATGGAAATTGAAATATAGATAATAGAAATAGAAATATAATTCTTTATGGGGAATTCGTCTCCCATGCAGAAGCTCTCAGTGTACATACAAGCAACAAGTGATAAATCATGATTATAATGAAAAAAAACCCCATTCATCATAAATCATAAAATAATAATAAATCCTTCCGAACAATTACTCCTGCCTTCGCTAGATAGCTTCATATCTAAGAAAGTGGTCTCCAATAGAGACTAAAGGTTGGTGAGGTAGCTTTTGGCAGTGATTGGCTGAGCTGCTCTGCTAACATAGAAGTTCTGGTTGGGTTTCCCCAGGCTGCCATTGGCTGAGTGGTCCAGATCATAGAGAGAATTTGGCTGGGATTAGTGGAGCAGGAGGAGGAGGAGGAAGAGGAGGAGGAGGAGAGGGAGGGAGGGAGGAGAAGAGGGAGGGAGGAGGAGAGGGAGGAAGAGAAGAGGGAGGGAGGGAAGAGGAGGAGGAGAAGAGGGAGGGAAGGAGGGAAGAGGAAGAGGTGAGAGAGGAGGAAGAGAGGGAGGGAGGGAAGAGGAGGAGGAGAAGAGGGAGGGAAGGAGGGAAGAGGAAGAGGTGAGAGAGGAGGAAGAGAGGGAAGGAGGGAGGAGATGGAGGAGAAGAGGGAGGGAGGGAGGAGGAGGAGAGAGGAGAAAGAGGAGAGGGAGGGAGGAGGAGGAGAGGGAGGGGGAAGAGGAGGAGGAGGAGAGGGAGGAGGAGGAGGAGGTTGCAACCTTACTTCAACAGCACCAATGCCATGAATTGATCCTAGTTGTGTGTCTTCTCCTTGCAAGGTCTCAGACCTACAACGCCCTTGAAATCAACCTCTTGTTGACTGTCGAAGGGGGAAAAACAATTGAGTGGATTATTATTGATCCCCTGGCTTTCACAGGTAAGCTTTTGGGAGGAAGGATTTCATGATGGGACTTGGCTCTTGCTACCTCTGGAATGTCATCCTAGCATTGGGACCATTAGTGATCAACCTGACACCTCTGGTTGAAAGTCACTTTCCTCCTGGTTCTCTGCCTGCCTTGTTGTGGCATTCCAGGAGGTTCCAATCAGCTCTCTCACCTGTAGCCACCGAGAAAGCTAAGTTTAGTCCTTTTTAAGTGAGGCTAAAGCAACTTGTCCTCTACTTACTACATGGGGACTGAAGCTTCTGGAATGGTCATCAAATTCCATAATAGGTGGAAATATGGGGTATAGTCAGCCCTGTAGATCCAGGTGTGGGTTTTTCAAACTCAAAAATCTGTGGACTTCAGTTCCCAGAATTCCACAGTCAGCCACGCTGAAGCCCACCTATTTTAAAGTTGCCAAGTTTGAGAAATTCTGATCTAGAGGATGCCAGGCTGGATGGAGAGCATAAAACTTAGATACTGATTGTTGTGTAGTGGGTTCTGGAGAGCAGGAAGGACGACGAGACGATGAGTACAACATCGTCTTTATTGGTGGAAGTGACTGTACAGAGGGAATAGGGGCTACCTGCACTCTTATATATACCTGGCCAGTACCTGGCCAGGTACTCAACCAACCAATCGGTTTGAACCTCTGTTTCCCGCCGAAATGCTTCCCGCCAAAACGGTTACAGTTCAACGCCTCCTGGTGGTGACTCTTATACACAGCTTTAGGTGTTGCAATAAAGCTTAATACATAACACTGATCACCCTTATTTGCAAGGAATCCCACAAGGAACTAGAACTCCCCACCTCTTGCGTTTTAGGCCAGCGCCTCGACTACTTTAGATTTTGGCCACCCCGATATAAAGAAGATGTTGAGGCTCTAGAAAGACTGCAGAGAAGAGCAACAAAGATGATCAGGGAACTGGAGGCTAAAACATATAAGGAACGGCAGCTGGAATTGGCGATGTCTAGTTTCATGAAGAGAAGGACGAGGGGGGACAGAATAGCAGCGCTCCAATATCTCAGGGGCCGCCCCCAGAGAAGAGGCAGTCAAGCTATTCTCCAAAGCACCCGAAGGCAGGACAAGAAGCAACGGATGGAAACTGACCCAAGAGAGAAGCAACCTAGATAGAGCTAAGAATCGTTATAGTTAACTTAAAACTACACCCCGTCCTCCCCTCCTAATTGTGTGGCAACCGAAAAGGAAGTGAAAATGGCTTCAGCTCAATTTTTCGCAGCGTTGACACGCTCCTTTGCTCAGCCTTTCTGATTGGCCGGCTTTCGTAGCCAGGTGTTACATCGGGCAAAATCGGGGGCGGGGGGCCTTAATAATACATCCCTTTGTTGGGGGGGTGATATAATTTGCATTTTAGTCGTACGTCGAGATTTTTCGAAAGTCTGTCTCCTAACAAGTAGATACTTTTTTTTTTTTTTTTTTGAATTTTGATTTCGCGTCGCCGGCACCATCTCTGTGGATTTTTGAGCCTAGGGAAGATAAAACCTATTCCCGCTTCTACTTTTTCCTCCGCTTCTTTGTGCTGGAGTTTCATTATCTGCGGCGTAATTGTGATTTTTAATATTGAGGCGCAGGTGGACTATTGTATTGTCTCTCCCTCTTTAAGTCCTCCTCTCTTCCTGTTATCAGCCGCGTGTCTGAGGGGGCTGACGTTAGTTCCATGTAGTTCCATTTCCACCACCCCCAGTCTAGCGTCTGTCTCATGTATTTTAGAAATCAATCAATTAAATAGCCTTTAGATTTCATTATGTGGAAATTAAATAAACAAAGCGGCAGATATAGCTGTGGCACATTCTTTCCCCAGTTTTGAATCCATCAGTTGCTCCTTATTCTCTTCTAACTATGGCTTCCTGGCCTCTGACAAATTCTTCCACAGGGAAAAACAGTACAATTACTCAGCAAATGTTATCCACAATTTGCTCTTATCTACAGAATCAAAAGCCTCTAAATGCAGGTAGTCTACGACTCACAAGCCATTTGCTTAGGGACCGTTTGTTTAGTGACTGTTCAAAGTTACTGTGTTTCCCCGAAAGTAAGGCCTACACCAGCGGGTCTTCAAACCTGGCCCTTTGATGACTTGTGGACTTCAACTCCCAGAATTCCTCAGCCAAGCATGCTGGCTGAGGAATTCTGGGAGTTGAAGTCCACAAGTCATCAAAGGGCCAAGTTTGAAGACCCCTGGCCTACACCAACAATAAGCCCTAGCTTGATTTTTGGGAGTGGACATGATATAAATCCTATCCCAAAAATAAGCCTTAGTTTTGGGGTGAGGTGCACCCCTAAAAATCAAGCTAGGGTGGGGTTGGGGGTGGAGCTGCCCCACCTGCCCCACACCCTCTTACTTTGCAGCCAGGCCTCTCCTTGCCAGCCCACTTCTTCTTCTGAGGCCTCTTCTGCAGCTGGGCCTGCATTTCTCAGTCACAGGGCTTTCCAGAAGGCCTCTGCAGCCAAGAACCGAGCTATGGATTATATCCATAGCTTAGTTCTGCAAGACCTCTGCAGTCGAGGACCGAACTATGGATTGAATCCATAGCTCAGTACTCAGCTGTTTAGGCCTTCCGGAAAGGCCTGACTGCAAAATGCAGCCCCGAAGGCAGCTGCAGAACTTCGGCCCCAGAAGAAGTGGACCGGCTGGGTGGGGCTGTTGGTGCTGGAGGTGAGGTAAGGCCTACCCCGAAAATAAGACCTGGTGCCTCTTTTGGAGGCAAAAAAAGAAGACCTGGTCTTATTTTCGGGAAAACATGATACAACGGCACCGAAAAAGTGACTTATGACCATTTCTCACACTTACAACTATTGCAACATCCCCACAGAATCAAATTTCAGATATTTGGCAATGGGTGTGTATTTATGATGACTGCAGTGTCCTGGATTCATGTGATCATCTTTTGTAACTTTCTGAGCTGGCTCCCGACAAGCATAGTCAATGGGAAAAGCCAGATTCGCTTACTGATCAAATGATCGTTTAACAAGTGCAGCGATTCCCTTAAGAATGTGGCAAGGAAGATCATAAAACAGGGCAAAGTTCACTTAACAGCTTCCTTGCTTAGCGACGAAAATGTTCGGTCCAGTTGCCGTTATAACAGACTAAGAGGACAGGAGAATAATAAGAGAGTTGGAAGGGACCTTGGAGGTCTTCTAGTCTAACCCCCTGCTCAAGCTGGAAACCCTATACCCTTTCAGACAAAGAGTTATTCAATCTCTTCTTAAAAACCTCCAGTGATGGAGCACCCACAATTTCTGGTGGCAAGTTGTTCCACTGATGAATTGTTCTCACTGTCAGGAAATTCCTCCTTAGTTCCAGGTTGCTTCTCTCCTTGATGAGTTTCCATTTGTTGCTTCTTGTCCTGCCTTCGGGTGCTTTGGAGAATAGCTTGACTCCCTCTTCTTTGGGGCAGCCCCTCAAATGATGAAATGGGGAAAGCTTCTGACAAGCAAAGTCAATGGGGAAAGCAAATTCACTTAACAACGGTGTTACTCCTGTGCAGTGATTCACTTCACAACTGTGGCAAGAAAAGCTGTAAAATTGGGCAGACCTCACTTAACAAATTTCTCACTTAGCAACATACATTTTGGGCTCAGTTGTGGCCATACACCAAGGACTACCTGTAACGTTTCAGACCAATAGTTGTCCAATCTCTTCTTTAAAAAGCTCCATTGTTGGAGCTCCCACAAGTTCTGGTGGCAAGTCGTTCCACCAATTCATTGTTCTCACTGTCAGGAAGTTTCTCCTTAGTTCCAGGTTGCTTCTCTCTTTGATTAGTTTAGAATAGAATAGAGCTGGAAGGGACCTTGGAGGTCTTCTAGTCCAGCCCCCTGCTCAAGCAGGAGAACCTATAGTCTGACCCCTGCCGAACGCAAAAATCCTGCATTCTTGGATTGCTGCCGTATCTTTTTTTTAAAAAATCCCATTTATATCCCGCCCTTCTCCGAAGACTCAGGGCAGCTTACAATCTAAAGCACAAATCAAATGTGCTTAGCAATAGCCTTCATTCTATGTATATGCCTGCTTATTAGGGCTTTCGCCCCCCCCAAGCGGCATTATTACAAGGTCAGCTTATTGCCCCCAACAATCTGGGTCCTCATTTTACCTACCTCGGAAGGATGGAAAGCTGAGTCACCCTTGAGCCTGGTGGGACTTGAACCTGCAATAATTGCAGGCAGCTGGTGTTACTTAAGGAGGCATTAGCCCACTGCTCCACCAAGGCTCTTTTCAACTACACATCACCCCCATCCCTCTGCATCAAACCAGGATTAATGCTCAGCAAGCTTTGGATGTCCTGTGAATACAGCCGGTACATCTTTCCCTGATCTGATTAAAGAGACTGACAAACTCACTTTTGCACGTGGGAATCGGCTGCATTTTAATAAGTCTGCAGCAAGAGACTTGATTTCCTTTGTCTTCCCCTAAGGCTGACGGCGACGTTGATGCTGGTTTCTCGAGGGACCCCCCCCCGTCCCCGAATTTTCTGAGCCCCCGCAGAGACTGGCGGGTCTCCGTCATGTTTTAATAGCGTATCCAAAACACAAGTGGGGTCTTCTGGCAGCTTTCCATTACAAGCCAGAGACGGGGAGCGGAGGGGTGGGAATGGCAATGAGGAAACATCAGCTTAATAATGTGTTACGCCTGGTGTGGCACAACAGCTGAGGGGAGGGAAGAAAAGAGAGGGGTGGGTTTTTCTAAAAGACACCTGGGGATCTTGGAGACCAAGAGAGGAGAATATTTGTAGCTCAGGGTTGAAAGGAGGGGTCCTCGATGCTCTCTGAGCTTGGTTGTTTTCCTGCAGACATTTCATGACCCAAATTAGGTAACCTCATCAGTGCGAGAAGGGAGGGGGGTTTGAGGAGAGGAGGAGGAGGAGGACTGTGGGGTCCTTGGTGCTTTCTGAGCTTGATTGTTTTCTTGCAGATGTTTCATTACCCAACTAGGTAACATCATCAGTGCTAGAAGGGAGTGGGGTTTGAGGAGAGGAGGAGGAGGAGGAGGAGGAGGAGGAGGAGGAGGAGGAGGAGGAGGAGGAGGAGGAGGAGGAGGAGGAGGAGGAGGAAGGCTGTGAGGTCCTTGGTGCTCTCTGAGCTTGGTGGTCTTCTTGCAGACATTTCATGACCCAACTAGGTTGTTGTTGTTGTTAGTTGCAAAGTCGTGTCCGTCCCATCGTGACCCTATGGACAACTAGGTTACAGTGCTAGATAACATCATCAATCCTGGGAGGAGGAGGAGGAGGAGGACTGTGGGGTCCTTGGTGCTCTCTGAGCTTAATTGTTTTCTTGCAGATATTTCATGACCCAACTAGATAACATCATCAATCTTGGGAGGAGGAGGAGGAGGAGGAGGAGGAGGAGAGTGGGGTTCTTGGTGCTGTCTGCGCTGGGTTGTTTTCCTGCAGACGTTTCTGTAATGTATTGGCCTTTCTCTTGCTAAAAGAATATCAGGTGGGTTAATTGCTGGAAGGTTGCTCAAGCAGGGAAGCTGGCTAACGGCTCCCAGCTTCTCAGACAACCCGTCTCCAGCACCGCCATTGGGCGGCAATAGGTTGCTTTAAACCTATTGGCCGCCGCCTAGAGGCCAGGGTATAAATTGCTGCATTCGCAGCCCTGTTTCTCAGTTCAGTTCCTGCAAGCAATAAACAATGACCTTTCCTGAACTCACTCGCCAATCACGCAACAAACCCCAGGATCTAACAGTTTCATCCCCCAAACTAGGCAACATCATCAGGGTTAGAATCCTAGCACTGAGGATGTTATCTAGTTTGGGTAATGAAAGATCTGCAAGAAAACAGCCCAGCGCAGACAGCACTAACAACTCAGATTTTGGAGACTCTGCGGCCTCCATGTGGCATCTCAGCCCAGCCTTTGGCTGAAATCTCCTTGCAGAGAGGAGCCCTTCTACAACCCGGCTTTGAGTTCTTTCTTCCTGCTTAGGGACCCTTCATTCAGACCCCCCAGCAGTCTTCTGCTTCAGCCGTTCTTAGAAACATAGAACAAAGAGTTGTAGGGCTGGAAGGGACCTTGGAGGTCATCTAGCCCAACCCCCTGCTCAGGCAGGAGACCCTATACCATTTCAGAGAAATGGTTGTCCCCCCTCTTTAAAAACCTCCAGGGATGGAGCACCCACAACCTCTGGAGCAGGGGCCTTCAAACTTGGCCCTTTGATGACTGGTGGACTTCAACTCCCAGGCTGAGGAATTCTGGGAGTTGAAGTCCATCAGTCATCAAAGAGCCAAGTTTGAAGGCCCCTGCTCTGGAGGCAGGTTGTTCCACTGGTTAATGGTTCTCACTGTCGTGAAATTTCTCCTTAGTTCTAGGTTAGATCTCTCTCTGTTGATCTTCCACCTCTTACTTCTTATATTGCCTTGGGACGCTTTACCCCAAACTCGAAATAAATGCCAGTTTACTTGGGCAAAATAAAATGTCAGTTTATTTGCGCAGAAACGTAGTTTGTGGTCATATGACCACGGGGCACTGCAGAAGTCCATAAATGCCGGTCTGTTGGCACACACTTAAAATGTGGGCATGTGACCTGGGGGGTGGGTGGCAGGGGCAGCTGCCAAACTTTGGAACTGGTTCGTATTTTTTGAGTAATCCATCATAGCTTTGTTTGCTAATTGACCGGAGGTAATTTGAGGAGCATCTGAAATCCCACCGCAGTTAACATATATATACGTATGAATGTTTTTCACACTTATGACCATTGCAGCATCTCTGTCATCATAGCTATCCCATAATGGCCCTGGATACAAAACAACCTTGGCCAGGGCGGAATGGGATAACTTGCCATGGGATAACTCACAATTCAATTCCACTATTTAAAACAATTAAAACAATTTTAATTTTCATCTTTCATATTTCATTTTGTCCCTCCTCTGGGATCCTTTCTTTAATTATTCTATTCCACCATTTTTTGATGTCCTGCAGTGATTTGGCCATGGTGAGTTAGCCTTGGTGAGTTGGCCATGGTGAATTGACTGCGGTGAGTTGGCCATGGTGAGTTGATTGTGGTGAGTTGGCCATAGTGAGTTGGCCATGGTGAGTTGATTGTGGTGAGTTGGCCATAGTAAGTTGGCCATGGTGAGTTGGCTATAGTGAGTTGGCCATGGTGGGTTGATCCCGGTGAGTTGGCCATGTTGAGTTGGCAGTGGTGAGTTGACCTTAGTGGCCATGGTGAGTTGACTGTGCTGAGTTGGCCATGGTGAGTTGGCCATGGTGACTTGACTGTGGTGAGTTGGCCATGGTGAGTAGACTGCAGAGTTGACCATGGTGAGTTGGCCATGGTGAGTTGGCAGTGGTGAGTTGGCCATGGTGAGTTGACCTTAGTGGCCATGGTGTTGACTGTGGTGAGTTGGCCATGGTGAGTAGACTGCAGAGTTGACCATGGTGACTTGGGCATGGTGACTTGACTGTGGTGAGTTGGCCATGGTGAGTTGACCTTAGTGGCCATGGTGAGTTGACTGTGGTGAGTTGGCCACAGTGATTTGGCCGTGGTGACTTGACTGTGCTGAGTTGGCCATGGTGAGTTGGCCATGGTGACTTGACTGTGGTGAGTTGGCCATGGTGAGTTGACCATAGTGGCCATGGTGAGTTGACTGCAGTGAGTTGACCGTGGTGAGTTGGCCATGGCGAGTTGACTGTGGCAAGTGGGCTGCAGTGGGTTGGCTGTGCTGAATTGGCTGTGTGAAGTTGTCCTAGAGCCCCAGGGAGTGGGTTTGAGATGTGCTACGGCTGATCCGGTTATCCTTCTGGCAGAGAATGGAGAGTGGGTGATCAAACACCGGCCCGCCAAGAAAGTGGTGAACATCAAACACTTCACACCAAGTGACACTGAGTACCAGCAAATTGTCTTCTTCTTGATCATCCAGAGGAAGCCTCTGTTCTACATCGTGAACATCATCATCCCTTGCGTGCTCATTTCCTCCGTGGCTCTGCTGGTGTACTTCCTGCCTGCCAAAGGTCAGCATCCTGGGGCCCTCCTGGGAGGAGTTCTTGAATCATCAAATGGAAGGGAAACCTGGAAATCATCCAGGCCAACCCTTTCGCCTGGATCCTAATGCAGCAGGAGAGGAAAAGGTTTTTTTAAAAAAAGGATTGGAACAGAGATAGCGTGAATTAGGCTCCATGTGAGCCAGTTCTGAAATTGTTGGGGATCAGTTGCAGAGAAGGATCAGGTTGGAAGGGATCCCTGATCCAATTTTCCAAATATTTTATCTCAGAGTGACAGGGAACAAGAATATTGGGACAAAATGGCATTTTTCCTTCCTATTTTCTAAGACACTGCGTTTCTTTCCTTTCCTTTCCTTTCCGCCCTCCCCTCCTTTTCTTATTCCTCTCCCTCTCCTCTTCCTCTCCTCCCTCTCCTCTCCTCTCCCCTGTCTCCCTCTCCCTCTCTTCTGCTCTCCTCTTCTCTCCTCACCCTCTACTCTCTCTCTCTCCCTTCTCCCTCTCCTCTCCCTCTCTCCCTTTTCTGCTCTCCTCTCCTCTTCTCACCTCACCCTCTCCTCTCTCCTCTCCCACTCCTCTCTCTCCCTCTCCCTCTCTTCTGCTCTCCTCTTCTCTCTCCTCACCCTTTCTTCTCTCTCCTCCTCCCTCTCCTCTCTCTCTCTCTCCCTCTTTTCTGCTCTGCTCTCCTCTTCTCTCTCCTCCCCCTCTCCACTCCCTCTCCTCTCTCTCCCACTCCCTCTCCTCTCCTCTGCTCTCCTCTTCTCTCTCCTCACCCTCTCTCTCTCTCTCCCTTCTCCCTCTCCTCTCTCTCCTCTCCTCTTATTTCCATAGCTGGTGGGCAGAAGTGCACGGTCTCCATCAATGTCCTCTTAGCCCAGACCGTCTTCCTTTTTCTGATTGCAAAAAAGGTGCCAGAAACCTCTCAGGCAGTGCCCCTGATTGGAAAGTGAGTATTTTGCAAAATGAACACCATTAACACTTGCAGCAGCTGCAAATTTGGATACCGGAGTAGGTTTGGAACTCAGAATGAAACCAGGAAACAAAAGTTTAATTAAATAATTCTGGACACTTCCAGAAGGGAGTCCCCTTCCTTATGAGCTGTGGTGGGGGACAGGGGACATTCAAACCATGGCAGCATCTCCACAGTCACATGATCAAAATTTGAGATCCTGGCAACCAACATGTATTTTCGAAGTCATGTGATTGCCACCTGTGATCTTCGCAAGAATTCCCCTGAACAGTCAGAACCAGGTTGGTCTAGTTGTGAAGCACCAGGTTAGAAAGCAGGAGACCCTGAGTTCTACTCTGAAAGCCAGCTGGGTGAGTTTGGGCCAATCACCAGGAGATAGTGAGTTCTAGTCCCACCTTAGGCATGAAAGCTGGCTGGGTGAATTTGGGACAATCACTGGGAGACTGTGAATTCTAGTTCCACCTTAGGCATGAAAGTCGGCTGGGTGACTTTGGACCAATCACCAGGAGACTGTGAGTTCTAGTCCCGCCTTAGGCATGAAAGTCGGCTGGGTGACTTTGGACCAATCACCAGGAGACTGTGAGTTTTAGTTCCACCTTAGGCCTGAAAGCCAGCTGGGTGACTTTGGACCAATCACCAGGAGACTGTGAGTTCTAGTCCCGCCTTAGGCATGAAAGTCGGCTGGGTGACTTTGGACCAATCACCAGGAGACTGTGAGTTCTAGTCCCACCTTAGGCATGAAAGTCGGCTGGGTGACTTTGGTTCAGTCATTGTCTCTCAGCCCAATTCACCTCACAAGTTGTTCTTGTGTTGAAAATAGGAGGAAGGTGTATTGGATATATCCACTGCCTTGAATGATTTGCAAAAGTAATAAACGCAGGATATACATGAATAAAAAATAGTAAATAAAATAATAAAACAAAACAAAATAAAATAAAACGAAACAATTAAACAAAACAAAATAAATAAAATAATAAAACAAAATATAAAGTAAAAAATAAAATAATAAAAAACAAAACAAAACAAAGTAAAATAAAGTAAAATATGAAGCAAAAAAAACAAAAAAAACCAAAGTAAAATAAAATATGAAGTGAAGTAAAAAAATAAAATAATAAAAACTGAACAAAATGAAGTAAAATTAAATAATAAAATAAAATAAAAAAATAATGAAATGAAATGAAATGAAACATAAAATAAAATGCAGTGCGTCCCTGTTTCTGTTGAAAGGTATTTAACCTTCCTTCTGGTGGTAACCATTGTCATCGTGGTGAACGCTGTGATTGTCCTCAACGTTTCTCTACGCAGCCCCAATACTCATTCGATGTCCGAGCGAGTCCGACAGGTGAGTCCGAAGGAGGCTGTGCTTCCCACCTGGAAGGGCTGAGAGCTGGGCCTTCTCCATTTTCCTGGGCTTTTGCAGCATCTCCAAGGTCACAGGGTCAAAATGCCAGTGGTAATTGTCTGGTCATCCAGGTCATGGTTGCCTCAAAGGGGCTTTTTCACAAGGCAAGTGGACTTTCTTGTTTTTATTTATTTATTTATTTATTTATTTATTTATTTATTTATTTATTTATTTATTTATTTATTTATTTATTTATTTATTTATTTATTTATTTATTTATTTATTTATTTATTTATTTATTTATTTATTTATTTATTTCTATCATCTATCTATCTATCTATCTATCTATCTATCTATCTATCTATCTATCATTTATTTATTTATTTATTTATTTATTTCTATCTATCTATCATCTATCTATCTATCTATCTATCTATCTATCTATCTATCTATCTATCTATCTATCTATCTATCTATCTATCTATCTCAGGGGTGTCAAACTCAATTTCATTGAGGGCCGCATCAGCATTGCGGTTGCCCTCAGGGGGCCGGGTGGGTATGCCCTGGGTGGGCGTGGCCTACTGGGTAGGTGTGGCTAGAGTGCATATGGCCTACTGGGTGGGCGTGGCCAGCTGTACATCGTTCGCATCAAGGGTGCCTATGGGGGCCCGGGCAGGAGTGGGACAGATCTGAGGGTCTCTGGCAGAAGGAGGGTCTCTGGGCCAGGGCCAAGGCAGTGGGGGACGTTCCCTCACTGTTTCCAGGATGGCTTCGCGGGCCGCATGAAACCACTTCGCGGGCCGGATCCGGCCCCCGGGCCTTGTGTTTGACATGTCTGATCTATTTATTTATTTATTTTTGGGACTTGTATGCCGCCCTATCTCCCGAAGGACTCAGGGCGGCTAACAACAATAAAACACAATAATACAAATGTTAAAAAAGATTGAACTAACAAGCCCCAATGATAAAATAATAAAACATTAAAAATATTCTATTTAAAAATCCGTATCGTCAGTCCAGGTCAGCCTGACGGAAGAGAAATGTTTTAAGGCCGTGACGAAAGGACCGGAGATCCGGGGCCATCCGGAGCTCAAGGGGAAGTTGATTCCACAGGGCCGGTGCTCCCACAGAGAAGGCCCTCCCCCTTGGGGGTCGCCAGCCGACATTGTCTAGCCGACGGCACCCTGAGGAGGCCCTCCCTGTGTGAGCGCACCGGGCGATGGGAGGTCGTTCCTGGCAGCAGACGGTCCTGCAAATATCCCGGGCCTAAGCCATGTAGGGCTTTATAGGTAAGAACCAGCACCTTAAATCTCACCCGGAGGACAACCGGTAACCAATGTAGCTCACGCAGGAGGGGTGTAATATGGGAGTATCGGGATGCTCCCATCACAACCCGCGTGGCCGCGTTCTGCACCAGCTGGAGCCTCCGGGTGGTCTTCAAGGGCAGTCCCATGTAGAGAGCATTGCAGTAATCTATACGGGAGGTACGAGTGCATGAGTG
Source organism: Vipera latastei (assembly GCA_024294585.1). Lineage (NCBI taxonomy): Eukaryota > Metazoa > Chordata > Lepidosauria > Squamata > Viperidae > Vipera > Vipera latastei. The sequence continues at coordinate 5,127,356 of CM044358.1, forward strand.
ACCGTACGTAGAGCATCTCGGTCCAGATAGGGGCGCAACTGGTGCACCAGGCGAACCTGGGCAAATGCCCCCCTGGCCACAACTCCTATATGATCTTCAAAACTGAGTCGTGCATCCAGGAGGATGCCTAAGTTGCGCGCCCTATCAACGGGAGGTAACACCTCTCCTCCCATAACCAAAGACAGAACCTCTTGGACTAAACGAGATGCAGGTACGTAGAGCCACTCAGTCTTGGCCGGGTTGAGCTGGAGCCTGTTCTTCCCCATCCATATTCGTACCGCTTCCAGGCAATGGGACATCACATTGAGGGCATCACTGGGTTGGTTCGGGGTGGAGATGAAAAGCTGGGTATCGTCAGCATATTGATGATACCTCACCCCGAAACCATGGATGATCTCACCCAGTGGCTTCATATAGATGTTGAACAGGAGGGGAGAGAGGACCGACCCCTGGGGCACCCCACAACTAAGGGGCCTCGGGGTTGATCTCTGCCGTCCTGCCAACACCGTCTGTGAACGGCCCGAGAGGTAGGAGGAGAACCACCGTAAAACGGTGCCTCCCACTCCCAACCCCCCAAGATGTCGCAGCAAGATACCATGGTTGATGGTATCAAAAGCCGCTGAGAGATCTAATAGGACCAGGACAGAGGAATAATCCCTATCCCGGGCCCGCCAGAGATCATCCACCAGCGCGACCAATGCCGTCTCCGTGCTGTACCTGGGCCTGAAACCCGATTAATATGGATCCAGATACTCAGTTTCCTCCAGGACCAAAGGGAGCTGCCGTGCCACCACGCTCTCAACAACCTTTGCCAGAAAGCGAAGGTTGGAGACAGGATGAAAGTTATTTAAAATAGCTGGATCCAAGGCAGGTTTCTTGAGGAGGGGCCTCACCACCGCCTCCTTCAAGGCGGCAGGGAAGCACCCCTCACTCAAGGAAGCATTAATAACTGCCAGGAGCCAGCCTTGTGTCACCTCCCGAGCTGCATAAACCAGCCAGGTGGGGCATGGGTCCAACAAACACGAAGACGTTTCGCTTCTCATCCCAGAAGCTTCTTCAGCTCTGACTGGATGGTGGGCAATGGAAGGATTTATACTCCTTGCAGACTGCTAGTCATTTGCATTCTCTTCCAGAGCCCTTGAGACCACTTGGAGGTTTATCTGTATCATCAGGGTCACCTGAGTAGTGACATCATCTATCTCCAGTCTACAACACAGTCCTTTCAGCAGTTCCAAGAAGGCTCCACACCCATTAGCACCACTCAGATGACCCCAAGGACACAAATAAGCCTCCAGGTGGCCTCAACGACCCTCTAAAAGAAGGCAAATGACCAGCCGTCTGCAAGGAGTATAATTCCTTCCATTCCCCACCATTCAGTCAGAGCTGAAGAAGCTTCCTTGCTTCTTTATATTCCTTGCAGGCGGCTGGTCATTTGCATTCTTTTAGAGGGTCATTGAGGCCACCTGGAGGTCATCTATGTCAAAATTGAAGAACCCTCTCTCAACAGAGAGGACGGATATGATACCATCTATCTCCAATTTACAACACCGTCCTTCCAGTGGTTCCAAGAAGGCTCCACACCCATTTGCACCACTCAGGTGATCCTGAAGACACAGATAACTCTCCAGGTGGCCTCAATGATGCTCTAAAAGAATGCAAATGACCGGTTGTCTGCAAGGAGTATAAATCCTTCCATTCCCCACCATCCAGACAGAGCTGAAGAAGCTTCTGGGATGAGTAGTGAAACATCTTCAAGGAAAAAACAAGAAGTTCACTTGCCTCCTGAAAAAGCACCTTTGGGAGATGCCAGTGTTGATGTGATCGCCATCTGTCACCTTCCCAGCTGGCTTTGACAAGCAAGTCAACAGGAAAACCAGATTTGCTTAATGACCACATAATTCCCTTAACAACTGCAGTGATTTGCTTAACGACCGTGGCAAAAAAAAAAGGGTGACTCGCTAAAATAAACCGCCTTGCTTAGCAACGGGAATTCCGGTTCCAACTATGGTCGTAAATCGAAGACTACTGGCAATGGGAAAAGGACATCAGTACAGCTAGTCCTCAGCTTACGACCACAATTGAGCCCAAAATATCTGTAGTTGAAGGGAGATGTTTATGAGGTGCATTTTGACCCATTTTACGACCTTTCCTGCCACAGCCGTTTTAAGTGAATCCCCACGGTTGTTAAATCGGTACGTGGTTGTTAAGGGAATCTGGCTTCCCCGTGGACGTTGCTTGTGAAAAGGTCGCAAAATGGGATCCCCTGACCCCAGGACGCTGCGACCGTCCTAAATACGAGTCAGTGGCCAAGCGTCTCAATTTGGAGCATAAAAAATGGTCGTAACGCCCTTTTTTTCCAGTGCCGTTGTAACTTTGAATGGTCACTAAACGAGCTGCTGTAAGTCAAGGGCTACCTGTGTTTGGTGTCTTCCCTGCCCCGCCCCCTTCCTCCTGTGAACAAATGGTGGCATCCTTTGGAAAGTTTTCCTGGCGTTCCTTTCTGCTCCCGCTTCCCAACATGTTTCAGCGCCTGGCTCTCTAGGTCTTCCTGCACCTGGTGCCCCTTTACCTGGGCATGCACAGGAAGCGCATCTCGCTGCCCACCGAGAATCGGCCTGCCCGGCGACGGAGTTCCCTGGGGCTGATGGCCAAAGCCGAGGAATACATGCTGTGGAAAGCCCGGAGCGAACTCTTGTTTGAGAGGCAGAAGGAACGAGACGGGCTGATGAAGATTCTCCTGTCAAAAATCGGTGAGTGATGGTGAACCTTTTAGAGACCAAGTGCCCAAACTGAAACCCAAAACCCACTTACGTATCATTGGGTGGCGGGTGGGCGTGGCCCTTTGGGTGGGTGTGGCCAATTTTGTGGGCATGGCCCACTGGGTGGGCATGGCTGCAGTGGTAATGGCAGACTGGGTGGGACTAAAAAGTTCAATCAATCAGTTCCAACTTTGCGTGATCTTTTTTTTCCCCACGAGAAGTTGAAATTGATTGATTGATTGAACTTGTATGTCACTGTATTATCGATTAACCCAGCCAACACGCTGCTTTTCGAATACTTAAATGTAAAATTAGAGAATCAATAAACCATTTTTTAAAAAAATTGGTGAGCTTCTGGACGGCCGAAGGGGACCCCGGCTGGGTTAATGGGCAATGGTTTGGGAAGGTCAGAGTAAGAGTGTTGGAAGGGACCTTGGAGATCTTCTAGTCCAACCCCCTGCTCAGGCAGGAAGCCCTATACCATTTCAGACAAAGGGTTGTCCAATCTTTTGTTCAAGACTTCCAGTGTCGGAGCATCCAAAATTTCTGGAGGCAGGTCATTCCTCTGATAAATTGTTCTCACTGTCAGGAAATTTAATGATCTTAGTTGCTCCTCTTTGCACTTTTTCTGGAGTCTCAACATCTGAACGTTGAGGAATGGATGAACTGTTCAGGGAGGGAGGAAGTTTGTTGAATCGATTCGCCCAATTCCCTGTCATTAAAAATAAACCAATCTGTCCAGGTAGCATCGTAAAAAGTCTATACGGATTTTCAGTGCTTTTTTTCTGAAAAAAAAAAAAAGGTGCCGGAACTCAGAGGTGCTGTCACTGGGAGCGATGCCGGTGTCTTGCTACTGCATCGCCGCCCGTCCTTTGCACCCCCGCCCCTGTGGCTCGGAGCCACATGCCGTGGGGATTCCCCTCCCCACAGCCGCCGTGGGGATTCCCCTCTCTTCAGTTGCCACGCCGCGGCCCGTGCTGAGCCCCCACCCGGAGCTGCTCCGAACCCCTACCCAGAGCTGTGTTCCTCATGGCAGTGGTCTCCGGTGCCAAACAGCCTCTTTCCAACCACATCCAGAAAAAATTGTAACAAACAGTGGAATTCTCAAGGCCGTGTTTGGTATTTCCCAGCAATCTGTTACTGGAAGGAAAAAGCAATCCCTGCTGCGTTACTGATCCCAGAGAAGCATTTGCATGTATGCAGGGATCCTTAGGGTGCCATAGTTATGGATGAGAAATATTGGTTGCAAAGTTGGCATTTCTGGATGTAATACAGATATTTTGGACTTATTTTTGTTTCTTTGCACGTTTGATATTTTTAAAAAGGCATATGCCTCTGACTACACTTATGCACATATGTAACATCTTTTGCTAGGATTCTGCTTGTCCAGAATGTGAAAAGTGAAAGATTGTGACTAAACAAAATTTCAGTGTACAGATAATACCAACATAAATTATTTTAGCCTTGTAAATAAATGTTGTTATTGATGTTAAGCTCACCATGGAAAACATCATATATTGTTATGTATATACTAGGTTAATTATTTAAAGACTGAAGTGCAACATAACTAGATTCTAAATAATCTATTTTTCAAAACACACAACAGTCCAAACAGTAAAAGTAAAGTCCAAATTAAGAATATTTCATTCTTAATAATTGTTTAATTTAAAGTGGTTTAGTTGTAAAAGATGGTTATAGATTCAAAATAGTTTTCAAGAGTGTACAAGATACTATTTTTTTTCTAGCATCAGCTAAATTAGACATATTACATTGAGAAAAATATTTCTCATTTCTTTCCTGTTACCTTTATTGATTTCATTGCAGAGATGTTAACATAGGGAGAAGGGCGGTATAGAAATCCAATAAAACTAAACATAGGAAATAGATTATTTTGTTATGTAATTTTACCTTCCAAAAGACAGAAGCAGATGAAAAATGTGAGGTTCTTTCCTGTTGGCTTTTTTGAATTAGCTGTTTTAGATTCTAAAAGTTTAGTTCCTAAAGAAGTAACCTTGTAAATAATTTTAATGTCCTCCTCTAGTGCAGGGTAGGCAACCTTGGCTCTTTTATGACTCGTGGACTTCAACTCCCAGAATTCCTGAGCCAGCATGGCTCAGCTTGGAAACCTTTCTCTTTCCCCTCAGCGTGGCTGGCTCAGGATTTCTGGGACTTGAAGTCCACGAGTCATAAAAAAGAGCCAAGATTGCCTATTCCTAAAGCCAATAGAGGGAGCTTTCTTTTTTTTGCAAAAAAAACAAAACAAAAAACGGTGCCGGAACGCCGTTCTGAGTGTTCTATGAGGAAAAAAGCCCTGCTGATTTGGTGAAACACACCAATAGTCTCCGCTTCCTTTCAAACCATTTGAAGTTACAGTGGTGATGGAAAAAAGAAAGAAAGAATGAATTACAATAAGCTCTTCCCTTTAGGACTCTTGCACCGTCCCCCATAGCCACGCGCACAAAATTTGGGCAACTGGCATGTATTTATGACGGTTGCGGGATCCCGGGGTTGTGTGATTGCCGTTTGCGGCCTTCTCAGCCGGCTTCCGACCAGCCGAGTCAATGCAGGAAGGTGATTTGCCTAAGCGAATTCAATTAACAACCCAGCCGAAAAGGGCTCAGCTCACCTAACCACAATTAGCAATGGAAAGTCCAGTCCCAATTGTGGTTGTTAAGTCGGGAAAGTACCTGTATTGTGTAAAGGCAAGTGTTGTTTATTGAGTCTGCACCTCTATAACTCTCTGGTTTGGCACAGCAACCGAACAGGACAGGCACAGAGTTCAACAGATAGTTAGGATTGCAGAAATAACAATTGCAACCAGCCTGCCTTTTATTGAAGATCTATATACAGCACGAGCCAGAAAGAGGGCTGAGAAAATATCTACAGATTCCTCACACCCTGGACATAAACTGTTTGAACTCCTGCCCTCAAGATGACGCTATGGGGCATTGCGTGCCAAAACAACCAGACACAAAGACAGTCACCCGCCACCATGCTATCCCTCTGCTAAACAAATAATCCCCACCACACTGTCTTATGCCCTGGGATGTCAAACTACCTAGTAGGGCTGTATTACTATTATCCTTCTCATCTTTCCTATTACCTATTTCCTTCGCTTCTTATGACTATAACTGTGATGTTTGTATCTCACGATTTGTGCTGATTGCTTTTATTTAGTATCCTAGTAGGATTTATGCTTACTAGCATTCTATGACTATAACTCTGTTGCTGGTTATATGTTTACGTTGAATGTTTCCTATCATTATAAACATGGTTTATTATTTGTTGCTTATTTGTACAATGAGAACTTCTGCACTGGAGGCAAATTCCTTGTGTGTCCAATCACACTTGGACAATAAAGACTTCTATTCCGTTTTGTTCCGTCCCGTCCCATCCCATCCCATCCTATCCCATCCCATCCCATTCTATATTCCATTCCATTCCATTCCATTCCATTCCATTCCATTCCATTCCATTCCATTCCATTCTATTCTATTCTATTCTATTCTATTCTATTCTATTCTATTCTATTCTATTCTATTCTATTCTATTCTATTCTACAGTATTCTGCATTCTATTCTGTTCTGTTCTGTTCTATTCTATTCTTCTAATTTAATTCTGTTCTGTTCTGTTCTGTTCCGTTCCATTCCATTCCATTCCATTCCATTCCATTCCATTCCATTCCATTCCATTCCATTCCATTCTATTCTATTCTATTCTATTCTATTCTACAGTATTCTGCATTCTATTCTGTTCTGTTCTGTTCTATTCTATTCTTCTAATTTAATTCTGTTCTGTTCTGTTCTGTTCCATTCCATTCCATTCCATTATTCTTATTCTTATTCTAGTCTAGTGTAGCCTATTCCATCACATCACATCACATCACATCACATCACATCACATCACATCACATCACATCACATTATTCCTATTCCTGCCCTGTCCTGTTCCGTTCCATTCTGTTCTGACGGACGAGCATTAGAATTTCATGCAGAAATTGCCATTCTCCAGAGCCCCCACTTGTTCTTGTTCTTTGCCTTGTTCTTTGATATTCCTCTAGTTTGATTTCCATTTCAAGGAGAAGGCTTGGAGAACGGAGGTCCCCAGGATTTCTGCAACAGCCTACGCCACGCAGCTCCGGAAATCCAGTCCTGTGTGAACGCCTGCAACCACATCGCCAAGACTTTGCGAGAGAAGAACGATTTCGATAGTGTAAGTGCCATGGAAACAGGGAGGATGGATTTGAGTTAAAACAGCAGGCATGGCCCACATCTGGGCAGATGTCCTGGCAACTGCGAGCTTGCATGGGATGGGGGTATAAGGAAAAAGGAGGACAAACTGGAAAAGGCCCAGGCTGCGTGTCTCTTTCAAAAGGGATTCCCCCCCCAAATTTGAAAGAGGAGGATATGCTGGAAAAGGGTTGTGGAATCAAAGCAGGAAGGAGTAAAGTGGTAGTAGATATGCCAAAGAAATAAAAAAGTACTCCGTGAAACTGAAGAGAGGAAAGATGGTTAGGTTACAGCAGTTTTTCTCAACTTTAGCAACTTTTAGAGGTCTGGACTTCAATGCCCAGAATTCCCCAGCCAGCCAAGTTGGCCCAGGGCATTCTGGGATTTGAAGTCCAGACCTCTAAAAGTTGCTGAAGTTGAGAAAAAGTGGGTTAGGGAGAACACATGTGGTACAGGCAGTCCTCGACTTACGACTACAATTGAATTCCCAGAATTCCCTAATAACTTCATCTCACAGAATTCCCTAATCAGGACAACTCCCAGAATTCCCTAATCAGCACAGGGTGTCCAGATGGCAGTGAGGTCATCCAGATAGTTTCAGCCCCAGATGTGGTAGCCAGCAACGGCCAGCGGGTCAAAAAAGTCAAAATGGCAGCCAGGACTGCATAGTCGCAGCTGCCATCTTGCTTTTTTTTTTTTAGTTCCCCTTGCCAATGGCCCTGCACACAAATCATATTAGTGTAGGCAGTCCTCGACTTACGACCACAATTGAGCCACAATTCTGGTTGCAGTGATGGTCATAAGTCGAGGACTACCATTAATGGGACAAGGACCGCAGTACAGGCAGTCCTCGACTTACAACCACAATTGAACCCCAAATGTTTGTTGCTAAGCCAGACAGGTGTTAAGGGTGTTTTTTTGTCCCATTTTGCGACTTTTCTTGCCACAGTTGTTAAGCGAATCGCTGCGCTGAGGTTAGTGACACGGTTCTTGAGGGAAACGGCACTGCGCGGCATTGGGGAGGGGGAAAGGAACTTACGACTGTTTTTCACACTTACGACCATCGCAGCTTCCCCCGTGGTCAGAATTCGATGCTTGGCAACCGGGCCTGTATTGATGATGGCTGCCGTGTCCTGGGATCGTGGGATCTCTTTTTGTAAAAACTCACTTAACAACGGTCTGGCTTAGCAGCGGAAATTTTGGGCTCCGTTGTGGTCGTAAATTGAGGACTAGCTGTAGAATCCCGGATGCCTGTTGGTTCACTCCAGGAATGCTTGCAATTTAGAAGTTTGCACGGCTGTTTATGGAGATTGATTCCCACTGCCTCTTCTTCCATGTCTCAGTGAGAGGCAGGTTAAAAAGCCCTTTTTTAAAAAAAGAAAAAAGAAAAAGGAAAAATTGGAAACCTCGCTATTATGGTTCATTCCTTTGGAAAGAAAATAGACATTTATCAGCATTTTCTCTTAGGCCCGAATTCGAGTTGCAATCAGACCCACTTTCATCTATTCTCTCTGGCAAGCCGAAATTGATCATCAGATTGGAGCTGGGTCTATTTTCAACCTCTTTCTCTCTCTCTCCTTATTTCCCTCAGCTCCCCCCCCCCCCGCTCCCCCCAATTTGGATTTCATAAATAAGTTAGATTTAAAGTGCCGGAAAACAAATGGTTCTGCGAGGAAACTTATTTTTGTTTCGTTGTTTTGGCACGAAAGGTGTCCCGGTTGCCGGCTCTTTCACGGCCTTTGAAAATTTCTATTTTTTTTTTTTCTGTAAAAAGGAAGGGTGGGTTTTTTTTATTTTATTCCTCCCCCTCCTTCTTTCTCAGAAAGGTTTCCAACTCATTGGAAAGTTTGGTTAGCTGCCGCCTTCTCCAGCAATAACACTGGGAAGGGTGTGTGCTTGTGTCAAAATCGGCAAGATTGAGGGGGTCCGTTGTTACAACTGTGGTTCTACATCAGTGATGGCGAAACTTTTAGAGACCGAATGCCCAAACTGCAACCCAAAAACCCACTTATGTATCATCGGGTGCCGGGTGGGCGTGGCCCTTTGGGTAGGTGTGGCCCATTGGGTGGGTGTGGCTGTGGTGGTAATGGCAGACTGGGTGGGACTAAAAAGTTCAATCAATCAATTCCAACTTTGCAAGAACCTTTTTTTGCCCCGCAAGATGTTGAAATTGATTGAACCTTTTTTTTTTTTTTTTGCACATGCCGGCGGAGGCCTCAAGCAAAAAGGAGACTGGCCAGCCATTTGTCTGAAATGGTATAGGGTTTCCTGACTGAGCAGGGGGTTAGACTAGATGACCTCCAAGATCACTTCCAACTTATTATTATTATTATAAAACCCAGCTGAAGGCCTAGGACTGGGGCGCACGTGCCCACAGAGAGGGCTCTTCCTGCCACCTATGGCACCCGTGCCATAGGTTCGCCACCACGGTTCTACATTATACAACCCTGGTTGTCAGGATGTCCCCAATGGCCCACTGTTCTTCTCCATTTGGAGAGATTCTGCCTTGTGGTTGTCCTGAATTTCCTTCCTTCTGGGAAAATTAACTTTTTTCCCCAAGTTCCCTTGATTTCCCCCCCCCCTTTCTTTCCAGGAAAATGAAGAATGGATCCTGGTAGGAAGAGTCATTGACCGGGTCTGCTTCCTCATCATGGCCTCCGTTTTTATCTTTGGAACCATTGGCGTCTTCCTGATGGCTCACTTCAATCAAGTGCCAGGAGTACCTTTTGTGGGAGATCCGAAGCGATACCTGCCTTAGAAGCGGGCCAGGAACTGGATCCAGATTTCAATTTGGTCCTCTGCTTGGAGGAATATTGTACAGAGAACAAGGCTGCAGTGCAAGGCTATGGGGAATCTAAGCTAGGAACTCTGGGCTTCGGCCATCTTGCAGAAATTAGCCTGTTTCTCAACCTTGGCAACTTTTAAAGAGGTGTGAACTTCAACTCCCAGAATTCCTCCAACAGCCTCCCTCAAGAGTCTTTGGTCCGCTCAAGAGCCGAACCTGCGTGATTTGTATGTCGTGTACTATGTTGTATATAGTATGTTTAAATGTGTGTTATGCAGGGCTTTTTTTCTCATAGAACGCTCAGAATGGAGTTCCGGCACCTTTTTTGGATGGAACCTTGTAGGATAGGCAAGGCGGGTTGTATGACACATGTGAGTTCCGGCACCTTTTTCTTATACAAAAAAAGCACTGGTGTTATGTACGTGTACACTTTCAAGAACAAGCAACTACATTTCATTTTTAATGTGTGCCATTGTGCCCACGGTAAAAAAAAAATGACAATAAAAGTTATCTATCTATTTCTGTTTGGGATTTGTGTTAAAGCTGTGTTTGCCAGTCTCGGTAACTCTAAACTCAAAACTTCCGATTGGAAGGTTTGGACTGCCTTTCTGAATATTTGGTCAAGCTCAATTTGATTGACTCCTTGTAGAGGGAATTGCCTCAAGGGAAGAGATACTATCCAGACAACAATCGGATAAAAGAAAGCTGAGTCTAGAGCAGAACTGTAATCTGAGAAAGCATCTCAGACCAAATCCTGCCTAGTTCTCACAAAGATAAAGGCAGAGAGGGGGAAAGCCTAATTTAGACTTGCAAGATTCTGCTACAATCACTTTACAATAAAATTAGTATTGGCCTACCTCAGAGGCCCCCAACCTTGGCAACTTTAAGACTTGTGGACTTCAACTCCCAGAACTCCTCAGCCAGCCAAGAATAGAAGAAGAAAGGAGAGGAGAGGAGAGAAGAGAAGAGTTGGAAGGGGCCTTAGAGATCTGCTAGTCCAACCCCCTGTTCAAGCAGGAAAACCTTTAGAATCTACCCTATCAGCCCATTTCATCCATGACTCCAAAGGGATCTAACCCTAACCCTAAGCCTTGCCCTCAGTGGCGTAGCGTGGGGGGTGCAGGGGGGGCCGGCTGCACCGGGCGCAACATCTGGGGGGGCGCCCATTAAGCTCGCCGGAGGGGGACGATTCCGCTTCGCCGAGGGTCGGAGGAGCGAGCGAGCGAGCAAGCGGGCGGAGCGTAGAAAGCAACCGCATTCGCTGCGCCCAGCCAGAGCGGGATCCCGTCCTCTCGCGGCTGCGGATCGCCTCCTTTCTCGGGTAGGGGTCGGGAGGCTTGGCGGCATCTCGCCTCCCTCTCTCCCGCCGCGGCTCTCCTCCGCTTGGCTCTCAACCTGCAAGCCCGGCCCCCCCGACCCAGCTCCCGCCCCCGTCTCCTCCTTTCCCGGAGGTAAAGGTAACAACTGCAGCCGCCGCACCTGCGGCTGCTTGCTGCTCCTCCTCCTCCTGCCGTATTGACTCTCTGCGGCCACTCGGTTCCCCCTGCAGGAGGCGATCGGGACCGCCCCCCCGACACACGTCGCCAGCAGCAAGAGTTTCCAGCCAGGCTGGCGAATCTTTGGGGCGAGGTGCCAAAGAGAAGGAGGCGGCTTGGCTTGGATAAGCAGCGTCTGGGCAGAAAATAGGTCGGGCGCCGCAGCAAGTATGAACTTCTGGGGTTCAGCCTAAGCAGGCAAAGCTGCAGGGTGGGTTGGTTGGCTTTTCCGGCTTTGGAATAACCTTGGGAAGTTGAGGCATTGTAAGTTGGAAGTCATTGTTTGTCGCCTAACATGTTGGGTCAACCCCACGCCACATGCTAAGCCATAAACCGTGGTTGGTATCCAGGGTTTAGGACAAGATGGAGAAAACTAGCCAATTGTGGGATCATAAATCTTGATGAAGCCCATCATCGCTCCATGTGATGTATGCATTCAATCTACAAACGTAGTCCAAGCCTATTCACATCTGTTGTAAGGTCATTCTCTCGTGGGGTTTATCTTGACGTCCACTAAGAGTGGAATAAACATGCCCCATTAACCATTTTCAACGCCATGTCCTCTCTTTGTCTCATCCTAAATCACAGCTGAGGCACCTTAAAGTTGCCTTGTTTCAGTTTTAAACTAGCATTTTCCCTCTTCTCCAGAGACCCTTTTTTTGCCTTGAACCTAACTCAAGGGTAGGCAACCATGGCTCTTTTATGACTCATGGACTTCAACTCCCAGAATTCCTGAGCTAGTGGAAGAGACTCGAGTGCTAAAATCCACGGGTTAGGGGGCGCAAATTACTTGCCTTGCCCCGGGTGCTGACAACCCACGCTACGCCACTGCTTGCCCTAGCCCGGGGTAGGCAACCTCGGCTCTTTTATGACTCATGGACTTCAACTCCCAGAATTCCTGAGTCAGCTATGCTGAATTCTGGGAGTTGAAGTCCATGAGTCATAAAAGAGCCGAGGTTGCCTACCCCTGCCCTAGCCCTAACCCTAATTTCCATGTTCAATGGGATTTTCCCATTTTTTCCACTGCGGCCCACAAAAGAGTCCCAGTGAAATGCTGATATGTTCCCTTTCCTTGGAGAACCTTCTAGAATCTAGCCCCATCACCTCATTTCTGCCCTTACTCAAACACTAGCCCTAACTCTAACTGTAATTCGCAATGAGATTTTCCCACATGTTTCACTGCGACCCACAAAAGAGTCCATATGAAAAGCTGATTATGTTCCCTTTGCTTTGAGAACTTCCTAGAATCTAGCCCTAACACCCCTTTTTCATCCATGACTGCAAAGTCATCTAACCTTAACCCTAATTTTCACTGTCAATGGGATTTTCCCATGTATTTCACTGCGGCCCACAAAACAGTCCGAACGAAAAGTTGTTATGTTGCCTTTCCTTTGAGAACCTTCTAGAAAATAGCCCTAACAAAGGGATCCAAGCCTATCCCTAACCCAGGGGTAGGCAACCTCGGCTCTTTTATGACTCATGGACTTCAACTCCCAGAATTCCTGAGTCAGCATAGCTGACTGAGGAATTCTGGGAGTTGAAGTCCATGAGTCATAAAAGAGCCGAGGTTGCCTACCCCTGCCCTAACCCAACGTTAATTTTCATTGTCAGTAGGCTTTTCCCATGTATTTCACTGAGGCCCACAAAAGAGTCCCAGTGAAAAGCTGATGTGTTCCCTTTTCCTTTGAGAACGTTCTAGATTCTACCCTATCACCCCATTTCACCCTGACTCCAAAGGGATGTAACCCTAACCTTAACCCTAGCCTAGGAGGCTAAAACATATAAGGAACGGCTGCTGGAATTGGGCGTGTCTAGTTTAATAAAGAGAAGGGTGAGGGGGGTCATGATAGCACCCTTCCAGTATCTCAAGGGCTGCCCCAAAGAAGAGGGAGTCAAGCTATTCTCCAAAGCGCCTGAAGGCAGGACAAGAAGCAACGGATGGAAACCAATCAAGGAGAGAAGCAACCTAGAACTGAGGAGAAATTTCCTGACAGAACAATTAACCAGGGGAACAACCTGCCTCCAGAAGCTGTGAATGCTCCAACACTGGAAGTTTTTAAGAAGAGACTGGGCAGCCGTTTGTCTGAAATGGTATAGGGTCTCCTGCCTGAGCAGGGGGTTGGACTAGATGACCTCCAAGGTCCCTTCCAACTTTACTATTATGATTATGATTAGCCCTAGCCCTCATTTTCACTGTTAATGGCATTTTCCCATGTATTTCACTGCGGCCCACAAATGAGTCTGAACAGAAAGCTGTGGTGTTCCCTTTTCTTTGAGAACTTCCTAGAATCTGGCCCTTTAACTGTTTTTCAGCCCTAACTCCAGAGTGATGTAACGCTAACCCTAACCCTACTTTCATTTTCATGGTCAATGGAATTTTTCCCCATGTATTTCACTGCGGCCCACAAGAGTCTGAACGAAAAGGTGTTATGTTCTCTTGCCTTTGAGAACCTATACTATTTCAGCAAGTGGCCGTCAGATCTCTTCTTGAAAGCCTACAGTCATGAAGCACTCACAACCTCTGAAGGCAAGCCACTCCTATGGTTGATTTTTCTCCCCCCCCCCCCAGTTTTAGGGAGTTTCTCCTGAATTCCAGGTTGCTTCTCTCCTTGATTGGTTTCCATCCTTTGCTTCTTGTCCTGCCCTCAGGTGCTTTGGAAAATAAATTGACCCCCTCTTCTTTGTGGCAGTCCCTCAAATACTAGAATACTGCTATCATGTCCCCCCTAGTCCTTTTTTGCTCTAGACTGGCCAAAGTCAAATCCTGCAGCCGTTCCTCATATGTTTTTGTCTCCAGGCCCTTAATCATCATAGTTGCTCTTCTCTGCATTTCCCCCCCTCCCCAAAGTCTCAACATCTTTTTTTTTTTGTAATGTGGTGATCAAAACTGGATGCTGTATTCCAGCTGTGCCCTTACTAAGGCTTTGTAAAGTGCTACTGATACTTCATGCGATTTTGATTCTAGGCCTCTGTTGATACAGCCGAGGATTGTATTAGCTTTTTTGGCTGCTGCTATACACTGCTGGCTCATATTTAAGTGATCGTCCACTAAATGTTTATGGAGATTCTCACGTTATCCAAGTTTGTCCCAAATGTGCTTTTCCAGGAGGCAACTGGACTTTCTCGTTTTTCTTTAAAGACCTTTTGCTTCTCATCCAAGAAGCTTCTTCAGCTCTGACTGGATGGTGGGGAATGGAAGGATTTATATTCCACTAGCACATTTCCAATTGACCTCAAGGGGGATGAACAGGGATAGCCAAGGGGCCTGATGTGGCCTTTGGGGGGAGGCATAAAATGCCCAGGTCTGACATAGATGGTGCAAACACTTATGTTAGGAATGGTTCATGTGTTCTAGACTGATGTTTTGGAAGAACAGAGCTGAATCCTGAAATTGATTCTGCTTTGAAGGATTAATTTCCAGGAAATCCCCAGAGGATAAACTAAATGCTGTGAATTCTCCAGAATATTTCTCTCCCAGCTTGAAATTTTTTTTTTTGCATGCTACGCAATATCATCTTTAGTGCTGTGCAATAACATTCCATTCCTTGCTGATATTTCTATAATTTCTGACTCGATTCCATTTTAATAGTTTTGCTCTACGCTGGAATAATAGCTTTTAAAGCTTTGCTATTCATTAGCAGCCTGTTATTGTGTGGCTGGTTTTTCTTTTTTTTCCCTTTTAATTGTTTACTTCTTAGAAACTTTCCATGTTTTAAAGTGTACTTTATAATCTGCAGAAACTAATTTGATTATTGGCCTCGTTAGGAAATTTAAAAGTCAATAAAGAATTGCCGCAGATTTTGTACAGACTAAACTCCTGAAGCATTTCTAAACGCAAGACAGATAACGTCACAGCTGCATTCTTATGAACCATATAACTTGGATACACTGGGTTGGCTCCTAATTAGAAAGGGCTTGTGGATCATCGTGCACTGATCCGAGTTTATGACCTATTTCTGCAGCAGTCATTAAGCAAACGCGCTCGTCAAAAGCAAACACCAAGGCCAGTAAGCAAACCCATTGTTCTCTATGGTCTGTTTTTTTGGCCGGAAAAACAGAACAAAACTGAATTCCAGACTTCTGTAGAGATAGCTTATGGGAAAAATTTAGGCAGCCAGTCCCGTACAAGTAGTCTTCTACTTACGACCACAATCGAGCCCAAAATTTTATGTGGCTAAGTGAGACATTTGTTGAGTGAGTCTTGCCCCATTTTACGATTTTTTTCCCCTGCCACATTTATCAAGCAAATCACTGGAGTTGTTAAATGAGTAACACGGCCATTAAGTAAATCCGGCAACACTTGTTAAAAGGCTTGCAAAAAGGGATCACATGATCCTGGGAAACCATCATAGGTACGGGCCAGTTGCCAACTGTCTGAATTTTGATCAGCCGACCCTGGGGATGCTGCAAAGGTCATAACTGTGAAAAATGGTCATAGTGTTGTGATTCCTCGCCAGCCCGTGGATCCGGCAGCTGAGTCTGAGGAATCAGAGGAGGAGGAGGAGGGGCCTGGAGTGACATCAGAGTCAGAGGAAGGCTCTGAGGAGCAACAAGACTTACAGTCGGACGAGGAGCCTGGCCCCTCTACTCGCGCTCAGGCTGAGACACAGCTGTGTTGGAAGCCTAAATTGGACAGTGATGAAGAAAAGTTGGGACAAATCCAGGATGCACGAAAGTGCCGGCAAGAGAAGCGAGCAGGACAGAGGAATGCAATGGGGTGGCTCCAAAGGCAAAGAAGAAGGCATTAGGAAGCCACGCCTTGGCTGAATTATAAAAGGGAAGGTGTGGGAGGTGCTGGTTGCCAAAGGCAGCCGTTTGTGTTGAGGATCAAATTTCTGTGAACTGTGTGTGTTTGTCTTGGCCATTGACTCAGGTCTGTGAGAATAAAAGGGTTGCCTTTTTCTTGCGGTTCCTGCCTGCTTGTGGGAAGAGGGGTTTCTCCTTGTGAGCAGAACCAGGACTTATGTAGGCTGGGACAGAACACTTAAGCCCCTTTTTTCAGTGCCGTTGTAACTTCAAATGGTCGAGGACTACTTGCATCAGTACTTCGAAGGCAGTTGCGGCACCGCAGAAAGAAAAGGGGTGGATCTGCTTTCCCTGCATTAAGACCCTGCTACAGGTAGTCCTCAACTTACGACCACAATCCAGATGAGGATTTCTCTTGCTAAACAAGGCCTTGGGTTTTTTTTTTTGAATCGCACCTGATTTTACAACATTTTTGCCATGGTTGTTAAGCAAATCATGGCGGTTGTTAAATGAATGATGTGGTCATTCAACAAATCCAACTTTCCCCCATTGACTCTGCTGGTCCGAAATCAACTGGGAAGGTCATAAACTGGGATCCTATGACCCAGGACATCGTAACTGTCTTGACTACATGGCGGTTGCCAAGGGCTTGAATTTTGATCACATGACTGTGGGGATGCTGCGAAGGTCGTAAGTGCGAGGACCAGTTGTAAGTCACTTTGGTCAATGGTGGTGTAACTTCAAACGGTCACTGAATTAACGGTTGTTAAGTCAAGGGCTATCTGTAAAGGACTGGTTTGCGACCGTTTAAAAGCCTCCAATGTTTTAAGATGACTATCCGAAACTTAATTCTCCTGCCCTTCTCTTTCTTTCTCTTCTTGATTTTGTCCTCAGCTCATTCCCAACCTGCGTGGGAAGAAAAATCAGGTCCAGTTCCAAGCCGGGAGTAAGACAGTGGAAATAAAATGGAGGCTGCTGGAAATAAAATGGAGGCAAGCTGCTTAGGAAAGGTTTTTAGAATAGCATAGCATAGCATAGCATAGCATAGCATAGCATAGCATAGCATAGCATAGCATAGCATAGCATAGCATAGCATAGCATAGAGCTGGAAGGGATTTTGGAGGTCTTCTAGTCCAGCCCCCTGCTCAAGTAGGAGAACCTATACCTTTTCAGACAAGTGGCTGTCCAGTTTCTTTTAAAAAAAACCTCCAGTGATGGAGCGCCCATGATTTCTGGAGGCAAGCTGTTCCACTGGTTAATTGTCCTCACGGTCAGGAAGTTTCTCCTTAATTCCAGGTTGCTTCTCTCCTTGGTCAGTTTCCAACCTTTGTTTCTTGTCCTGCCCTCTGATGCTTTGGAGAATAGTCTGACTGTCAGAATCCATTTATATCACATTTCATAATTGTATAGGTAGAACAACGTGCTATTTCTGGGGATTCTGCCATCTCTCCGAGGGGGGGGGGGGAGAGGATGGTTACTAAAGCGATTTTCAAACAACAGGGGATGTTTTAACTGGGGAAGGGAGGGGGACAGACAGGTCTGGATTGTATCTTCATTTACAACTGAAAAGGAAAGCAATAACCATAAAACCAAGGAGAGCTCCCTTTCCCATGGAAGGCCCTGACACCTAGCAACTGACGACAGCCTGACCAAATGGATGAGGGCAGGGGCTGAAATGGGAATGCTTTATATAGGATTGAAATGTAACTTTTGTCAGATTCCGTCTTGTATTCCCACAATCGATTCCATCCTAGTAAACATTTTCCTTTTGGACTAAACTTGCATCCAAGAGTTCTTATTTCCTAAGATGTGGATTGAGGTGGGTCCTGACACTGACCCCTTCTTCTTCGTGGCAGCCCGTCAAATACTGGAATACTGCTATCACGTCACCCCTATTTCTTCTTTTCTTTAGACTAGCCAAACCCAAGTCCTGCAGCTGTTCTTCATATGTTTTAGTCTCCAGGCCTTGGATCATTTTAGTTGCTCTTCTCTTTTAATGATGAGCAGAACCAGCAACGGCAAGCAGTTCTGGGACAGCTGACAAAATGGAGTTGAGAGTAGGTGGGACTTTAAACATTCTTTGGGCTTTGTATTTGTGATGCCTGTTTCTTTAATCTTCTAATGGCTGTTGCCAGATTCCTATGGGGTCATGTAGGAGTCATGGCTGGATCTATAGGGAAAAGGGGAAATGCAAGTCCCAGGTGTTTCTCTGGGCTAATCTTGTCAACTTTTGCCTTGCCTAATTGTGTTGCTTATCTGGAGACTCTGTTCTTTGCTTATGAACAGAATGTCCCAGTCTTTCTGAATGGATTGTTATTGTTGTTGTTAGTTGCAAAGTTGTGTCCAACCCATTGCAATCCCATGGACAACCTTCCTCCAGGCCTTCCTGTCATCTACCATCTTCTGGAGTCCATTTAGTCTCACGCCTACTGCTTCAGTGACTCCATCCAGCCACCTCATTCTCCGTCGTCCCCTTCTTCTCTTGCCCTCAACCTTTCCCAGCATGAGGCTCTTCTCCAGTGAGTCCTTCCTTCTCATTAGGTGGCCAAAGTATTTGAGTTTTAGCTTCAGGATCTGGCCTTCTAAAGAGCAGTCAGGGTTGATCTCCTCTAGGACTGACCGGTTTGATCGCCTTGCAGTCTTCTCCAGCACCCTAGTTCAAAGGCCTCAATTCTTTTGCGCTCAGCCTTTCTTACGGCCCAACTTTCACTGCCATACATTGCAACTGGGAAGACCATAGCCTTGACTATACGCACTTTTGTTGGCAGAGTGATGTCTCTGCTTTTTAGTGTGCTGTCTAGATTTGCCATGGCTTTCCTCTGGGCTGGGGGGTAGGGGGCGGGCAGGGGGGTGCTGATTTCCTACACCTGGAAGGATGTGCGTTTGGAAGGGCAGTGGCTATTCCCAAAAGGACTGGTGGTCTGGTACTCGGGAAGAGTCCATTTCACAGGCCTGGTGCAACAGCTCCCTCTGCTGACTGCTTTGGGAATCTTGCTAAGGCTCATCTGTGTGTCTTATATTAATATCAATCCCCCAGTCTTTGCTTTGGAGCCGAGTCAGTTTTGTTTGACTCTTGGCAACAGCCTGGACAAGACTCTGTGGTTTTCTTGGCAAGGTTGTTTTTTTCCAGAAGTAGCTTGCCATTGCTATCTTCCCAGGGCTGAGAGAGAGAGAGGCTGGCTCAAAGTCACCTAGATGATTTGTAGCTGATCGGCTCCTGGTTTATAGTCGGATGCTTTAAACCTCTACACCAGTGTTTCTCAACCTTGGGAACTTTAAGATGTGTGGACTTCAACTGCTAGGATTAGTCTAACAAGCCCAAGTTGGCCCCTGCACCTTCAAGCTAGGCCTAACTCGTCCATGCAAAGGGTTATCTGCAAAGCTTTCAGCTGAACCAGTACTTGAGTCGTCCAGTATTTCAGGAAAGGTGGGTGGCTATATAAATGTTTTAAATAAAAACCATACATATCTAAGAGACCGCCCCTTCTCCTCCTAGCTCTGATGTTGTTACCTAGTTGGGTAATGAAATGTCTGCAAGTTCCAACCAAGCTCAGAGAGCACCAGGGGCCCCACAGTTCTTCTTCTCCTCCTCCTCCTCTCTGCAAACCCCACTGCCTTCTAATACTGACATTGTCTAGTTTGGTAATGAAACATCTGCAAGAAAACAACCATGTTCAGAGAGCACCAAGGACCCCACAGTTCTCCTCCTCCTGCAAACTCCACTCCCATCTAGCCCTGATGATGTTACCTAGTTGGGTAATGAAACGTCTGCAAGAAAACAACTAAGTTCAGAGAGCACCAAAGACCCCACAGTACTACTACTACTACTACTTTTTAAAAATCCCATTTATATCCCGCCCTTCTCCGAAGACTCAGGGCGGCTTACAATCTAAAGCACAAATCAAATGTGCTTAGCAATAGCCTTCATTCTATGTATATGCCTGCTTATTAGGGCTTTCGCCCCACCCCCAAGAGGCATTATTACAAAGTCAGCTTATTGCCCCCAACAATCTGGGTCCTCATTTTACCTACCTCGGAAGGACGGAAGGCTGAGTCAACCTTGAGCCTGGTGGGACTCGAACCTGCACTAATTGCAGGCAGCTGGTGTTACTTAAGGAGGCATTAGCCCACTGCGCCACCAAGGCTCATTCTTCTCCTTCTCTTCTCCTTCTCTTCCCTGCAAACCCCACTCCCACCTAGCCCTGATGATGTAACCTAGTTGGGTAATGAAACGTCTGCAGAGAGCACCAAGGACCCCACAGTCCTCCTCCTCCTCCTCTGCCTTCTAACACCGATACTTTACCTAGTTGGGGGTACTGAAACATCTGCAAGAGAGCCACCAAGCTCAGACAGCACCAAGGACCCCAGCCCGCTTCAAGGCCAGATTTGACGTTAGAAAGAACATCATTTTTTTCATTCACTTTTTTTGTTCTTTTAAAGCGGGGTGGGGGTGGGGGGGAATTAAAATGCAGCCGAAGCGAAGTCTGTAAGAGGCTCAGACAAGCACCAGAGACCAAGGAGCGAACGGAGACAGGCAGACCCCTAACACACACACACACACACACACACACACACTCACACTCACACACACACACTTCCTTCCCAGGCTCTGCAGAAGAGGCGGTTTTTGGTTCCCCCCCCACCCCGTCTCGGAGCTTGGGATGGGGTCGGAGGCCGAGCGGCGCGGCGAGAACTCCTTCTGCGGCTCAGGAGCGAAACGAAAGCCTTTAAGTGCCGTCGTTTGCAGAACAATTAATGCGACGTGGCGGGCAGGCGAGCGCAGCTGGCAGCCTCAGCCGCTTTTACACGGGTATTTTGACGGCTTACACAGCCAGCGAGCGCTGTGATAAGCGGAACGCAGATCTCCCCAGAACCAATATCGGAGACAGCGGGGGTCGGCTGTTTAGCTGAATAACAAATGGCAGAATGCTGCAGTAGCGCAGAGCAAAAATAAAATAAAATAAAATAAAATAAAATAAAATAAAATAAAATAAAATAAAATAAAATAAAATAAAATAAAATAAAATAATAATAAAATAAAATAAAATAAAATAAAATAATAAAATAAAATAAAATAAAATAAAATAAAATAAATAAAATGAAATGAAATGAAATAAAATGAAATAAATAAAATAAAATAAAATAATAAAATAAATAAAATAAATAAAATAATAAAATAAAATAAAATAAAATAATAAAATAAAATAATAAAATAAAATAAAATAAATAAAAAAATAAAAAAATAATAAAATAAATAAAATAAATAAAATAAAATAAAATAAAATAAATAATAAAATAGGGCGGGATATAAGTCCCATTAATAAATAAAATAAATAAATAAAATAATAAAAAATAGAGTCGGAAACGACTAGCACGCATGTGCGGGGGAACCTTTACCTTTTTATATGTGTGTGTGTGTGTGTGTGAAATGCTTGTTAACTATTTAGATTACCTTGCTAGGCCCCAAACATGGGACAAATCTTTATTTCCTGTTTCAGCCTAACCCAAGGCCATCGACAGGCAGTGGTCACAACAGTGACAGCTCATATTTGTGTAAATTTTTTTGGATTGCTAACAAAGAATTAAAGGGAGATTGATATGCATTTCAAACTTATTTGTTTTCATCAGTCAGCCATATCCTTCTGAGATTCGAAAATAATAAAATAAAATAAATAAAATAATAATAAAATAATAAATAAAATAGCGCTGACTGCCTCTGGATGGGGCGAGGGATGCGGCTGAGGGTGCGGGAGGCTGTTGCAGAATATTAAAGAATAGCCGAGGTGGAAGGGACCTTGGAGGTCTTCTAGTCCCACCCACAGGCAGAAAACCCTGTAACAGGGGTCTTCACACTTGGCCCCTTTTATGACTTGTGGACTCAGCACGCCTGGCTGAGGAATTCTGGGTGTTGGAAGTCCGCAAGTCATAAAAGGGCCACGTTTGAAGACCCCCCCCCCCGCCCTATAACGTTTCAGTCAAATGGTTGTCCAGTCTCTTCTTCAAAACCTCCAGTGTTTGGAGCACCCACAACTTCTGGAGGCAAAAGCCGTTCCACTGGTTGATTGTTCCGATGGTTAACTGTTGGAGTGGTTAATTGTTGTTAATTTCCTGAGAGTTAGAACAGTTAGTCAGTGGAACAACTTGCCTCCAGAAGTTGTTGAATGCTCCAACAGTTTTTAAGTTTTTAAGAAGAGATTGGATAACCATTTCTCTGAAATAGGCATAGGGTTTCCTGCCTGAGCAGGGGACTGGACTAGAAGACCTCCAAGGTCCCTTCCAACTCTTTCTATTCTATTCTGTTCTGTATTTCCTGTTCATTCTATTCTATTCTATTCTATTCTATTCTATTCTATTCTATTCTATTCTATTCTATTCTATTCTATTCTATTCTATTCTATTCTATTCTATTCTATTCTATTCTATTCTATTCTTTATTCCTTATTTTGGCCTCCATCATGGTCGTAAGTCGAGGACTTCCTGTACAGAGGTGATGCTCGCTCAGTGTTCTCCTTGTATGGGTTCACGGGCCTGATGTTGACTACATTCAGTTGCTTAGACTTTGCTGGCTGAGGAATTCTGGGAGTTGAAGTCCACAAGCAGAAGACCTTACACCAGGGGTCCTCAACCTGGGCAACGTGAAGACTTGTGGACTTCAACTCCTAGAATTCCTCAGCCAGCTTACAGCCGCAATCAAGGGACGCTAAAGCAATCCAGGCCTGATCCAGGTGTTACTTGAGTCCCAAACAGAGTGATGCTTGCACACTGCGACGCACGAGCTCAGGATGTCGTTGTCAAGGCGGCCAGGATATTTGTGCAAAAAAGAAAAAGATGAAAGCCTCCAGTTTTCATCTGCCTCGCTCATTACTGTCCTCAGCTGCTCTTGACTCCTGATAAGATTTCAGCAGAAAGAGGGAGCCGCCCTTAAAGCAGAGATAAAACGTCTCGAGGCGGATAAGGGGATGATGGTCTTTTGATCCCAAGGGCACTAGGAGTGCGGCAACTGGCAACTGGCTTGCTTAATCAAAAGCTGTTTGGCTGAGGTTTTCTGCAACTTTACTTCAGCACTGGGTGCGTGACTCCGTTTGCTTTTAATTTGATTGCTTGTATTGAAGAAAGGAGTAGGGAGGGAAAGAGAAGCAGTGGTAGCCTCCTTCTGACGAAGACTTTAACCTTTCTAAAGCAGTCGCCGTGTCGTTTATTCCCGGCTTGGACCGAACCGTGATGAAGACTTTTCCTTCAACTCTTCCTTTCTCGTTTTCTTCCTTCCTTCCTTCCTTCCTTCCTTCCTTCCTTCCTTCCTTCCTTCCTTCCTTCCTTCCTTCCTTCCTTCCTTCCTTCCTTCCCTTTCCTCCCTTCCCTCCCCTGCAATGAGATTCGGGATTGAATTTCATGCTTTAAAAAAAAAAGGTGCTTTTTCTAGTTTTTAAAAATCGAGTCTTGTCTGGTATCCGGGGAAGGAAATTCCTGATGCTGGGGGTCAGGGATGTGGTAGCCCAGGAGTCAAAAATAATAATTTTTTTTTTGACCCACATGGAAAAACAAACACTGGAACGAGACCCGGGATTGAATTTCATGCTTAAAATTTCTTTTTCTTTTTCCTTTCTCTCTCTCTCTCCTTCCTTCCTTCTTTCATCCCCTTTTCTCTTCTGGCTTTCACTGACCCTTGGCCCCCTGCAGGATGCAGATCCCTGGCTGCCTGCCACCGCCTCTTGCAGACCCCTTCTTGTCACAGGCTTTTCCAGCTCCTTGTCTGCCCCTCGTATCCTTGACACGGTCAGTCACCAGGAGCTCTTGAGTTGCAGAAACAGGCAATGGAGACGTCGGGCATTTCTCAGGGAGCAGGTGAGTAACAGCAAAGAAACCAACCCCCCCCCAGCCAATTACAGTCGCGTTAACGATCGTGCGATTCTGCAGGCAGACACGTACCACCAAATAGATCAGCCATAAAGAAGAGGAAAGAAAAATCAATGGCGTTTTGCCAGGCTCTCTGCTCTGAGCGCCCTTAAGACACTCAACACATTTAAATTACAAGGAGGAAATTCCCGTTAAGACTTGCGGCCTTTTTGGTCAGCAAACATGCAGGGTGTTCGTCTGACTGACAACGGTGCCTTTTAACAAGGGGCACTAGAGCACCACTTCTCTACCTTGGCAACTTTAAAATATGTGGACGTCAACTCCCAGGATTCCCCAGCCAGGATGGGGGGGGAAAGACTTCAACTCCCAGAATTCCCCAGCCAGGATGGGGGGGAAAGACTTCAACTCCCAGAATTCCCCAGCCAGGATGGGGGGGGGGAAGAAAGAGTTCAACTCCCAGGATTCCCCAGCCAGGATGGGGGGGGAAAAGACTTCAACCCCCAGAATTCCCCAGCCAGGATGGGGGGGGGAAAGAAAGAGTTCAACTCCCAGAATTCCCCAGCCAGGATGGGGGGGGGGAAAGAAAGAGTTCAACTCCCAGACTTTCCCAGCCAGGATGGGAGGGGGAATTCAACTCCCAGAATTCCCCAGCCAGGATGGGGGGGGGGGAAAGAGTTCAACTCCCAGAATTCCCCAGCCAGCACGGGGGTCTTCAACTCCCAGAATTCCCCAACCACCATGGGAGAAATCAGCTCTCAGAATTTCCCAGCCAGGATGGGGGGGGAAACTTCAACTCCCAGAATTCCCCAGCCAGGATGGGGGGGGAAAGACTTCAACCCCCAGAATTCCCCAGCCAGGATGGGGGGGGGAAAGAAAGAGTTCAACTCCCAGAATTCCCCAGCCAGGATGGGGGGGGGGAGAAAGAGTTCAACTCCCAGAATTCCCCAGCCAGGATGTGGGGGGAAAAGAAAGAGTTCAACTCCCAGAATTTCCCAGCCAGGATGGGGGGGAAATTCAACTCCCAGAATTCCCCAGCCAGGATGGGGGAGGAAGAGTTCAACTCCCAGAATTCCCCAGCCAGTACGGGGGTCTTCAACTCCCAGAATTCCCCAACCACCATGGGAGACATCAGCTCTCAGAATTTCCCAGCCAGGATGGGGGGGGGGTGAAACTTCAACTCCCAGAGTTCCCCAGCCCCTGGGACTTGGGCCTGCTGGCATCAGCAAGCCACTGAGTAACTTAGGTGCTTACATCAGATGTCGTGGCATCATTGCCCGGCACCATTTGGGTAAAAAAGCCAGTGGAGGCAGACGGAGTCCTGAGGATGTGCTGGTCGTGAACTCTGCGAACGAGGCGGCTTTTGAAATCCAGACTTAGCACCAGCCACCCTCCCGATTCTTCCCCAAAATGGCCCCTGGCTGGGGAAACTAAGGGGCTCGAGCTGAGCGGAAGCAGATTTAAAGAAAACATTCGTTTTTCCAACTCTTATCTCGAGTTTGCAGGAAGTGCTTCCCCAAACGGGAATTTAAAGCTTGGTACCGACCGTGTCTCCCCCATTTGCATTCGCCCCTCTGATCTGCTGCCAACTCGAGCAGCGGCTTCCGAGCTGAGCCCGGCCGTCTGTCGAAACCAGATTCCCGCACCCCCATTGAAAACGAGACGCGAGGAGGAGGAGGAGGAGGAGGAGGAGAAGCAACTAGGAGCCTAATCGTTTATTGGCAGAAGGAAGGGGTGCCAAATCTCCGACGGCCTCTGCCGTGGCAGAGACCCTCATAATACTGGAAACCCTCTGGGCAGACGTGGGCCCTTAGCAAGAGGAGCCGCCCGGTGGGAAATGTCCCGAGGAATGCCAAAGGCAATATTTTCCCCCTGCTCGGCCTGGCAGGTCCCTCGGCTGCCGAAGGTCAGTCTTTGACACGGGTGTAAAGGCCGTCTTGAAGGGCCAGGGGTCCGGGCCCTCCGGCCAGCTTGGCCTGGAAGGCACCAAGGGAGACGCCTGCCCCTTTTTGCCAGGCTGGACTCCGGAGGAGCTGGTTGGTGTTGAAGCCTCGCCTCCGTCTCACAAAGCGATCTTGGTATTTCGGAAGCTGGAATTATCCCTGCAAGACAAAGGGAGAAAACAGACCAGTTTACGAGGGCCAGGCAAAACTAATGAGCTAATTGGGGTGGGGGGAAGTCTGTCAAGTGTGTACTACACACCGCGAAGCGACTCTCTTTCCGCTTGGACCCTGAAGGTGCGTGAATGCAGCTAACAACCCGTTAAGGGCAAGAGGGAAAGCGCCGACCGGCTGGCTTGTTAAGATTTTGAGGGCCTTTCGCCTAAAGAGGGTCCCAGTGCAAAAAAAGAGAGAAAGGTGTGTGTGTGTGTGTGTGTGTCTCAAATGGGCTTCTGTTTTGTCCCTGATTTTGCGGGCTATAGGAATTGGGGTGGGGGGGAAGGGTCTAAGACAGGGGCCTTCAAACTTGTCCCTTTGATGACTTGTGGACTTCAACTCCCAGAATTCCTCAGCACATGCTGGCTGGGGAATTCTGGGAGTTGAAGTCCACAAGTCTTCAAAGTTGCCAAATTTGGACACCCATGGCCTACAGCAGGAGTCTTCAAACTTGGCCTTTGGTTGACTTGGGGACTTCAACTCCCAGAATGCCTGGCTGAGAAATTCTGGGAGTTGAAGCCCACAGGTCATCAAAGGGCCAAGTTTGAAGACTCCTAGTCTAGGACAACTCATTGCGGGACAACTCACCGCCAGGCAAGACTTATTCTAATATCGAAGGAACGACGGGATAGAACCATTCAGAGCCATGATGGCGCACTGGTTTGAAGGCAGTATTGTCGGCTAACTCTGCCTGACGCCAAGAGTTTGATCCTCACCAGCACAAGCTTGACTCAGCTGCCCATTCTTCCCGGGTCAGTAAAATGAGGACCTGGATTGTTGGGGGGAGGGCAATATATGGACTCTGTCGATCAGCGGTCCACAACCTTTGTGGCTTGGTGGGAATGGGCAAAGGGCTGTGTGAGCATCGGAATGGCTGCGCGCGCATGTGGGCACACAGCTCGACTTGTGCAAAAGTCAGGCCGGCACGCACGTGTACACAGCTCGACATGCGAAGTTGAGCTGCGTGCACATCCCTACGTGCCTGTTGTGATTCAGGGTCAGCCTGTGGGTCCGGCAGCCGGGTCGGATGACTCGGATGACTCAGACGAGGGGGAGGAGGAGGGTGTTGAAGACGAACTTGCTGATGATGGCTTGGAGGCTTCGCAGAGCCCCCAGCCAGGCCCCTCTTCTCAGCTGCGCGAGCCCGACAGCGCGGATGATGATGACCCACAGCTGGCCCTGTTCAAGGACGCCCGACGCAGGAGGCAGTCAAGCAGGAGCAAGCAGAGAAAGGCTGTGGGACTCCTCGGAAGGAGGCACAGGGAGGCCACGCCCTGAACTCTAATAAAGGGAGTGTTTGGGGAAGGGCTGGTTGCTGAAAGCAACCGCTCCGTTTGAGGATCAAAGTTCCGGTATCTTGTTTCTTGTTCTGTTGTTTGTTTGTGAATTAAACTTGGCAGACGTTTTCCTGCCTCAGACGCTCTCCAGCCTCTGCCGTTTGTACAGGGGTTGCCTTTCTGCAAGGCCGGTAGCAGGCTGGTACAGAACAGTGCCATTCCAATGCTCAGGCAGCCCTCTGACCCCACCCCCAAGACGCAAAGATTGGGGACCGCTGATCTACAGAGTCTGCATATTGCCCTGCCCCCAATCTTCGCACCAGCCCACCGCTCACGCGGCCCGGTTGTGAATAGCCCACGGCCCAGAGGTTTGGGGGTGGGTGGGGGGTTCCCTGCTGTAGACTGCTTAGAGAGGGCTGTAAAGCAGTATGAAGTGGTATATAAGTCTAAGCGCTCTTGCTGTTAAAGGAAGGATGCCGGAGGAGGGAGCAAAGGAAATGTGAATGAGAAAAAATAAATCAATGTTTAAAATGATTTTAAATAATTAAGCGGAACTGTCGCATTGTTCCACGGCGAATCCGCTGCCATCGAGGGCAACAGCTGGATAAGAGGGATCACTTGGAGGGATATATATATATATATATATATATATATATATATATATATATATATATATATATATATATATATATATATATATATATATATATATATATATATATATATATATATATATTTGTGTAAATTACTAACAAAGAATTAAGGGAGGCTGAGATGCATTTCTGACTCATTAGTCTTCATCAGTCAGTCATACCCTTCTGAGATTCGAACCTGGGCTGATTGCACGTTAGGCAGTGTTTTTACTTCTTGAGCCACAGGTTCTCTCTCGCTTTGTTAGCTTTCTGCAAGGGGAGAGATATGTGTCATATGTTAACTCTTAGAGCTAACAAAGCTAACAAAGCGAGAGAGAACCTGTGGCTCAAGAAGTAAAAACACTGCCTAACGTGCAATCAGCCCAGGTTCGAATCTCAGAAGGGTATGACTGACTGATGAAGACTAATGAGTCAGAAATGCATCTCAGCCTCCCTTAATTCTTTGTTAGTAATTTACACAAATATATGAACTGTCCGGTGTGACTACAGCCTGTTCGATGGCCTTTGAGATAAGGCTGAAAACAGGAAATAAAGATTTGCCCCATGTTTGGGGCCTAGCAAGGTAATCTAAGAGTTAACATATGACATATATATATATATATATGTGTGTGTGTGTGTGTGTGTGTGTGTGTGTGTGTGTGTGTGTATAAATATATATATATATATATATGTATGTATGTATGTATTAAGAAAAGGTAAGGCCTAGTCCATCTCCAGCCCGGCCCTGCCCTTGCTTAAAAAAAAAAAAAAGAGCAGATATTTGCGCAACCAAACATTTCACTCTTCTGTAAACTGCCATCCATCAAGGTGTGTATAATGGTTGCACAAGGCCAACAAAGCTTGTTAGTGATGGAAGGTAATAAAAACCAACACCTGCTCAGGCTCTTCTTCCTGGTCTGCCTAGGGAGGTTTGCTCTTTTATTGTGTTGTTGTTGTTTACTATGTGTGTGGTGGTGTTGTTCCAGCCATCCCCCGCCCCCCCCAGCTCAAGAGCTTGGTGTTTTGTAAGCCTCTGTTGCTTGCTTACTCCTCTTGGCAATCCAAGATAATTCGTTTGTGGTTTGGAGGCTAATTAGTTAATGGAAAGCAGAGGGAGCCCACGGGGGCGTGGCAAACGACAATCGAGATGGCGGCAGGTGGCGGTCACAATAGTGCAATGGAAGCAGGAGGAGGGGCTTAAACCCAGGGGGAGGGACTTAAATTGGACTGTCCTGGCCGATAAATCTGAATATCTGACTGTATCCGGTAGGCCAGGGGTGTCCAAATTTGGCAACTTTGAAGGCTTGTGGACTTCAACTCCCAGAATCCCCTAGCCTGGCTGAGGAATTCTGGGAGTTGAAGTCCACAAGTCGTAAAAAGGGCCATGTTTGAAGACCCCTGCCGTAGGCCATGGGTGTCCAAATTTGGCAACTTTGAAGGGCTTGTGGACTTCAACTCCCAGAATTCCCTAGCCTGGCTGAGGAATTCTGGGAGTTGAAGTCCACAAGTCGTAAAAAGGGCCACATTTGAAGACCCCCGCCGTAGGCCATGGGTGTCCAAATTTGGCAACTTTGAAGGCTTGTGGACTTCAACTCCCAGAATTCCCTAGCCTGGCTGAGGAATTCTGGGAGTTGAAGCCCACAAGTCGTAAAAAGGGCCATGTTTGGAGACCCCCGCCGTAGGCCATGGGTGTCCAAATTTGGCAACTTTGAAGGCTTGTGGACATCAACTCCCAGAATTCCCCAGCCGGCACATGCTGGCTGGGGAATTCTGGGAGTTGAAGTCCACAAGCCTTCAAAGTTGCCAAGAGGACTGTAGGCACTCTTGATCCAAAACCTTTCTACAGGGATCTTCTACTCTTTGTTCCTCCTCCTCCCACTGGGGCCGGCCGGAGACTTAAAAATGACACAAACCAGCGGCCCCAGAGAAGGAGGGAAGGCCCGCCAATAGCGCCCAGCGGGGAAGATCTTCCTAGTTGAGTCTCAAGTTCAACCGTGAAGGCAGATCAAAGCTAGCCTGGAAGTTTCCTCCTCCCCATCCGGGAACAAGCGCAGCCCCACCACACCCTGCAATAAACAGCACGTTCACAACAGCAACACCAGCCAAATGAAATAAATAAAAGGTTTAAAAAACAAAACAAAAACGAAACCAAAGGGAGCCCGAGAGCAGTCACCGGGTTTCTCCTAGCTAATTTTATTTCGGGATGGTCCCCTGCGTCTTCTCCTTCCAGGAATCTAAAGGGATGAGGACCACGATCAGAAGATGACTCTGGGTGGGGGCTGAAGTGAGCCATCTTAATAGCACTAGCAGACTTATATACGGCTTCACGGTGCTTGACACCCCTCTCTTAAGCGGTTTACGGAGTCAGAATATTATCCCCAACCATCGAGGCCCTCATTTGACCGACCTCGGAAAGCTGGAAGGCTGAGTCGCCCTTGAGCCGGTCAGGATCGAACTCCTGGCAATGGGCAGAGTCAGCCGGCAATACTGCATTCTAACCACTGCCCCACCGCGGCTCTAACCACCGGGCCACCGTTTCTTCTACCCCTCCCTCTTTGAGCCGTTGGCGCCGCCGCGGTTAGAATGCCGCGTGGCCGGCTGACTCTGCCCACTGCCAGGAGTTCGATCTTGACCGGCTCAAGGTCGACTCCGCCTTCCGAGGTGGGTAAAAATGAGGGCCCAGATTGTCGGTGAGGGGGTGGGGGAAGGCAAGAGGCTGACTCTGTAAACCGCTTAGAGAAGGCTCTAAAGCGGTATATAGGTCTACTGCTACTGCTCTTCTTAAACCAGGGGTAGGCAATTTCGGCTCTTTTATGACTCATGGACTTCAACTCCCAGAATTCCTGAGTCAGCATATGCTGACTCAGGAATTCTGGGAGTTGAAGTTCATGAGTCATAAAAGAGCCGAGGTTGCCTACCCCTGTCTTACACTGAGCCTCAGTTCTGCAGACGTGGGATATACGCTTTTCTTGCGGCAAAGCGGGCTTGTGCGGCGAGTCAACCCATGGACGGAAGAGGCTGGGCGAGGTCACACACTTGCCGGAAGTCCTTCCCAGTTTGTGTTGTCGTTTTTAAAAGCCGAGAGAGGCAATTTGGGGCTGGCAGGTTGTGCCCGGACCGCTGGCCCTCCGGCAAGCGAGGTGGCAGCTGGCTGGACTGGGGGTGGGGCCCTTCCTCCCTCCCCACTCGATGGTCCCACACATCCACACAACACAAGCAAGCTAAGGATGTACCTGTCAGCCTTGGAAGAGCCTGGGCAACCAAGGGGGCAAGCTGAGGTGTTTAAGGGGTTTGGACACCCGAGAATTTAGCCTCGGCTCCCCCCCCAAAAAAAACCCTCCTCTTTTGTGAGATCCCTTTATAAAGGAGCAGTTCCTGCAAATTTGCAAGCCGAGGGGTAAATATCTTCAATCTGGTTCAGGACGGGATAACGTGGCTGGGTTGGTTTTGTTTTGTTTTTAATGCCAGGCTAGTTCAGAGCAGCATGAAATTCAAGGGCGGAACAATTTTGTTTGGTGGCACTTCAAACACCCTGCTCCGATACTGCAAGGATGAAAGGTGGCGTAGGGAGATTTTGTGTGTGTGTGTGTGTGTGTGTGTGTGTGTGTGTGTGTGTGTGTGATGGGAGAAGACATTGATTAAGGGAAAAGAACTAGCCGGCCAGGAGTATTATCAAGGCCGCAGGCCTTCAAAGGGGAACTGCAGCTCCCTCGGAGTGGGCGCGAGTGCGAGAAGCGAGTGCGAACGGTGATGGAGGACGAGGGGGGGGAAAAGGAAGGGCGGGAACCCCGGCTGAGAGGTGCATCCCATAATGGTTAAAAAAGAAAGATGATGCCCTACCCTGGGTGTGTGAGTGAGTGAGGGAGGACGCTCATTTCACCGGCCGCTGCTGTTCAACAGGCCATGAAATTCTTCCCAGGCCCTGGCAAGCCAGAGGGGGTGGGGTGGGGTGGGGGAGAAAGCCAAAGGGGTGGGGGAAGGAGGAAGAAGGGGGGGTGGGGAAGGGCAGGGAAACATACACACAAAAGAAAAAAAACAAACAAACAACACAAGCACTTCAAACCAAAGGCTCAACTCTGAATTAAGAGAAAAGACAATCGCGGGCGGTTTTTTAAAAGAACTTTCCTGAGTGGGAAAGGCAAAGTTTTCTAAGTTGCTTTCTGGGGACGGGGGGGGGGGACAGAGATGGAGCCCCACCAGGACAGGGATCGAAAGGCAGCTGGGATGCCCCCCCCCCACGTGAAGGAGGAGAGATCTGGCTCACGTCCAGCCTTTGCTTAGGCCCTCATCTCTCTTCTACTCTGCCCCCCCCTCCCCCGTTCCTATACGGTTCCCCTTCCAGGAGTTGGGACTACAAGATCCCTCTTAGCACACCTGCCTTTTACCTGGCTGTGAATGATCACTTCTCTCCCCATGCCTCCACCCCATCCCACCCCACTCCACCCCACCCCCACCCCAAAGAAGCTGGGTAAACAGTCGTTTTGTTTATCAATTTGTACGGAGAGCCCTGGTGATGCAGTGGTTAGAATGCAGCATTGCCGGCTGACTCTGCCCACTGCCGGCAGTTCGATCCTGACCGGCTCAAGGTCGACTCAGCCTTCCATCCTTCCCAGGTTGGCAAAATGAGGACCCAGATTGTTGGGGGCAACAGGCTGACTCTGTAAACCACTTAGAGAGGGCTGTAAAAGCACTGGGAAGCGGTATATAAGTCTAAGTGCTATTGCTATCCTTCCTTCCTCCCTCCCTCTCTTCTTCCTTGCGTCTTTCTTTTCTCCTTCCTTCCTTCCTTCCAGCCATGGTCGTGCAGTGGTTAGAGTGCAGCATTGCCGGCTGACTCTGCCCACTGCCGGCAGTTCAGTGCTAACTGGTTCAAGGTTGACTCAGCCTTCCGTCCTTCTGAGGTTGGCAAAATGAGGACCAAGGGGGGGGTGTCACGTGATCCCCTTTTGCGACCTTCTGACTAGCAAACTCGACGGGGAAAAACAAGATTCACTTAACAACCGTGTGACTAATTTAACACCTGCCATGATTCACTTAACAACTGTGACAAGAAAGGTTGTAACACGGGGGCAAAGCTCACTTAACAATTACCTGGCTTAGCAACAGAAATTTGGGGCTCAACGGTGTTTGTAAGTTGAGGACTACGTGTGTGTGTGTGTGTGTGTGTGTGTATTTGCTGATGCTTTATTTAAACTAAATTCATATGTCAGTGATTGCATGACCTCTGTAGGTGCCATACACTTATTAAATACATCGACTCCCCCCTTCTGTCAAAGGATGGGTTGACTCAGAACTCGAACTCAGATCTTGCTCACAGACAGCTAGCATTCCCCTGTTCTAAGGGAACTCTTTTCTATCTTTATCTCAATCTCTACTCTCTCTACAATTCTGGGATCTCCAGGAGGGGAGAAAGCACTGGGATTTATTACTCTGTTTTCCTTCTACGGCTATACCGTAACACTTTGCTGTTTCTGCATACTTCCCCTGTGAACTATCTCTCCCCTTGATGTCAGCTGAAAAGGGGGGGGAAGAAGAAAGGAATGCGCCTCGGACAACAGGTTTATCTCTGTGTTGGGAAGGGAAGGTGTGAAGAGCCGACAAAACATCGCTGTAACCCTGAGACAGCCTGGCGTTAACTGCTCTTTCCCACAACGGACTTAACACCTGGGGATTGTTAACACCCGGATGTGAACTGACCGGATGGCCTATTGGGGTGGGGTTTTGCTTGGGACTCTTTTAATCTATTGATCTGAGCGGGAAACCCTCAGATCCTGTCTTATTATGCCTGCTGTCAGCTTCTCCTAACAAAAGTTCCCTTTGGAAGAGACGGCTTCCACGAGTTCTGCTTCCTTAGCATGAGGTTTTGAAGTGGGCCCTGATACCGGGTGACTCACTTTTCAACTGCGGTGATTCGCTCAACAACTGTGGCAAGGTAGGTCATAAAAATGGGGCAAAACTCACTTACCCAATGTCTCACTTAACAAGAGAAATGTTGGGCTCAACTGTGTATCACTTCTACCATCCCGGATAAGTGGCCGTCCAATCTCTTTTTTGAAAGCCTCCAGGGATGGAGCACGCACAACTTCTGGAGGCAAGCAGTTCCACCGGTTAATTGCCCTCACTGTTAGGAAATTCCTCCTTAGTTCCAGGTTACTTCTCTCCTTGGTTAGTTTCCACCTGTTGCTTCTTGTCCTGCCTTCTGGTGCTTTGGAGACTAGACTGACCCCCCCCCCTCCCCGGCCGCCTTCTTTGGGGCAGCCCTGCCACTTTCCAAAGTGTTGTGATTCCTCACCAGCCGGTGGATCCGGCAGCTGAGTCTGAGGAATCAGAAGAGGAGGAGGAGGGGTCTGGAGCGACATTACGAGTCAAAGGAAGGCTCTGAGGAGCTCCAAGACTTATAGTTGGACCAGGAGCCCGGCCCCTCTACTCGTGCTCAGGCTGAGACACAGCTGTGCTGGGAGTCTGAGTTGGACAGTGACGAAGCACAGCTGGGACAAATCCAGGATGCACGAATGTGCAGGCAAGAGAAGCGAGTAGGGCAGAGGAATGCAATGGGGTGGCTCCAAAGGCAAAGAAGAAGGCATTAGGAAGCCACGCCTTGGCTGAATTATAAAAGGGAAGATGTGGGAGGTGCTGGCTGCTGAAGGCCGCCGTTGGTGTTGAGGATCCAGTTTCTGTGAACCGTGTTTGTTTGCCTTGGACGTTGACTCAGGTCTGTGAATAATAAAAGGGGTTTGGGTTTTCCCTGCGGTTCCTGCCTGCTTGATTGGAAGAGGGGTTTCTCTTTGTGAACAGAGCAAGGACTCCTGTAGGCTGAGACAGAAGACATGGTCACCTATCACCCCTGCGACCAATGCTGTCAACACTGACTGAATATAAGCTGCCCTATGATGGCCTTATCTTTCCTAGGCGGGTGGAAGATGTGGGCTGTTAACCAGAGACGAAAGAAAAAAATGGAAAGAAAGAAGAAAGAAAGAAAGAAAGAAAGAAAGAAAGAAAGAAAGAAAGAAAGAAAGAAAGAAAGAAAGAGAAAGAAAGAAAGAAAGAAAGAAAGAAAGAAAGAAAGAAAGAAAGAAAGAAAGAAAGAAAGAAAGAAGGAAAGAAAGAAAAAATACCCATGGCTTTCTGATACCTCCAAGACTTGACACAAGCTGGGCCAATGCATCGTTTTGCAAGCCGCACACGAAATCTGTTAATAGAGCCATGTTTTGGATTGGAAATGGAAAAAAAATAAATCCAATCGCTCCCAGTCACAGCTTGCTTTAAATCTGCTTTGCTAATGACACCCGGAATAAACATAAAAATCCGCTCTGGCTATATGCCGCAAAAGTGCTTTCAGATAAATCTCGGGGAACGGGTCTAATGGGGCGGCCGCTGGGGCTATTTTTCTTGCTGATGGGGGAAAAAGGAAGGGGGGGTGGGGAAAGATCCAGCCTGCCTGCTTAACAAAGCTAGACAAATGGGAGAGGGAGGCAGGGGTGAGGGTCTCCAGTGAGCATTCGTAGTCATTGGAGACGGACGAGGCTGAATTTCTTAAATCTCCTGGGTGGGTCAGTCTCTCCTGGTTGCGGAATGGGGCAACTTGCCCCAGACAACTCGCCAAGGGACAATTCAACAATTCAATTTAATTATTGAAAATAATTTAAAATAGCAATACCACTTATGTATCGCATCACAGGGCTTTACAGCCCCTCTCTCTATGCGGTTTACAGAGTCAGCCTATTTGCCCTCAACAATCTGGGTCCTCATTTTACCCACCTGGGAAGGATGGAAGGCTGAGTTCGATCTTGAGCCGGTCAGGATCGAACTGCTGGCAGTGGGCAGAATCAGCCTGCAATGCTGCAGTCTAACCACTGGGCCACCACAGGAGGGAGGGAGGGAGGGAGGAATAGCAATAGCACTTAGACTTATATACCGCTTCACAGGGCTTTACAGCCCCTCTCTAAGCGGTTTGCAGAGTCAGCATCTTGTCCCCAACAATCTGGGTCCTCATTTTACCAACCTCAGAAGGATGGAAGGCTGAGTTAATCTTGAGTGGATCGAACTGCTGGCAGTGGGCAGTCAGCCAGTAATGCTGCATTCTAACCACTGCGCCACCCGGACCCCTTAAAAACTATTTTAATTTTCATCATTCACATTTCATTGTGTCCCTCCTTTGGCAACCTTGCGTTAATGGTTCCAGTCCACCATTTCTTTGATATTAGAGTAACTCCTGTCCTGTGGCGAGTTGTCGTAGACCCCTGACTAGCCTTGTTTGGAGGCTAAACGCTCCCTCCTAACAGCACCAGAGCGCGCTTTGCTGCACAGGTAGCCCCCGACCTACAATCACAATTGTGCCCAAAGTTTCTGTTGCTAACCGAGACAGGTTTTAGGTGAGTTTTGCCCCATTTTGCCACCTTTCTTTCTTGCCACCGTTGTTAGGCGAGTCACTTCAGCTGTTAAGTTAGTAATATGGTTGTTAAGTGAATCTGGCTTCCACCACTGATCACAAAAGGGGATCACGGGACCCCGGGGGACACCGCAACTGTCGTATATGTGACCCAGTTGCCAAGCGTCTGAATTTTGATCACGTGGGGATGCTGCAAAGGTCGTAAGTGTGAAAAGCCGGTCATGAGTCCTCCCTTTTCAGTGCCGCTATATACTTCGGATGGTCACTAAATGAACTGTTGTAAGTCGAGGACTGTCTGTCTGTGTCTTGTCTTTGAACTATCTTATCTGTGGGGCGCTAAACCAGCAACTGCTTTGCCAGCCGCCAAGGTCATCCCCAAGTTAGTGGATTGGGTGCCAGCCTTGGTATCTCCTAAGTCAGGGGTCTTCGAACATGGCCGCTTTAAGACTTGTGGACTTCAACTCCCAGAATTCCTCAGCCACAAGTCCACAAGTCTTAAAGCGGCCATGTTCGAAGACCCCTGTCCTAAATGATGGCCTCCCTTATTCACCCCCAGGTGCCCCTCAAAACGTCTGGAAGCTTCCTGATGGAAAAGACAGTAGTCCTCAAGTTACAACAACTGTCCAACGTTAAGATAAGTTTTCAATGGCCCAATTCACACAGCTGATCTCAAAGGCTCAAACTGACCAGGGTTACTCTTGAGCTTGCAAAAGGGAACGTTCAGAAAAGTCAGGATACTGGGTCTTCCAATGCAGGTAGTCCTCAACTTATGGGCCACAAGTGAGCCCGGAATTTTGGCTGTTAAGTTGTCCTGGTTGTTAAGCGCCTCACCGCCTAAGGTGACTCGAGTTTACCGCCCTTTTTGCCACGCTTAAGCAGGCCGCTGCAGTTATTAAGTGAAACACCTGGTCGTTTGGCGAATCCAGCGTATCAAACGGGCAAAAATTGGGAGAAATGGAGGGGGAAAAAAAAGGTCACAAATCGAAGTCACGGGACTGCAGGCTGCTGCGACTGGTCGTAAGCGCAAGCCGGCTGCCGAGCAGCCGAAACGGGGATCGCATGAAGCAAAGGAGTGTTGCGGCCCTCGTAACTTCCTACCGGCAAGCAGCTTTTTTGAAGTCTGATGTAACTTCAAATCGTCATTAAGCGAGCGGTCCTTAAGCAAGGACCGCATGTGCCTGGACTGTAGAGGTTCAAACCTGACATTTTCTCAGAAAACCAAACTGCAAATAAATTACGAAATTTGCCAGGGGTGGGAGGGAGATGGGGAGAGGAGGAGGGCAAATGAAAAATTAAATCTCCACTACAGACAGATGACCATAATGTCTGGGTTGTAAAGCTCTCGGTGACTTGGAAGCCTGGCCGTCCGAGGCCCCTGCCCATCTGCACTGGCCGGGCCATTGGTTTTTAGATGGCAATAACTGCTTTAATTTGGATTTTGCAAATATGGCTTTGGGGGGGCATTAGGAGTCGAAGGTGGACTACGTACCCCATAAGCACACGGGGAAGCCTGGCCCGTCACAAGGAAGGTCCCACAGATTCCTTGCAGCTGTTCTGTCCCAGCCTACTACGTCCTTGTTACTTCACAAGGCAACCCCTAATTTAGCAGTAGACTGGATAAATAAACCCCTTTGATTGGAGTTACAGGCTTCAAACAGAGCAGGAGCCAACAGGAAAATAACTCAAAAGGTTACATAAACAGACCATCATCTCTTGACACAGACATTCTTTGCAAACGGTTGCCTCCAGCAACCAGCCCTGCCCACACATTCCCTTTTTGTTACGCAGCCCCCAAGGCGTGGCTTCTCACTGCTTTCTCCTTCTCCCCTGGAGTCGCCCCATGGCCACCCTCTGATTTACTCGGGTGACCTGTCTGCGTTTCCCAGCGTCTCTGAGGTCTTCCAGCTGTGCTTCCTCTGAGTCTGACTCCGCCACCCAGCCCAGCTGGCTTTCAGCTTGACCACGAATGGAGGGGCCAGGTTCTTCCTCACTTTGTAAGTCTGGTAACTCATCAGAGCCTTCCTCCTCCTCTGATGGCTCCTCAAGCCCCTCCTCCTCCTCCTCCTCCTCCTCCTCCTCTGATTCCCCGGATTCAGCTGCCGGGATCACAGGCTGGCACGGAATCACAACAGCCTCTAAGCTGTCCTTCCAGGGCAGAGCAGAAATGATTAGAAAATCACTTGAGGTGGGTGGGGTGGGCATACAGGGGAGGAATTCCTGATGGACGGAAGAGCTTTCTTTTTCTGGGACGTACAGACAGTCCTCGAGTTACAACAGTTTGTTGAGTGACCTGGTTGCAAAGGCACTGAAAAATGGGACTTAGGACCGCTTTTCCACACTTAACGACTGTTGCAGTCTCCCCGCGGGTCAGGGGATCCACATTCAGACAGCTGGCAACTGACTCGTATTTATGACGGTTGCAGCACCCCGGGGTCATGTGACTCCCCTCTCGCGACCTTCTCCCAAACAAAGTCAATGGGGAAGCCAGACTCTCTTCACAACAGTGTTGCTAACGTGACGACTATAAGCAAGGAAGATCACAAAGCGGGACAAAACTCACCTCACTGGTTTCTCGCTTAACAACAGAATTTCTGGGTTCAGTTGTGATTGTAAATCGAGGGCTACCCGTATTCAAAGCATAAATCAGGAAGGGATGGAAGGATTAGGGATTAGAACAGGGGTCCCCAACCTTTTGGGCAGTGGGGACCGGTTCCGTGGAGAAACGTTTTTTCCACGGATCGGAAAGTTGCGTGGGTTTGCGTGCTGCCTGCATCCCACGGATGGGACTTTGCTAGCTTGTACGGACTGGTTGCTGGCATGCCACAGACCAGGGGTTGGGGGACCCCTGGATTAGAACACAAGCAGCTGAACAGCCCATAAGAATGGTATACGGAACACTTTCTACAGCTCCAGCCAATTTTACTTCCTGAATTGCCTGTGGAATTGGGATTTATTATTTTTTTTCTAAAGCTGACAGTTCGGGGGAAATTCTAGAGGCTCTGCAGACAAAAAAGAAACAAGCCAATTGACCCCTTTCTGTTTTCATGCTCTCTCTCTCTCTCTTTTTAACTTTGGTGCTTGGGGGCCAAATTAGTTCCGGAGCTGGAAGCAGCTAAACTTACGCGGCTAAAAAAGGGAGACTGACAGGTTATCATCTCGGCCGTAAGGGGATATCGCGGGTACAACAGCCAAATTCGTTTTCCAAGTGGTGAGCCTCTCCGTGCCCTGCTTCTTGTGCCGGTTAATTATTTTATGGCATTTTGCCTAACGTTTGAAGACCTGTCAGCTGGGTGTTCCAGATGTACGAGGATGCAACGGTGCATCGTGGGCAGGCCGAATGGCCTCAGCCCCCCGCAGGCGACCGGGGAGGTGCACGGCTGGGGAAGGCTTAAAGAGGTGCGCGCCACTGGAGTGACAGAGCACCCAAGGGCCCTGAGCTGCCGTTAACCGATTCGTTAATAAATCTCCTTTCCTGTTAAGCAAGCCGCTTCCCTCCACTTCTTACCCTCCCTAGATCTCCCTTCCCACAATCAGAAGCCCGCAGCTATGCCGAGGTTATTTATGAAGCATGAAGTGTTTTTCTGGCACGAGGGGATGCTGTGAAGAGCCTGCTGCTGCATGGGAAAGCAGGGAATATGCTGTGTGTGTGTGTGTGTGTGCGTGCGTGTGTGCGCGTGCATTTAATCACTGATATAAAAAAGGCCAGGAAATGGAAGAAATAAAGGAACATTCAGTTCGGCATCTGACTTGTCTGCCTTCAAATGAGGGAGCTTGGAGAGCCAGCTCTTGCTGGCCACCCCAGTGCCACGTTCCCCCCCCCCAAATAATAAATCCGTTTGTGCAACACATACGCACGCATGCCCCTTGTGAATAAACCAGGGCTGCAAAATGCGAGACGGTTGCTGGATTGCAGCAGAGGGAGAAGAATAAAAATATAAATCCATAAAAACCTCAATATCGACTGCTGTGTCTTAAGGGTGTGGTGACCTCCAGGGGGGTGTCATCATCACTAGCTGGGGAACACAATGTCTAGAGGAGTGGTTGGAGAGAAGAGAGAGGGACCTACCACTTGCTTCGCCTCACTAGGGCCTAATCTCCGGTGGTGAGTTACTGCAGAGGAAGGAAGAAAGGAAGGAAGGAAGGAAGGAAGGAAGGAAGGAAGGAAGGAAGGAAGGAAGGAAGGAAGGAAGGAAGGAAGGAAGGAAGGAAGGAAGGAAAGGAAGGAAGGAAGGAAGGAAGGAAGGAAGGAAGGAAGGAAGATAGATGGGAGAAGGAAGGAGGTAAGAAGGATAAGAAGGAAGAGAGATGGAAGAAGGGAAAAGGGAGGGAGGGAAGGAAGGAGATAGGAAGGATAGGAATGGAGATGGAAGGAAGGAAGGAGGGAGGAGAAGGGAAGGAAGAAAGAAAGAAAGAAAGAAAGAAAGAAAGAAAGAAAGAAAGAAAGAAAGAAAGAAAGAAAGAAAGTGAGGGGGAAGAGAGGGAGGGAGATGGGGGAAGGAAGGAAGGAAGGAAGGAAGGAAGGAAGGAAGGAAGGAAGGGAGATGGGAGAAGGAAAGAAGGGGGAGAGAAGAAAGAAGATAGGGAGGAAGGAAGGGAGGGAGGGAGGGAGGGAGGGAGGGAGGGAGGGAGATGGCAGGAGAAAAAAAGGGAGAGGGAAGGAAGGAAGGAAGGAAGGAAGGAAGGAAGATGGCAGGAGAAAAGAAGGGAGAGGGAAGGAAGGAAGGAAGGAAGGAAGGAAGGAAGGAAGGAAGGAAGGAAGGAAGGAAGGAAGGAAGGAAGTGAGGGGGAAGAGAGGGAGGGAGATGGGGGAAGGAAGGAAGGAAGGGAGATGGCAGGAGAAAAGAAGGGAGAGGGAAGGAAGGAAGGAAGGAAGGAAGGAAGGAAGGAAGGAAGGAAGGAAGGAAGGAAGGAAGGAAGGAAGGACTTCGAGAAT
Organism: Vipera latastei; assembly: GCA_024294585.1. Taxonomy (NCBI): domain Eukaryota; kingdom Metazoa; phylum Chordata; class Lepidosauria; order Squamata; family Viperidae; genus Vipera; species Vipera latastei. The sequence goes on from CM044358.1 coordinate 5,168,648, forward strand.
TTCTCTGACTAGAGATTTGGGGGTTCAGCTAGACTGCCAAATCTCCAGGTGGAAATCTACGACGGTGACCAAGCCACGGCCAGCCACTTCCCCCTCCTGTAAGTGCTTCTTGGAGAAGGCAGGGGAGACTCGCGAGGAAGCCCTAGAAAGCCCTGGAAACAAACCCACGGATCACGAAACAAAATCAACCCAGAGTTCTCCCTGGAGGCACAACGGACCAGGCCCAAACTATCCCACTTCGGGTTACCTAACAGGAAGACCCAGATCTCTGGAATAGCCTCCGTTGCTGGGCTAGGAAACTGGGAAAGGCGACCAGCAGCAAGGTGGACGGACTCTGTTAAACGCGGCTGATGAGGGCACCAGTTGAAAGATGTCGAAAGGCCAGCTGAGGGAGAGAGAGTTGTGTAGATAACCTTTCTTATGGGGCTGCTAAGGGTTGAAAATGACTTGAGGATTAATCAACCCATCAACAGGATTACAGGAAGCCCTCGATTTAGGACCACAATGGAGCCCGGCGTCCAGTCAGAACGGAAGAAGCTTCTTGGATGAGAAGCAAAATGTCAGAATCCATTTATGTCATATTCATAAATGGAATGTTTCAAACATTATTCCATGGATTCTGCCATCTCCCGAAGAGAAGAGAATTGATGTGTATTGAACCGGTATTAGGCATTTCAAAGGAAAGGAGAAGCCTTTTGAACTGGGGAAACAAAAGGGGGGGCCAGCATCTGGTTTTTGTCACGGAAGACAGCAATAAACATGAAGGGTCCTAAGTTCCTTTTTCCCACGAGAGGGATGATACGAGAGGGATGATACGAGAGAAAGGATGGGGGACTGACCAAATGGGGGGTTAAGGGGGGTTAAACCGGGAACTCTTTATAAGGGTTTACTTCGTGGAATAATATTAAGTCCTGTCTCGTTCCTACAACCAAGCATGTCATAGTAAAGATTCTTTTTGGAATAGATTTGACTCCAAGAATTTTGTCTTCCTAAGACGTGGTTTGGGGTGGGTCCTGACACACAATGTCTTCCAAGGAAAAACAAGGAAGTCCAGTTGCCTCGTGCAAAAAGCACCTTTGGGACAACCAGGACCTGGAGGACTGAGAATCTCCATGGACCCTTCCTAGCAGTAAGAACCATCAGCCACAGCGGAACAACTTGCCTTCAGAAGTTGTGGCTGCTCCAACACCGGAGGCTTTTAAGAAGAGACTTGAACCATCATTTGTCGAAAATGGCATAGAGTCTCCCGCTGGAACAGGGGGTTGGGCTAGAAGACCTCCAAGGTCCCTTCCAATTGTCTTATTCTGTTAAATCAGACAGTGAGGCTCTGCTTGAAGCAGGGCTGGATGAAAGTACAACGGTTTCCAAAATGTCTTCTCTTAGCATTCGCTAGATACTCTTTCCATCGTGAAAAGCTTACTTTTTTTTGGCCGAGCCACTAAAGGAATAATGTAGTGGAGAAGCCATATTCTCTATTCACATAAAAACAACAACCCTGAACTGAAGAAGCTTCTTGGATGAGAAGTGAAATGTCTTCAAAGACAAACAAGAAAGTCCAGTTGCCTTTGGGGGTGGTGGGGGGAAGCACATTTGGAACAACCATGAACTGGATGACTGCGGATCTCCATAGACCAGAGGTCTCCAAACCTTTCGTGGCTCGGAGGAAAGGAGCTTCCAAATTGGTGCGCGCGTCCGCACGCAAACAGGGCCACGCGCACCGGCATGGGGCTAGCAGCCCCATTCACACATGCACAAACAGGACCACGCGCACCGGCGTGGGGCTAGCAGACCCATTCACACATACGCAAACAGGGCCACGTGCACTGGCGTGGGGCTAGCAGCCCCGTTCACACATACGCAAACAGGGCCACGTGCACTGGCGTGGGGCTAGCAGACCCATTCACACATACGCAAACAGGGCCACGTGCACTGGCGTGGGGCTAGCAGACCCATTCACACATACGCAAACAGGACCACGCACACCGGCGTGGGGCTAGCAGACCCATTCACACATACGCAAACAGGGCCACGTGCACTGGCATGGGGCTAGCAGCCCCGTTCACACATACGCAAACAGGGCCACGTGCACTGGCGTGGGGCTAGCAGCCCCGTTCACACATGCGCAAACGGGCCACGCAACCCTGCCCAGTGCTAGCGGCCCCGCTCACACATGCAGAAATGGGCTGCACACACACCGCCTCGCGCTAGCGGCCCCGTTTGGGCCCGTGTGCATGCGCAAGCGGAGCCGCGGGTGCTAGCACAAATGGGGGCAGGGGGAGTGCGCGCAGGGCAGCCATTTCCGCGGCCTGCTGGCCAACAGGCCGCGGCCTGGTAGTAGCAGACTGCAGCCCATAGGTTGGGGACCCCTGCTGTAGACAATTGAACCCAAAACTTCCCTTTGCAAGCCGGACCGTTGCTAAGTGAATTTTGACCCATTTTACAACCTATTCTTGCCACAGTTGTTATAGGAATTGCTGCAACCGTTCGAGTTAGTCCCACTTACGGTAAGTCAAGGACTTTTGATCTGACGCTACCGGAGAATTTATTTTAATTTTTTTTTTTTTGCCCGTAGGAAGGGTCCTATCGGAGGAGAAACTTCTACCCTATTTTACTGTTCTCAGGGCTGAATTCTATTTTCTGACCTGTTTGTCTCTTTCACTTCGATTAGGTTATTTTTTTTAACGTGGGTCCTCATCACCCAACCGGCAACTTTGGCTACAGAGCACTTTAGATGGTTGTTTTTTTTTACACCTTCTTCACCCCGTCAAGCTCTTAAATACGCGGCAATCTTTTTATCATTTCTGCGAGAAAATAAAAGTTCATCTGGAGCGGCCTGGCGCTCTGGTAAGCTAAAACGGCCTTCTTTAAAATACGGTTGTCCCCTTCATATGTTGCTATCCTCTGCTCTGGTTTAAAGGGCCCTTGTCACTGAAGGAGATGGGAAAATTTAATATGCGGCATTTATAACAATGAGGAATCATCTGTACAGCCGCAGTCAATTTACATAGGGCCTTTCTGAGAGCATTTATAAATCTAATGGGCTTATAAATCCTCGTTAAGTTTCTGCATTTTATTTCCCCAGCACAACACATTTTTCTCTTGCCAGGTTTGGCTCACCGGCGCAAAGAATTCAAACACCAGTCCGGCAACTGGGGGGAAAATTTGGGTTGGAAAGCAGATTGCGCCAGAGGTTTGGGGCCAGGCTGGTGCCCCATGGAGGCTTCGCAGTTCAGTTTTGGGATGAGAAAGCCATCAAGAGAAAAAAAAGAAAGAAAACAACAGGTAGTCCTTGACTTACGACCACGACGGCGCCCAAAATTTATGCACGCTGAGGGAGAAATGAGTTTGGTGAGTTTTAACCCCGTTTTATGACTTCGCTTGCCACGTTTGTTAAGTGAACCACTGCACTTGTTAAAATTAGGGGTCTTCCAACTTGGCTCTTTTCTGACTTGTGGACTTCAACTCCCAGAATCCCTCAGCCAGGCACGTGTGCCTGGCTGAGGAATTCTGGGAGTTGAAGTCCACAAGTCATCAAAGGGCCAAGTTGGAACACCCCTGCTTGTGGACTTCAACTCCCAGAATTCCTCAGCCAAGCATGCTGGCTGAGGAATTCTGGGAGTTGAAGTCCACAAGTCAGAAAAGGGCCAAGTTGGAAGACCCCTGAGTTAGATGAATATTACCAATAGCAATAGGACTTAGACTTATATACCCCTTCCCGGTGCTTTACAGCCCTCTAAGCGGTTTACAAAGTCAGCATTTAAGTTAAAGCGAATCTGGCGTCCCCATCAGAAGGCCACGAAAAGGGGATCACATGATCCCGGGACACTGCAACCGTCATCAATGCGAGTTGGTTGCCAAGTGTCTGGGTTTTGATCACGTGACCGTGCAGGATGCTGCAACGGTCGTTAAGTGTGAAAAACGGTCGTAAGTCACTTTTTCCAGTGGTGGTGAAACTTTGAACGGTCACGAAATGAACTGTGGGAAGCGAAGGACCACCTTAACTTACAAGCTTTCGTCTACTCACCGCTCAAAGTCACAGCGCAGGCTTACGGCCACTCCTCGCATTTGCGACTGTCGCTAACAGTCCACCGGACCCATGATCAAAATTCGGGCGCTTGGCAACCAGCCTGCATTCACGACAGTCGCAGCGTTCCGGGGTCATGTGATTCAACATTTGCCCCCTTCCCAGCCGGCTTCCGACAAGCAGAGTCAATGGGGGAAGCCGGATTCACTTAGTGACTGTGTGATTTGCTTAACGACCATGGCCAAAGAGGTTGTAAAATTGGGCTGACTCATTTAACCACCCTCTCTTGCTTAGTGACGGAAATTCCCGGTCTCAAGTGTGGTTGGAAACCGAGGCAGTTTGACTGTAAAGGCAGTTTGTGTAGCATTAGCCGTTCAGAGCGAGGTTTTTTTCCCCCTGCAATTGTAAGATTCAGGAGTCCCCAATTTACGACCATTTGAGGTTCTGATGCATTTAAGAAAGTGCATCCTTGAGGCCAGGCAATCCCAGTTTGATTGCTTGGCAACTGGCTCCCATTTGCAGCATCCTGTAGTCCACAGGACCACAATTTGCAAACTTTTTTTTTTTGAGTGTTTCCAACAAAAGTTTAATCTGGTTGTTTTTAAGTGATTTTTATTACTTTCGAATGTTTTTAGTATTTTTTTTGAATTGTAAAACTCCCAGAGTAAGATGAGTGACTGGCCACATTAATTGATTGATTGATTGAATGAATGAATGAAAAAATCCATTCCTAAGAATGGATTCGATTAATAACCCCATGATTTACTTAATGGCCACATGATTTGAGTTTTGATCATGGCAACTCACTTTCCATCGTCATAAAAATACTTGTAAAGTCGAGTCCAGCCATGCGGTGCCTCGACTTACGACTGTAATGGCTTCCAACCGAAATTCCAGTCTCCATTGTGGTCTTAAGTCAAGGATTTCCTGTGGGTGGACTTCAACCCCCCGGTGACTGGGGAATTCTGGGAGCTGAATTCTCTAAGCCGCCGTTTCTCAACATTGAGAAATGGCGGCTTAGATATGGCCTAACACAGATCGCTCTCAACTTACAGCAGTTCATTTAGTGACCGCACAAAGTCACAACGAAACTGGAAAAAGCGACTTACGACCGTTTTTCACACTTACGAGCGCTGCCACGTCCCCAGGGTCACATGGTCAAAATTCAGACCCTTGGCAACTGACTCATATTTATGACGGTTGCAGTGTCCTGGGGTCACGCCGTCCCCTTTTGCGGCCTTCTGAGAAGCCAGAAGTCAATCGGGAGGCCATATTTCACTTAACAGCCTTGTTACTGACTTAACAGCTCCGGCGATTCACTTAAGAACCGGGGCAGGAAAGGTCGTAAAAGGGGACAAAACTCTCTTAACTGTCTCACTTAGCAACAAAAATGATGGGGTCCATTGTGGTTGTAAGTCAAGGACTATCCGTGTGCTTTGTTAGAGCAAGTAGCTATTCTAGGATTAAGAGCTGATAGCCTTCTGGGAAATGTAGTTTTCAGTTACTTGGTCACATCTGTGTTTCAGATTGGCCACTGGGAGGGACTTCCATTTGGGGATACTGGGTTTCCTGCACATGTGCCGAGCGGCATGTCTCGTAATGAATTCCAGCCACAAGAGCCATGGGGCTTTTCCGCTCCGTCTAACATGGGAAAATTAACCTCGTTTTTTTACCTGCGTGATAGATTATGAAACATATTTCAGAAGAATCTCTGCAGTAGCTGTGAGTTAATGTTTAGGGAATGCCTGATGAATTAAATAATCTGCCTGAAGCCCTTCCGTGGAGTTTATCTGTCTGAATCACAGCAAAAGCAGCTGCTTGACTCAGAGTACCGTATTTTTCGGACCATAAGACGCACCCAGTTTTTAGAGCAGGAAAACAAGAAAAAAAATATTCTGAACCAAATAGTACCGGTATACTAGGAAGGAAGGAGGGGAGAGAGAGAGAGAAGGAAGGAAGGAAGGAGGGAGGGAGGAAGGAAGAAAGAGAGATAGAGAGAAAGAAAGAAAGAAAGAAAGAAAGAAAGAAAGAAAGAAAGAAAGAAAGAAAGAAAGAAAGAAAGAAAGAAGAAAGAAAAAGAAAGGAGAGAGAGAAAGAAGGAAGGAAGAAAGAAAGAAAGGAGGAAGGATGGAGGGAGCAAGGGAGAGAGAGAGAAAGAAGGAAGGAAGGGAGAAGGAAGGAAGAAAGAGAGAAGGAAGGAAGGAAGGAAGAGAAGGAAGGAAGAAAGAAAGGAGGGAGGGAGGAAGAAAGAAAGAAAGAAAGAAAGAAAGAAAGAAAGAAAGAAAGAAAGAAAGAAAGAAAGAAAGAAAGAAAGAAAGAAAGGAAGGAAGGAAGGAAGGAAGGTACCGGTAGTTTCTTTTCCCTGAATAGGTTTTCTAAGATGCCGAAGCAATTTCAAACAATTAGCAGTATTATCTTGCAAATGGGAAATCACTTCCAATAAACTTCGCAGAGAAACCTGCAGGGACAACTCCTCACGGCTTTGCTGGGGCAAGTCGCCTATGAGGTTTAGTTTAGCAAAAACTATTTCTTTAGCAGCGAGGTAAAAGAAAGAAAATGTCCGCGCGCAGGGAGGGGGAGGCAGTCAGAAGGCATGGCAGGCACGTCCGTATTTCCTCCCCTGCCGACCAATCACAGGGGCGGGGCGGAGAATTCCACGTCTTCATTCAATCACGTCTCTCCAATGGAGCTGATGGACTGCGCTGACTGACAAGTGTTTTCGCTTACCTTCGGACCATAAGACGCACCTCGTTTTTCCACCCACTTTTGGGAGGGGAAAAGTGCGTCTTATGGTCCGAAAAATACGGTAATCTGTTATAAACCTGTTGAGTCCATGAGGGCATCCAGACCGTAGCCGATTCCTGCCTGAAATCAGTGAAGGAGGAATGAAAAACTAAAAGTCGTCGTAGGTTCTCGGATTCCTGAGGGGAGCAGTAACAGTTGTGGAGTTGTGTGTTGCTTTTGTTTGTTCGTTTGGTTTTGCTCTTCGGAATTGAGAGCTTGCAAACCGCTGAGCTCGGGGGGGTCCACAGCCCTGACGAGATGCACACAACAGAACGTGCACCCACGATGCCTTGTATTTGTGTTCAAGCAGTGTTCCACCCATTTCTCGCAACCCCCCCCATCCCCGCGTCCCGGGCACGTACTTGATGCTGTCGGTGTGCGTTTTGTACTCCATGATGGTGTTGGGGGGAAGGTTGAGAACTCGTCGTAAGGTGTCCCTGATCCTGGCCGTGGTGGCCTGGTCGCTGGCTGTCTTGTTCCATATGGAGATGATATCTTCCTGCAGGGAGAACCACCAGGAGGCCATTAAAGAGTTGTTAAAATCTGAATTATTATTATTTTTTTTTAACCAGGCACAATGCCAGAAAACTTTAACCAGCAAAGTACATACTTGATTTTACACGTGACGGCAAGCGGCGAGAATTATATTTGCACAATGTTGGACGGATGAAGAAACACCGCCCGAAGAAGAAATAATAATAATAATAAAAAATACTAGACTGTGTGGAAATGGACAGACTTACTTTAAGGTTGAAAGAAAAAGAAGAAACAGAATATTTTCAAACTTGGGACCTATTTTATCGATGGGTAGAGCAGGGGTCTTCAAACTTGGCCCTTTGATGACTTGTGGACTTCAACTCCCAGAATCCCTCAGCCAGGCACGCGTGCCTGGCTGAGGAATTCTGGGAGTTGAAGTCCACAAGTCATCAAAGGGCCATGTTTGAAGACCCCTGGCCTAATGGATGCTGCCCTGAGCAGACAATGGGACTGGATGACCTGTAAGGTGCCTTCCAACTCTATGATTCTAAGAAGATTGTACTAAAAAGCTATCCTTGAAAAGTTTTCAGGTCTTTCTGGATTTTAATTACAAGGCATTATGCATCCAGAATGGCAACAGGTGCCTGGCTGAGGAATTCTGGGAGTTGAAGTCCACATGTCATCAAAGGGCCAAGTTTCAAAACCTCTGGGTTAGAGAAAAGATTTAGGGATTAGGAATTTAGTAATTTGCATCAGCGAATAAGATACTCGGACAAGACGCTTTTGTCGAGTGGTTACGATTGAATTCTGTTGGAAAAAATAAATCAGTAAAACTTTATAAAAAAAATAATGAGATGATTTAAAGAGGGAAGCCCCTGGGCTCAGATGGACAGCTGTCTCCTGTAACTCCCCCCCCCCGCGTCCCCCCCAGCAACTCACCTGGAAACGGACGGAGACGACGGCCCCGCAGATTTCTTCCCCCACCATGAACTGCTCTCCTAGCATGGCCAGAATGAGGTTCTCCCAGCACCGAGACGCCAGGCCCTTTCGGAGGCGGATAATCCACTTGCCCCCGTTCTTGTTGGCATCGTCCTGGGAAGAGGGCGGGGAAGAAAATTAGGCGTCAACCACAGTGCCGGCGTAAGGTTGCCGAGAGCACGGATGCTGCACCGATGGGGCGACAGAACGAGACTGTTTTTCTCCGACAGAAGCATCCCGGCGTCTATTCCCCTGACAGGTGAAAGAGGGCAGCAGTTCCAATAAACAGCACCACTTTATGGAGGGCCAGTTTGGAGTAGCAGTTAAAGCGCTGGCCAAGAAACCAGGCGACCGTGAGTTCTAGTCCCCACTTAGGCACAAACACCGACAAGGTGACTGTGGGCCAATCGCTCAGAGTTGGTGAGCTCTAGTCCTGCCTTAGGTATGAAACCCAACTGGGTGATTTGGGGCCAATCACCAGGAGGTGGTGAGTTCTAGTCCTGCCTCAGCCATCAAAGTCGACGGGATCTCCCTGGGCCAATCGCGAGGAGATGGAGAATACTAGGCCCACCTTAGCATGAAAACCGGCGGGGCGAGTCTGGCCCAGTCACCAGGAGATCTTTGTTCTAGTCCCGCCTTAAGCGTGAAAGCCAGCTGGGTGACTTTGGATCAATCGCTAGGAGATGGTGAATTCTAGTCCCCGTCTTGGGTATGAAAGCTGGCTAGGTGGCCCAGCCTACCTCACTGGGTTGTTATTGTGGGGGACAGTAGTAGTAGGAAGGCGGATTAGCTATGTTTGCCATCTCGAGTTTCTTATAAAGTAATAAAGGTAGATGAAAAAAAAAGGAAAGAAAATCTAATAAATAAATAATTTATAGGCCAGAGCACTCTGAACCAACACCGTGCGCAAACCTTGGCCTCTCTCGCTCACAGGATCGTTGGCCAAAGGCTGCCCTTCTCGCTAAACAAGTGAAAAAAAACAAAAAACCCAGATGACCACAACAATGGGGACAATGAGTGTGTCAAACCTACAAAACTACTTTGGCTACAAGCCGTCTTTCTTCGTTTTTCGGCTTGCCACAGCTGTGGGCCGAGGGAAATTACATTCTTCCAGTTCAGTCACAACCATAACTTTCTTGTGGGAACCAAGGTCAAATTGTTTAAGAGCCCGCCAAAGCTGTTAATTGGAGAATGTGATTTATTAACACATTTAGCGGGTGGGAAGTTTAACTTTTATTTTGTAACCTTTTTTGTGTGCGTGGCGGGGTGGGGGAAAATTCCAGTCTTAGTTTCACCTACGGTTCGTGCTGATATTATGTAGCTGTTAAAATTGTTTGTTGAGGAAAGCAATTGCCTCGGAGTTCTTATTTCTACCGGTCTCATCTATCGGAACCATGACAGAGCACGTTCCATCAGGCTACCCAGTGTTAAACCTGGGTTCAAGCCCGACTTACTTCCGCAGTAGAAATGTCAGCGCCAGGAAGGCCTTACTAAGCCAACCTGACCATCGGCTTTAACACTCACCTCCCACATGGGTTTAATCCCTTCTTTGAAAAGATGGAAGTCGCTGTGGCCTGTCAGGTCCCCAGGACGGACCATGTGACTGTAAAACCGCCAGAACTGTTCCACCTGTTAAGAAATTTATTTATTTATTTAGGGCACGACATAAGACAGAGGTCCCCCAACCTTTTGGGCACCAGGGACCGGTTCCGTGGAGAGAGGTTTTTCCGCGGACCGGAGAGTGCGTGGTTTCATGTGCCGCCTGCATCTCCCGGATGGGGCTTTGCTTGTTTGTGCGGACCGGTTGCTGGCATGATGCGGCCCGGTACGGGAGGTTGGGGACCCCTGGCATAGGATACATGGACTTGCAACATATATTAACATTTCGCCTAGATTAAAAAAAAACCACACACACACACAGTAAAATATGAAGGTTAAAAGGCTGTATATTCAGATATCAGTATCTAGGCCAGGGGTGTCACAAACTGCTGGCCCTCGGGCCGGATGCGTCGTAGTGAAACCGCACCCACCCCATTGCCGACAATGGCAAAAAATCATGATACGTTGCGACACGTCACGTGACGTTGTGAGTTTGACACCCCCTGGTCTAGGCCATCTAACCACTGAAGTGCAGCATCGTTTCTATGAAAAAAATAAAAATAAAAATCAGATACTGGACCAATATGTGCCCTGAGCTTATAGCTACAGATATCTGTATGTGTTCTTCTCTTCTCATTGCAACTGGTCTTCCCAGTTGCAATGTATGGCAGTGAACGTTGGACCATAAAAAAGGCTGAGCGCCAAAGAATTGAGGCCTTTGAACTCTGGTGCTGGAGAAGACTCCTGCGAGTCCCTTGGACTGCTAGGCGATCAAACCGGTCAGTCCTAGAGGAGATCAACCCTGACTGCTCTTTAGAAGGCCAGATCCTGAAGTGGAAACTCAAATCCTTTGGCCACCTAATGAGAAGGAAGGACGCACTGGAGAAGAGCCTCATGCTGGGAAAGGTTGAGGGCAAGAGAAGAAGGGGACGACAGAGAATGAGGTGGCTGGATAGAGTCACTGAAGCAGTAGGTGTGAGCTTAAATGGACTCTAGAAGATGGTAGAGGACAGGAAGGCCTGGAGGAACGTTGTCCATGGTGTTGCCAGGGGTCGGACACAACTTCACAGCTAACAACAACGATCTGTATGTGATCTATAGTTTTACGTGGGACCCCCGCAGTCACTGACGGGAGGATACTCTGCCCCATTTATACAGTGAGTCCCGGCAGACGTTGTATGAGGTGCGTTATCCTGTTCAGGATTGTCCGTTGTTGGTGTGGTAGTTCAAAGTCTGGCACTTTTTTGCGAGGTTGTTTATATGGAGGTGCTGTGGTTAGAATGCAGCATTGCAGGCTGACTCTGCCCACTTCCAGAAGTTCGATCCTGACCGGCTCACGGTTGACTCAGCCTTCCATCCTTCTGAGGTCGGTAAAATGAGGACCCAGATTGTTGGGCGGCAAAAGGCTGACTCTGTAAATCGCTTAAAGAGGGCTGTAAAACACTGTGAAGCGGTATATAAGTCTAAGTGCTATTGCTATACGCCTTCCTATGTCTGGACGCTCAGTGACCCATTTGGCTTTCCATTGGGAATCAGTGTTATAGTTGCTGGGGAGAGGTTGTACAAGTGCCAGTGGGGGCTTCCTAGGCTAAGACAACATCAGCCAGGCAGCCAGACTCTTCGATGGGGAATCTTGTTTTCTAAGCCCGGGAGTAGCAGGATGAGTCTGAAGTCAGAAGGGAGCCATTCCATTCCATTCTATATTTCCTATTCTATTCTATTCAGTTCTATTCTATGCCATATTTTCCATTCCATTCTATTCTATTCTATTCTATTCTATTCTATTCTATATTTTCTATTCTATTCTATTTCATATTTTCTATTCTATTCTATTCTATTCTATTCTATTCTATTCTATTCTATTCTATTCTATTCTATTCTATTCTATTCTATTCCATTCCATATTCTATTCTATTCTATTCTATTCTATTCTATTCTATTCTATTCTATTCTATTCTATTCTATTCTATTCTCTTCTCTTCTCTTCTATTCCATATTTTCTATTCTATTCTATTTCATATTTTCTATTCTATTCTATTCTATTCTATTCTATTCTATTCTATTCTGTTCTATTCCATATTCCATTCTATTCTTATTCTTATTCCATTCCATATTTTATTCTATTCCATTCCATATTCTATTCTATTCTATTCTATTCTATTCTATTCTATTCTATTCTATTCTATTCTATTCTATTCTATTCTATTCCATTCCATATTCTATTCTATTCTATTCTATTCTATTCTATTCTATTCTATTCTTATTCCATTCCATATTCTATTCTATTCTATTCTATTCTATTCTATTCTTATTCCATTCCATATTCTATTCTATTCTATTCTATTCTATTCTATTCTATTCTATTCTATTCTATTCTATTCTATTCTATTCTATTCTATTCTGTTCTGTTCTGTTCTGTTCTGTTCTATTCCATATTCCATTCTATTCTTATTCTTATTCCATTCCATATTTTATTCTATTCCATTCCATATTCTATTCTATTCTATTCTATTCTATTCTATTCTATTCTATTCTATTCTATTCTATTCTATTCTATTCTATTCTATTCTATTCTATTCCATTCCATTCCATTCCATTCCATTCCATTCCATTCCATTCCATTCCATTCCATATTCTATTCTATTCTATTCTATTCTATTCTATTCTATTCTTATTCCATTCCATATTCTATTCTATTCTATTCTATTCTATTCTATTCTATTCTATTCTATTCTATTCTATTCTATTCTATTCTATTCTTATTCCATTCCATATTCTATTCTATTCTATTCTATTCTATTCTATTCTATTCTATTCTATTCTATTCTATTCTATTCTATTCTATTCTATTCTATTCTATTCTATTCTATTCCACTCCATTCCACTCCACTCCACTCCACTCCACTCCACTCCACTCCACTCCATTCTCCCACTCATTTCCCTTGACTGTTAGTTGGCCAGATTTTTGTAGAGAGCTTAAGCTGGCAAGAAATATTTATTCTCATTGGAACTCCCTGAATCTCCTCATTTCCCCGGCGCTTGACAATTTTTCCCCTTTGGAAATCCTACCCAATTTTATAATTCGTTTAAACATTAGAAAGCTTCCAATATCTCATTGAGTTAATCGCTAGAACAATATTGTAAGGTAGATATATTGCCGAGCCTCAAATGCCGATGGGAGAAGGCGGCTTAAAGGCAAGATGCATCTTGTCTATGGCCATCTGCTGAATTCACTGTAGGGGAAAGGATGCTCTTATTTACTTCTCTTTACTTTTGTCATCAACTAATGTGACAGGTAAAAAAAAAATTAAATCTAATCAGTTGACATGGTCAGAGAGAGAAAGAGGGAGATATATTTAAAAATCAAGCCAATATACATAACTCATATCATGACCAACAGTTGCTGACAATTCAAAGAGGAATTGTTGATTATTTATTTTATCATCTTATATTTTATTTTACATTTTATATTATCCCATTTCATACTTTATTTTATTTATTATTTTATTTTGTTTTGTTTTACTTATTATTTTATTCCTTTTATGTTTTATTTTATTTTATTGTTTTATTTTACTGGGTTGAAATCGCCGAGGAATAGGGCAATCTCCTCCGTAAATTGGACTAAAAAACAGTCCAAGGAAAAGAAGCAAATCGACATTATTATTATTATTATTATTATGCAACCCACATAAAACATTGGAAATTAACCAGCTGCTAATTGCAGTCAAATTCTACAAACGACCGCAGAAAATCTGGCTGCATTAAACACCGATTTTGTATCCTAGTCGGATGAAAAGAGAACAGATGTAGAACTCATCTGGTTTTGTAAGCAGCACCATCAATCTATGGTAAGAAACTCCATAAAATTCAGAATATGGCTAGGCACGCGCAAGTGACTGAACGGCTTAGCTCCACGATGGCTGAGCATTTGCAACCTTCCTGGATCTGCCCTCTAGAATTGTCTGTGGTAATGTCAAAAGATAGCGCAGGCAGTTACAAAAAGTTCATTCAAAGTTACAACGGCACTGAAAAAAGTGACTTACGATCGGTCCTCACATTTACAACAGCTGTAGCATCCCCCCGTCATATGCTCAAAATTCGGGTACGCGGCAACAGGGCATGTATTTATGACAAGATTATTGTGATCACCATCTGCAAAACTTCCCAGCTGGCTTCCAACAAGCAAAATCAATGGGGAAAAAGCTGGATTTCCTTAATGACCAGACGATTCACTGTGATTTGCTTAACGGTGGCAAAACGTTTGTAAAATCAGGCACAGCTGAATTCCTTGCTTACCGTGTTTCTCCCAAAAATAAGACCAGGTCTTAAATATCAATTTTTTTTCCCTCCAAAAGACCCATTAAGGCTTATTTCCCAGTCAGGGCTTATTTCCGGGGAGAATACGGTATCAAACGCGTGCGTCTGGCTGACGATTTTAAGTAGGGCTTATTTTTGGGGTGGGGCTTATATTACGAGCGTCCTGAAAAAAAATCACGCCAGGGCTTATTTTCCAGTTGGGTCTTATCTTGGGGGAAACACGGTAGTCACAGAAATTTGGGTGCCGATTGTGGTTGTGAGGACTGTAGCACAAAGGCTTTAGCCTTCTCATGGAGAGAAGCAAGCAGTGGGGGACCGCAAGGCTCTGTCTTAGGGCCAACATCTTCATCGATGACTTAAGGTACAAAAACTATCCATATGGTGTAGTAACAACAACTTGCACCTAAACATCGGCAAGACGAAAGAGATGGTGTTAGACTTCCGGAGAAAAAAGGAGGAACCTGCCCCACTTTACATCGGGGAGGACTGTGTAGAGAGAGTTTCCTCCTTTAAATTTCTGGGAGTCTACCTCTGTGAAGATCTGACCTGGAAAGTTAACACAACCCAGGTGGCTAGAAAGGCCCAACAGAGGCTTCACTTTCTTAGGGTCTTGCGGAAGAACAGGGTAGAACAAAAGCTAATGACCCTCTTTTACCGGTCTACCATAGAGAGCGTCCTCTCGTATGGTATTGTGGTTTGGTATGCTGGTCTGACAGCCGCGGATAGGAAAGTATTACAGAGGGTAGTGAGCACAGCAGAAGACATTGTGGGCTGTTCCCTGACACCACTGGATGACATTGCCAGGGCTCATTGCCTTGGAAGAGTGAGGAAGATTCTCAGGGATGACTCACACCCTGGACGGTATCTCTTTACTCTCCTACCATTCGGTAGGAGATATAGGAATATAGCCAGCCGTACCAACAGGCTGAAAAATAGCTTTTATCCGTGGGCTGTTAGGCTTTTAAATGGGACATAATCTTATGCAGAATTGACTTGGGAGGCCGGTGTGTGGTGTAGTTGGTTCACAGAGTGTGGTGGGATGGAGGGTTTGTTATCACTGTGTGTTGGGGGGAGAGAGCACAGGGGGAGGCTCAGCTAATCTCAATGTACACATGTTGTACTTTGACAATAAAGGTTTATTATTTATTATTAAGACGAGGGAATGGAAGGAGAACTCATCCAATTCGCAGATGACACCAAAACCGTCAGGAGCAGCCAACATCCCAGAAGACCAACTCAGGATCCAAGAAGATCTTGACCAGACTTGAAACTCCAACAAAATGGAGTTTCAACGTGGGGAAAAAGCAAAGTCTTACCCTTAGGCAGGAGAAACCAAAGGCACGAAGACAGATTGGGGCGAGACCTGCCTTAAAGACAGTAACTGTGAGAGGGGCCTTGGAGTCCTATGAACAGGAAAACAGTTATTTGCTTGCTACAGAAAAGTTCCCAAGATATCATTCTGGGACTGTGTCCCGTGATACGAAGCTGATGGAAAAGAGCTTTCTCTCGCACTGCCTCTGCTGAAGGTCGAAAGATCAGAGAGACGGCCCAGTTCTTAAGGCCCCAGACTGGGAAACTGGGAAACCGTGAGTTCGAGTCCTGCCTTCACCACTGAAGCCAGCTGGATGAGCTTCGGCCAGGTCCCTCTCTCCCTCTCAGCCCAAATCACCTCTCAGGTTGGGGAAAATTGGTAGAAGGAGGAACATTAGGTGCGTTCACTGCCTTGAGCTGTTTATAAAAAAAAACACCAATAATGGTAGGGTATAAATAATATAAAATAAAAATAAAAATACATAAAACTTGAAGTGGAGGGCAACTGCGTGTTTGTGGAATCTGTTTTGCGTCTCACCAGAGTGCTGGAATCCAGCGCAGAAAACGAGTAAAATGCTTAGAAACAAAACCGCAGAATTTAATTGTCAATTACGCTTTTTTGTTTTTTAAAAAAATGTTATTGTGTATTTCACTCATTTGGCTCAGGTTTCCCTTGTCGCTTTCGCTAAATCACAACAAGCCGGAAGCTCTTGCTGATCTACGGTACTTGCAAGTCACTTGGAAAAAATTGGTAGCAGATCCAAATTTGCTTGGCAGGTTCAAATATGCTTGGAAATAGATAATATGGCCATAGCGCCAGTGTCCCAGTTTCATTTTTTTCCCCCTCCCCTGTTATTAGGACAACAAAACGCAGGGAGAGAATTTAGAGCTAGAGTGTCATTAAACTGTTGTATTGCTGACAAATCTGTCAAATGGTGGAAGAGATATTAAGAGATCTGCTGTCTTTGGATTCAATAGAGAGGAATTGGTTAAAAAGTGAAGGCAATTGGTACCTTGGTAGAGAATAGTCACCTGATCCTCGAATTCTTGATATCCAAGAGAACTGAGAAGAATTATACCTGCACAGTGGACTTGTTGTCATCATCACAGTTGGAAGGGACCTTGGAGATCTTCTAGTCCAACCCTCTGCTCAAGCAAGAGACCCTATACCATTTCAGACAAGAGGCTGTCCAGTCTCTTCTTGAAAACCTCCACTTGATGAAGCACACCCCCAATTTCTTGTGGCAAGTCATCCCAGCAATGTATTGTTCTCACTGTCAGGAAATTTCTCCTTAGTTCTAGGTTGCTTCTCTCCTTGGTGAGTTTCCACCCGTTGCTTCTTGTCCTGCCTTGAGGTGCTTTGGAGAATAGCTTGACTCCCTCTTCTTTGGGGCAGCCCCTGAGACACTGGAAGGCTGCTATCATGTCACCCCTTGCCCTTCTCTTCACTAGACATACCCAGTTCCTGCAACCGTTCTTCGTATGTTTTTAGCTCAGAAGAGTGGTGAACGTGAGAAAAGACAGACAGAATCCAATGGCTTGAAATCCTGGAGGAGAGAAACATCCAGAAAAGAAGGGAAATTCTATGAAATGTAATACTGAAGGTGGAATATTGGATCCAGCTTTGGTCGCCACAATATAAAAAAGATGTTGAGACTCTGGAAAGAGGGCAGAGAAGAGCAACAAAGATGATCAGGGGACTGGAGGCTAAAATACATGAAGAACAGTTGCAGGAATTGGGTATGTCTTGTTTAATGAAAAGAAGGACTAGGGGTGACATAATAGCAATCTTCCAATCTCTCAGGGCTGCCCCAAAGAAGAGGCAGTCAAGCTCTTCTCCAGAGCACCAGAAGGCAGGACAAGAAGCAACGGATGGAAACTCGTCAAGGAGAGAAGCAACCTAGAACTGAGGAGAAACTTCCTGACAGTTAGAAGAGTTAACCAGTGGAACAACCTGCCTCCAGAAGCGGTGAATGCTCCAACACTGGAAGTTTTTAAGAAGAGACTGGACAGCCATTTGTCTGAAATGGGATAGGGTTTCCTGCCTGAGCAGGGGGGGTTGGACTAGATGACCTCCAAGGTCTTTTCCAACTATGTTATTCTGTTATTCTGAATCCCAAACAATTCCTACAAGAAGGAAGAATGGGAGAAATCTAATGAAGCCAGCACTGAGCTCTGTAAAACGAAGAGAAAAACGAAACGTGACTAGGATATGGAAGGGGAGGCACATCATCAAAGAAAACTATAACTTAAATCTCCAGAACCTGTGGAAACCGTCAGGAAAGCTAAAACTCTTAAAAAAGAAAAAAGTTGAGCTTTGCGAGAGATACCAAACCGATATGAAGGATGACTTGGATATGTTCAAAACGAAAGACTGCGTAGATCCACTGCAAGAAGAAAAGGTAAATCAGTAAAAGGGCAGAGCTGCTTAAATCTTATTTTAGGTCTGTCTTCTCTCAGAAAGGAAATGTAGTCCATGTCGCTATCGCTCTCTTGTCCCTAGGGAAGGAGGGATGAGGAGACGATAAGGGTTAATTTTAAATCAACGGGGCCAGAAGGATTAGAGCAGGGGTCTTCAAACTTGGCCCTTTTATGACTTGTGGACTTCAACTCCCAGAATTCCTCAGCCAGCATGCCTGGCTGAGGAATTCTGTGAGTTGAAGTCCACAAGTCATAAAAGGGCCAAGTTTGAAGACCCCTGGATTAGAGAATATGGAAAGGAAGAAGCAAGACCACTTGTAAGAAACTTTGAGGATTCCTGAAAAGGTTGCCAAGGCCACAAAGAGAACAATGCTGTCCTTAACCTCCAGAAAGAGAAGAAAAAGGACCTGATAAACAACAACAACAACAATAATAGCTTGAAGGCCGGACAAGAAGCAACGGATGGAAACTCATCAAGGGGAGAAGCAACCTGGAACTAAGGAGAAACTTCCTGACAGTGAGAACAATTTAACCAGTGGAACTCCTTGCCTCCAGACGTTGTGGGTGTTCCATCACTGGAAGTTTTTAAGAAGAGCCTGGACACCCACTTGTCTGAAATGGTTACAGGGTTTCCTGCCTGAGCAGGGGGTTGGACTAGATGACCTCCGAGGTCCCTTCCAACTTTATTTATTTATTATTATTCGGATAGAAAGCTTGGGAAAGAAACGGAATTCTCAGTAGCCGACCACAGACCACGAGAGCCGAGCTCACAAAAAAGGGGGGGTCTGACGGAGAAGTGGACCGTTCTCACAACAAATCAAGGAAGTGCGATTGGGCAGCCTGAACACTTGGTGGGTGGAGTTTATGGAAAGCTATTATTAGCTAACCAGATTTTAGCGTGGGAAAACGTGTGTAGTGGGGTGTGTAGCGTGTGTAGTGGGGTGCCCCAGGGCTCTGTTCTGGGCCCAGTGCTCTTCAGCATCTTCATCAATGATTTGGACGAGGGGATAGATGGGGAACTCATCAAATTTGCAGACGACACCAAGCTGGCAGGAATAGCCAACACTCCAGAAGTTACAGGCTTAAGATACAGGAGGATCTGGACAGACTCGAACACTGGGCGCTATCTAACAAAATGAAATTCAATGGTGAAAAAAGTAAGGCAAGAAAAACCAAATGTACAGGTATAGTATAGGGGGCACCTTGCTCAATAGTAGCAACTGTGAGAGGGATCTCGGAGTCCTAATGGACAGTCACTTAAATAGGAGCTAGCCGTGTGCTGCAGCTGCCAAAAAAGCCAAGACAGTGCTAGGCTGCATTAACAGAGGGGTAGAATCAAGATCACGTGAAGTATTAATAAATACCACTTTAAAAGGCCTTGGTAAGACCACACTTGGAATACTGCATCCAGGTTTTGGTCACCACGATGTAAAAAAGATGTTGAGACTCTAGAAAGAGTGCAGAGAAGAGCAACAAAGAGGATCAGGGGACTGGAGGCTAAAACATATAAGGAACGGCTGCTGGAATTGGCTATGTCTAGTTTAATGAAGAGAAGGACCAGGGGGGTGACATGATAGCAGTGTTCCAGTATCTCAGGGGCTGCCCCAAAGAAGAGGCAGTCAAGCTATTCTCCAAAGCCCCTGAAGGCAGAACAAGAAGCAACGGATGGAGACTAACCAAAGAGAGAAGCAACTTAGAACTAAGGAGAAATTTCCTGACCGTTAGAACAATTCGATAAGTTGGACGGTTGACATTAATAGCCGGCCATCAACATCCCGATCAACCAATAAAAAGCCACCCCTAACTGGGCACCACACAAATACTACGTGCAGAATAGCCCAAAGCACACAATCTGGTGAGAGAGTAGTTGTCCGAGGATGGACTCCAGCAGGAGTCGAAAAGCTCGGAAGACTAAACCTTTGGTCCTCTGGTGACTGACCCAGATTGGATCCTGAAACATTATCCTGGAACACATATACTTGCCTTCATTCGTGGTTAAAAAAACAACAACAAACAGCCGCGGTGGACTTTAGCAGACATTTGCCAGCCGTTCCAGAGAGTCGTGGTGCCCTCTAGGGACCAAACCTCATTTCTGATTAAATCTTTAGAAGAGATTGATGTGTGCCGTTGTACCCACAGTAAAAAAAATGACAATAAAAGTTATCTATCTATCTATCTAAGGTAAAGGTAAAGGTTCCCCCGCACATGCGTGCTAGTCGTTTCCGACTCTAGGGGCCGGTGCTCATCTCCGTTTCAAAGCCGAAGAGCCAGCGCTTGTCCGAGGACGTCTCCGTGGTCATGTGGCCGGCATGACTAGACGCCAAAGGCGCACGGAACGCTGTTCCCTTCCCACCGTAGTGGTCCCTATTTTTCTACTTGCATTTTTACGTGCTTTCGAACTGCTAGGTTAGCAGAAGCTGGGACGAGTAACAGGCGCTCACTCTGTTACGCGGCACTCGGGATTCGACCCGCCAAACTGCCGACCTTCTGATCGACAAGCTCCGCGTCCTAACCCACTGAGCCACCGCGTCCCTTCTATCTATCTATCTATCTATCTATCTATCTATCTATCTATCTATCTATCTATCTATCTATCTATCATCTATCTATCTATCTATCTATCTATCTATCTATCTATCTATCTATCTATCTATCTATCTATCTTTAGGTAACCTTCTAGTTCAGGGGTAGGCAACCTTGGCCCCTTCATGACTCGTGGACTTCAACTCCCAGAATTCCTCAGCCAGCCTGGCTCAGCTTGGAAACCTCTCCCTTTCCCCTCAGCATGGCTGGCTCAGGAATTCTGGGAGTTGAAGTCCACGAGTCATAAAAGAGCCAAGGTTGCCTACCCCTGTTCTAATTTCTATCGCCTGTGGCATTTCGGTGAATCAAACTGGTCTGGCAAGTTTCCCCCCCCCCCTCATCTTGCCTATCCAAACCACAGGCAGTCCTCGACTTACAGCCGTTCGTTCAAAGTCACAAACGGCACTGAAAATAGCGACTTAGGATCGTTTGTCACACTTGCGACCTTTGCAGCATCCCTTGCAGTGGTCACGTGATGAAAAATCAGACGCTTGGCAACTGACTCGTGTTTATGACGATGGCTGTGTCCCCCAGGGTCACGTAATCCTCCTCTTTTGTGACTTTCTGACAAGCAAAGTCAGCAGGGAAGTAGGATTCACTTTACAACTGGGGTGCCAACTCATCGACTGCGGTGATTCACTTTAACGACTGCGGTAAGAAAGGTCACAACATGGGGCAAAGCTCACTAAACAAAGGTCTCGCTTAGCAGCGGAAAATTTGGGGCTCACTTTTGATTGCCCGTCGAGGGCTATCTGTACCGTATCTAAGATCGTGTGTCAAAATGTGTTAATACATGTTGACCACGCTTTCTTGTACACAAGAGAAACCTGAATAGGTCAAACCAATCTCCCTTGAAAATTCACCTCACAGTTTGGGACGCAAAAGCTCTTCTGGCTATTTCATCTCAGAGATGAGGAAACAATACAATTGTTGGACTGCAGATCCCATCATGTCTGGTGGGATCTGTATAAGCTGGCTATATTTTTTTATTTATTTATTTATTTTAATTCCATTTATATCCCGCCCTTCTCCGAAGACTCAGGGCGGCTTACAAGCTTAGCAGTAGCCTTCATTCTATGTATATGCCTGCTTATTAGGGCTTTCACACACACCCCAAGCGGCATTATTACAAAGTCAGCTTAATTGCCCCCAACAATCTGGGTCCTCATTTTACCTACCTCGGAAGGATGGAAGGCTGAGTCAA
This sequence comes from Vipera latastei, assembly GCA_024294585.1. Classification (NCBI taxonomy): domain Eukaryota; kingdom Metazoa; phylum Chordata; class Lepidosauria; order Squamata; family Viperidae; genus Vipera; species Vipera latastei. The sequence continues at coordinate 5,190,346 of CM044358.1, forward strand.
CCTTGAGCCTGGTGGGACTCGAACCTGCACTAATTGCAGGCAGCTGGTGTTACTTAAGGAGGCATTAGCCCACTGCTCCACCAAGGCTCTGGTGTATATAAGCTAGGGCTGAGCGGTTGTGGAGTTTATCAACACTGGAGAAGCACAAACTGGTTGGGCACACCCGCAGTTGTCGGCTACAACATAAAATTCTAAGCCAATAAATAACAACAACAACATCCACATCTGCCTATCCCAGGTCCTTGGTAAGGACTCGATAGGGAGAGAAAAATGCCAAATCCAGTCTGAACATCTGGCTGACTGTGCGACGATCAATAAGAACAACAATAACAATAACAATAATAGAGTTGGAAGGGACCTTGTTCTAACTGTCAGGAAATTCCTCCTTAGTTCTAGGTTGCTTCTCTTATTGATGAGTTTCCATCCGTTGCTTCTTGTCCTGCCTTCAGGGGCTTTGGTGACTGCGCCAATCACCAGGAGACGGTGAGTTGTAGTTCCGCCTTAGGCATGAAAGCTGGCTGGGTGACTTTGGGACAATCACCAGGAGATGGTGAGTTGGCGCATCAGCTCCCTCTGGTCCTGGATGAAGCGGATTATCTAGACCCGTACCAATCGGGTTTCAGGCCCGGGCACAGCACGGAGACGGCATTGGTCGCGCTGGTGAATGATCTCTGGAGGGCTCGGGACAGGGGATATTCCTCTGTTCTAGTCCTATTAGACCTCTCGGCGGCTTTCGATACCATCGACCATGGTATCTTGCTGCGGCGTCTCAGGGGATTGGGAGTGGGAGGCACAGTCTTACAGTGGTTCTCCTCCTATCTCCAGGGACGTTCGCAGTCGGTGTTGGCAGGAGGACAGAGGTCGACCGCGAGGTCTCTCATTTGTGGAGTTCCTCAGGGGTCGGTCCTCTCGCCTCTCCTGTTCAACATCTACATGAAACCGCTGGGTGAGATCATTCGTGGTTTTGGAGTTGGGTATCATCAGTACGCGGATGATACCCAACTTTTCCTTTCGACCCCAAACCACCCCAGTGATGCCCTCAACGTGATGTCCCGTTGCCTGGAGGCGGTCCGGGTCTGGATGGGGAGGAACAGACTTCAACTCAACCCCGACAAGACGGAGTGGCTTTGCATACCTTCATCCCGGGTTTATTCGGACATCCCACCTCTGGCTATGGGGGGTGAACTATTACCCCCCGTAGATAGGGCTCGCAACTTGGGAGTCCTCCTAGATTCACGGCTCACCTTAGAAGACCATATAGGAGCTGTGACTAGGGGGGCCTTCGCCCAGGTTCGCCTGGTGCGCCAGTTGCGGCCCTATCTTAGCCGGGATGATTTGTGCACGGTCACTCATGCGCTCGTGTCCTCTCGTCTGGACTACTGCAACGCTCTCTACATGGGGCTGCCCTTGAGGACCACCCGGAAGCTCCAACTGGTACAGAATGCAGCCGCGAGAGTTGTGTTGGGAGTCTCCCGATACTCCCACGTTACACCTCTGCTCCGTGAGCTGCATTGGTTGCCAGTTGTCTTCCGGGTGAGATTCAAGGTACTGGTAACGGTCTTCAAAGCCCTTCATGGCATGGGGCCGGAGTACCTTAGGGAACATCTGCTGCCGGCATCAAGCTCCCTGCGCCCTGTGCGTTCCCACAGAGAGGGCCTCCTCAGGGTGCCACCGATCAGAGAATGTCGATTGGTGGCCCCCAGGGGGAGATCCTTCTCTGTGGGCGCTCCGGAGCTGTGGAATCAGCTGCCGGTAGAGCTCCGGATGGCGCCCGATCTTCGTTCCTTTCGTCGCGATCTAAAGACGTTTTTGTTTGTACAAGCCGGCCTAGCCTGATGGGGATTGGTGGGGTTGTTTTATTTTTTGCTGTCTTAATTTTATTTTAGGGTTTTTAGACTTGTATTTTTACTGTTTTTACTTGGGCAATTATTTAATTTCTTTTTAATGTTTGTAATTGGTATTTTATTCTGCCCTGTGAACCGCCCTGAGTCCTCAGGGAGAAGGGCGGTATATAAATATTATTAAATTAAATTAAATTAAATTAAATTAGTTCCGCCTTAGGCATGAAAGCCGGCTGGGTGACTTTAGGACAATCACCAGGAGACAGTGAGTTCTAGTCCCGCCTTAGTCATGAAAGCCGGCTGGGTGACTTTAGGACAATCACCAGGAGACGGTGAGTTCTAGTTCCGCCTTAGGCCTGAAAGCCGGCTGGGTGACTTTGCGCCAATCACCAAGAGACGGTGAGTTCTAGTCCTGCCTTAGGCATGAAAGCTGGCTCGTTGACTTTAGGACAATCACCAGGAAACGGTGAGTTCTAGTCCTGCCTTAGGCATGAAAGCTGGCTGGGTGACTTTGGGACAATCACCAGGAGACGGTGAGTTCTAGTTCCGCCTTAGGCATGAAAGCCGGCTGGGTGACTTTAGGAAAATCACCAGGAGACGGTGAGTTCTAGTCCCGCCTTAGTCATGAAAGCCGGCTGGGTGACTTTAGGACAATCACCAAGAGACGGTGAGTTCTAGTCCTGCCTTAGGCATGAAAGCTGGCTCGTTGACTTTAGGACAATCACCAGGAAACGGTGAGTTCTAGTCCTGCCTTAGGCATGAAAGCTGGCTGGGTGACTTTGGGACAATCACCAGGAGATGGTGAGTTCTAGTTCCGCCTTAGGCCTGAAAGCCGGCTGGGTGACTTTGCGCCAATCACCAAGAGACGGTGAGTTCCAGTCCTGCCTTAGGCCTGAAAGCCGGCTGGGTGACTTTGCGCCAATCACCAGGAAACGGTGAGTTCTAGTCCTGCCTTAGGCATGAAAGCCGACTGGGTGACTTTGCGCCAATCACCAAGAGACGGTGAGTTCCAGTCCTGCCTTAGGCATGAAAGCCGGCTGGTTGACTTTAGGACAATCACCAGGAAACGGTGAGTTCTAGTCCTGCCTTACGCATGGAAGCTGGATGGGTGACTTTTGAGTCAGTCCCTTTCTCTCCACCCAACCCACCTCACAGGGTTGTTGTTCTGGAGAAAAAAGGAGGAGGAAGGACTGTTAGGTACGTTCGCCACCTCGAGGTAAGATAAAAAAAAATCTGAAATAAATATATATATATATATATATTAAAAAAAACTCAATGCGGAGATTCACAGTTGGCATGAATCTGGCTCATAACCTCCAGAAAGCCACGGCCACCTCCACATTCTGTGACAGGGAGATACATCAGCCGATTATATCTGGTGGGACAAAATGCTTTCTTGGGCTGTTTCAAAGCTATTATCAGATGATTTGACTGGGTAGACAGTCCTCGACTTACGACAATTGAGACCCAAATTTCCACTGCTAAGCAAGACACTTGTGAATTTTGCCCCATTTTTACGACCTCTCTCACCACAGTCATTAAAGTGAATCACTGCAGCTGTGTTTTTTTTTTAATTCCATTTATATCCCGCCCTTCTCCGAAGACTCAGGGCGGCTTCCCGCCCTTCTCCGAAGACTCAGGGCGGCTTACAAGCTTAAGGTAGTTCACAGGGTTAAGTGAATTTTACCCCATTTTTACGACCTCTCTCGCTCCAGTTCTTAAGTGAATTGCTGCAATTAAGTTAGGAACACGGCTGTTAGGTGAATCTTATATGTTACTTTACAATGCTTTGGTAAGGCCACACCTGGAATACTGCATCCAGTTTTGGTCACCACGATGTAAAAAAGATGTTGAGACGCTAGAAAGAGTGCAGAGAAGAGCAACAAAGATGATTAGGGGGCTGGAGGCTAAAACATATAGGGAACGGTTGCTGGAATTGGGTATGTGTAGTTTAATGAAGAGAAGGGTGAGGGGTGACATGATAGCAGTGTTCCAATATCTCAGGGGCTGCCCCAAAGAAGAGGGAGTCAAGCTATTCTCAAAAGCACCTGAAGGCAGGACAAGAAGCAACGGATGGAAACTAGTCAAGGAGAGAAGCAACCTGGAACTAAGGAGAAACTTCCTGACAGTTAGAACAATTAGCCAGTGGAACAACCTGCCTCCAGAGGTGGCGAATGCTCCAACACTGGAGGTTTTTAAGAAGAGACTGGACAGCCATTTGCCTGAAATGGTATAGGGTTTCCTGCCTGAGCAGGGGGTTGGACTAGATGACCTCCAAGGTCCCTTCCAACTTTATATTATTATTATTATTATAGTATGTTTAAATGTGTTATGCACGTGCACACTTTGAGAGCATGCAGCTAAATTTCACTTTTAACAGGTGCCGTTGTGCCCACAATAAAAAAATGACAATAAAGGTTATCTAATCTAATCTAATCTGGTTTTCCCATTGAGTTTGCTTGTATGAACGCACTACTTGTAATCCGCTGAGCTTTGTGCAATATGAAATTGCAAAGTAAAATGGTTCTATGCATATTTGGAACATGAGTATTGTAACTGTGGGAGAAGAACTGAAAATAGTTGATGGATGCGGGTTCCAACGTACACGGGTATATGTGGAAAGTTATGTTCAGCAGGTGGTCAGCAGGAAGTCAGTAAAAAGTCAGCAAAAGTCAGTGGACCATCTGACCACAGTCTTAGAACAAGAAAGGGTATAAAAGGTTGGGACTGGACCTAATTGATTTGCCATTGGCTTATAGCTGTCCTTTCCAGGGGTCGGTAACCTTGGCTCTTTTATGACTCGTGGACTTCAACTCCCAGAATTCCTGAGCCAGCCATGCTGAGGGGAAAGGGAGCGGTTTCCATGTTGAGCCATGCTGGCTCAGGAATTCTGGGAGTTGAAGTCCACGACTCATAAAAAAAGCCAAGGTTGCCTACCCCCTGACCTAGGCTTTGCAGCATCCCCATGGTCACATGATCAAAATTCGAACGCTTGGCAGCTGGTTCATATTTATGGCTGCTGCATTGTCCATGGGGGTCACGTGATCCCCTTTTGCGACCTTCTGACAAGCAAACTCAATGGTAAATTCTGGGAGTTGAGGTCCATGAGTCATAAAAGAGCCAAGGTTACCTACCCCTGTATGGTCCTCATTGGAAAGGATTATTAATGTAAGTCATGTTGTGTTGTTATGCTTGCTGTGCTCCAAATTATTAGCCAAATAAACCTCTGAATCTTAAAGTAAGTGTTATTGTTTTGTGTTGCTGTCTCTTGTCTTTTTCACTGGGTTTTTCCACGACAGGAGGCCACTGGACCTCCTTGTTTTTTTCTTTGAAGATGTTTTGCTTCTTATCCATGAAGCATCTTCGCCACCACTGGAGGGCGGGGGGAGTGGAATTGGAAAAAGAAGAACGTCCAGTTGCCTCTTGAAAAAACACCTTTGGGTAAAAAGACATTAATGGTTGGAGAAAATGACTAAAAAACAAATAAGACTTTACGCCAGAATTATTTTTGTTAGGAAGAATGGGAGCAAGTTACGAGAAAGATTGTATACATTTGATTTTATACGTACTAACTGCGGCAAGAATTGTATTTGCCCAACGTTGGAAAAATGAAAATTTACCAACTGAAGAAGGAAGTATTAATTAAGGAAATTTTAGAGTGTGCAGAAATGGACTGATTGACTTTGAAGATAAAAAGAGAAAGAAGACTGTGTATTTTAGAACATGGGATAATTTCTATCAATGGCTAGAAGCATGAGTTAGAGAGAAAGGAACGTGATGACCTCCGTTCATTCCGCCGGGACCTGAAGACCTGGCTCTTCGAGCTCTCTGGCCCAGGCTGAGAATTTTAATTTTAATTGGGTTTTTTTTACTTTTTCAGGGACTGTTGTAATTATTTTTAATTGTTTTTAACTTTTGTATTTCTTGTTTTAAATACCCTGTAAACCGCCCTGAGTCCTGCGGGAAAGGGCGGTATATAAATCTAATAAAATAAATAAATAAATAAATGTGTAATTTTGAATATATATTAGCAAGAAGAAGGCTATTGAGTGATTAATTAACATATTGTTTATGATAAATTACCTATATCTATTATTGTTTGTTAAATACATGAACCCAGACATTATGCTGTTTGCTAAATATTGAGAATGTTATCTGGAGAAACCCTAACTCGAACCCAAATCCCAATCCCGATACCACCCCATCCCTAACCGTATAAAAACTGATAAAATTTATATTAAAAGAAAGAAAGAAAGAAAAAAAGACGTTACCTAGCCTGGTAACGAAACATCCGGAAACCAACCCCCCAAGCTGGGACAACAAACCTTCCCCCTTCATAGAAGAGGGAGTCAAGCTATCACGTGAAGTGCTAATACACACTTTACAAGGCCTTGGTAAGAAATACGGCATCCAGTTTTGGTCACCACAATGTGAAAAAGATGTTGAGACTCTGGAAAGAGTGCAGAGAAGAGCAACAAAGATGATTAGGGGACTGGAGGCTAAAACATATAAGGAACGGCCGCTGGAACTGGGTATGTCTAGTCTAGGGGTAGGCAACCTTGGCTCTTTTATGACTCATAGACTTCAACTCCCAGAATTCCTGAGCCAGCCATGCTGAGGGGAAAGGGAGGGGTTTCCAAGCTGAGCCACGCTGGCTCAGGAATTCTGGGAGTTGAAGTCCAGGAGTCATAAAAGAGCCAAGGTTGCCTACCCCTGGCCTAGACCTAGGCTGCTTTATGACTCATGGACTTCAACTCCCAGAATTCCTGAGCCAGCCATGCTGAGGGAAAAGGGAGAGGTTTCCAAGCTGAGCCATGCTGGCTCAGGAATACTGGGAGTTGAAGTCCACAAGTCATGAAGGGGCTATGCTGCCTCAGGAATTCTGGGAGTTGAAGTCCATGAGTCATAAAAGAGCCAAGGTTGCCTAACCCTGGTCTAGTTTAATGAAGAGAAGGATGAGGGGAGACATGATAGCTGTGTTCCATTATCTCAGGGGCTGCCCCAAAGAAGAGGGAGTCAAGCTGTTCTCCAAAGCACCTCAAGGCAGGACAAGAAGCAACGGATGGAAACTCATCAAGGAGAGAAGCAACCTAGAACCAAGGAGGAATTTCCTGACAGAACAATTAACCAGTGGAACAACCTGCCTCCAGAAGCGGTGAATGCTCCAATACTGGAAGAGACTGGACAGCCATTTGTCTGAAATGGTATAGGTATAGGTGCAGGGGGTTGGACTAGATGACCTCCAAGCTCCTTTCCAACATTTTTATTATGATTATGATATCCCTTAATTTTTCTTGGCATGGGCATCCCACCCCGTTCAAGCCGTGTCCCGACTGCATGACCGCAACGCACTCACCGAGGCGAAGGTGCCGATCTGCTTGATGTTCTGTTCGTAACTCTGAGAGCTGGTGGGTCTCCCCGGGGTCCGTCTGGAGTACCAGAACGTGTAATTATACTGCAGAGGGTGCTCCGCCGGTCCCGGAACCGCAGCCTGTGTGTGACATTCAAACAACGCGTTGATCCTGACGCCTTTCTCTAAAGCAGACGTTTCCAGAGGGAGGAACCTGTCTGTTCCCGCTGGCGCCGGGCGGGAACGAACCGTTTAGCTTCATTTTCTTCCTGAAATCCCATTCTCTCTTAATAGCTTGAAACAGACCATTAGTCTGCCAGAAGTTGACTAGACTTTCAAGTCAGAGATTAGCGGCCCTCGGTGCTTGCTGGAGTTCCTCCAAATCGGCAGAGGGCGAGGCTCCAGAGACGCATTTGGTGTGTTCCTTAAAAGCAGCTCATTGCACAAGACCAGTTCAGGAACTCTGCTTACACGCCTTTATGTGCCTCCTGGTTGGAGGCAAACAGATCTTAAATAAAAACAACCTTAGGGGTGGGGTGGGGGGGCGAGGAGGCACTTCGTTTCCTCTTTCTTGGCATAGGAAGCAGGTGGAGTTGAGTTGGTCTGACAAACACCGCAAAAGGTTTTTAAGCAAAGCAACTCTGCTCCGTTTGTAGATTGCCTGACTAGCAAAAGTCTGGAGGTACGGCTCCCAATTAATAAAGGGTAAGTCAAAAATAGCAACACTTATATAGACCTTTCTTACATAGAAAGGAGGGAGGGAGGGAGGGAGGGATGAAGGAACAATAGCATACTTATGTACAACTCTACAGTGCTTTGCGGCCCTCTCTGTAAGCAGTTTGCAGAGTCAGCATCTTTCCCCCAACAATCTGAGTCCTCTATTTTACCGACCTCGGAAGGATGGAAGGCTGAGTCGACCTGGAGCCGGTCAGGATCGAACTGCTGGCTGTGGGCAGTGAATTAACCTGCAATGCTGCATTGTTAACCACGGCAGGCAGGCAGGCAGAAAGGAGGATGCAAAGAAGAAGAGATGGAGGCAGAGAGGCAGGAAGGAAGGAAGGGAGGGAGGGAGGGAGAGAGAGAGAGAGAGAGAGAGAGAGAGAGAGAGAGAGAGAGAGAGTGCAAAGAAAAAGAGAGGGAGGCAGAAAGGAAGGAATAGCAATAGCACTTAGACTTATGTACCGCTTCACAGTGCTTTACAGCCCTCTCTAAGGGGTTTTACAGAATCAACGTATTGCCCCCAACAATCTGGGTCCTCTATTTTACCGACCTAGGAAGGATGGAAGGCTGAGTCGACCTCGAGCCGGTCAGGATCAAACTGCTGGCAGTGGGCAGAGTCAGCCTGCAATGCTGAATTCTAACCATTTGCACCACCATGGCTCAAAGGAAGGAAGGAAGGAAGATGCAAGGAAGAAGAGAGGGAGGGAGGGAAAGAAGGAAGGAAGGAAGGAAGGAAGGAAGGAAGGAAGGAAGGAAGGAAGGAAGGAAGATAGCAATAAACTTATATACTACTTCAGAGTCCTTTACAGCCCTCTCTAAACCACCTCGGAAGGATGGAAGGCTGAGTCGAACTTGAGCCGGTCAGGATCGAACTCCTGGCAGTGGGAAGAGTCAGCCTGCAATGCGGCATTCTAACCACCACGGATCAAGATCTGCTTGAAACTCTTTCCCCAAACGCAGGTGAGGTAAAAGCTGCTGGAGAGATGCCTTTAGACAAGGAAAGTTTCCTTCTCACCGTGACAATAATGACTGCAGTGCTCACAAAACAGCCCCCTTTTACGGGGACGGAGTTTGAGTTTAAATCGGTCTCTGTGGCCCAGCTTTGCAGCTTTGAGTGTCCTTCCCACCCTGTTACAAAGACTAAAACTTAAGATTTCTCTCAACACAAAGTGTTCTCCTCCTCCTCCTGTTCTGCATTCGACTTCCTCTAATGTGGGGGTGGGCATGAGAGCCCCCTCCCTCCGCTAGAGGTAGCTCTTGACCGCAACTGAGCCCAAAGTTTCCGTGGCTAAGCAAGACAGTCGTTCAGTGATTTTTCTCCCATTTCACGACTTTTCTGGCCACCGTTGCTTGTCAGAAGGTCGCAAAAGGGGATCACGTGTCACCCCCGGGACTCTGCAGCTGCCCTAAACGCAGGTCAGTTGCCAAGCGTCCAAGTTGTGATCACATGATCAGGGGGATCCCCAAAGGTGCTTTTTCCCCAAGACTTCTTTTGTTTTTCCTTGAAGACGTTTCGCCTCTCATTCAAGAAGCTTCTGCGGTTCTGACTTCTTCAGTCAGAACGGAAGAAGCTTCTGGGATGAGAAGAGAAACGTCTTCAAAGGAAAAACAAGGAAGTCCAGTTGCCTCGTGCAAAAAGCACCTTCGGGACAACCAGGACCTGGAGAGGACTGAGAATCTCCATGGACCCTTCCTAGCAGTAAGAACCATCATCCACAGCGGAACAACTTGCCTTCAGAAGTTGTGGGTGCTCCAACACCGGAGGCTTTTAAGAAGAGACTTGAACCATCATTTGTCGAAAATGGCATAGAGTCTCCCGCTGGAACAGGGGGTTGGGCTAGAAGACCTCCAAGGTCCCCTTCCAATTCTCTTATTCTGTTAAATCAGTGAGGCTCTGCTTGAAGCAGGGCTGGATGAAAGTACCAAGGTTTCCAAAATGTCTTTTCTTAGCATTCGCTAGATACTCTTTCCATCGTGAAAAGCTTACTTTTTTGGCCGAGCCACTAAAGGAATAATGTAGTGGAGAAGCCATATTCTCTATTCACATGGAAAAACAACCCTGAACTGATGAAGCTTCGTGGATGAGAAGTCAAATGTCTTCCGAGGAAAAACAAAGAAAATCCAGTTGGCCTTTTGAAAAAGCACCTTTGGGACAACCTGGACCTGGACATTGCTTATGGAAATGTTGAAGCGGTCGTAAGTGTGAAAAACTGTCGTTTTTTTCGGCGCCATGGTAACTTCTGGGCAGTCACTAAATGAATGGCTGTAAGTCCCCAAGGTCGCGTGACCAAAATTCAGATGCTTTGACAACTGACTCACATTTTTGTGACGGTTCCAGAGTCCCAGGGTCAGGGGGACCGCCTTTTATGGCCTTCTGGCAAGCAAAGTCAATGGGGGGGGGGGGGAAACCAGATTCACTTAACAACCGTGATACTAACTTAACAGCTGCAGGGATTCACTTTAGAGCGGTGGCAAGAAAGATTGTGCAAATCGGGGCAAAAACTCACCGAACCACCGTCTCACTTAGGAACAGAAATGTCGGGCTCAAATGTGGTCGCAAGCTGAGGACTTTACCCCATAGTTGATGGGAGACCCTTTCTTTTTTCTTTAATGTAAATTTTATTGGTTTTTATAAGGGTGGGGAGGAAAATGAAGGGATAGGGCGTGGGGTCGGGATAGCGGGAGCGTTGGGGGAAGGCTTGGGGTTTCCCCCAATAACATTCAACATTTAGCAAATCGCATATTGTCTGGGTAGATATGTATCAAGAGAAGCAGTCAGAATAATGATCGATAACGGTAACAGATTATAGCAAATTATAGTAAGCAATGTTACATTTTCAATCTATGATATTTTGCATTGGCTGAAGCTCCTCCAAATGTATCGGACTACGATCCAGGAGCCGGTTAGACGTCTTGAGTCTTGTAATTCCCACCGATCCGGAGGGCACCAGCTTGGGGAAGAAGGCTCACCTTCTCCAAAGAGGGCCACTCTGAGAGCTATAACACATTCTGAGAACCCTTGAGCAGGTGCTTTGATCCAGAGCAGAGGTCCCCAACCTACGGGCCGCAGCCCACTACCGGGCCGTGGCCTCAGTGCACACACGTGTTGTGATTCCATGCCAGCCTGTGATCCCGGCAGCTGAGTCCAGGAAATCAGAGGAGGAGGAGGAGGGGCCTGGGGAGCCATCAGAGTCGGAGGAAGGCTCCGATGAGCCCCCAGACTTAAAAATCTGATGAAGAACTTGGCCCCTCCACGCGTGCTCAGGATTGAGACTCAAGATGTGCTGGGAAGCTGAGTCAGACTTGGAGGACGCATAGCTGGAAGACATTATAGACCAGTGATGGCGAACCTTTCAGAGACCGAGGGCTCAAACTGCAACCCAAAACCCACTTATGTATCTTCGGGTGCTGGATGGGCGTGGCCCATTGGGTGGGCGTGGCTGCAGTGGTAACGGCAGACTGGGTGGGACTAAAAAGTTCAATCAATCAATTCCAACTTTGTGAGATCTTTTTTTCCCCGCGAGTTGAAATTGATTGATTGAACCTTTTTTTTTTTGCACATGGCGGCGGAGGCCTAAAGCGAAAAGGTTTTATAAAACCCAGTTGAAGGCCTAGGACTGGGGCAACGGCGCGTGTGGCCACAGAGAGGGCTCTGCATGCCACCTGTGGCATTCATGCCAAAGGTTTGCCACCACGGTTATAGACGCTCGCAAACACCGACAGGTTACAAGAGCAGGGCAGAGGGAGGCAATGGGGCGGCTCCAGGGGAGGAGGAGAAGGCATTGAGAAGCCTCGCCTTGGGGCTGCGTAACAAAAAGGGAAGGTGTGGGCGGTGCTGGTTGCTGAAGGCAAGTGTTTTGTTTGCTTTGCCTGTGAACTCTTTCTTGTTTGACTTGTGCTCCGTTTTGCTTTTGGGACAATTATCAGGTCTGTAACTCAAATAAAAGGGATCGGTGTTCCAGCTTACTTATTAAAAGGGGGTTTGTCTTTGTGAAGTAACAATAGACGTACGTAAGCTGGGACAGAACAACATGCATGTGTGCGCGCTCATCCATCCTTGCGCCGGCACTGAGCCGTGAGCCTCTTGCTGGCGTGAGGAGAGCCCCGAGCCGGTGCTAGCAGCCCCATTTGCGGAGCGCATATGCTCGCAGCTGTTTGCACGCATGCTCAGCCACATTTGTGTGCACGTGCATGCCACACCTAAAGGTGCCTGTCCCTCCCTTTCCCACCAGGCCGCCATGCCAGAAATGTTGGCGACCCCTGCTCTAGAGAAAAGAGCAGGGGGCCAGACTAGAAGACCTCTAATGTCCCTTCCAGCTCTCCTCTGATTGATCGATTGATTGAAAAGACAGGGACATACCTTCCTCTTGGCACTGCTTTGGGGCTTGTCTTTGTCGTTTTTTTCCTTCTCACCATCTTTCTGTGTGCTGTTCTCTTCATTCTGATCATGATCGCCGCTGTCGTCATCCTTCAGGCTAACAAAAAAAAGAAAAAGAAAAGAACAAACAAAAGTAGCTTAAAAGCAAGAACACCTGCTTTTCCTTCGAGATTAAAAAAAAAAGCCTTTGTGACCGAGTTCAGACTAGGGATGGTTGAATAAACTACAGGAACTATACCAGGGGTAGGCAACCTTGGCTCATTTATGACTTGTGGACTTCAACTCCCAGAATTCCTGAGCCAGCATGACTCAGCTTGGAAACCTCTTCCTTTCCCCTCAGCGTGGCTGGCTCAGGAATTCTGGGAGTTGAAGTCCATGAGTCATAAAAGAGCCAAGGTTGCCTTCCCCTGGACTAGTAGGATTTGTGGACTTCAACTCCCAGAATTCCTGAGCCATCCACGCTGAGGGTAAAGGGAGTTTCCAAGCTGAGCCATGCTGGCTCAGGAATTCTGGGAGTTGAAGTCCACGAGTCATAACAGAGCCAAAGTTGCCTACCCCTGAGCTATACCATTCAGTCTCACTTGGTTGGCTTGAGCGGCTATAAAAATTGAATAAATCTATACGTTCCTGTGATACATGGAATCCAAGCCAAAAAATAATAGCTTTGTGTGATGGCCTTAGATATTTTTATTTTATTTTTTTTTAAAAAAAAGATTCCTGAGGTGCATTATAGGGTTTGTCATCTTACACAGCGGGAAAATCACCAAGGCCTCTTTCATCTTCAAATTGTTAGGTCAAATTACTTGCCAACACCACAAGCTTATCAAATGCCACTGGGGGGAGAAATTGCAGACGTTCAGTTCTCAAGGCAGAGAGAGTTAAGTTCTAGCCATCGTTTAGCTGCCTGTCCCAGGTTGCTGATCCAAGGCTGCAGTTGATTTCTTTATTTCCGAGTGCAAAACAGACAGATGGATGTGAAGTGCAGAGCGACAATTATTCCGTGAGAAACCTTCTCCTGGACTTAATTTTGGAAGCAGAATTTTCTTCTGCCCTGTTTATACCAAGCAGCGTTCTTATTTACTCCAAGACAAGAAAATACCCATCACCGTGGAGGGGGAAGTGGAGGGGTAGGGAAGGAGAGATTATTATTATTATTGTTATTTAGTATAAGATCCATTTTTATTTACAAGCCTGGGCCTTGCATTTACCGCAAGGAGTTAATTTCACACAGGTGACAATTACATGCCCAAACGGGGTGGAGTGAAGGGAAAAAGCTCAGTTGGAATCTCTACTCAGTGAAAGCTTTTTCACTGACCTTCGTAACTTACCTAACAGGACTTTGAGAATGGCAAGGGGAACTATATGTCCTGTATTGAGAAAAACAAGAAGAGTGAATAACAATAGCAACTTCCGTTCAAGGAGAGCTTGTTCAGAGGTAAACTAATTTATTCCCAACAATCTTGACCAGCCGAGTTAAACTTACGAGCTTGGCCTTCATGGAGACAAATTATTCCATTTCAGCCTCTCTTTTTTTCCTCCTCCTTCACCTGACCCGACAATGCAAACCGACCTTGCTGACTATCAATTCTTACGGCAACGGTTCAGTTAAAACGGCGTTATTTTTTTAAAAAAAATCAACAAGCTTCTCCTTTTATCATTAACTACAAGAGGTGAATGCGGAGGGCAGCGTTCTGCAACCGCTCCAGGCAGTCCTCAATTTACGGCCATTCGTTTAGGGACCATTTTTCATACTTTTGTGACTGTTGCAGCATCCCCGGGGGTCACGTGATCCAAATCCAGACGCCTGGCAGCTTGGTTCATATTTACGACGGTCTCAGTGTCTCCCAGGGTTACGGGATCCCCTTTTGCGACCTTCTGACAAGCAAAGTCAACGGGTGGGGTGGGGTGGGGGCCAGGTTCTCTGTTAACAACCCTGTTGCTAATTTAAAAATGCAGTGATTCGCTTAAGGACCGTGGCAAGAAAAGGGTCAAAATGGGGCAAGACTCACTGAACAACCGTCTTGCTTAGCGACAGAAGTGTTGGGCTCAGCTGTGGTCGTAAATTGAGGACCAGCTCTACTGATGGTCACCAAATTCCCCAAAGGCAGGCTGCTAGAGAGAGATCGCGCTTCCAACGATGATCTGTGAGAGATCTGTGATCTCTTACAGTAGTGGCCAAAATTGTGGAAACCTTTTGGGAAAAGTGCATTTTTGAGGTTGGATGGCTAATAACACCACTTTTTTTGGGGGGGGGAGTAGTGCCATAAAATTTTATATCAATGGAAAGATAATTTAATCAAGAATGTAATGCAACAAAGTTTGTTCAATTATCTGTGCTATATTCTATGAAACGTTATAGCCAAATAACCAGAAAAAGGAAGCACAACTCGCTTAGGTTGATCTCAGCTGGCTTTCCTTCATCTGATTGTAGCCAATGAGCACAAGCGTTTAGAAAGCCAATCAGATGTCATGAGCCAATCAGATCAGAGTAGGATTCAAGTTATTGAAGTCGAGTATTGAAGCTGCGAGGAGGAAATTTGTCAGTGTGTTACGTGATCGCTTATCAAGTCGGTTGGTTTTTTTTTTGTGTTCTTACACTTAGCGAGCTTGTAAGACGTAATAAAAGTTAAAGTAACGGTGAAAAGAGTTGGCCGGTCGCCTAGAAAGCGATGTAAAATAGTATTATTAAGTGAACAAGGCTACAGCTATAAAGAAATTGGAAGGAAAATGGGTGGAAACTTAACCAAAGGTGGCATTTTCTACCATACTCTTTCCCCAAAAGGTTTCCACAATTTTGGCCACTACTGTATGCTCTGCCTCCATCACCCGGCCGCTATTTTAAGCTTCAAAGGCCTGTTGGGGACCGTGAAACTCTTCTCATTTGAGTCCAGGGAGGTGCTTTGAAGGCAGGGGGGCCCAGACACTGCAATTCTTCACAGCAGTTGTGCATTCAAAGGTCACAGAGCACCTACAAAGGTTAGCCACACGATCTGGGAAAATACACACCTGCTTTGAAGACGGTTACTATATTGGCAGCACTCAGGTACTTCGAAGCATACGATACGCAAAGCATCTAGTGCAGGTTTTTTTTTCAAACTCTCAATGGTCACGTGACGCGTTGCGGCATATGGCAACTTTTTTCCCATTGCCGGCGCGGTTTCGGCATGACGCATCTGGCCCACGGGCTGGCAGTTTGACACCCCTGATCTAGTGTTTCCCCCACCCCAGGGCAGGCTGTGATGGTTTGTTGTTTTTTTTAAAAAAATTAACCTAGTGTGAATCCTTTGGTTGTGACAGGGATTGATTTCCTGGTTTGCCACCCGAGTCTGACATCACAGGCGGAGGGAAAGTGACTGGCCCAAAGTCACCCAGCCGGTTTTTAATCCCTAAGGCAGGATTAGAACCCACAGCTTTCCTGGTTTCTAGCCTGGTGCCTTAATCCCTAGGCTAGACCGGCTCTCAAATATAAAGCACGACATAAACTCATCCTATATGTACCGGCCTACTTAAGTTGCCTAACTTATGAAGAAAGAAAAGGAAAAAAAAAGATTATTTTAAGTTTAGTTTTACATTCCTTTCTCTCGCTTCTTTGGGGATATTTTAATCTTCTGTTAAAAAAACAAAAAACACCTTTGTCGGATTTGTCATTTGTCTTATGTGCGTTATAAAAAAAATAAATAAGAAAACACACCATCGTCAACAACTCCACCTCCCCGGTGTTTGAGATCACGCTTGATTTCATGTCATTCTCATCAGCAACTACATAAATATGGGCACAGTAGTCCCAACACAGCGGGGAGGATGTCACATTGAGAAATTTAACTTTGCTGCGTCCCTTTTAAAGCAGGGGTCTTCCAACTTGGCCCTTTTATGCCTTGTGGACTGGCTGAGGAATTCTGGGACTTGAAGTCCACAAGGCATAAAAGGGCCAAGTTGGAAGACTCCTGCTTTAAACCATATGCATCCAGTCCCAAGCAGTTTTCTTGTTTTAAGTGTTAAACCTGAATTTATCTGAACGAGCAAAAAACATTTCAAAAAATGTTCTCATCCCTCAATTTGGGTAGCAATAATACCTCAGTGTTATGTAATTCAAAGCAGAAAGCTCGACAACTGAAGACATATCAAATAAATCTTTGTTGCGGCAGACAGAGGAACGCCAAAAACTTTATTTAGGAAAGAAAGCGGTGCCTGATCTATCAACATGATGGCTGTTGAACATTTTGCTTTCCAGGTTAAAAAAAACACGACTCAGTCTTAAGTCAATTATGGGTAATACAGATGGCTATAAAATAAAGTAACACCTGCAAAGAATAGTTGGCCTAATTATTACATGGAAGTAGTCGCTTCATAGCTATAAAGATCTCTTTTGATACACCATAGCTATAAAAAATCTCACAGCTGTAAAAATCTCTTTGATACACTATGGTTATATAGTTATTAAGAAGAAAAGGTTCCTTGGCATCTTCAATTTAATAATAATAAACCTTTATTGTCGAAGTACAACATGTGTACATTGAGATTAGCTGAGCCTCCCCCCCCCCCGTGCTCTCTCCCCCCAACACACAGTGACAACAAACCCTCCATCCCACCACACTATGTGAAACAACTACACCACACACCGGCCTCCCAAGTCAATTCTGCATAAGATTATGTCCCATTTAAAAGCCTAACAGCCCACGGATAAAAGCTATTTTTCAGCCTGTTGGTATGGCTGGCTATATTCCTATATCTCCTACCGGATGGTAGGAGAGTAAAGAGATACCGTCCAGGGTGTGAGTCATCCCTGAGAATTTCAATCAGAATAGAGCTGGAAGGGACCTTGGAGGTCTTCTAATCCAACCCCCTGCTCAAGCAGGAGACCAGATACCATTCCAGACACATGGGGATGTCCAGTCTCTTCTTAAAAACTTCCAGTGTTGGAGCACCCACAACTTCTGGTGGCAAGCTGTTCCACTGGTTAATTTTCCTCACTGTCAGGAAGTTTCTCCTTAATCCCAGGTTGCTCCTTGATTAGTTTCCATCCATTGTTCCTTGTCTTGCCTTCTGGTGCTTTGGAAAACCAGTTGACCCCCTCCTCTGAAATACCGGAATACTCCTATCATGTCCCCCCCTAGCCAAACCCCAATCCTGCAACCGTCCTTCATATGTTCATATCTGTTACCCCTTAAGGTATTTAACAAGGACTAGAAAGACATCTGGGGACGCGGTGGCTCAGTGGGTTAAGACACTGAGCTTGTCGATCAGAAGGTCGGCAGTTTGGCGGATTGAATCCTGAGTGCCGCGTAACAGAGTGAGCGCCTGTTACTCGTCCCAGCTTCTGCCAACCTAGCAGTTCGAAAGCACGTAAAAATGCAAGTAGAAAAATAGGGACCACTACGGTGGGAAGGTAACAGCGTTCCGTGCGCCTTTGGCGTCTAGTCATGCCGGCCACATGACCACGGAGACGTCCTCGGACAAGCGCTGGCTCTTCGGCTTTGAAACGGAGATGAGCACCGGCCCCTAGAGTCGGAAACGACTAGCACGCATGTGCGGGGGAACCTTTACCTTTACCTAGAAAGACATGAGTGGTGATAATGCCAGCCGACATAAATAACAAGCCAGACCGATTTGTCACTTAACTTTAGCATGGCTTGGCTTCAGCTCTTTTGCATCTCCTGCTACCTGGTCCTTGGCTTAGCTCAAAAAAGCCAGGACTTTTTGAGTCCTTGGAAAGGAAACCACTAGACAAAACAGCAGAGCTGTCTCCAAAGTGCTTTTCTGAAAGGCAACTCGACTTATGTTTTTCTTTGAGGAAGACATTTTGCTTCTCATCCCAAAAGCTTCATCAGTTCTGGCTGGAATGGGCAAGGGGAGGGGGAAATGGAAAGATTAGTTGTGACAGGATATAGGGGTGGAAGGCTAATAATAATAATAATATTTGGATGCTTGGCAACCGACACATGCTTATGACCAGTGCTTTTTTTGTAAAAGAAAAAGGTGCCGGAACTCACACATGTCATACAACCTGCCTTGCCTATCCTACAAGTTTCCATCCCAAAAAAGGTGCCGGAACTCCGTTCTGAGCGTTCTATGAGGAAAAAAAGCCCTGCTTATGACGGTGGCAGGGTCACGCGATCACCTTTGGCAATCCTCTGGCAAGCAAAGTCAATGGGGAAGCCGGATTCACTCAACAACCCGTGTGACTAACTTGGCCGCTGCAGTGAGTCACTGAACAGCTGCGGCAAGAAAGGCAAACCTCACTCAACGGTTTTCTCACTTAGCAACGTAGATTTTGGACTCGACTGTGGTCGTACGTTGAGGATTACTTGTATGTCCGTGGAGAAAGTCAAGGCTGCCTTCAGCCATCAGCAATGAGAGACGAGCCCCCCCTCCCCCGCCGCTGCCCTTTCTTGGGGTGCTGTTCGAGTCGCCTGCTAGGATTTCCTGATGGTCTCCCCTCCGAGGGCTCCTGGGGAGGAGTTATGGCCCATCATCCCCTGCCTGGGGCAGGTCCGGCTCCTTGGCCTCAATACAGATAGTGCTCAACTTACAACAGTTCCTTTTAACGACTGTTCAAAGTTACAACGGCACTGAAAAAAAGTGACTCATGACCCTTTTCTAGAGTTGCGACCTTTGCAGCCCCCCCCCGTGGTCACGTGATGAAAATCCAGGCGCTTGGCAACTGACTCATATTTATGACGGTCGCAGCGTCCTGGCATTTGTGATCCCCTTTTTTCAACCTTCTTTTTTTTTATTGAAAAGTTTTTCAATACATTTTATCTTTAACAAAACAACCCCTCCCCACCCCCACCCCCCTTCCCAACCCAACCCAACCCAACCCTCCCCCCCTCCCCTTCCCCCCTCCCCGACTTCCCAGAGCTAAATACAAGGTATAAAAGTAAAAAAACAATCATAAACTACCATATGCTAACAACAATAAACTATTAGGTCTATCGCACTTTAGCTCTTATAAAATGACGACAAGCAATATAAATAGGACATCGATACTTATTCAAATGCTAAATGAAACTTTTTAGTCCCATATTTATTCTGGATGTAATCAATCCATTTTTTCCACTCCAGGATATATCGTTGTTGCGAATGGTCTTTCAAATACGCCGAGACCTTTGCCATTTCTGCCAGGTTAGAAACTTTTAAAGTCCCTTTTTCCGACCTTCTGATGAGCAAAGCCAATGGGGGAAAGCCAGGCTCACTTAACGACCGCGTGACTCACTTTAACAACTGCAGTGATTCACTTAACAACTGCAGCAAGGAAGGTCGTAAAATGGGACAAAAGCCACTTAACAAACGTCCTCCACAGGAAATTTGGGGCTCCATTGTGGTCTTATGTCGAGGACTACCTGTACCCTCCCTCCTCCCTCTCCCCCCCCCCCCGGCATTTCGTGAACAACTGCTTAGACATTCCTGCTCGTTTTGGGTCCTTGACGATGAGGACTAGAACCTTGGCTCCGGCCTGAGGAAGCCGAAGCCCCGGAGCCTGTCAAGGGCTCCTCTGACGGTCCCCGAAAAAGCTTTTAGAGTCTTCGGGAGTCCGGAGCAAAGTGGAATTTCGGCGAACCCCGCTTCCACCCCTCCCCGCTCCGGGGACCAACTGCGCACGCGCCACGCCTCCTCCCCCCCCCCCACAACCAGGAGGCTGACGCGAATGTCTCTCCCCCGGCCCTGTCCCGCAATGCCGCGGCGTCCCGACTCACTCACGCGTCGAATTTGTTGTTCATCCTCCTCGCTCCGTCACTCGAAGCCGCTTCGCTTCCCCTCAGCCGCACGACTTCCGTTCAGCGGCCAGCCTCTCTTCCATTCGCTCTCTTCCCTCACTTCCGGCTCGGCGGAACCCTTGTCCTGGGCGGCGGCTTCCGCCCGGTTTAAAGAGGCGGTAGGACTCAGGTCTCCTGCGAGAGACCTTTCTGGCCCTGTGGCGCTCTATGGTTTAGTCCAGGGGTAGGCAACCTTGGCTCTTTTATGACTCATGGACTTCAACTCCCAGAATTCCTGAGTCAGCATAGCTATGCTGACTCAGGAATTCTGGGAGTTGAAGTCCATGAGTCATAAAAGAGCCAAGGTTGCCTACCCCTGGTTTAGTCCCTCTACATCTCGTCATCCGTGCGCTGCTTCTCATAGAGCAGAGAAAGAAGAGAAGCCCCTCCGTTGGCGCGGATAGGCTGTTTCCTGGCTCGCGTGTTTAAAATCGGAGCACCGCCCGTAGAAATCACGGCCCCGCAAAGCTCGTAAGTGAAGCTCAAGGTGGGAAGGATTGGGAACCTAAAGGGTTCACTATGCCTCCGGAAGTTGTGGGTGCTCCAACATTGGAGGCTTTCCAAAAAGGGACTGGAGAGCCATTTGTCTGAAATGGCATAGGGTCTCCTGCTCAAGCAGGAGGTTGGACTAGATGACCTCGAAGATCCCTTCCAACTCTGTAGTTCTATGTTCTATAGCAACTTGGGAGTCCTCCTAGATTCACAGCTTTCTTTAGAAGATCATATAGTAACTGTGACTGGGGGGGGGCCTTCGCCCAGGTTCGCCTGGTGCGCCAGTTGCGGCCCTATCTAGACTGGGATGCCTTGCGTACAGTCACTCATGCGCTCGTGACCTCTCGGTTAGACTACTGCAATGCTCTCTACATGGGGCTGCCCTTGAGGACCACTCGGAGGCTCCAACTGGTGTAGAATGCGGCCGCGCGAGTTGTGTTGGGGGTCTCCCGATACTCCCATGTTACACCTGTGCTCCATGAGCTGCATTGGCTTCCAGTTGTCTTCCGGGTGAGATTCAAGGTGCTGGTAATGACCTATAAAGCCCTACATGGCATGGGTCCGGAGTACCTTAGGGAGCACCTGCAGCCGGCATCAACTTCCCTCTGCCCAGTATGTTCCCACAGAGAGGGCCTCCTCAGGGTGCCACCGGTCAGAGAATGCCGACTGGTGGCCCCCAGGGGGAGGTCCTTCTCTGTGGGTGCGCCTGACCTGTGGAACTGTTTACCGGTTGAGCTCCAAATGGCTCCCGACCTCCGCTCCTTCCGACGTGATCTAAAAACCTACTTGTTTGAACAAGCCGGCCTGGTCTGATGGGTTTGGGTTTTAATTATTGTGTTTTTAATGTTTTTTATTTTTTTATTTTAATTCCATTTATTTAATTTAATTTGTATATCGTCCTTCTCCGAAGACTCAGGGAGGTTTACAAGCTTAGCAGTAGCCTTCATTCTATGTATATGCCTGCTTATTAGGGCTTTTTAATGTAATTTATTTACTGTATTTGGGCACCAGGGTTTAATCTGTTTTTAATTTTTGTATTTTGGTATTCTGATATTTATTGCCCTGTTCACCGCCCTGAGTCCTTCGGGAGAAGGGCGGTATACAAATAAAATAAATAAATAAATAAATAAATATGACGCAGTTGGCTAACCTGGACCTTTCGGGCACTGGACCATACACCCACTTAACCTGGTACCTGAGTTAGAATATAGACAAGAGAAGGTTTGACCTTGTGTAGTAAAGTTTCCCCTTATTCCAGATGAAAATAAAACACAACTGGAATCTAAAATTCGTTTTGTGCCTGAGTCTCAGATCAATCCTAATTCTTCAATCCTTGATATTAGGATGTTAATGGGAATTATATTAAATTCTTTCCTATGTGGTATATAATCTCTAAACGTTCACTTTATTTCTTTTCAGGGATAAACTACAGGATCTGAAATAAACCTTCCCTTTTCACTCTTTCGCAGATAAAGTACACAAAGAGCTGGAAGACTTTTTCAGTTCAGCTCACTTAAATCTCTTTCAAAGATCAGAAAGCTCTACCTTGCACCAATGCTGCGATTCATGAGATTATGCGAAATAAATATGCCTTATTCTATGGGCTGTCGAGAAAATGTGTGAAGGACGTCTATCCAAGAGGTTTTCTCATTCCCAAGGTATAGAACATGGATCCTTTTGCAGTCCTGAGGTTGCAGTTTAAGGGGGTCGCTCTACTTGTAGGAACACTTTGACTTGAACTCTGTTTTTCGTAAATTTACGGCTTTGTAAATTTATAGTATTGTATGAATTCATCACTCACTGGAGAAGAGCCTCAGGCTGGGAAAGATTGAGGGCAAGAGAAGAAGGGGACGACAGAGAATGAGGTGGCTGGATGGAGTCACTGAAGCAGTAGGTGTGAGCTTAAATGGACTCCAGAAGATGGTAGATGTTGTGATTCAGGGTCAGCCTGTGGGTTCGGCAGTTGGATCGGACGATTCAGAGGAGGAGGAGGAGGGGGGTGTTGGAGAGGTTGCTGATGAGAGCCCTCAGCCAGGCCCCTCCCACCTGGTCACGACGCAGACCCAGCTGTGTGAGCCTGACAGCGTGGATGAAGATGACCCACAGCTGGCCCTGTTCAAGGACACCCGACGCAGGAGGCAGTCAATCAGGAGTAAACAGAGGAAGGCAATGGGGCACCTCGGAAGGAGGCAGAGAGAAGCCACGCCCTGAACTGTATAAAAGGGGAATGCGTGGGAGGGCTGGTTTGCTGAAGGCAACCGCTTGAATAGCTCCTGTTTCATGGTTCGTGTCTTGTTCTGTTTGCTTTTGTATCCATAAATTTGGCAGGCTTAGTTCCAGCCTCTTGCCTTCTTGTAAAAGGGGTTGTCCCTGCCTTTTCTGCAGGGCCGGTAGCAGGCTGATACAGAACAGTAGAGGACAGGAAGGCCTGGAGGAATGTTGTCCATAGGGTCGCGATGGGTCGGACACGACTTTGCAGCTAACAACAACAACAATGAATTCATCCAATCAGGGTTGAGTCAGGAAAACATGGCAAAGCAAAATATACTTAACTCAGAAAATGTGCAGTTGAAAACCTGCCCCAAAAGTGCTTTTCCAGAAGGCAACTGGACTTTCTTTTTTTTTCCTTGAAAACATTTCGCTTCTCATCCAATAAGCTTCCTCAGTTCTGACTGAATGGAAGAGAATGGAAGGATTTATATTCCTTGCAGTCTTCTGGTTGTTAGCAGTTTCTCTGAGGGTCGTTGAGGCCCCTCAGAGGTTTATATTTGCCCTCAGGGTCACCTGAATCCTGTAGTCTGCAATTCCCCCCCCCCACCTGGAAATCTTTTCATACTCTTGCATCCTTCGAAGGGTGCTCATCCCGCAGTGCATAGCTAAATGTTTGTGGGGACTTTGGGATGAGCGCCTTTCGAAGGATGCAGGAGTATAAAAAGATTTCTGGAATCAAGCAATCAACCAAGCCTGTTGTTCATCCCGACCTTCCTCTCAGCTTCTTTGTTAAATTTGCTAAACCTCCTTCTTCTAAACTAAATGCACGTAGTTTAAGCACAGTTAAAAATATTTGGAATTTACAGGTGAATCCTTCGGGTGGGAGAAATGGAATAGCCGAAAAATAAGAGGCACGTTTGTCCCAAGGCTTAAGTCAGCTTATTTCCGCCTTCCAGGGAGCTGTTATTATTCCAGACATCCGTTCTGTTCTTTCGGATTGTAAACAGTGGGAGATCCCCGAAGAGTTCTGTCCAAATAACAGCTTCTTTTCATTGTTATAGATAGTTGGAATAATGCTACTGTGATATGAGCTAGAAATATTTTGAACTCCAAGGAAAATATAAAATGGATCCATGGGCGGATCATCTGCACGTAAGCTCACAACTCTTGGGGGCGTTCAGTGCAGCCAAAAGAGAAAGAGGAAAGAAACAGCCAAAGGCTGGTGGCTGAAAAATATCCCATTATCCTCTGTGATATAAATGGGGCATGTAAAGTTTTATATTTAACGGAAATGAAGTGGCCAAAGCAGTTGATCTATCTATTATCTATCTATTGTCCCGTTTTTTTTAAAGATTTACTTGACAACTGTATTTTAAAGCATTACTTACTCAACTAGCTATGCTCGTACAGCGAGATAAACTTGGAATACAGACTGCATTGAACTGTAACCAACCTTAGCCCTTTGGAGAACTTGGGATGCTTCTGTGACGCTTCGTCACCAGCTCAAATTGCTTTCCTAGGGTTATTGCAAAGTGGATCAAATGCTTTATGAATAATCCCAATGGATTAGTATTGATTTCCTGCTTTCCCTTTACTTTTTGTGTAGGAGTTCGGGCCTGCTTGGGACAACTCCTTGCAAGGATTGAGTTCTTCCACATCTTTACCAGACTGCTGTGGACATTTAGACTGGAGGCACCAGAAGGAGTGGAGAAGCTTAGTCAGGAATGCATACTAGGACTGACTGTGCACCCCTCTCCTTACAAGATTTGTGCTATTCCTCGTACTAGGACACCATAATATGGAGAAATAACGAGAGGATTCCTTGTTAAAATCCATATTACGATTTGCCTCTTGTTCAACAGTTAGTAAATCTATCACGTTTCTTACCTTACTGAATGACTACTCAATCAATGACTCAGAGCTGGAAGGGACCTTGGAGGTCTTCTAGCCCAACCCCCTGCTCAAGCAGGAAACCCCATACAATTTCAGACAAAGGGCGGTCCAGTCTCTTCTTAAAAACCTCCAGTGATGGAGCACCCACGATTTCTGGTGGCAAGCCGTTCCACTGGTTAATTGTCCTCACTGTTAGGAAGTTAACCCTTAATTCCGGGTTACTTTTCTCCTTGATTAGTTTCCATTCATTTTTTCTTGTCCCATTCTCTGGAGCTTTGGAAAATAAATTGACCTCCTCTTCTTTGTGGCAGTCCCTCATATACTAGAATACTGCTATCATGTCCCCCCCTAGTCCTTCTTTTCTCTAGACTGGCCATCCCCAAATCTTGCAACTGTTCTTCATATGTTTTTGTCTCCAGGCCCTTAATCATCTTAGTTGCTCTTCCCTGACTATGGTGATGTGGGATATAAATTTAACAAAGGCTAATAAAACTCTTTACTCTCCCTACAATGAGATTGCTAACTGCCCAGCAACTGAGGCATTTTTATTGGCTTAAGATGGGCTGGGAGAAGGGAAAAAAATGGGCTTTCATTTTTTAAATATTTTTCTTTCAGTTCAGAGTGTGAATTGCCCTACTTTCTTTGAGTTCCTCTGTAGTCATAATTATAGAAAATTCCAATGCTTTAATACTGGTAGTCCCCAACATATGACTATTCATTTAGTGACCAATCAAAGTTACAACGGCACTGACAAAAGTGACTTACGACCATTTTTCACACTTAATGACCGTTGCAGCATCCCCGTGGTCATGTGATCAAAATTCAGATGCTTGGCAACTGACTCATACTGATGACGGTTGGAGCGTCCCGGTGATCACGTGATCCCCTTTTGCGACCTTCTGACAAGCAAAGCCCAGGGGGAAGCCAGATTCACTTAACAACCGCGTTACTCATTGAACAACGGCAGTGATTCCCTTAACAACGGTGGCCAGAAAGGTGGTAAAATGGGGCGAAACTCACTTGGGAAATGTCTTGCTTAGCAACAGAAATCTTGGGCTCAGTTACGGCTGTACGTTGAGGACTATCTGTAAAGGGAATTAATGCTGTAGCATCTAAATTTTTGCCTCACTGAGAAACACAACTGTGCTGGTCCTGATCCTGATCCTGCATCTCTGGCCAAGCGCCACAGTGGGAGCCACTCCAGAGTCATGGACACCTCCCTCTTGCTGTGTTTTTGGCAGAAGGAAGCAAGATGGCCTCCATCTAATGCCTCAGAAGCCAGAGGGTGATCAGAGCCCTCAATGTCTTCTCCCAGGAAAGAGGGCCAGGCTGTGTAAGGGAGGCCTTTCCAGCCAGAGGGCTTCTCTTATCCTCCATCTTGCCTTCGCTGCCTCTCAGAGGGGGCTGAGGAAAAGGGAGCAGCTCCTCAGCCAGAGACGTTGCTGAGGGGAAAATGGCGGGAAAAAGAAAGGCCTCTGGGGATGGCGGGTGTCACGCAGCATCCCTGCTCTATGGGAGCCTCACTGGTCATCCAAGTGACCCTGGTGAGCTCTTAACCCAGGGGTCTTCAAACTTGGCCCTTTTATGACTTCTGGACTTCAACTCCCAGACTTCCTCAGTCAGACATACTGGCTGAGGAAGTCTGGGAGTTGAAGTCCACAAGTCATAAAAGGGCCAAGTTTGAAGACCCCTGTCTTAACCTATTTTGTCTTTTACAAAAGGAGAGGAAGAAAAAGAAAAAAAAAAGAAAAATGTCCATGGAGATTCTCAGTCATCCAGGCCATGGTTGTCCCAAAGGAGCTTTTTTCAAGAGACCACTGGACTTTCTTGTTTTTCCTTTGAAGACATTTCACTTCTCGTCCACTTCTTCAGTTCAGTTTTTTCCCCCCATGTGAATAGAGAATATAGCTTCTCCACTACATTACTCAGCCCCCAAAAGTACCTTTTCATGATGCAAATGCTAAGAGAAGACACTTTGGAAAGTTTTGTACTTTCATCCAGCTCTGCTTCAAGCAGAGCCTCACTGTCTGATTTAACAGAATAAGAGAATTGGAAGGGACCTTGGAGGTCTCCTAGCCCAACCCCCTGTTCCAGCAGGAGACTCTATGCCATTTTCGACAAATGATGGTTCAGTCTCTTCTTAAAAGCCTCCTTCTGAAGGCAAGTTTTTCCACTCGTGGTTGATGGTTGATGGCGTCTATGGAGATTCTCAGTCGTCCAGGTCATGGTTGTCCCAGAGGTGCTTTTTCAAGAGGCAACTGGACTTTCTCGTTTTTCTTTGAAGACGTTTCTCTTCTCATCCAAGAAGCTTCTTCAGAGCTTCTGAAGAGCTGAAGAACTGAAGAAGCTTCTTGGATGAGAAGCAAACCATCTTCAAAGAAAAAAACAAACAAGAAAGCCTAGTTGCCTCTTGAAAAAGCACCTCTGGGACAAACCCAGTGATGCACTCGACGTGATGTCCCGTTGCCTGGAAGCGGTCCGGGTTTGGATGGGGAGAAACAGGCTTCGACTCAATCCTGCCAAGACTGAGTGGCTGTGCATATTGGCATCTCGGATAAACCAGGTTGTTCCACCACTAATGATGGGGGGTGAGGTGTTACCCCCCTCGTTGATAGGGCTCGCAACTTGGGCGTCCTCTTGGATTCACGGCTCAATTTTGAAGATCATATAGGAGCCGTGACCAGGGGGGCTTTTGCCCAGCTTCATCTGGTGCGCCAGTTGTGGCCCTAACTGGACCAAGATGCCCTACGCACAGTCACCCATGTGCTTGTGACCTCCCGGCTAGACTACTGCAACGCTCTCTACATGGGGCTGCCCTTGAGGACCACTCGGAGGCTTCAGCTGGTGCAGAATGCAGCTGCGCGAGTTGTTATGGGAGTTTCCCGATACTCCCATGTAACACCTCTTCTCCGTGAGCTGCATTGGCTTCCGGTTGCCCTCCGGGTGAGATTCAAGGTGCTGGTAATGACCTATAAAGCTCTAAATGGCTTGGGTCCGGATTATCTAAGGGAACACCTGCTGCCGGCATCAACTTCCCATCGTCCTGTGCGCTCCCACAGGGAGGGCCTTCTTAGGGTACCGCCGGTTAGGGAATGCCGGCAGGTTATCCCCAGGGGAAGGGCGTTCTCTGTGGGCATGCCTGCCCTATGGAACCAGCTTCCCACGGATCTTAGGACCGCCCCCGACCTTCGCTCATTTCGTAGGGACTTGAAAACTTGGTTTTTTGAGTTGTCTGGCCCAGACTGAGGGGTTTTAATTTTTAATTAATGGGGTTTTAGTTAAGTTCAGGGATTAATTTAATCTTAGTTTTAATCGTTTTTAATTGTATATGATGTATTTTAACTTTTAATTTTCCCTGTAATAGGGCGGTATATAAATTTTAAAAAAAGAGAAAAAAAATGAAAAAAAGAAAAAAAAAGGAGAGAAAAACAAACATGCTTGGGCATCAAAGTAATACTAACAAATCTCAGGAGCTCTCTGGAAGACTTTGGGTCAGTTGGGGTTCGAGTTCCCCCCAAACTCTCCACTTGAAATGTGAGCTGGAAAGTTTTGGATTCTGGTTTATTGGGACGTGACCTGTATGAACATTGACATTGTGCCTCTTTAGATCAAGAAAACTCTATCCCGTGAAGTCAGCCGAAACATGCCTCTGATTCGTTAAGCTCCCCAATATCCCCAGAATATTGAATGTCTTCAAAAGAAACACAAGAAAAGTCCAGTTGCCTCCTGAAAAGAAAAGAAAAAAAGCACCTTTGCCTTAGGTTCCCCGGCTTCTTTGGGCTTATAACTTTTGAGTGTGTCCTTTTTTGTATTCTGATGATGGTGGGTTAACCCTATTATGTCCTAAAGGTCATGTCTTTAGAGTTTGGGTGGGGTATATAGATTTTAGGGGTCTTTGTCTTTCTAATCTTATCAGCTCCAAAGCTTCCTGGCTCTGGTCTTCCTGAATGAATCACCAAATCTGGATTTCTACAGAGCTGGTCTCTGCCTGGGGCTATGAAGAAAAGTGGGCCTGCTTTTCTGCCTTTTTAATATTCCTCAAAATATTTCTTTCTCTGTGGGGGGGAGGCTGACTTCCCACACTGGTTATCATCTTTAAAGCACTACAATCCCGAGTGCCGCGTAACAGAGTGAGCGCCTGTTACTCGTCCCAGCTTCTGCCAACCTAGCAATTCGAAAGCACGTAAAAATGCAAGTAGAAAAATAGGGACCACTACGGTGGGAAGGTAACAGCGTTCCGTGCGCCTTTGGCGTCTAGTCATGCCGGCCACATGACCACGGAGACGTCCTCGGACAAGCGCTGGCTCTTCGGCTTTGAAACGGAGATGAGCACCGGCCCCTAGAGTTGGAAACAACTAGCACACATATGCGGGGGAACCTTTACCTTTACCTTAAGGCTTGTGACCAGGTTATTTGAAGTAGGGGTGCCCAACCACCGGGCCGCAAACTGGTACTGGTTTGCAGTCTGTTAGTAACCGGGCCACGAAAGCAAGTGAAACTTTATCTGCACATGCACAGGATCTAGGTGGCACCCAAAACCATCCCCCCCACCCCCGGCCTAGTCCCTGGTTTCAAAATGTTTGGGGACTGCTGATTTGAAGGACTGTCTCTTCCTGGACACGTTTACTCAACACACCAGAGCGGGGAGGCAGGGCATGCTGTGGGTCCCCTCTCCTGAGAAGATACATCTGGTGGGAGTGTTAAATAGCGGATTCTTTGGTGCAGGAATGAAGACGCAAAACTGAGTACAGGATAACTCATACTTTATTTCATGCTGGAACTGTACTGAAGCAAAGGCTGCAACCAGCCGCAATATATAGTCTAGCCCCTAGGCGGCAGCCAATAGGTTTGAATCAACCATTGCCGCCTGGGGATAGCCAATTGCAGCACAGGAGACTGGTAGTCTGGGTTGCTGGAGAGCCGTTAGCTGCTCCAGCAACCCACGTGGTATATCACAAGAGCCCAGTACATAACAGGGAGGAAGGGCCTTTTCCGTGGTGCCTCCTTCCCTTTGGAATATCATCCCTTCAGAAATTAGACTGGCCTCCACTTTCAAAAGACTCTTTTACAAGGTCCTGCAGACCTAGTTTTGTGAGCGGGCCTGGGGAACCCAGAGTGGGATGGAGCAGCCCGTCAAATGGCTTATCTGATTGATTGTTGTCAACTAGCAGTGTGGGAGGTTATTGTGTTTATGGTTTGTATATATCGCCTTTTTATTTTTGTAAACCACCCAAAGTGACTGAGAGTGAGTGGTCAGCCATATACATTTTCTTAAATAAATAAATAAATAATGTAGCTACTTGTTCTTCATTTCACCTGTTGAGGTATGTTGGAGTAACATGCATGCTTTGAAGGAGGAATCAATGAATCCTAATTCCTGGCAGGAGCCCACCCCTCTCTTTTCCCTTCCTGCTTGCAGGCCTTCTTATAACACAGGGGTCTTCGAACTTGGCCCTTTTATGACTTGTGGACTTCAACTCCCAGAATTCCTCAGCCAGCTTGTCTGGCTGAGGAATTCTGGGAGCTGAAGTCCAAAAATCATAAAAGGGCCAAGTCTGAAGACTCCTGCTGTAACACATTCAATGTCCCCAATTCCCCAATATGTTGTTCCAAAGCTCAGCCCCTCCTCTAATTATTAATATTCAGATGGACTTGGAATTATAAGTTTTGGGAAAAATTCTTGAGAGAAAGTGGCATTGTTTACCCTTTCGCTAGTCAAAACAAATCATGGGACTGTTGGATATTAGAATTGGACACTAGAGGGAACTAGAGGATAACAAAAGAATGGAAGGAAATATTTTAACAGTTTAACTATTTGATGAAATACCTGAGAAAATTATGATTTTTTTTTTGACAAATGGTCTTTGAAACTCTCAGAAATGATTGATAAATGAACGGTTAAGGATGCGATGGAAGAAGAGCAAGATATTCTGGATAAATTTGAAATTAACCCGAATGTGGTTATAAATGTGGAAAGAGAAGGAGGTACTGAATTATTGAAACAGGATGATATTTCAATTATTTATTTATTTTTTAATAAAATTTTCCATCATCATTCTCACCTAAGTGACTCAATACAGACAAGAGATATACAACTATTAAAGCAAAAAAATGTTGATGATTTTTTCCCCCCTACTGTATGCATAATAGAAATCTGTTAAAGGTTTTGAAGGACTTTCTGAGAAATGACCAAAAAAATAAAGATGGATTTCTCTTACTGAATTTACAAAATAGACATGCTAACGTTTTGAAATACCTTTGGAAGAATGATGAAAAAATCAAGCTGTGGGATTTCATTTGAAGGGGTTAAGAACTGAGATTATTGAAAGTATAGGGAAGAAATAGAAAGTTGACTTATTCAATCAGTATTGAGATAGATAATTCGTATGTCTGACAACCTTCACTGGATTTTTTGCTGATAAGGAAGGAGAGACAAGCATTTCAGTTGTTGCTTTTAATTAAGAGATTGGAGGCCAGGAGAGTTTGTTTATTCATAGTTCACGCTTCTAGACCGCATTTCTCTCAAGGAGTTTAGACTGCAATTTAAGAGAAGAGGATAAATTTACTTAAATTGTGTGTTTAGATGAAGGAGGAAATTTCTTTTTTCTTTTTATTACTTCTAAAGGTAAAGGTAAAGGTTCCCCCGCACATGCGTGCTAGTCATTTCCAACTCTAGGGGCCGGTGCTCATCTCTGTTCCAAAGCCGAAGAGCCAGCGCTTGTCCGAGGACGTCTCCGTGGTCATGTGGCCGGCATGACTAGACACCAAAGGTGCACGGAACGCTGTTACCTTCCCACCGCAGTGGTCCCTATTTTTCTACTTGCATTTTTACGTGCTTTTGAACTGCTAGGTTGGCAGAAGCTGGGACGAGTAACAGGCGCTCACTCTGTTATGCGGCACTCGGGATTTAACCCGCCAAACTGCCGACCTTCTGGTCGACAAGCTCAGCATCCTAACCCACTGAGCCACCGCGTCCCTTACTTATTACTTCTACTGTAATCTAATAAAGGAGAATATTTGTAGCTCAGGGTTGAAATGAGCGGGTCCTTAGTGCTCTCTGAGCCTGGTTGCTTTTTAATGAAACATCTCCAAGAAAACAAGCAAGCTCAGAGAGCACCAAGGTCCTCCCCATTGTAATCTTTAATAAAATTATTATTATTATTTTTTAAAAAGAGAAGAGATAGCTTCTTTAAGCAATCTCTCACCTCTCTGAGGGGGAGAAGAAAAAAAAAGGGTCAAGCGCAGGATAACACATACTGACTGACCCCAATGTTGAACTCCTGAGATTGCAAATATGGTCATTGCTTGCAGTTACTTTTCACTGTTGTAACTGAATGGTGCTGGAGAAGACTCCTGCGAGTCCCTCGGACTGCAAGGCGATCAAACCGGTCAGTCCTAGAGGAGATCAACCCTGACTGCTCTTTAGAAGGCCAGATCCTGAAGCTAAAACTCAAATACTTTGGCCACCTAATGAGAAGGAAGGACTCACTGGAGAAGAGCCTAATGCTGGGAAAGGTTGAGGGCAAGAGAAGAAGGGGATGATGGAGAATAAGGTGGCTGGATGGAGTCACTGAAGCAGTAGGCGTGAGCTTAAATGGACTCCAGAAGATGGTAGAAGACAGGAAGGCCTGGAGAAACATTGTTCATGGGGTTGCGATGGGTCGGACACAATAATTTTATTTATATACCGCCCTTCTCCCGGAGGACTCAGGGCGGTGAACAGGGCAACCATATAAAAATACAAAAAATACAAAAGTTAAAAAAAAGAATTAAACATATGCCCAAGCTAAAAAACAGTAAATACATATATTAAAAATGACAATAAAAACCCAACCCATCCCCCATCAGGCCAAGCCGGCTTGTTCAAATAAATGCGTCTTCAGATCACGCCGGAAGGAGCGAAGGTCGGGCGCCATCCGGAGCTCCACCGGCAACCGATTCCATAAATCCGGGGCGCCCACAGAGAAGGATAATGTAGATGAGCTTCAGTTCGGTTTAGCAATTAAGGCATCAGGCTAGAAACTGGGAGGCTGGGAACTCCAGTTCCTCCCTATGCATGAAGCAGCTGGGTGACTGTTATGTAGTGAGTTCTTTGGAGGCAGTAAGTGAGACGAGTGGTTGCAAACAGGAACATTGCTTTATTGAGGCAACAGGAACAGAACTGAAACAGCGGCTTCTGCGCAGCTACTTATACGGTTGGCCACTAGGCGGCAGCCAATAGGTTAAAAACAGGGCTTTTCAACCTTTTCACCCATCGTACCACTTTTAGGATATGGCAACATCCGAGTACCACCAGTCGCCTAGCAAGGTGTCAAAAACTTGATGGCCAAAAAAAAAAAAGGGAAAAAGTGATGAAGTAGAGGTAGTCCTCGACTTACCACAGTTCGCTTAGTGACTGTTCGAATTCACAATGGCACTGAAAAAAAGTGCCCCCCAAGCCACAGCCGAGCAAGAAACCAGCCTGCCTGTTCTGTACCAGCCTGCTACCGGCCCTGCAGCAAAAGCAGGGACGACCCCTTTACAAACGGCAAGAGGCTGGAATAAAGCCTGCCAAATTTATTCACATAAAACAAGAGCAAGACAAGACACCAACCATAAAACACGAGCTAAGAAGCAGGAACAATCCAAGCGGTTGCCTTCAGCAAACCAGCCCTCCCACACATTCCCCTTAAATACAGTTCAGGGCATGGCCTCTCTGTGCCTCCTTCCGAGGTGCCCCATTGCCTCCCTCTGTTTACTCCTGACTGACTGCCTCCTGCGTCGGGCATCCTTGAACAGGGCCAGCTGTGGGTCATCTTCATCCACGCTGTCAGGCTCACACAGCTGGGTCTGCATCGTGACCAGATGAGAGGGGCCTTGCTGGGGGCTCTCATCAAGCTGTCCAATCCCCTCAGCAAGCTCTTCAACACCCCCCTCCTCCTCCTCTGAGTCGTCCGACCCAACTCCTGAACCCACAGGCTGACCCTGAATCACAACACTGCCCGCCCGGCAGTGCTCTTCTGCCTGTCCAAGGTTTTCATTGTTGTGAGACTTTCTGTTGAGGATTGGCAGTGAGGGTGGGGTGGGTTTTTTTGGATTTTATTCCCCCCGTCTGCTGGGTGGTTGCAGCAGGTTTTGGTCACTTCACATGACCCTGGGACACTGTGACCGTCATAAATATGAATCAGTTGCCAAGCATCTGAATGTGAATCACAAGACCCGGGAGATGCTGCCACATTCCAGCTGATCGGCGCTTCTTCTGGGCTCAGCAGAAGTGCCAGGATCAGCGCTGAGCTCCAGCCGGAGCCTGGTGCTGATCCTGGTGCTTCCGCTGAGCCCTGACAGCCCTGCAGCTCCAGCCATCTCTCGCTCAGGCTTGTGCGGTGCTGCCACCGGTTCAGCTCATTCCCCTCCCCCGCTACCACTTCTCTAGGATGGTTGCGTACCACCTGCCAGGTGCCAATGTACCACAGGTGGTACCTGTACCACTGGTTGAAAAGCCCTGGATTAAAGGAACTCTTTCCCGCCCCAAATCATCCAATGATCTTCTTGGAGATAGCAAGTCTGGCTAGTCAGTGACCGTTAGACACACCAATTGAGCAACCTTAAGCAGCATTCAAACAGACACGTGAAACAGTTCAAATAAAACCCCAATACAATACAGTGACCTTGGTTGAGTCCTTCTTTCTTAGCTCTAGGAAGGAGGCAATGGCAAACCACTTCCAAAAAATTTGCCAAAAGAAGTGCAGGAATTTGTTCAGGCAATTCCAGGTGGCCTCACTGATTTGAAGGCATGCACATACTTTAAGAGCTTCAAGATAAGAGCAACAGGAATAAGACATAGATGTAGATAAAAATGCTAGCAATAACATTAGTTGAAAATAATTAGCATCTGCAAACCATTTTTGTAAGATAACTTTGTAAAATAAACATTAGGTGTCCCACAGCCACCGTAAGGAGATACATCCCCCCCCACACATACACACCATTTTCTGCGTTTTTGTATCTTTGTTGAATCTTCTGGAATCTATTCATTTGTGCCTCAAACATATAGGCCATCCTAGGCAACGAGCAATCTCAAATTAAGTTAACGTTCATAGATTCAGCTTGATTTCTCACCAAGTATTAGAAAAATTTCAGCTCTTAAGGTAAAGAAAAAGGAGTAAGCTTTTACTTGCCATTTATTTTTCTTTTTGCTTGAAGCAAGGAGCACAACTGAGCTATCTTTTGTAATACAGTTTTTAAAACTGGATGATTAGCACATAGCATCTACAATTTGTTGCACGACTGAGATGGACCACCTATAAATTGAATAAATAAATTTGGATCGCAGCCTTTTTATTCTCCTAATAAGACTTACTGATTTTGCTGAGGGCCAAGCTGCACTCGAGGGCACAGTTTGCCCCCAACGCTACAAACCATCCACATAACTGCAGATTGGAGCGTTTTTTTTACAAGAGCTGAGTGTAATTCTGCACTTGAGCTCCTTCGGATTAGATGTCCTAGATGGCTGATTCGCTTAGGGGAGATTCTGGAGGAGCCTATATGATAGCAATAGGACTTAAACTCATATACTGCTCCATAGTGCTTTACAGCCCTCTCTGAGCCGTTTACAACCTCACTGTATGTTGTAATATCAGAGAGTAGCATTGATACCCATTGGATTTGGGGCCAATAAATTCCTAATGTATTTGATAAAACATGTTCCACTTGAACAGGCAGCATATCTGTCATCATGATCTACTCATAGTTCGTGGAACTGCCAAGACTTGAGGCAACCTTGATTTTCTAATAAGAAGAGAAGGGCAAGGTGTACTCAGAATCTGACCAAATTCCAATAGTTTTAGCTTAAAATATGCCTGTAGGGAGAGGAGGATCTTAAACTGGCTGAGCGGCATCCAGAAAATCACTTGACTCTTGACAAGACTGAGCAAAACAGAAGGCGGCATTCACCGAGGGAGACGTTTGGAAAGAGACGTGGAAGGAAAAAGGAAAAAACATACCAAGATGGCAGTCTTGCCTGGTCTGCTACTAATTCTCATCGTTGTGCTTGTGATTGCACAGTACCTGAAAATACTACGGATGGCTCGAAGGCTTCCTCCCGGACCGACACCTTTCCCAGTTATTGGAACTCTGTGGCAGATGAGATTTGACTTTTCCTACGAGACGCTGATTACGGTATTTACAAACTCTGTGCTCAACCTGGCTTAGATCAGCTGAGATACTCCTTAGAATTAAGGCGAGATTATTAGTACGGATGATCTGGGGAGACGAGGGGCTCTGGCATCTGAGTACCACGTTGGTCAGAAGCAGAGTTAAGTCATTGCTCCCTCCAGGAAGAAGGAGGGAAGAGATGATGGGTGGGGAGGTGGGTGCAGGACACCTGGCTGAGGGCCAAGAAGGGGATCGATGTCTGCTGAATGTTGGAGGCTTGAAATAGGTCTCTAGTGCGAAGCTGACGAAATGGGCCCCGATGCTGTGCTCGGCTATCTTCCATCTTCTTTCTTTCTGAAGTACGGAAGACGTTTAAGCTGAAGCTGGACAAAGTCCCATGTGCTGCTCCAGCCATCTCGCCAGCAGCCTCTTGCAAGGCACACCTGCCAGAAGTTTTCTTGCCTTTCAACTAAAAACAAATATATGGAAATATATCCACAAAACCCATGCTGGCCACATCTTTTTTTCTGCTCTTGTTCTTCTTCATCTCATTCCTGGATATGACCGAGAGAACCTTAAAGTGACTTTCCAAGGAAAGGTTGCTTCCAAGTGTTAAATAGCGGGTTCTTTGATGCAGGAATGAAGACGCTGAACAGAGTACAGTACTCATTGTTTATTTCGTGCTGGAACTGTACTGGGAAAATGGCTGCGACTAGCCGCAATATATAGTCTAGCCCCTAGGTGGCAGCCAATAGGTTTGAATCAACCATTGCCGCCTGGAGATAGCCAATTGCAGCATAGGAGACTTGTAGTCTGGGTTGCTGGAGAGTCGTTATTTTTATTTATTTTTTAATTCCATTTATATCCCGCCCTTCTCTGAAGACTCAGGGCGGCTATGTAAGACATCCCCCCCAAATAAGACCTAATGGGTCTT
This sequence comes from Vipera latastei, assembly GCA_024294585.1. Taxonomy (NCBI): domain Eukaryota; kingdom Metazoa; phylum Chordata; class Lepidosauria; order Squamata; family Viperidae; genus Vipera; species Vipera latastei. The sequence continues at coordinate 5,227,052 of CM044358.1, forward strand.
TGGGTCCCCCCCAAAAATAAAAGCCGCCTTATTTTTGGGGAAACACGGTAACTGGCAAAACCAAGTAAGCAAGAGCAATATGGATTTCAGGAATATATCATGTTCTGGGAGGGGGAATACAGAATCTTGAAATCTCTTCGGGTTGAGTCTCTTTGGAAATCATCTCCCACATTTCTCACATCTGGACACGTTGCCTCTGCAACCCACGTGGTGTTTCACAAGAGCCCAGTACATTTTCAAGCCACGACTGGTTGTGTACATGAAGAGAGGGAGAATTTCCAAAAGGCTTTTTGGAAGAAATCCTACTCCCCCTAGTACTGCCGTAAGGTTTTTCATAATATTTCCTGCAGCCCTTTTTTTAAAACAGCTTTGAACTAACCCATACCATAGTGTCCAAGCCTCTGTGGGCTCGATGCTAACGGGAGGCGGGGAAGGGGACAAGGACGGTGGCTGGGCACGTCCAGGTGCAGCGGAGGAGGCCAGCGACAAAACCGGCGGCGACAGCCCTTCCCTCTCACCCATTACCCAGACCGTCGAAGGAGAACCCGGCGGAGCAGGGCTATGTGGCCGTTGGCTCTGTGGCCATCCCGCTGAATAGCTGATTGGCACAGGGAAGCAACAGGAAGCCCGAAGCTTGCAGTGTGTCCTTGCCTAGCTGCTCTTATCAGCATGCACGCCGGATGCTGGTTAGGTGGGGGGCGGGGGGCAATTGGGAGACGCATATGTAGAGCGTTTGCTCTTTCTGTGACTAAAGACATGCCAGAACGTTCTGTGATTAAACCAACCACCTGTGAACTCAACGGCTTGTTTCTTGTTGGAGCCAAGGGTGTGGCAAGGACGTCTGACAGAAAGGTGGCACAGCGTTGTGTACAAATACTGGGGAATGGCTGAGGGCACGCAGGGGATGGCGCCTGTGGGCCAAGGGGAAGAGCCTGCTAAGGCTGGGGTGGCAGCGCCAGCTCCGGATGCTAGGGTTAATGATGCCCAGCCAGTGGTACGTGCGCGAGGTCCGACCTGCAGAACCGGAGAGCAACACACAGGCAGTCCCGGGCATGGTGCAGGAGGCAGGAGCCTCAGGAGAGTGGTGGCATAGTTCGGCTGTCACCGGCCTGGCAGCCAGCCACCTACACACACCGGATGCTTTGGCCCACCCAATGTGTTAATGAAATAGTTAATGAAATAGTCCTTACTATTGGCAAGAATCAGAAGGAGAGGCCCCAGAGAAGATTGTGTTTTTATCTATAGATCCAAAAAAAAAAAAAATTAAAAAAAAAAGTCAACATTGTCTTGATGATTACACTAGATGAAACCTGTTGCTAAAACATGTTCAAGGCTTGTCTAATTGAAAATAATCCAGATACTTTTAGAAACGTTGTACGGATTCTCATTAGAAGCATTCCATGCTTCTCTTATGTTGGAAGCGGTAATCATAAAGCTATCCTATTGTTTTCAGCAGAGGTTTTTCCCTTGAGAAACCTCTTAGCAGCCTTAGCCATTAGACCCCCGTGGAAAAGATTAAGAAAGCAATCTCTCATTTGTGATCATTCAAAGGATGGACAAATGTCAGTGAGTTCCGGTTTTCTCCAGTGGTGGTTCTCAACTTCAACTCCTATGGGAACTCTCGGAGCTGAAATTTCACACACCCTAAAGATCCTGAGACTGAGAAACAGTGTTCTTCAAAAAGTTAATTTTTGAGGAGTCCTTGGTGCTCTCTGAGACTGCTTGTTTCCTTGGAGACACAACTAGGGAACATCATCAGTGCTAGTAAGGAGTGGGGTTTGAGAGCAAAGCCCACTCCTTACTAGCACTGATAATATTACCTAGATAGGGTAAGGTAACGTCTGCAAGAAAACAAGCAGGCTCAGAGAGCACCAAGGACATCTCGTTTCAACCCTTAGCTCCAAATATTCTCCTTTAAAGGTGATTTTTGCCTGAAAGCATTAAACTATGTGAGCACTCAGAACTGTTCAGAACTAGGTGATGCGGCATAACTTCTCAATGCACAATCAAATGCGCACAGTTTCCTGACAGTTAGAACACTCGATCAGTGGAACTACTTGCCTCCAGAAGTTGTGAATGCTCCGACACTGGAAGTTTTTAAGAACAGATTGCACAAACTTTTGTCTGAAAATGGTATAGGGTTTCCTGCCTGAGCAGGGGGTTGGACTAGAAGACCTCCAAGGTCCCTTTCCAACTTTGTTATTCTGTTAAATGGACAAACCTATCATATCTAGGGGAGGTCCATAATAGTGTGCGATGATGCAAAATGAATAGAACTATGTTGTTACATGACCAGCTGAAATGTTCTGTTTGGGGCTTCAGCAAATAGTCTGATTGATTCAAAGCAAATTGATGTTATAATACTTATGTCTGTATACACATTGAAATAAACTACACCACAATTTTCTTTGAGACTTCTAACATTTCTTAGCATTACACTCCTAATCTCATTATAGCCTAAGGTAATTTAGGTAACATTATAGTCTCCCGAATGGCATATTTGCTTTAAGCAAAGATTTTGTGTTAAATGGAAATGTCCCAAAGGTGCTTTTTTCAGGAGGCAACTGGACTTTCTTGTTTTTCCTTTGAAGACGTTTCGCTCCTCATCTCAGAGGCTTCTTCCGCTCTGACTGGAGGGTGGGGAAATGGAAGGATTTATACTCCTCGCAGAGAGCTGGTCGTTTGCCTTCTTTTAGAGAGCCGTTGAAGCCATTTGGAGGTTTTTGTGTCCTCAGAGTCACCTGAGTAGTGCAAATGGGTGTGGAGCCTTCTTGGCTGCAGGATGTTTTCTGTGCTGGGTCCCATCATTGCTGAAGACAGGCACAGGCTGTTGGGGATGAGTCCATGTTGTCTGCATCTCAAAGTGAAGCGCAAATGGTTCCCGTAGTCCGCAATGTTTTCTGGAAATCCGTTCATCTTCCTGCACCATTCGAAAAGTGTTTCTCCCAAATTGCATAGCTAAATGCCTGTGGAGATTCTCAGTCATTCAGGTCATGGTTGTCCCAAAGTGGCCTTTCCAGGAGGCAACTGGACTTTCTTGTTTTTCTCCGAAGATGTTTAATGGAACATCTTCTTCAGCTCCTTCCATTCCCCACCATCCAGTCAGAGCTGAAGAAGCTTCTTGGATGAGAAGCGAAACGTCTTCAAAGAAAAACAGGAAAGTCCAGATGCCTCCTGAAGAAGCACCTTTGGGACAATCACGACCTGGATCACTGAGAATCTCTGTAGATGCAAAATGCAAATGATTCCCAATGATTTTTGAAGGGTGAATAGTGCCTACGTATTAGCAATGGCTTCAATAGAGCCAGTCTAAGATTTATTTTTTCTCTCCCTGTATCTGCAGCTAGCAAAGAGTCATGGGAATGTCTTCACCTTGTGGTTGGGGCAGTTACCAATAATTATACTCAATGGATTTGAGGCAGTGAAGGAAGGTCTGACAGCCCACCCAGAAGACATGAATGGACGGCCAACAAGTCCTTTTTTTGAAAAACTTGGCAAGAGAAAAGGTGAGTTTAATGAACTTCCTCTGGAATCAGGTCACCAGAAGAGCATGTGAAGAAGGCTTTGCCAGTAGAACTCTATGAAAGTAAAATATTATATTTATAAAGAGGCAAGAGAACAGTGGGGCCAGAAAGATGAAATCCTAAGAATTTGAGCAACAATTTCCCCCTGGCATTTAGCTCTAATTTGTGTTTGTACCTCAGCAACCAGTCAGATGCAGCATAAAAGAGTTGGAAGGGATCTTGGAGATCTTCTAGTCCAATCCCCTGCTCAAGCAGGAAATCCTATATGATTTCAGACAAATGGCTGTCCAGTCTCTTCTTAAAAACTTCCAGTGTTGGAGCATTCACAAGTTCTGGAGGCAAGTTGTTCCAGTGGTTAATTGTTCTCACTGTCAGGAAATTCCTCCTTAGTTCTGGGTTGCTTCTCTCTTTGTTTAGTTTCCATCTGTTGCTTCTTGTCCTGCCTTCAGGCGCTTTGGAGAAGAGCTTGACTCCCTCTTCTTTGGGGCAGCCCCTGAGATATTGGAATGCTGCTATCATGTCCCCCCTCACCCTTCTCTTCATTAAACTAGACACACCCAATTCCTGCAACCGTTTTTCATATGTTTTAGCCTTTAGTCCCCTGATCCTCTTTGTTGCTCTCCTCTGCACTCTTTCTAGAGTCTCAACATCTTTTTTATATTGTGGTGACCAAAATTGGATGCAATATTCCAAGTGTGGTCTTACTAAGGCCTTCTAAAGGGGTACTAACACTTCATGTGTTCTTGATTCTATGCATCTATTAATGCAGCCTAGGACTGTGTTGGCTTTTGTGGCAGCTATTGGCTGAGATAGATAGATAGATAGATAGATAGATAGATAGATAGATAGATAGATAGATAGATATAGATAGATGGATGGATAGACAGACAGATGGACAGACAGACAAATGGACGGACAAAAGAAAGGCCCATTTTAATGTACCACTGGTGAAATAGGGGAAAATTACAGATATCCATTTTCCAAGGTTGTCTAGTCCAACCATTTTTCAATAAATTTGGTTCCATTCTCGGCTGTCAATAGCTATTGGAAACTTGAGGCTCCTTATGAAAGCTACCTGGAATATGTCAGAATTAATGCCATCTTAAAAGGTGGATCAACGATACTAAAGCTGTCCTCCATGATGGAGGAACTGCGCCTCCAGTCTGAATTTCATTAAACAAAATCTTTAAGGGTTCAATCATTTCAGGCAGCAACTTTTTATAATAAATTGCTGTTAATCCATCTGTTCCTGGAGTTTTGCCCAATTTCAACTGTTTAATAGCTAAAGAAATTTCTTCTGGTGTAATTGGGCAATTCATCTCAAGTTGTTGTTCTTGTGAAAGTCTTGGGAAATGAGCTCCCTGTAGATACTTATCTATATCTAGAGCTTGTATATTCTCTTTAGAATATAATTTCGAGTAAAAATCTAGGAAACTCCTCTTAATCAAATTTTGTTGGTAGACTTTTTTTCCTTTATATTCTATTTTGTCTATAGTACGTAATTTCTGTTTCTTCCTTAATTGATAAGCCAGCCATCTACCAGGCTTGTTGGCGTTACAGAAAGTATTGTGTTTGGCATAACGCAAATTAGTTGCTACTTGATCAGCCAATAGCATATTAAATTGTTCTTTCAATAAATGTATTGAGATCTTTAAATTATTATCCAATGGATTCAAAATAAACTTTTTCTCTTTAATTTTAATCTCTTCCTCAATATCTAAACGTTTTTGCACTTGCTTACGCCTATAAGCATTATTCATATAAATCAAAACCCCTCTCATATAGGCCTTACTAGCATCCCAAACCATTTCCATCGAAGTACTTTTATGCATATTCGTGACAAAAAATTCTTTCATATGTTCTCTACATTTCTGCAAGAACAAGTCATTTGTAAATAAGTTCTCATTCAGCCTCCAGGATCTCCTACTAGTGTCTTCAGTAAAGAGCTCCAGCCAAACAGGACTATGGTCAGACATTGTCCTAGGGAAAATCTTAACATTCTTAACCGAGGAGGAAAGGTCAGTAGTAATCAAAATGAAGTCAATCCTGGAAAAAGATTTGTGTCTATCCGAGAAAAAAGTAAAATCCCTGTCTCTCATATTCCTTTCATTGTTGTAACTATAATCCTGTATTTAGCTCTGGGAAGTGGGGGGGTTGGGGTGGGAGGGATTTGGGGATATATTGTAAAATATTGTAAAACTCTTTAATAATAAAAAAAAAGAAATTGCAAAAAAAAAAAGGTCAGGTAAGGTTCCTGCTATTTCCACCCTATTCTCCCCCCCTGTTGGAGTATGGAATTGCTAGTTCAAATCAGTTTATGGCTGCCTCAGGCAAACACCTAATTACGGTGACTGCTCACAAGAGGGTTTCGTTGCAAGCTAGTTTCCAGAAACCTGGTTGGCCAACAAATATGTGCTCATTGCGGGCTGCCCTTTTGCCAAGATTCAAACACTGTGAATGGAGGCCTCTTGATGACACAACATCAAACACAAACAGACCTACAATCGAAATTCTGGATTCCAGTGGTGGTCATAAATCAAGGTCTGCCTGTATTTGAGCAAAAAAAAAAACACAATTTCCTTTGGCAACTTTCTGACGAGCAAAGTTAACGGGGAAGCCAGATTCACTTAGCAGCAGTGATATTAACTGAACAACTGCAGCGATTCACTTAGCAGCTGCGGCAGGGAAGGTCACAAAATGGAGCCAAACTCACTTAACAATGGTTTTGCTTAGCAACAGAAATGTTGGGCCTCCGTTGCGGTTGGGCGGGGAGGACAATCTGTGTCTGTATTTGAAGAAGAAAAAAACAAACCATTATCCGAAGTGGTTTGATGGCACAACATCCAGTGCGAGCAGAAGACAATCCTGTGGTGACTTTTCAGGGATCATTTTTGCCAATGGAAACATATGGAAGCAACATCGGCGAATTGGGGCGATGGGCCTCAAGTTTCTGAGCCAAGGAAAGTCAGGCCTGGAGCATCAGATCCAAGAAGAGGCTTTGCATTTGATTGAGGTCTTTGACAGCATTCAAGGTAAGGCTCTAGAAGCCATTTCTATATAAAAAAAAGAACGGTGGAAGTATTTGCAAAGGGACTCCAAAGCCTGTTTCATTTGCCACTGAATCGGGCTATCGTTTTTTGTTTTTTTTTAAGAAATATTTTATTGATTTTTTACAATAACAATCCTTAGTGTCTAGTATACAGCGTGTTGTCCTGCTTCATAAATTTTGAAAACCCCCCAATCAATAGTAGTTAATTAACAGTCAGTAATCCTTAATTTTTGCACTTCCATAATTAATATATTAATTAATAGTATATTTGTTTGATCTTCCCTTCTCCCAACAGTATTCTCCTTCTTCAACCTTAAACAAATATAATTCTTACTATTTTCAGTGTATAAATGGTTAAATGTACACATTTTTTTCCAGGTTTGTACAAATAATAATAACATCCCTGTATGACATTTTTTTCTTATCGACGTGTTTTTATAAAAATCATCTTATTAGTTCACCATAGATCCTATTTTCATAATTCTTGTTTGAGCTTAATTTCTCCTTAATATTCAAATAATTCTTATCAGTCATAATTTTCTCAATCTTTATCGTCTAAATATCCAGATTTTTCATTAAGATACACTATCCCAATGTTTTCATATTCCATGCATTATAAAAAATACTATACTGCTTATCTGCCTTATGACATCTACCTATAACATCTTTTCTAATCACTTTATATTTCACTTGCAGGCGTAAACGTTGATTTGTTAAATCACTATATATCCTACTTTCGAAGTTCTTATTTAAGCTTAATTTCCCCCTCAGTATTTCAGTCTGAATCGGGCTATCCTAATTAAAGGTAAAGGTAAAGGTTCCCCCGCACATGAGTGCTAGTCGTTTCCGACTCTCGGGGACGGTGTTCATCTCCGTTTCAAAGCCGAAGAGCCAGCGCTTGTCCGAGGACGTCTCCGTGGTCATGTGGCCGGCATGACTAGACGCCAAAGGCACACGGAACGCTGTTACCTTCCCACCGTAGTGGTCCCTATTTTTCTACTTGCATTTTTACGTGCTTTCGAACTGCTAGGTTGGCAGAAGCTGGGACGAGTAACAGGCGCTCACTCTGTTACGCGGCACTTGGGATTCGACCCGCCAAACTGCCGACCTTCTGATCGACAAGCTCAGCGTCCTAACCCATACTAATTAAGGAAGCATAAATCAGGTGAGAGCTTCTAATTCCATAGTAGGTGAACATACTATGATTTGATGGGTTGAAGGAGAAAGCAAAGCAAAATATGTGAGTTGGAATAACCAGGAAATGACTTTAAATAATAATAAAAAAGATTTGCAGCACATTTATAGCTGACGAGTGAATTTTCAATAAAAAATACAGGGCAGCCAATGGAGCCTTCTTCCCCCATCATTCTTGCTGTCTCCAATGTGATCTGTAATCTCCTGTTTGGCTATCGGTTCTCCAAGGAGGATGAAACTTTCCACCGGCTGATCAAAAGCACTGAATTTATACTTCAAATTGGAGGAAGCGCCTGGCAGGTTGTAAGTAAACCATATCTAGAAATTTCCTCAATCCTACCAATGTCCCAACTGTCAAATCAGAAGGTCCAGGAAATGGTGCAAGAGTCAAAGATATCATGGGGAAGATCTGGAGTTGTCTCTCTTTCTAATCCCCCTTGGATAAATAAGAGAAAGAAATGCGTATGAGAATATTGGAATATTAGCAAAACAGAGGTAATATGCTTTGAGGTCAAGCGTAGTTAATAGCAAATCAGCCACAGAGGTTAATGCAGGGGTGGGATGCATGAAATGAAAAATGGGAAGTATAGTATTTTTAATTATTATTATTATTATTATTATTATTATTATTATTATTATTATTATTATTATTATTATTATTAACAAAACAACAACAACAACAACAACAACAAAACAACAACAACAACAACAACAACAACAACAACAACAACAATAATAATAATAATAATAATAATAATAATAATAATAATAAAGTTGGAAGGGACCTTGGAGGTCATCTAGTCCAACCCCCTGCTCAGGCAGGAATCCCTATACTAGGGGTAGGCAACCTTGGCTCTTTTATGACTCATGGACTTCAACTCCCAGAATTCCTGAGTCAGCATAGCTGACAGGAATTCTGGCAGTTGAAGTCCATGTGTCATAAAAGAGCCGAGGTTGCCTACCCCTGCCCTATACCATTTCAGGCAAATGGCTGTCCAGTCTCTTCTTAAAAACTTCCAGTGTTGGAACATTTACCACTTCTGGAGGCAGGTTGTTCCACTGGTTAATTGTTCTCACTGTCAGGAAATTTCTCCTTAGTTCTAGGCTGCTTCTCTCCTTGATTAGCTTCCATCTGTTGCTTCTTGTCCTGCCTTCAGGCACTTTGGAGAATAGCTTGACTTCCTCTTCTTTGGGGCAGCCCCTGAGATATTGGAACACTGCTATCGTGTCCCCCCTCGTCCTTCTCTTCATTAAACTAGACATACCCAATTCCAGCAGCCGTTCCTTATATGTTTTAGCCTCCAGTCCCCTAATCATCTTTGTTGCTCTTCTCTGTACTCTTTCCAGAGTCTCAACATCTTTTTTACATCGTGGTGACCAAAACTGGATGCAGTATTCCAAGTGTGGCCTTACCAAGGCATTGTAAAGTGATATTAATACTTCACGTGATCTTGATTCTATCCCTCTGTTAATGCAGCCTAGCACTGTGTTGGCTTTTTTGGCAGCTGCAGCACACATCTGGCTCCTGTTTAAGTGATTAAGACAGGTTGATCAGACAAACATCTCACTCTGTCCTTAGGGCAGGACTACATTACATCACATCTTAGCAACTGGCTGTTGTCTGAGGGGCAAATGACATGGGTTTTGTAATCTGTTAGCTAACACAGTTATTTTGTATTTTAATTTGTTGTATTTTCTCTCTTTTAAAATAAGGTTGGTTCCTTACGGATTGGAATGTAGGATAGTTGCATGGATTGATTAAATAGCTTTTAACATTCCTAAAAAGAAAAGATAAAGCTTCAGATTAATTATTTTCTCTGTTCAGGTATAATACAGACAGGAATTTAGGAATAGCTTTTAATATTCCTAAAGTGAAGAAATAAACAGGCTGAAGATTATCTCACGATAAGAAAAAGTTTGTTAGTACAAATTGGCGTCTGGTTTATCTCTTTAGTGAACTCTAAATAACCTTTTTCCTTACAATTTACGCCCCTTCTGAGGTCAGACCTCATTTTAATGAACGTGTCTGATATTATGGGATGCAAATGGGTAACATGCTTGACTGCAGGTAACTAATTTCCTGTGCAAAGGGGAGGTTGCTTTTATCCTGTCCAATCAACTTTCCTCTTGGATGTTTCTTTGTTATGCTAACTAGAAAAGGTGTTGTAAGCTAAAGATCAGGGTTTCCTCATTGACTGCAAGGAATCCCTTTTGTCCGAATTTTCTGATAAACTGTAATAAAATTTATTTATTTTATTTATTTTATTGGATTTGTATACCGCCCTATTCCCATGATCTTCCTGTCTTGGTTTGTCTCACTGGAAAATATGCATGCCGAGGCATGACCCTTAAAAGAGCCATATTTGGCTTTCAATTCAACAATGGCCATGTAGAAAGTTTCTTTCCTTCCTCCCAAATATTGTGTTTTTAACGAGGTTCCCTGTCTTACACAGGTCTATGAAATATTCCCATGGATTATGGATCACCTCCCGGGCCGTCACCAGAAAGCCTTTGCTTGTTATGATTTTTCAATTTCTTTTATAATGAAGGAGATCCAAAGTCATGAGAAGAGTGGGACGCTAGACGATCCACGGAATTTCATTGATTTCTACTTGGCACAGATGGCAAAAGTAAGAGATCTGTACCATTAGTGTATCATTCTTCAAACTCAAACTCGTCTCGGATCAGTAAATCTTTTTCCTCTCAGTAAGTGCTCCGCTGTTTTACCTTCACAAAAGTTTCAGAGTCACAGAGTTGGAAAGGGACCTTGGCAGTGGTGGGATTCAGCCGGTTCCCACCAGTTCGGCAGAACCAGTAGCTATTTTTTTTTTTGTCGCCCAGGCCCAGAATGGACTTCTGGAAGCGGCATCCACACAGAGAACTGGCTGTTCACCTATTTGAATCCCACCACTGGACATTGGGGGTCTTTTAGTCCAACCCCCTGCCTCAGGCAGGAAACCCTATACCATTTCAGACAAATGGCTGTGCAGTCTCTTCTTAAAAACTTCCAGTGTTGGAGCATTCACCACCTCTGGAGGCAGGTTGTTCCACTGGTTAATTGTTCCCACTGTCAGGAAGTTTCTCCTTAGTTCTAGGTTGCTTCTCTCCTTGACTAGTTTCCATCTGTTGTTTCTTGTTCTGCCTTCAGGTGCTTTGGAGAAGAGCTTAACTCCCTCTTAAACCACCCTGTGAGATGGGTTGGGTTGATAGAGAATGGCCCAAATTCACCCAGCAATTTTTCCTGACTAAGAAGGGCCTAATAAAGGAGAATATTTGTAGCTCAGAGTTAAAACGGGGGGTCCTTGGTGCTCTCTGAGCTTGCTTGTTTTCTTGCAGACCTTTCCTTACCCCACAGGTCGGCAACCCGCGGCTCCGGAGCCGCATGCGGCTCTTTGAGCCGTCTCCTGCGGCTCCCAGCCGCCCGGTGCGCGCGCACCTCTTCAAACGGGCGATGGTGCGCGCGCACCTCTCCAAATGGAGAGTGGCACCGCCCGTTTGGAGAGGTGCGCGCGCACCTCCCCGAATGGGCGGAGGTGCGCGCGCACCTCCCCAAACCTTTGGAGAGGTGCGCGCGTACCTCCGCGCGAACGGGCCGCGGCGTCGTTCTTTGAGGAAGCTGCCGCGGCCCGTCTGCAAAGCTGCCGAAAGCGGCAGCTTTGCAGATGGGCCACGGCAGCTTCCTGAAAGAGCGATGCCGCGGCCCGTTCCGAGAGGTGCGTGCGCACCTCCCCGAATGGGCGGAGCTGCGCGCGCACCTCCCCAAACCTTTGGAGAGGTGCGCGCGTACCTCCGCGCGAACGGGCCACGGCGTCGTTCTTTAAGGAAGCTGCCCCGGCCCGTCTGCAAAGCTGCCGAAAGCGTCAGCTTTGCAGATGGGCCACGGCAGCTTCCTGAAAGAGCGACGCCGCGGCCCGTTCCGAGAGGTGCGTGCGCACCTCCCCGAATGGGCGGAGCTGCGCGCGCACCTCCCCAAACCTTTGGAGAGGTGCGCGCGTACCTCTGCGCGAACGGGCCACGGCGTCGTTCTTTAAGGAAGCTGCCGCGGCCCGTCTGCAAAGCTGCCGAAAGCGGCAGCTTTGCAGATGGGCCACGGCAGCTTCCTGAAAGAGCGACGCCGCGGCCCGTTCCGAGAGGTGCGCGCGCACCTCCCCAAACCTTTGGAGAGGTGCGCGCGTACCTCCGCGCGAACGGGCCGCGGCGTCGTTCTTTGAGGAAGCTGCCGCGGCCCGTCTGCAAAGCTGCCGAAAGCGGCAGCTTTGCAGATGGGCCACGGCAGCTTCCTGAAAGAGCGACGCCGCGGCCCGTTCCGAGAGGTGCACGCGCACCTCCCCGAATGGGCGGAGCTGCGCGCGCACCTCTCCAAACCTTTGGAGAGGTGCGCGCATACCTCCGCGCGAACGGGCCGCGGCGTCGTTCTTTGAGGAAGCTGCCGCGGCCCGTCTGCAAAGCTGCCGAAAGCGGCAGCTTTGCAGATGGGCCACGGCAGCTTCCTGAAAGAGCGACGCCGCGGCCCGTTCCGAGAGGTGCGCGCGCACCTCCCCGAATGGGCGGAGCTGCGAGCGCACCTCCCCAAACCTTTGGAGAGGTGCGCGCGTACCTCCGCGCGAACGGGCCGCGGCGTCGTTCTTTGATGAAGCTGCCGCGGCCCGTCTGGCAACCGGGAACCGGTTCCATCTGACTTTTTTAAAAAAATGGCGACCGCGTGTGTCCGCGCATGCGCAAAAAACCGTTTTGCGCATGCGCAAAACGTTTTTTGCGCGTGCGCGTGCATGGACACACACACGCGGCTCCCAGTTTTTTTAATTTGTGATGGAACCGGTTCCCGGTGGCTCTTTTACTTTTTTAGGTTGCCGACCCCTGCCTTACCCTGTCTAGGTAATGTCATCAGTGCTAGTAAGGAGTGGAGCTTGCCATCAGTTTATATTCTGGTGGCTTGCCCTGTGATTGGGGGTGATTATTTTGTTGGGCTGTTTACCATTGGTTCTTTGGCAGTTTCTTGATTGGGGCATTGCTTACTTGATTCTTGGTCTGAAGTTGACCTTGGAGTTAATCTATGGTGATCTGGATGCTGATTGCTGGTGGAGAGGTGCTGGAGTCTTTTTGTTCCCTTTTGGTTGATTGGCTAGTTGATTGTCTCTTTTGCACAGTCCATAGATATTGTTAATGTCTATGTGGCTAATTTGTCAGAGTGCCAGGCTTCTAGAAATTTATTTTATTTTTATTTATTTTAATCTCATTTATATCCCGCCCTTCTCCGAAGACTCAGGGCGGCTTACAATTTAAGCACAAACCAATGTGCTTAGCAAGAGCCTTCATTCTATGTATATGCCTGCTTATTAGGGCTTTCGCCCACCCACCCCAAGCAGCAATATTACAAAGTCAGCTTAATTGCCCCCAACAATCTGGGTCCTCATTTTACCCACCTCGGAAGGACGGAAGGCTGAGTCAACCTTGAGCCTGATGGGACTCGAACCTGCACTAATTGCAGGCAGCTGGTGTTACTTAAGGAGGCATTAGCCCACTGCTCCACCAAGGCTCCACCAGAAATTCCCTGGTGTTTTTGGACTTAACCTGATGTAGGATTGTCACATTTTCCCTATTGAGACTATGGTTACATCTGTCTATACGTTGTGAAATTAATAAAATTAAGAGGGGCCTAGAGCAAAATCTCTTGATTTCTAGGCCAGCCCCTTCACCGCTAGGCCAAAGTGGTTCTCCTCATGCCAAACTCTTTTGCATTATTCCTGAGCCTTCATATGCATTCACAGGATAAAGATGACCTGGGTCTTCTAAACTGAGGAATCTAGATTTCCTCTAGTCGGTTAAATATTCAATGTTCTAACTGTTGAAGGAAAAATCTTCATCATGGTTCAGTCCAAGCCGGGGATAAACAACAGGGCGACTGCTTTTGATAGAAGGTTGCAGTTTATTGAAGAGGAGAGCCAGACAGAAATATGGCTTTGGAAGAAAAGAGTGACAGCACATGGAGGGAGTGGGTTTTTATACCCTCTGGGGCTCTTGAGGTTGTTTCCTGTTCCTGTTTGAGGCTTTGTATTTCCTGTGTCTTGTATTTTGACCTGAGTCTGAGTGTGCCCCTTTGGCATCTGTGGGCTAACCCTATTATGTCCTGTCTTAGACTTTGGGTGGGGTATATATATTTTAAGGGTCTTTGTCAGTGCTTTTTTTGTAAAAGAAAAAGGTGCCGGAACTCACACACGTCATACAACCCGCCTTGCCTACCCTACAAGGTTCCATCCAAAAAAGGTGCCGGAACTCCGTTCTGAGCGTTCTATGAGAAAAAAAGCCCTGGTCTTTGTCTTCCTGATCTCTTCAGCTTCTAGCTGGGGGCCTCCAACCTTCCTGAATGGATTATCACATCAGCATTTCTACAGAGCTGGTTTCTGCTTGGGGGAGGGAGACTTGGGGCTATTAAGAAAAAACTGGGCATGCTTTTCTGCCTCTTTAAGATCCTTTGAGGAAATATAATATTTTGCCTTTTTAATATTTCCTTCTCTGGGGGCAGGGGGGGAGGGGCTGACATCCCACATAACGAAAGGATTTGATTCTTGAGCAGGTTCCTTATTAAGTGAATGAAGTTCTCCTTTTTATGTCTCTCAACACCCCTCCCACCCTTTCTATTCCCTCACCTAAATCTCTTGATATGCATTCACAGAGTCAAGGTGACCCCACATCTACTCTGGATGAAAGCAATCTGGCCTACAGTATCTTTGATTTTTTCATCGCAGGATCAGAGACCACAGCTACCACATTGCATTGGGCACTACTCTACATGGTGGCCTTCCTGGATATTCAAGGTGAGAGGGACGAAGGTAGAAAGGCAGGGGGAAATCTCAGAACTGTAAACATATGAATGTAACATTAACTTAAAAAAATAATTTGAACCTTAACTTGTTACATTTAATATGTTCTTCTGTTTTCTTCCAAATTGCTCAAGGCTGCTTCTCCCCTTCTACTTACAAAAATCTTTGACTTGTAGGAATGAAACTAGTTCTAGCTTACCCACGGAATGGCACAGCTGCTTTGGGACAAATTGTATGTCATGGTTCTGACAAATGCAGTACTTCAAAGAACTTCAAGGCATTGTTTACCTTAGAGAATCTTTTATTATACTCGCATAGCTTCGGCACGTACATATTAGAAGCCAAGATCTGAATTCTCCTCCCGTGAACACATCGTATCAACCACAATTCCCTCCCTTAATTTAATGTCATAAATCACATTCTCCAATTCGTTTAAAATGCAAACTTTCCCTCCTGTTTAACAACCCAAATTCTTATCTTCTTTTCTTACAAACAGTCTTGAGATACATTCTCCCTACTCCCCCCAGCGACCACTAATTCTAGCTCTAAAAATAATATACGAGTTAAAGGAAGGCTACATCTCCCTATGTTGTCAAGCAAGAACATCCGATGTTAGCAGCACTGACATTGTACTTCCAACTAGGATTTATCTAAGGCACACCTGACTGAGGAATTCTGGGAATTGAAGTCCACAAGTCATAAAAAGGCCAGGTTTGAAGACCCCTGTCCTAAACTAACATGCATTAAGATGTGTAGAAAGTGTGACCGCTCTGTTTAAATACGTGGGATGCGATTTTAGAAATGAATGAATTTTATTCCCTTTGCCTTTTAAACAAAGTAATGTAAGTGCCGCCTCTGAGCTTAATGTGAAGATTGGAGCCCAACATTTTGTCCAGATCAACAATGTGTCTCAAAATGGAATCCTTCCTTGAATGGATTTGAGAGGAAACACTGAAAGAAAGCAGCACATTCTCAAGTCCTCCTGGAGACCAGTTGTCTGCCTTGGAGACTACAAACGACCTAGGCTGATTTAGCACAATGCTGCTCATGTTTAATAATAATAATAAACCTTTATTGTCAAAGTACAACATGTGTACATTGAGATTAGCTGAGCCTCCCCCCCCCCGTGCTCTCTCCCCCCAACACACAGTGACAACAAACCCTCCATCCCACCACACTATGTGAACCAACAACACCACACACCGGCCTCCCAAGTCAATTCTGCATAAGATTATGTCCCATTTAAAAGCCTAACAGCCCACGGATAAAAGCTATTTTTCAGCCTGTTGGTACGGCTGGCTATATTCCTATATCTCCTGGGAAACACAATAACAATAACAAAATGAAATTGAATTGAATGGTAAAAAAGTAAGGTTCTACATTTAGGCAAGAAAAACCATGTGCACAGGTATAGTATAGGTCAGGGGTGTCAAACTGCTGGCCCGTGTGAAGTAGGCTATAAAGAAAGATACAAAGAATACATAAGAGTGCTGCATGTCATAAATGTGAGGCAGGACATAAAAGTGAGAAGACCCGTGCATTAGTTAGAATAGACTCCTTGGCAGCAGTAGCCTTGCAGAACAGGCGTGCCCTTGACCTCCTGACAGCTGAGAAAGGTGGCTTGTGTCTATTCTTAGGAGAAGAATGCTGCTTTTACATGAATAAATCAGGAGTGGTCAGAGAGGTGGCAAAGGACCTGCAAGACAGAGCATCCAGAATTGGCCAGAGAATCCAAGGAACTGACCAATGGTTCTCATGGTTACCAGGAACCGCATGGGTCAAACAATTGCTGTTCCTGTTGTTATGTGGGATAGCAGGATTAGCCTTCATCCCGTGTGTAATTCCCCTATTAAGACAATTGGCTATGAGGTCAATGAAAGAGATAAAGATTGAAAAGGAATTGGTTGTACTAGAGGGATCTTTGGAAAATGGATTCACACCTGGGATTCTAAGGGAGAGTAAGGATCCAGACGGTGGAATATATGTACGGTTTGGACCTTGGGGATTAGAGACAGTGCCTGAGGAGGATGAAGTCTAACTTATTGACTTCTTCCTTCCCTCTCTGCTCGTTGCTCTTTGGTCTCTTTCTTGAACTGTCGGCAGGAATCAGAAACAACGTGTTGCTCTGCTATACTGTTTGCCTATCCTAATATACAATGGTTTTGATAGTTTATCTTTGCTTGCTGGGGGAAATGTAATTACTTGCTGAAATGAAGGAATATCATTGAATGTGAGACTCCACATCAGATGAAATAGAGTCTCAAAGGGGGGAGTGAAGTAGGCTATAAAGAAAGATACAAAGAATACATAAGAATGCTGCATGTCATAAATGTGAGGCAGGACATAAAAGTGAGAAGACCCATGTATTAGTTAGAAGAGGCTCAAGGAAATGGAAAATGTCAAACCACACATTCACCCATGGGACACATTTAGTACAGCTGACACAGAATTCAGTTGCAGCTAACCACATATGTCTCACTTGCAGCTAACCACATATGTCTCACTTGTAGCTAACCACATACATGGTACAGGAAACGTAGACGCTAGCAAAAAGACAAGGTTGCAAAACAGTTTAGCAATGCAAAGAGGGGCTAGAAATGAGCTAGAAGGGGGCCTGTAATTCATGTAACCAATTAGAGCTGATAAGTTACATTTCCATGTTTTGCTACTTTTGGAGACTATATCTGTCCTTGCTTTTCCATGACAAGGTGTTCAGACATTGCCTTTGCTTTTTGCTCTGAAACTTTTGTGCAAAATAAAACAAACTTCTTTTGATTCTGGGGTCTGAGTCTCTTGATTCTGCAACACGTGGGCCAGATGCATCATAGCAAAACTACGCCCATCCCATTGCCAGCAATGGCAAAAAAGTCATGATATGTTGCGACACGTCACGTGACATTGTGAGTTTGACACCCCTGGTATAGGTGGTACTTTGCTCAATAGTAGCAACTGTGAGAGGGATCTTGGAGTCCTAGTGGACAATCACTTAAACATGAGCCAGCTGTGTGCTGCAGCTGCCAAAAAAGCCAACACAATGCTAGGCTGCATTAACAGAGGGATAGAATCAAGATCAGGTGGAGTGTTAATACCACTTTACAATGCCTTGGTAAGGCCACACTTGGAATACTGCATCCAGTTTTGGTCACCACAATGTAAAAAAGATGTTGAGACTCTGGAAAGAGTACAGAGAAGAGCAACAAAAATGATTAGGGGACTGGAGGATAAAACATATAAGGAACAGTTGCTGGAATTGGGTATGTGTAATTTAATGAAGAGAAGGACGAGCGGGGGACATGATAGCTGTGTTCCAGTATCTCAGGGGCTGCCACAAAGAAGAGGGAGTCAAGCTATTCTCCAAAGCACCTAAAGGAAGGACAAGAAGCAACGGATGGAAACTAATCAAGGAGAGAAGCAACCTAGAACTAAGGAGAAACTTCCTGACAGTGAGAACAATTAACCAGTGGAACAACCTGCCTACAGAAGTGGTGAATGCTCCAACACTGGAAATTTTTAAGAAGAGACCGGACAGCCATTTGTCTGAAAGGGTATAGTGTTTCCTGCCTGAGCAGGGGGTTGGACTAGATGACCTCCAAGGTCCCTTCCATCATCACCATCATCACCATCATCATCATCATTTTTTATTATTATTATTATTATTATTATTATTATTATTATTATTATTATTATTATTATTATTATTATTATTATTATTTTACACAACAGACGTGGAGGAAGAGATATGGTTGGAGATGTTATGTATAGTCTCTAAAACTGATCTATTTTTTTTCAGCCAAAGTCCAAAAAGAACTTGATGATACTCTGGGTTCTTCCTCCCGGCTGATCTGCTGTAGTGATCGGAGGAATCTGCCTTACACCAATGCTGTTATTCATGAGATCCAGCGCTATGCCAATATAATTTTAATTGGCGGCCCCAGACAATGTGTGAAAGACACAACAGTCCTTGGTTTTCCTATTCAAAAGGTAGACATTTCTCATTGCCTTATATATTTCACTTAGGTGGAGGTTCTTCTAGAATTGCAGCAATTCACCAAAAAATGTGAACCACTTTGGATAATAATGGTAACCATTAAAATATATATATTATGAGTGATCTCAAGTGTTTGTAAACATTTCTCAAGCCCAGAGATCTGACTCTGACATTTTTCTCCCCCTTGCTGTTTGAGCAAGTGGTTGCACATGACACTTCTTCTGTTCTGACCCCAAATCTAGTATTTTCTAAGGAAGCACCTATTGGACTCAATTGCAAAATCAGTAGATGGAATGGAATGGAATGGAATGGAATGGAATGGAATGGAATAGAATAGAATAGAATAGAATAGAATAGAATAGAATAGAATAGAATAGAATAGAATAGAATAGAATAGAATAATGGATAAGGATAACATAGGATAGGATAGGATAGGATAGGATAGGATAGGATAGGATAGGATAGGATAGGATAGGATAGGATAGGATAGGATAGAGAATGGAATAGGATAGGATAGGAAAGGGTATGGTATGGTAGGGTTAGAATAGAATAGAATAGAATAGAATAGAATAGAATAGAATAGAATAGAATAGAATAGAATAGAATAGAATAGAATAGAATAGAATAGAATAAGATAAGATAAGATAGGGTAGGAAGGATAAGATAGGATAGAATAGAGAATGGAATAGGCTAGGATAGGAAAGGGTAGAGTAGAGTAGGGTAGGGTAGGGTAGAATAGAATAGAATAGAATAGAATAGAATAGAATAGAATAGAATAGAATAGAATAGAATAGGATAGGATAGGATAGGATAGGATAGGATAGGATAGGATAAGATAAGATAAGATAAGATAAGATAAGATAAGATAAGATAAGATAAGATAAGATAAGATAGGGTAGGAAGGATAAGATAGGATAGAATAGAGAATGGAATAGGATAGGATAGGAAAGGGTAGGGTAGAGTAGAGTAGAGTAGAATAGAATAGAATAGAATAGAATAGAATAGAATAGAATAGAATAGAATAGAATAGAATAGAATAGAATAGAATAGAATACAAAAATGGAATAGGATAACATAGGATAAGATAGGATAGGATAAGATAGGATAGAATAGAGAATGGAATAGGATGGGACGGGACGGGACGGAACGGAACAGAACAGAACAGAACAGAACAGAACAGAACAGAATAGGAATTCTTTATTGGCCAAGGGTGATTGGACACACAAAGAATTTGTCTCTGGTGCCCAAGCTCTCAGCAAAAAAAGTGATAGGTCACAGATCATAAATCATAGTTACAATCATTAATCATAAGATACAAACAATAAATGATAAATCGTAAGATACGAATAGAATAAGGTAGTAGGAAAGATGAGAAGATGAGAAAAGATGAGAAATGAGAAGGGCTCATTTCATCTTTATGCTGTTTATGTAGGCTTCCTGGGATGCCATTACATTTTTTAAAAAAGTTGTCTGGTTATTAATTTTTGACTTGAGAGCATGGTGATTTAATTTAATGACATTACTGTAGAATTATTCTGCTTTTATAGTTTATTATGGTATACGGATAGGCAGGAATTTCATGTGGGAGAAGCATTTTTTTTTCCTCACACGGAAACCAGATGTTTTCTAAAACTGAATCTTTAGATTGATGCAACTGAACAGTTTAAACTTTTATGGCTTTTCTAGGGGGTCAGAGTTATACCAAATATATCCTCAGTTCTCCTGGATCCTAAGGAGTGGGAAACCCCTGAATGTTTCAATCCTGGTCATTTTTTGGATCAAAAAGGAAACTTTATCAACAGAGAAGCCTTCATACCCTTTTCCACAGGTATGTCCTAGAGCCGTGGTGGCGAACCGGTGGCACCCGTGCCACGGGTGGCACGCAGAACCCTCTCTGTGGGCACATGCACCATCGCCCCAGTCCTAGGCCTTCAGCTGGGTTTTATTAAACCTTTTCGCTTTAGGCCTCCGCCGCCGTGTGCAAGGAAAAAAAGTTTCAATCAATCAATTTCAACTTTTCGCGGGGAAAAAAAGATCTCGCAAAGTTGGAATTGATTGATTGAAACTTTTTAGTTCCACCCAGTCTGCCGTTACCACTGCAGCCACGCCCACCCAATGGGCCACGCCCACCTGACACCTGACAATACATAATAATAAACCTTTATTGTCAAAGTACAACATGTGTACATTGAGATTAGCTGAGCCTCCCCCCGTGCTCTCTCCCCCCAACACACAGTGACAACAAACCCTCCATCCCACCACACTCTGTGAACCAACTACACCACACACCGGCCTCCCAAGTCAATTCTGCATAAGATTATGTCCCATTTAAAAGCCTAACAGCCCACGGATAAAAGCTATTTTTCAGCCTGTTGGTACGGCTGGCTATATTCCTATATCTCCTACCGGATGGTAGGAGAGTAAAGAGATACCGTCCAGGGTGTGAGTCATCCCTGAGAATTTTCCTCACTCTTCCAAGGCAACGAGCCCTGGCGATGTCATCCAGTGGTGTCAGGGAACAGCCCACAATGTCTTGTGCTGTGCTCACTACCCTCTGTAATACTTTCCTATCCGCGGCTGTCAGACCAGCATACCAAACCACAATACCATATGAGAGGACGCTCTCTATGGTAGACCGGTAAAAGAGGGTCATTAGCTGTTGTTCTACCCTGTTCTTCCGCAAGATCCTAAGAATGTGAAGCCTCTGTTGGGCCTTTCTAGCCACCTGAGTTGTGTTAACTTTCCAGGTCAGATCTTCGCAGAGGTAGACTCCCAGAAATTTAAAGGAGGAAACTCTCTCTACACAGTTCTCTCCGATGTGAAGTGGGGCAGGTTCCTCCTTTTTTCTCCGGAAGTCTAACACCATCTCTTTCGTCTTGCCAATGTTTAGGTGCAAGTTGTTGTTACTACACCATATGGATAGTTTTTGTACCTCCGCCCTATATGCTGTCTCATCCCTACCTGTGATAAGACCCACCACAGTTGTATCATCTGCGAACTTGATTATCGCAGTGGATGGGTCAGATGATACACAATCATAAGTGTATAAAGAGTACAGGTAGGGGCTAAGCACACAGCCCTGTGGCATGCCGGTGCAAAGCTTCATGGGGGTGGACAAAGCAGACCTGACCCTCACTGTTTGTACCCGATCCCTAAGAAAGTCTTGAATCCAATCGCAGATAGCGGGGGAGAATTTCAAGTCAGTCAGCTTCTCGATGAGAATGCTCGGCAAAATGGTGTTGAAAGCCGAGCTGTAGTCAACAAAAAGCATCCTGACGTAACTTCCAGGTTTCTCGAGATGACTTGCTACAAAGTGTAAAGCAGTAGCTATGGCATCGTCTGTCGACCTATTTCCCCTGTAGGCAAATTGATGTTTATCAAAGTCCAGTGGGAGGCATGTCCTAAGATGTTGAAGAACCAAACTTTCGAAGCATTTCATGACTACAGACGTTAATGCAATAGGTCTGTAGTCATTCAGGCACTCAACTGCAGTTTTCTTGGGGACTGGGACAATGGTAGCTGCCTTCAAGCATGATGGTACACATGCCGTTTGCAAGGAGATGTTAAAAATCCTTGTCAGGACCCCTGCTAATTGATCGGCACAATTCCTGACCACTATCCCCAGCACCCCATCTGGGCCTGCGGCTTTGCTGGGATTCACAGCCTTCAATACAGCTCTCACTAGGTGTTCACACAGGGTGAGTGGCTGAGAGTCAGAAGGCCGGCCAGCAGAGGCTACGGGGTCTGGTCTTTTAACCTCGTAGCGGGCGAAGAAGATGTTCAGCTCCTCAGCCAACGAGGCATCGGTGTTTGCCATGCTCCTCGTGCTGCCCTTATAGTTGGTTAAGTGCTGCAGTCCCTGCCATACTTGCCTCGGATCGTTGTTCGCTAAATGGTTCTCCACCTTTTGTTTGTATTGTTGTTTTGCCATCCTAATGCCTCTTCTGAGATTTGCCCTGGCCTCTCTGTATCTGTCCCTGTCCCCCGCCTTAAAGTGGGTTTTGGGTTGCAGTTTGGGCACTCGGTCTCTAAAAGGTTCGCCATCACTGTCCTAGAGGAAATCTTCTCCCCCAACAATTATATATATGTATAGAGAGAGACGCGATGGCTCAGTGGGTTAGGACGCTGAGCTTGTTGATCAGAAGGTCGGCAGTTTGGCAGGTTGAATCCCAAGTGCTGCGTAACAGAGTGAGCCCCTGTTACTCGTCCCAGCTTCTGCCAACCTAGCAGTTCGAAAGCACGTAAAAATGCAAGTAGAAAAATAGGGACCACTACAGTGGGAAGGTAACAGTGTTCCGTGCGCCTTTGGTGTCTAGTCATGCCGGCCACATGACCACGGAGACGTCCTTGGACAAGTGCTGTCTCTTTGGCTTTGAAAATGAAATGAGCACCGGCCCCTAGAGTTGGAAACGACTAGCACGCATGTGCGGGGGAACCTTTACCTTTTATAGAGAGAGAATATAGAGCAGACATGTCAAACACAAGGCCCAGGGGCCAGATCCAGCCCGCAAAGTGGTTTCATGTGGCCCACGAAGCCATCCTGGAAACAGGGAGGGAACGGCCCCCACTGCCTTGGCCCTGGCCCAGAGACCCTCCTCCTGCCAGAGACCCTCAGATCTGTCCCATTCCTGCCCAGGCCCCCATAGGCACCCTTGATGCGAACGATGTAGAGCTGGCCACGCTCACCCAGTAGGCCATACACACTCTAACCACGCCCACCCAGTAGGCCACGCCCACCCTGGCCCTACCCACTCGGCCCCTTGAGGGCAACCGCAATGCTGATGCGGCCCTCAATGAAATTGAGTTTTGACACCCTTGATATAGAGTGTTCAGTTTTCTCATGCATATGGACATGGAGTCCAGTTTTTTTTAATATATATAATTTGGCAATTCAATCTGATTCACACATTGCAGATAAAGAGATCAAAGCTTACCTTTTCATATCCCATTAACTGCAATGTGAAGATGCTTCTTTTCAGCCTCTACTAGAATATGAAGAGGAGTCTGGAATTCTTGGCTGACTTTTGTTTGAGCTTGGTTGTTGTTTTACAGAGGTTTCATTACCCAATTAGATAACATAATCAGAGCTAGAAGGGAATAGGGTTTGTCCTCTCTCTATATCAGGGGTCTTCAAACTTGGCCCTTTTATGACCTGTGGACTTCAACTCCCAGAATTCCTCAGCCAGGCATGCTGGCTGAGGAATTCTGGGAGTTGAAGTCCACAAGTCATAAAAGGGCCAAGTTTGAAGACCCCTGCTCTATATAATGGCTTGCCCTGTCAGTATTTCTGCAAGCATTGTTTTCTTCTTGGTAGTTCCTTGATTAGGCTGTTGTTTATTGTACGATTGATTATTTGAATTGGTGATTGAGCTATTGCTTACCGATTGATCGTTGGTCTGGTATTAATCCGGATGTTACAGGTAGTCCTTGACTTATGACAACATTTGAGACCAACATTTCCGTTGCTAAGCAAGGCAGGTGCTAAGTGAATTTTGCTCTATTTTATGACCATTGTTTTTGCCGCAGTTGTTAAGTGAATCGTGCGGTCACTAAGCAAATCTGGCCTCCCCTATTGACTTTGCTTGTTGGGAAACTAGTTGCAAATGGTGATTATGTGATCTTGGGACTGTCATAAATTCATGCTAGTTGCTAAATGCCCAAAATTGTGATTATGTGACTATAGGGGTGCTGAAATGGCCATACCTGTCTGAGACAATATAGGTTCTTGTGGTCGAGCAGGGGGCTGGACTAGAAGACCTCCAAAGTCCCTTCCAGCTATATTCTATTCTATTCTATTCTATTCTATTCTATTCTGTTCTGTTCTGTTCTGTTCTGTTCTGTTCTGTTCTGCTCTACTGTACTCTATTCTGTATTTCTATTCTGTTCTATTCTATTCTGTTCTGTTCTGTTCTATTCTGTATTTCTGTTCTATTCTATTCTATTCTATTCTATTCTATTCTATTCTATTCTATTCTATTCTATTCTATTCTATTCTATTCTATTCTATTCTATTCTATTCGGCATTTTTTTCAGTGCCATTGTAACTTCAAATAGTCACTAGATGAATGATTGTAAGTCAAGGACCACCTGTAATACCTGCTTATCTGGGGGTTGATTGCTGTGGAGGAGGTGTTTTGGTCTTCGTGTTTCCTTTTTAACTTGGTGATTGTCTCTTTTGAATGGTGTGTAGATGTTGTTTATCTCTGTGTGCCTGTTGATGGCTGATTTGTCTGACTTGCAGCTATTTTCTAGAATTTTGGGATTTAGCTTGGTCTAGGATGCTCACAGTTCCCCAGTTAAAGCTATGGTTAAGCCAGTCCATGTGTTGCGCATTTAAGGAGTTTTCATCACGACTTCTGACTGCTAGCTGGTGTTCATGGATAATTCTGCTAAATTTTGGGTTGTTTGGCCTAAATACACTTACTCTGTATGTTGTAGATAACTCTTGTGCTGTTTTTTTCCCTTTAGGGGCTATTGGGTCTTTTGTTTTATTTAAGATGTTTTGGAGGACTTTAGTTGTTTGCATGCTACGGTGATGTCATGTGATTGAAATAGTTTATTGTTGGATTCTGAGATTTTTTTAATGCATGGGAGTGTTCTTTTTTCACAGCGTGTGTTGATTGATCGATCAGTCACTTTTTGATAGTGGAGTAGATTCTGCACATCTGCTTGGGCAGATCTGGAATAGTCTCTTTAACAACTTTTATTTCAGAGGTCTTGAATTCTAAGATTTTGTTTCTTGCATTATCTACTTGCACTAAAAATGGCATTTGTCTAGAACATAGACAAACATTAATATCTGTCCATTAAAATCCTTTAAGAAACCCCTAAGAGGCCTATCCTTATTAGAGGACAGCAAGTTTCCCAACCAGGTTGCTTTTAGACCCTTTGGACCACAACTCCCAGAAATACCTGGGCATGGGAGTCGGAGTTCTCTCCATCTGTAGGACTCCAGTGTGAAGAAGAATGATTTCAGTCGAGAGACAAAGCAAATAGGAGATGAAACTGCCCTTAAATGCTCACGGTTCTTTCTGTTGCCTTTTCCTCCTACCACTCTGGTGTAGGTCAGCGAGCCTGTTTGGGAGAAAACCTGGCCAGAATGGAACTCTTTTTGCTCTTCGCCAACCTCCTGAGAAGGTTCCACTTCCGGCTCCCAGAAGGAGTGACTGAAGTCAACACAAAATACATTAAAGGCATGACGTTGCAACCACATCCGCAGCTGCTCCGTGCTCTCCCTCGCTAGCTAAACCTGGCCTTGCGAGGGGCTGAAAAACCTACTGCAGTCTCACTGCACTGCATCTGCACTGACGACACATAGATAGGCCTCCAGGGGGCATCAATGACCCTCTAAAAGAAGGCAAACAACCAGCTGTCTGCAAGGAGTATAAATCCTCCCATTCCTCACCATCCAGTCAGAGCTGAAGAAGCTTCTGGGATGAGAAGCAAAACGTCTTCAAGGAAAAACAAGAAAGTCCAGTTGCCTCCTGAAAAAGGACCTGTGGGACAGCTATGACCTGGATGACTGAGAATCTCCATAGACACTCACTATAGTAGTCACTTACTCATTGGTACTTACTTGGTGTTACCAACTTCTGGTTCCACTATCCTCAGATATCCTGCTCGTTTGTGCCTGTTTCTTTATCACAAGACTCCAAGATAATTGAATAGCCAAATCCTGTGAGTTAAGAACTTAGATTTCTAAAACATTTCTCTTAAGATGAACTTGTCTTTCCTTGTCTACGTCTTTGGCATCTTCTGGGAAGAAGTGTCAATGTACACAGACAAATAAATAATATAGAAAACAAGGTTCTTATTATGAATTTCTGTTCTTCAAACACCATGCCTTATTTTATGTTGGCATGAGACATCTTTTTAGAGCGAGTAGACAGTCAAACTCTTCTTTGATTGCAAATTTTAGCGGTATTATAATCCCCAGTGTGGAGTGGAAGAGCAAGAAGGCTCCCGAACATCCATATAAAGATATATAAATAGTGGAACATAGAATAAGTAGTAAAGATTAAAAAAAAGAGCAGAAAAAATTGTTTTTTTTAATTTAACAAATTCTGGGTTAGGTTTACACTGTTAAGCTTCAAAAAGGAGTAATGCTTACCAACCCTAGTATGTTGCGCACACAAAGCTTCTAGGTCTATAGATGTACCATCTTCTTTGGTCGAACCTGAACCTCCGTTTCAAGGTCTAACGCAGGGGATGTTGTGGATTCATCCTTCTTGGGGAATCGCTATTGTAGCTACATCATTTAAATCAGGATCTAATACAAGGCACGTCCCAAGATCTAATACAGGGCCTGTTGTAGATTCATCCTTCCCGAGGGTCGCCGTTGTTTTGCCTGTAGCCACGCTATTCAAAGCCTGCAAGGAGCGGACTTGTTGCGCCCGTCATGAGTCATGGCGCCATTCTTCCCATCCCTGAGTGCCTGGAAAGCAGGTAAAAGGTCTATATGATGATTGATGGAGTTTTCGTCAGATAACCAGGCCTCCTTGAGCAGTCGGCCGCCCTTGGCGGCATCCCGGGTAATGGCCTCAGCATTGGCAAGATCAAACATATGGTTGTGACGAGCCATATGTGCCCATACCTGTGAGTGTTGCTCTTGTCTTCTGATTGCCAACTCGTGCTCATGGATCCTGATTTTTGAGCCTCTTAGTTGTTTCCCCAACGTAATTGCATTGGCAATTCTTGTGTTGAATTCTGTACATTATTGAAGATCTTTCTCCGTTGGGGAGCGGTTCTTTAGGATGCATAAACATGGCACGCAGGGTTTGATCCGGTCTATGGGCCGGACGTTGAAGGGGGCCAACAGCCGTGCAGTTGCCTTGGACACCCCATTAATATATGGGAGTGTCGTTCGTGTGGTCAGCATTGTTGGGGCACTATCATGTGGGCTACCACGGGGTTTGGGCCAAAGTCGAGGAGAAGAAATATCTATACCGCACGTGCAGGCGTAATAGCTACCCCGTTGAATTTGTTAGGAGATACAGCAGGCCACACGAACCCCGTGGTAGCCCACAGGATAGCGCACCAACCATGCTGACCACACGAACCAGGATCCCAAGACCTGATACTTTTCCCAGGTGTCCCTATTCAATGGTTTATGAAAAGTGTCAAGGTAATTATGATTTAGTAGCTGACCGGCAGAAGTGATATATAAAGAATGAGTCGGGAGTGTATTTGGGGGTAGTATCCCTTTAAGAGATTGTATCTGAGGAGAAAAAGCAGTTGGAACCTGCTTGCTCACTTCAACCCATTGGATATAACTATCTTGCATACTGATAGCTCCCTGATTAATTCATATTGTACATTAAACCACAGTTCTTTTAACAAACCACTGTCAGATGTTTATGCTCCTGTGTTATCACGAGAAGAAAATAAGAAAAAGGCTGCGATAACTTTTTATTTATTTATTTATTTATTAATCCCATTTATATCCCGCCCTTCTCTGAAGACTCAGGGTGGCTTACAATCTAAGAAGCACAAATCAAATGTGCTTAGCAACAGCCTTCATTCTATGTATATGCCTGCTTATTAGGGCTTTCGGCCCGCCCCCCCCAGCGGCATTATTACAAAGTCAGCTTATTGCCCCCAACAATCTGGGTCCTCATTTTACCCACCTCGGAAGGACGGAAGGCTGAGTCAACCTTGAGCCTGGTGGGACTCGAACCTGCACTAATTGCAGGCAGCTGGTGTTACTTAAGGAGGCATTAGCCCACTGCTCCACCAAGGCTCTTATATTTTAAACAGCAAAAAGGACTTGTGGGTTGGTTTCCGAACATTTTGTTACCAGGCTAGGTAATGTGGTCAGCTGAGTTTAGGACCGGGCGTTTCAACCTTATCACGGATTGTACCACTTTTAGGACATGACAATAGTTGAGTACCTCCAGTGCTTAGGAAGGTGTCAAAAACGTGATGACTTAAAAAAAATGGGGGTGGATTTTGGGTTTTACTGATTAGATTCATTTGTTGTTATAGAAATGGCTAGTTTATAATATTATGGAAAAGTAAAAAGTTGAGGTTCAATGCGAATGCTTCCGTCTACTGCAACAGAAGGAGTCTGGGTTTTTTTTCTCTTCTCCCCCGCACTTTCCCCCGCTTTTTCCTCCCCACTGTGTCCTACTATTTGCTTTTGTATTTTTGTATTTTATTCTATAATCTAATAAACTATTACAAACTGTAGACAAAAAGGAAAAAAAGTACCAGTCTTAATTTCTTTGGTGGCTGTTCCTTTGCTGAATCGCTTTCCCTTTGCACTGACAAATGTATAATGAATTTATGCATGTTTATTAATATGCACCACTTTGAATTATGATGCTGGAGAAGACTCCTGCGAGTCCCTTGGACTGCAAGGTGATCAAACCGGTCAGTCCTAGAGGAGATCCACCCTGACTGCTCTTTAGAAGGCCAGATCCTGAAGCTAAAACTCAAATCCTTTGGCCACCTAATGAGAAGGAAGGACTCACTGGAGAAGAGCCTCATGCTGGGAAAGATTGAGGGCAAGAGAAGAAGGGGACGACAGAGAATGAGGTGGCTGGATGGAGTCACTGAAGCAGTAGGCGTGAGCTTAAATGGACTCCAGAAGATGGTAGAGGACAGGAAGGCCTGGAGGAACGTTGTCCATAGGGACGTGATGGGTAGGACACGACTTCGTAGCTAACAACAAACCAGCTAGCTCAGGTGTCTTCAGACATGGCACTTTTATGACTTGTGGACTTCAACTCCCAGAATTCCTCAGCCATCATGGCTGGTTAAGGAATTCTGGGAGTAGAAGTCCACAGGTCTTAAAGTTTCTAAGTTTGTAGATTGGCCCTTCTGAGTTCTTCCACAGTGTAGTAAGGATGCACCGTCCCCCCTGCATCCCCCCAATCCCTGTACCCTTAAAGCCACAGTGTTGTTGTTAGCTGCGAAGTCGTGTCCAACCCATTGCGACCCTATGGACAATGTTCCTCCAGGCCTTCCTGTCCTCTGCCATCTTCTGGAGTCCATTTAAGCTCACGCCTACTGCTTCAGTGACTCCATCCAGCCACCTCATTCTCTGTCGTCCCCTTCTTCTCTTGCCCTCAATCTTTCCCAGCATTAGGCTCTTCTCCAGTGAGTCCTTCCTTCTTACTAGGTGGCCAAAGGATTTGAGTTTTAGCTTCAGGATCTGGCCTTCTAAAGAGCAGTCAGGGTTGATCTCCTCTAGGACTGACGGGTTTGATCGCCTTGTAGTCCAAGGGACTCGCAGGAGTCTTCTCCAGCACCAGAGTTCAAAGGCCTCAATTCTTTGGCGCTCAGCCTTTCTTATGGTTCAACTTTCACTGCCATACATTGCAACTGGGAAGACCATAGCTTTGACTATACGCACTTTTGTTGACAGGGTGATGTCAGTACCAAAAGGCAAAGCCGAAAGCCACAGTAATCAAGTGCAAAGCAAGAAAATAAAGAAACACAATCTTCGGGGTTTTTTTTTCTTTCTCTCTTTAAGCTGCCTCAGGCGTGTCACAGGTCACAATGTTGCAATTCCAGACAGAAAGGCTCCAGCAATTGCGAAACGCTTTAGCTTTAAATGAAGCCAATTTACCTTCAAAGAAAATTTTCTAAAAGCCACAGACAGACTCAATTAAAGGGGGTAAAACTAATTACACTTGTTTAAAGGGATTTAAATGTTGCAGAATCAAGAGACTCAGACCTCAGAATCAAAAGAAGTTTGTTTTATTTTGCGCGCAAAAGGTTCAGAACAAAAAGCAATGTCAATGTCTGAACACGTTTTCAGGGAAAAGCAAGTACATATATAGTCTCCAAAGTAGCAAAACACGGAAATGTAACTTATGAGCTCTGATTGGTTACATGAGTTCTAGGCCCCCTTCTAGCTCATCCCTAAGCATCTAAGTTTCCGGCCTTCCATTTGTGGTTTAGCTACAAGCGAGACATGATGTGGTTAGCTGTAACTGAACTTTGTGCTGGCCTACGACGTGTGACCTACAATTGAACTTGTGGTTTGGTGTTCTCCATTTCCTTATTCTTCTTCTAACTAATACACGCATTTTCTTCATGCCTCGCTTTTATGTCCTACCTCACTTTTACGACATGCAGCATTTTTATGTATTCTTTGTATCTTTCTTTATGGTCTGCCTCAAAACCTGTTGTCTTTTTTCCCCTTCCCCCACCCAAACCACCTCCTTTTATAGCCTCTCCTCTCCCCCCCTTTCCGCCCCCTTCAGTTCACCTCCAGCTCTGAGCTTCTCCTGGAAGCGCTAATCAGTTGGAGCCCTGCTGGCTCCTGGGGTTTCTGTGGAGCCCAGACAGTCCCTCTCCCTCTCCCTCAGGCTTGGCTCACTTAGGCTCATTTCCCTCCCCCGCTACACATGGCTAGCAATCCTGTACCCCCTGCCATGTGGCAAAGTACCACAAGTGGTATGCGTGCCTCCGGTTGAAAAGCCCTGGTTTAGGGGATGTCAGTCTTCTGCTTATCAGGGCTTCAGGTGTGGGTGTGTCAAGTGAGGGTCTTGTGATGGGTC
Source organism: Vipera latastei (assembly GCA_024294585.1). Lineage (NCBI taxonomy): Eukaryota > Metazoa > Chordata > Lepidosauria > Squamata > Viperidae > Vipera > Vipera latastei. Next base: position 5,258,137 of record CM044358.1, read on the forward strand.
ACATGTGAATCATCAGTGAGGGGCTAGTGATGGGTCTTGTGATGGGGAGCTTACATCAGGTCAGGGTCTTTGGGAGGTAAAGTGCTGGCTATGGGGGCTTGCGCGGGATGGTTGAGGGGTGGGGCCGTACCTGGTTGGCTGTGCGGTGGATTTGGATCCTGAGGGATTTGTAGGCTGGTTGTAGGTCGATGTGTCTGCAGATGGAACTGCTTCTGGGGTGCCAGGCTTTGACGAAACCCTGAGAGTGGCGGGTGGCAATGTGGCCGATGATTTTAGTGTTGCTCCAATAGAACCGGTGCTGTTTGGTGTTGGTGTGGGTAGAGATTAAGGATTTGGGATTGTGGTGTTTGGCTATTAGACTTTTCATTGAAGCTCCAGGTCTGATCTAAGATCAACTGGATGATTGTCACTATGTATGACTTTCTTAAACAGTACTGAGAAAAGAAGATGCATAAGATCCTTCCGTCCATCATCATAAAGAGCCGTAGTGGCGCGGTGGTTAGAATGCAGTTACTGCAGGCTACTTTTGCTGACTGCCAGCTGCCAGTAGTTTGGCAGTTCGATTCTCACTGGCTCAAGGTTGACTCAGCCTTCCATCCTTCCAAGGTCGATAAAACGAGGACCCAGATTGTTGGGGGCAATCGGCTGACCCTGGAAACCGCTTAGAGAATGCTGTAGAGCAGTGTGAAGTGGTATGTAAGTCTAAGTGCTACTGCTATCATCTCATCAAGATCTTTTAAAAATGGGAGGGGAGATCTCCTAGAATTGGGGATTTCCACAGCAGATGTAAAGATGCATCCTTCAGGGTGAAGCTGGGCACAGGAGACATTTGTCTCTATAATGATTTATTCAGTCTTATTTCCTAGATGAGCCAGAACTACCCTATTTTCTTACCTTGGACATCTGGATAGGCCACCATGAAAAACAAAGCCCATTGCTGAAAACTTGATGTGGTTTCTGTCCATGGCAAAAAACAATTCCAGAATGCTATGAGTCATGTTTCCATTATCAAAGGTAGAGTTGGGTTCACTGTGTTTCTAACAAAAGGGGAGGTTTTAGTTAGAATTATTTATTACTTGGGTACCTTCGAGTTAGTCTTGACTCTTGGTGACTTCTTGACAGGTCGCTGCAGTTTTCTTGGCAAGATTTCAGAAGTGGTTTGCCATTGCCTGCTTCCTAGATCTGAAACAGAATGGCTGGCCCCAAATCACCCAGCTGCCTTGGTGTCTAAAGTGGGACTCACTGTTTCCTGGTTTCTAATCTTACATTTTAACCACTACTCTTGTTAGATAACTTTTGAAATGTTTAAGAATTAAGACTTAGAAATAGGGATGGCGCCAACAGAAGACCCTTTAGATCAGTGCTCTCAAACTCACAACTTTACGTGTCGTGTCGCGATGTATTGTGACCTTTTTGCCATTGCCGGCAATGGGTTGGGGGCAGTTTCGCTATGATGCATACGGTCCACGGGCTGACAGTTTGACACCCCTGCTTTAGATAACTTTCAGAATGCCTATTAGACAATGCTTCTTTATCCTGCCTTGAAAAACTGTATAAAAGCTTGTTGAATCCTTTGTTCTGGGTCCTCGCATTTTGATGGCCGGGACCCCTTTTGCTGAAGCCCTTCAATAAAACCTGCACCTTGTGTCTGGTGTTCTTCATCCCCTGAGTTGGGGGCAACACAAGCTTGACTAAGTTTGGAGCCGAGATAGATCCCTTTGCCCAGTTGGTCATCCCGACCAGGTTCCTCTCCTGGTTACCTTGTTGAAGTAGGGAGAATAAGGAAAACAACTATTCCCAAACCAGGATATCTAAGGACAGTTTTAGGCTGCTGTAGCAGTGGACTAGGAAGGAGAAGGAGTTCATTCATGAGGATGGATCCCTCCAGGCATCTTCAGGTCACAGCAGGCAAGAAGTCGGTTTCATACATTGATTTCTCAGGCATCCATATTTCAGGTTTATGTGGAAGGTGGAAAAAATGGCTTGTGAGGAGTGAGGGCTGTGTTTGCGCTGTGCAAACTCCAAGCCATTTCCATGAATGTCCACAGGGTTGCTTTAATTAAAATCATGTGGCTGCTGTAACAGTGCAAGCAAATCTTTCCTTAACTTATGCATATCACAGATGCTCCCACTAATTGCCATGAGTGGGAAAATATATTCCTGATGATGCAATGTAAAAATAGAACTTGTCATTTCTGCAGCAACAACAAATTGCCGGCATGTATTTCGCTGATCATCATCTACACAAGATCTTTCTCACAAGCCACCTTGGGAAACCCGTCGTTTTATTTCTTTTGCCTAAATGAAGATCTTTGCATTTTTCTCTATTAATCAATCAATCAATCAATCAGAATACAGCTGAAAGGGACCTTGGAGGTCCTCTAGTCCAACCCCCTGCTCAAACAGGAGACCTTATTAACCATTTCAGACAAGTGGCTGTCCAATCTCTTATTAAAAACCTCCAGTGATGGAGCGCCCACGATTCTGGAAGCAAAGCTGTTCCACTGGTTAATTGTCCTCACTGTCAGGAAGTTTCTCCTTAATTTCAGGTTGCTTCTCTCCTTGATTAGATTAAATGTCCTTCTTTTCATCCTGTACATCCAGGCTACTGCTAAGCTTGTAAGCCGCCTTGAGTCTTCGGAGAAGGGCGGGATATAAATGGAATTAAAATAAAAATAAATAAAAATAAAATACATTAGCAATCAAGATTGCTTTTCATTTTTTATTTCTGCCTTCTTGGGGAATTAGCTTTCTACCCTACAAAGACAATAAAAATGTTTTTCATAGCAAAATCTGCTGAGAAGGGCAGGGAAGTTGAGTCTCTGAAGCAAATGTATTAAAACACTCTTGATGAAGATTAGACAAGCTAGCATTGTAACTACCTGGAATGTTTCGTTAGATAAAGTCTTGGCTTCTTCCTCCTCAGGAATTAGCTACCTTGGATCAGCTTATCTATGAATTGTTTGACATGTAATTGTTTTCTGTACTTTTGCCAACATCTAAAATTCTAGGTGGGACATAGCTAAAAGGGCTGATCTGCCTCTATGATTTTTAAAACTTGGTTGTATGATTCAATCTTTTAGCTTTATCTTTGCATTAGGAAAAACAGCCATGCTGCCTCCTCAACATGGAGAAAGCAACTGTTTTTAACAAATGTGAAACCAACTTTTTCCTTCAAATTGTACCAAATTACCAATAAAACTTGTGTTGTATGGTCTTTAAAAAAAAAATTCCTTTTCTTAAGGAACTTACCTCCTCATACCAGTGGTTACGTCCTGGTGATATTATGTATACTACAACATGCAGGTAGTCCTCGACTTACGAACACTGTTGAGGCCAAAATTTCTGTCGCTAAGCAAGACATTTGTTAAGTGAATTTTGCCCCCTTTTACAACCTTTCTTGCCACAGTTGTTAAGCGAATCACTGCAATCACTTAGTAACACAGTTGTTAAGAGAATCTGGCTTCCCCCTTGACTTTGCTTATCAGAAGGTCGCAAAAGGGGATCATATGACCTCGGGATATTGCGACCGTCACAAATATGAGTCAGTTGCCAAACGTCTGAATTTTGATCATGTGACCATGGGGGATGCTGCAACGGTCGTAAGTGTGAAACACAGTCATAAATCACTTTCTTCAGTACTGTTATAACTTTGCACAGTCAGCAAATGAACTGTCGTAAGTCAAGGACTGCCAGTAAACTAATACTGGGAATTGTAGATTTTGCAGATTTTATTAGTATTCTTTATGCTTAACCTATTTATTCTTGTACCTTTGTTGCTCAGTCGCTAAGTCGTGTCTGATTCTTTGCGACTGTGTGGGAAACCACACACCAGTCCGTCCTGTCCTCCATTGTCTCCTGGAGTTTCCCCAAATCCATGTTCTTTGTGTTGATGACACTATCTATCCATCTTGTCCTCTGTCATTCTCCTTTTTCCTTAAATCTTAAATCAGGGTCTTTTTCAAGGAGTGCTTGTGTTCTTTTTTTTTTCATTGAAAAGTTTTACAGTACATTTTATTTTTAACAAAACAAAATAAAACCCCTCCCAATCCCCTCCCCTCTTCCCAGCCCTCCCCAACACCTCCCTCCCTCCCCCTCCCCCCTCCCCGACTTCCCAGAGCTAAATACAAGGTATAAAAGTACAAACAATCATAGTCTACCATATGCAAACAACAATAAACTATTAAATCTATAGCACTTTAACTCTTATAAAATAACTACAAGCAATATAAATATCACATCAATACTTATTCAAATGCTAAATGAAACTTTTTAGTCCCATATTTATTCTGGATATAATCAATCCATTTTTTCCACTCCACAATATATCTCTGTTGCGAATGGTCTTTCAAGTACGCTGAGATCTTTGCCATTTCCGCCAGGTTGGAAACTTTTAAAGTCCATTCTTCTATAGTTGGCAGTTCTTCCTTCTTCCAATATTGCCCTACTAAAAGTCTTGCTGCCGTAATTAAATTCAACATCAACTTAGTGTCCACAACAGTAGTGTCCGTAATAATGCCCAGTAAAAACAATTGCGGACAAAACTTTATCCTTTTCTTAAATATCTTCTGCATATTCCACCAAATTTTAATCCAAAATGCTTTAACCTTTTTACAGGTCCACCATATATGAAAATACGTTGCATCTTCACCACCGCACCTCCAACATTTAGGCTGGCAGTTCGGATACATACTTGCTAGTTTTTTAGGATCTAAATGCCACCTATAAAACATTTTATAAAAGTTCTCTCTTAAATTTTGAGCTTGCGTAAATGTTACATTTCTCACCCAAATCTTTTCCCAAGTATCCATTGTAATGACTTCTTGAAAATTCTGAGCCCACTTTATCATACAGTCTTTAACAAGTTCTGTCTCTGAATCAATTTCTATCAGTGCAAGATATATCCGTTTGATATGTGCTTGACCTTGATCTCTAATTTGCTTTACCAAATTTTCATCAGTCATTGAAAGACCAATTTTCTGATCTACTTTCCACCTGGCCTGTAATTGCCCATACTGAAACCAAGTTTGTACAATCTTTTCTTCTCGTAAGATATTATACGGCTTCAAATACCATACATTCATTTCCAAACTTAAAATTTCCTTATATGTAGTCACATCATGTTTAAACCCAACACTTATATTTTCTATTGCGTGTTTCGGTATTGCCCATATAGGTATCTTATAATTTAGCTTATGTCTATACTTTTTCCAAACTCGCAACAGAGCATGTCTTAAAATATGCACCTTGAACACATTATCCACCTTCTTATCATACAATAAATATGCATGCCAACCGAATAGCAAATCATGACCTTCAAGATTTAATAATCTCACTTGTGTTAAATTAATCCAATCACTTATCGCTGACAAAGCAGCAGCTTCATAGTATAGTTTAAAATTAGGCATTTTAAGACCACCTCTCTCACGCGTATCCTGCATAATCTTAAATTTAACTCGTGGCCTTTTCCCTGCCCAGACAAATTTATTAATACCCTTTTGCCATTCCTCCAAGTTTGAATCCTTTTTAAGAATAGGTATCATTTGAAATAAAAATAGAAATTTCGGCAAAACATTCATTTTCACTGTTGCAATTCTTCCCAATAAAGATAATTGTAGTTTTTTCCAGCTATCCAATTCTTTTTGAACTTTTCCCCATAGCTTTTCATAATTATTTTTATATAGCTTTACATTTGAGGGTGACAAATATACCCCCAAATATTTAACCCTTTTAACAATTTCAAATCCCGTTAGCTCTTCTAAAACAGCCTTTTGTGATACTGTCATATTCTTAGACAACATTTTACTTTTTTTATGTTAACCTTGAATCCAGATACTTTCCCATATTGCATTATTATCTCTATCAGTTCTACAACTGAATCTTCTGGCTGAGTCACCGTAACAACCAGATCGTCTGCAAACGCCCTCAGTCTGTAGTCCTGATCTCTTATTTGAATTCCCCTAATTTTTTCCAAATCCCGTATTTTAGTCAGTAATATCTCCAATGTTAAAACAAATAGTAAAGATGACAACGGGCATCCCTGCCTTGTGCCCTTTTCAATGTTACATACTTCGGTCAAACTATTATTTACTATTATACGGGCTGTTTGCTTTTGATATAGTGCCCTAATTGGAGTGCTTGTGTTCTGTATGTACCTGTCCAGCCTCGTGATTGGCTAATCCGGCCGGCGGGAATTCCTGGACACCAGGTTGGGTGTCTGAGGCAAGGCAGGAGTTGCAGCCTGGGGGTTGGCTAGTGTCCGGCAGTTGCCGGACATATAAGGGTTACCGGGGCATGCAAGGCCAGTTTGGCCACGTGTATTGAAATAAACAGAATAACCCCATACCAGTCTCCGAGTCATCTGTCGCAGCACCGAACACAACAGTGGCGACGAAGGTGGGATCGCGGCAGATCAGCGGAGAAAAGGACGCGTGAGCGGAAAGGCGTGCAGAGCGGGAAATTCAAAGAGCCGTCAGCAGCACAACAAGTCTTCAGCCCAGCGGCACCAGATTCGCAGATGGGGAAGCAAGAATGGCACAGGTCGGCTCAGTGAAAGAATTCGACCCAAGACACCCAGAAGACTGCGAGGAGTACGTCGGCCAAGTCGAAGGGTACATGCTAGTGAACGGAATAACCGATGACCGAAAGAAGGCTGCCACGTTGCTGACAAATAAATAATAAATAATAAACCTTTATTGTCAAAGTACAACATGTGCACATTGAGATTAGCTGAGCCTCCCCCTGTGCTCTCTCCCCCCAACACACAGTGACAACAAACCCTCCATCCCACCACACTATGTGAACCAACTACACCACACACCGGCCTCCCAAGACAATTCTGCATAAGATTATGTCCCATTTAAAACCCTAACAGCCCACAGATAAAAGCTATTTTTCAGCCTGTTGGTACGGCTGGCTATATTCCTATATCTCCTACCGGATGGTAGGAGAGTAAAGAGATACCGTCCAGGGTGTGAGTCATCCCTGAGAATCTTCCTCACTCTTCCAAGGCAACGAGCCCTGGCGATGTCATCCAGTGGTGTCAGGGAACAGCCCACAATGTCTTGTGCTGTGCTCACTACCCTCTGCAATACTTTCCTATCCGCGTCTGTCAGACCAGCATACCAAACCACAATACCATACGAGAGGACGCTCTCTATGGTAGACCAGTAAAAGAGGGTCATTAGCTGTTGTTCTACCCTGTTCTTCCGCAAGATCCTAAGAAAGTGAAGCCTCTGTTGGGCCTTTCTAGCCACCTGGGTTGTGTTAACTTTCCAGGTCAGATCTTCACAGAGGTAGACTCCCGGAAATTTAAAGGAGGAAACTCTCTCTACACAGTCCTCCCCAATGTAAAGTGGGGCAGGTTCCTCCTTTTTTCTCCGGAAGTCTAACACCATCTCTTTCGTCTTGCCGATGTTTAGGTGCAAGTTGTTGTTACTACACCATATGGATAGTTTTTGTACCTCCGCCTTGGTGGAGCAGTGGGCTAATGCCTCCTTAAGTAACACCAGCTGCCTGAAATTAGTGCAGGTTCGCATCCCACCAGGCTCAAGGTTGACTCAGCCTTCCATCCTTCCGAGGTAGGTAAAATGAGGACCCAGATTGTTGGGGGCAATAAGCTGACTTTGTAATAATGCTGCTGGGGGGGGGGGGGGGCGAAAGCCCTAATAAGCAGGCATATACATAGAATGAAGGCTATTGCTAAGCACATTGGTTTGTGCTTAAATTGTAAGCCGCCCTGAGTCTTTGGAGAAGGGCGGGATATAAATGGGATTAAAAAAAAATCAGTGGTACACCGGTTTACCGGGTCGCCGTGGGATTGTGCCAGCCAGCAGCAGTCGCCAGCGTGTTGTATGCCGACCTCTTGGCGAAGCTAAGAGAACATTTCACCCCCAAACAATCGGAACTTTTCCGGAGGAGAATCTTCGAGAAAAGGAACCAGAAACCAGGGGAATCCATAACGGAGTTCGTGGCAGGCACGGAACCCTAACTGGGGAAAGGGTGAGGCCATCAACCAGGTGCTGAGCCCCAAATTAAAGATTGAGGTCTGTCTACAGGGCATTCCCTGCAGAATGAAGGTAGATTCAGCGGCAGCGGTGTCCATAATCTTGGGGGAAACGTTGGCACGCATCGAGGCCAGAAGCGGGCGTCAGGTACCCATTAAACACACACACACATACAACTAGCAGATTTCCAAAGGACACCCATTAGAGTGAAGGGAAGAGTCACCATCGATGTCTGTTTTAAGAGGTTTAAGGGGCCACTAGAACTTCTAGTCACAGAGGGACAGAGAACCAGTTTAATCGGTTCGGACCATTAGGTATCTGGGTCGGGGGAATTAATACGGTACAGCACCGAACCCTAGAATCCGTCTGCGATAGCTACAGGGGGCCACCCATTAACTTTAAATTAGACCCCTCAGTAAACCCCATAAGGATTAAGGCTACGAGAGTCCCCTTCGCCCTTAAACAAAAAATAGAAGCTGAGTTAGACAAGTTAGTGGGCCAAGGAACTGGTAGAAGGGGGACCCTGGGAGACACCCATTGTCACCCCTCTCAAACCCAACGGGGATGTGAGGATATGTGCTGACTATAAAGTGACACTAAACTGAGCTTTAAATCAGCATGCTTACCCGGTTCCGACGGTGAAGCAGGTCCTCGGCCAAAGCATTTGAGACTCAAAGATGTTTTTCCATACAGCAACTGGACTCTCTTGTTTTTTCTTTGAAGATGTTTCACTTCTCATCCAAGAAGCTTCTTCATTTCTGACTGGATGGTAGGGAAATGGAAGGATTTATACTCCTTTCAGACAGCTGATCATTTGCCTTCTCTTAGAGAGGCATTGAGGCCACCTGGAGGTTTACCTGTGTCCTCTGGGTCATCTGAGTGGTGCAAACAGGTATGGAGTCTTCTTGGAACTGTTGAAAGGACTGTGTTGGAGATTGGAGATAGATGATTTCGTATCCCACCCCCTCTGTTGAGAGGGGGCTGTTCTGATTTTGACCTAGATGGCCTCTTTGACCCCTCTTTCAAACCAGCAGTCCTCCCTGTCCTGAATGTGGACTTTGCTGTCTTCGAAAGAGCGGCTTTTGTCTATTAAATGCAGATGGGCTGTTGAATCTGGTCCTGATGGGTTTGTTCTCCTATGTTGTGCCATGCATTTATGAAGTGGTTGTTTTGTTTCCCCAATAAATAAACCTCCAAGTGGCTTCAACGACCCTCTAAAGGAAGGCAAATGACCAGCTGTCTGAAAGGAGTATAAATCCTTCCATTCCCCACCATCCAGTCAGAGCTGAAGAAGCTTCTGGGATGAGAAGCGAATCGTCTTCAAAGAAAAACAAGGAAGTCCTGTTGCCATGTGAAAAAGCATCTTTGGGACAACTATGACCTGGATGACTTGAGAATCTCCATAGGTGTTTGAGCTTCAGGTTCAGGATCTGTCCTTCCAAAGAACAGTCAGGGTTGACTTCCTTTAGGATTGAGTGTTCGGATCTCCTTGTCATCCAAGGGAGTCTGAAGAGTCTTCTCCAACACCACAGTTCAAAAGCATCAATTCTTCAGCGCTCAGCCTTCCTTAATAGAACTTATTTATTAGCTCTTAATTTTCAATGTGACCAATTTTCCTTTTTAATTCCAAAATTAAATGTATGAATTTCTTCCTGATCAAAAGATGGGATGACGTATTTAGAAACAAAGAAAGGAAGGCATGGAAGATGCCCCTTTGGAAGTAGACACAGGTGGTCCTTGACTTACCGCTGTTCATTTAGTGACCATTTAAAGTTACAGGGGCACTGAACGTTTTTCACATCTATGACCATTGCAGCATCACCTGGGCACCATTGTGGTCGAAAGTCAAGGGCTTCCTGTATAGCCAAGCCAGCTTAGTCTTTCACACAAGCCACACCAGTGTAAGAGAAGTCACTCAGCTAGACATGCTGTTTCTTCCATTAAGCTTATAATATAATTTTCTGAAGGGGATCCAAAGACGAAAATGCCCTGAAGCAGAGAGGTGGAACTGGAAGCAGACTTGCCAAAGAAGGAGGGCAGATTGAAATCCTCTGTGCAGGATCCTGCCCACGGGAACAAAATCAGAAGGACAAAAGGATTCTGCAAACAAAGTCCCAGCACACTGCTTTGAGAAGCTGCATTGAAATGCTGGCGCTAAGCTTCATTTTCCTCCTGCTCTGCCTCCTGGTTGTCCAACTGGTGAGGCTGCAGTTTCAAAGAAGGCGCTATCCACCAGGGCCGACACCTCTGCCTTTCATCGGATGCCTGTGGCGTCCCAAATTTCTTCACCTAAACCGGGAACTCTTGACTGAGGTATGAGTTGTCTATCCCTTTCACCAGCTGATTGACACGCATCAAAGAACAAATTTCTGTTAGGGGAGATGCACAGATAATTTATTGTTAAGTGACATTGTGGCTTTTGTGTGGCTAAAGAGGGGGTGGTCAAATCAATTTCCTTTTTCGTAAGAGCTACTCTTTGTCTTCTAAGAGTAACGGGGTTGAGAATGAATGAATGAATGAATGAATGAATGAATGAATGAATGAATGAATGAATGAATAAAAACAAATATTTTCCCCAACTATTTTCTCCAACCCTCCATATTTTTAAGATCTTTCAACATCTGCCTGACTTATTTCTTTATTAAATGTATCTGCTGCCCCTTTCACTATCACTGTGACTCTGGGTGCCTCACAATAGGATAAAAGCAAGAATAGGAAAAGGTGAAAAATATTTTTAAAAACTTTTAAATCAACAAGGATTGGCCAAAACTAGGACCCAGTACAGGTAATCCTTGACTTACCACCACAATTGACTGCCAAATCTGAACCCCATAGTCCTCCTCCTCCTCTTCCTCCTCCTCCTCCTAGTCACCAGCCTAAGCCAAGAATCTTAAAGACAAGCATCTTAAGGACCGCCTGGGATGGTTTTTCTAACAGATGTCGAAGATCTACGGGAATATTTTCACGTTGTGGTTTGGGACATGCCCTGTGATTATGTTAGAAGGTTTCCAGACAGTGAAGGAGGGTCTCACCACCCACCCTGAAGATCTTTCTGGCCGGCCTTTGCTCCCTTTTTTTAAAGCAGTGGCAAATAACAAAGGTAAGAACAATCCACTTTTTTTCAGATGTGGGCACAGGAGACAGGACAGTGTCCATTTGTTTGGTGTCACCTCCGTTGTGGTACAACTGATCCTCAATTTGCAACCACGTTTGGGACTGGAACTTCTGTTGCTAAGTGAGTAGGTTGTTAAGTGAGTTATGCCTGATTTTACTACTGTTTTGCCACAGTCATTAAGTGAATCCAGCTTCCCCCATTGGCTTTGCTTGTCAGAAGCTGCCGGGGAAAGTCACAAATGTTCATTATGTGACCCCAGGATGCTGCAAACCATCATAAACACATGCCAGGTGCAGTTTAATTTTAACTGTTATAAGTGTGAGGACTAGTCATCAGTCACCTTTTTCAGAATGGGATAATTCACAAAGATCAGAATGACATTAATGTAATTTACATCCTTAAATAGTGACATACTGAGCATATGTATTTTTGAGAAATGAAATAAATCTTCCAGGTGTTTGAACTTCCATGGAAGAAGATGTAGCTGAAAATTTAATGTTAAGGAAATTGGTGACACCATTGCTATGATGGAATCTGGAAAGATTCTAGGGCCAGATGAAATAACTGCAGAGCACTACAAAAATATTAAGGCAAGAATAGTTTCGGTTTTATTAAAGAAATCTCGTTTAAAAACAGGACCTGCCAGCTTTAGATTGTGATCTTGGTATACTAAACTTTTTGAAAGGTGAGAAGGATCCTGTGAATTGTGCAAAATATTATCTGATGCTGACACTGAGATTTTAAGAAGTGGCTTTGGTGAGAAAGTTATAGACGGCAGGACCAACACTCATTCTTCCCGCTCAAGCAACAAACTTCAGATAATATTAGAGTTTTGGCCAATGTATCATTCCTAAAAACCCAGATCAGTAGATTTTGGCATTGCTGAATGCAGAAAAAGCTTTTGTTCTAGTACAAATTATGTTTTTGGTTCAAGTGATGAAGAAGCGTAGCTAATAAAAGTGTACACAATTTTACAAAGGAAAAGTAACTTTCTTAAAATGACTGAATGGCAAAATGTTTGACCTGTTCATTTGTTTGGCTCCTACGTCTACAAGACACTCAGTCTACATGCAGTCTTTGAGTAGTTAAAACCATTCATTTAGCAACTGCTTGAAGTTACAACAGCACTGAAAGAGGTTCCCACACTTACAGGCTACAAGGCACTCAGTTTACATATAATCTTTGAGTAGTTACAACCATTCATTTGGCAACTGTTTGAAGTTACAGCAGCACTGAAAATAAGGTTCCCACACTTACATTGCAGCATCCCCATGGTCATAAAAGAATAGAAGAATAACAGAACCAGAAGGGACCTTGGAGGTCATCTAGTCCAACCCCCTACTCAGGCAGGAAATTCTATACCATGTCAGACAAATGGCTGTCCAGTCTCTTCTTAAAAAAAAAATCCAGTGTTGGAGCATTCACATCTTCTGGAGGCAAGTCGTTCCACTCAAGAGAAGCAGCTGAAGCTCCCCCCAAACACCTCGCAATCCCCAATTTGGTTAGATTTGTTTCCCAAACACCCTAGTTGTGTCTCGGAGTTGCATTCACACACAGTTTATTCAGCTGGATTAGGCTTCAATTTGTTCCGATTTGGTTTTTGAGAATTTAAATGGCCTGTTTGGACATCTAAAATGCTTAATTCAGTAAAGATGTTGTTTCAACCCACTATAAAGCATTAAAGCAAAGGATTATAGGCCATCCTCCCCCCCAACAAAGGAACAGAGCAATGGCATTCATTAAGCTGAATGAATGGTTCAGTGGGATTAAAACTTTATTTTCCATATAGTTTTAACAGATTGAGAGAGTTTGAAGGGACTTTGAGCTCTTCTCATCCAGCCCCCTATGCCAATTTAGAGAGATGGCTGTCCAATCTCTTCTTAAAAACCTCCTGTGACGCAGCAAACTGTGCTTGCATTAGGGGCGCCATTTTACGAAGGCCGGAAGAACACTTACACAGACTCAGAGACAAGGAAAAGAGCGGGAAAAGAATGGAATGTGATTGGCTAATACTATGTGTACTGACATGTGGAACTCTGTGATTGGCTGTTGCTGCCTATATAAGGAAATGCTTGACTGACCAAGGTGTGGCACTTCTGAATGCAGCTGCCAGTGTTTCAGACAGTGTCCCACCCAGCAATTTCACTTGAAATTGCTGTTTATCTTGGAAGCCTGCACTGCTGTATTCTTTATATATATATATATATATATATATATATATATATATATATATATATATATATATATATATATATATATATATATATATATATATATATATATAAGATTTTATCAATTTTTTCTTTACATACAATAATAATTTTTCAACCAATGTGCTGTCTGAGTTTAAAAATGCTAATACATATTTGATTCCTAATCCTTCATTCTTTCCTTTAACCATTGGTAAAGTAAGTCCCATGTCTGCTAATATTATGTTTCTTCTTTTTCTTTCAGTCTCATAGTCAGTCTGTCCATCTCTGCGCATTCCAGTATTTTTTTTAATTATTTCTGCATCTGGTGGTGTTCCTTCATTTTTCCAATATTGCACAAATATTATTCTTGCTGCCACTGTGACATGTAAAATCAAATATAGGCTTTGTTTGTTAACCTTTTCTGGCATTATATCTAATAAAAAAAAGTTCAGGTTTAAAGTCTGCACTGCTGCATTCTTAACAACTGCACCAACAGGGCTCAGCTTGTAAAAAAGATTAAAAAGATTGTAAAACTGGATGGGTCTCGCTTAACAACCACCCTGTTGAACAATGGGAATTCTGCTCCCAATTGTGGTCTTAAATCAAGGATTAACTATATTGGAGGAACCTTCCCTGAGATTATTCTGACAATTTATTGCTATCATACCTTAAAAAAGAAAATGACAGAAATCACTTTGGACAATATGCAAGCTAACCAGAATAGAGACATGTTCAGAGAATAAATGCTAGCAATTTTTTATTAATCATAGATCAAAACTTGAAAATAGTAGAATGTTAATGCAATTGTGAAATTTGAATTGATTCATTGCATGGGTTTGGGGCTTTGCATTTTTACTTTATTTCTTCTCCCTCCCCAGTATTTTTCTTGGTTATTTATTTCTTTGTTTCTAATGTTTTTCTGCTTTTCTTCTTGCTTTGTTTCCCTTAATTCTTTTGTCCCTTTTTTAGTTAGCCTAGTTTAGTCTTTCTGTTTTATGATAATGCCCTCTGCCAGCAGTTCGATTCTGACCAGCTGAAGGTCAGCTCAGCCTTCCCTCTTTCTGAGGTCAGTAAAATGAGGACCTGGATTGTTGGGGGGCAAGAGGCTGACTCTGTAAACTGCTCCGAGAGGGCTGCAAAGCACTGTGAAGCGGTATATAATTCTAAGTCCCCTGGTTCTTGCTGTTGCTATCACATTCTGAGAAGGGTATTTTGCCTTTCTGTCAGTTCTAAAGACTGGAATAAGGCCAATCATCTGTCATTTTGTGGTTCTGTGTCATCAGGGATTCTGCTTTCCAAGGGTCAGAACTGGAAGCACCAAAGGAGATTTTCAATGGCGACTCTGAAGGTCCTCGGCATGGGGAAGAGCACTGTGCAGTATCAGATCCAAGAGGAAGCAGAGAAATTGGTGGAAGAGTTCAGGAAAAGTGAAGGTACAATGAAGACGAGTGCGTTTATTTATTTTTTGTCAGAAACCTGTATTGTTTTAATTTTCTGAAATGTAAAGGCTCAGACAAATAGGACAGTCTGAAGTCAGTTCTCCAGTGTCTGCAAGGGAAGACAAAGTGTCAAAAAAGATCAGGATGATGGCTCACACAATCAAAGCGTTAATCCTTTTTTCATGTTTTGAGCAAGGAAATGTAAGATGGGCCAATAAGTAAATAAATAGAGAGAGAGAGGATAAATGATAGATAGATAGATAGATAGATAGATAGATAGATAGATAGATAGATAGATAGATAGATAGATATAGATAGATAGATAGATGATAGATAGATAGATGATAAAAGTTATAGATAGATGAGATAGATAAATAGCTAGATATAGATAGATGATCGATGATACAGTTTGATGATATAGATAGATAGATATAGATAGATAGATGGATAGATGGATAGATAGATAGATAGATAGATAGATAGATAGATAGATAGATAGATAGATAGATGATAACTAGATATAGATAGATGATCGATGATACAGATAGATGAGATAGATATAGATAGATAGATATAGATTTAGAAAGATAGAGACAGATAGATAATAGGATATAGATAGATATAGAAAGATAGATAGATAGATAGATAGATAGATAGATAGATAGATAGATAGATAGATAGATAGATAGATAGATGATAGCTAGATATAGATAGATGGTAGATGATAATAGCTAGAGATAGATAGATAGATAGATAGATAGATAGATAGATAGATAGATAGATAGATAGATAGATAGATAGACAGACAGACAGACAGACAGACAGACAGACAGACTGACAGACAGACAGATATCACATCACCACTAGTCCTTCTCTGCAAGAGACATGGCAGCCACCAAATTCCTTTCCCTTTGCAGGAAAACCCATGAATCCTTATTTGGCCCTGAACCTTGCAGTTTCCAACGTGATTTCTGTACTAGTGTTTGGATATCGTTTCTCCATAGAAGATGAGACTTTTCATAAGCTGCTGGAAGCCATGGAGAAACTTTTCAGTGTTGCTAGCAGTTTCACAAGTAACGTGAGTGATACCTTCTTTCCTTTCCCTTTTTCTTTTATATATAAATATTTTATTAGTTTTCTAATTTTACAATCATGAGTACTTTGTAAACAACTTGTGATATCTTCATCACATAATATCGATAGTGTCAGTTTATAATATCTTTTGTAGCCAGAATATATCTCAATTGCATTTGCACTTAAAATCCATTTGTTCAATCAATTCCGGTTTTTCCTACTTTTTTAAAATTTTAATTTCCCATCAATGTTCAAAATATCTCTAGCGCTTATAATTTTCTCATAATAAATTATATTTGGATAACCAAAAGCTTCCCTTATTCAAACTCTTTTAGAATTTTCATATTTCCCATCTCATAACAAAGTATGATATTCTAGTTACAAATCCTATCCTACTTTGGCCACCTAATGAGAAGGAAGGACTCACTGGAGAAGAGCCTAATGCTGGGAAAGGTTGAGGGCAAGAGAAGAAGGTGATGACAGAGAATGAGGTGGCTGGATGGAGTCACTGAAGCAGTAGGCGTGAGCTTAAATGGACTCCAGAAGATGGTAGAGAAGGCCTGGAGGAACGTTGTCCATAGGGTCGCGATGGGTCGGACACGACTTCACACTAACAACAAAATCCTTTTAATTATAATAATACTTTTATTTTTAACAGTTATCTTTTTTCTTTACCATATTCAAACATCTGTTTAATAATATAATATCCCATCTAATATGTCAAAACCTCTATTTTCTTCAGTCTTACTCTAGCTTTCTTCCTTTGCCAAATAACTTTCCAAGTCAATGCATTTGAATCATCAAGTAATTCTTCCTCTGTTTTTGTATATATTGTTCGGAATGAGGAAGAGAATTTGACTGAAGTATTTTTGGAAGAATGCTCAACCCATTTATATTCATTAAACAGCGTCCATCCTTCTCCTTCAGTTTTTCTTTTCATTTCTTGTTTGTCAATATTCAGCATTTCTCCTAACAGCTTTATCATCTATTCGATCAGCTCTTCTTCCTTATCCTCAATGTGTTCTGAGAACTTGACAAGTAAGATATTGTTTCCATTTCCTGTGTTATCACTGCATCTTCTAATTTTTCATTTGTCTGTATCTGCTGTTAATTCCTTCCTTTAGGTCCTCCATCTTTGGATCCATTTCTTCTAATTTTCCTTCCATTTTCTGGGTTTGTACTTCCTTCTTTATGGTTATTGTCTGAATTTGTAAGTTTAGGTAAGAAAATTGTTCTTTTATCTCATTTGCGTTATTTTTAGTCTCATCATGAAATAAAACAATTGTCTCTTGGATTGATTTCAACATAGAAAGTATTTCTCTCTGAGATTCATTAACATTTTCTTGTTATATTAAGCTGGGGACTTCAGAGACAAGTGTTAAAGATGTTTTTTTTACCATTTAAGGCTAAGTATGGAGCACCCATTTTGTTTTTGTATGTAGTCTTTATAGTCCAATAGGGTCACCAACACAGATAAGAAGCCCAAGAGGTTTTTTCTTTTTTTCCTTTTCCCAGCTGCAGTCTGCAAAACTGAAAGTTTCCAGGAACAACAAAGAGTCTTATCTAAGTTTGTGCTTCAAGCCAAGTTTCCTTTAAGCATAATAAATTGTAGTGCCGTGATTTCTCCACTAGATGTCGTTGACACTGCCTTCCAGCTTTCCAAATCCAAGCCTATTTTACAGACTTCCAAATATCTTTTTTTTAAAAAAAGGCTCAATGGTACTTTTAAGTCCCAAATTTCAAATCTATATATCTGTATTCATTCCAAATTGATCTTATAGTTTTCTCTATTTCCCCCCCAAGCAATTAATTTGCCGCTTTTCTTTTCCTGAGGGAGCGGGGCAAAAACTTCCCTTCCCTCTCTCAATGGGGAGGATTCTTTGCTTTGCGCACTGTTTTTTTCCAGGAAAGTAATATTAAGGTCATAAAAAGAGGATAAAGTCTCACCCAGTTCCATCTACATTACTCAAAAATTGCTAGTTAGTGCTTATTTCAGTTGTCAACAGCTTGTGACTGGCCACATGAATGTAGCCATTCTTTTCTCTGCCGGTTTGGAGGCTTCCTCAGATCCAGCGGAAGGGCTGCTGCCCCTCTGCAATTGACAAGGTTCCCCTCCTTCTTTGTCGCCACTCCAGGGCAACATTTGACCCTTTTCAGGGTCCCCAGCAGGGTGAAATCGAACATAGAAGATGGAGCTCTGACCTTGCGTCTCTCACGCCACAAGTTCCTTCTTTCCATTGTTTTTAAAGACAACCAAAATATTTTGGTCACTGAACAGGCCTAGAATGTGAAGGGTCAAAAACCTGCAGTAGGTACTAAATACTAGCTGGAAAGCAGGCTTATCCACAGGGAGAGGAGTCCAAAAATCAAAATGGCAGCCACAATGGTGCAATCGAGGACCCGCTCCCATTTTTTGTGGGTCACACATGTAGCACAGATGTGAAAGGGACAGATGTTTGATTGAATTGTGGTGGCAGTCATCTTTTTGACCGCAACCTTGCTGAGTGAGATTGGTTGGGTTTCCCAAGTACTGATAGTCCTTGAGTTATGACCATAATGGTGCTGGCCCATCATGGCTGTAACTTGTGATGGTCATAGAACGGGTCAGTCACAAAATTTTACACTATTTTTTGTGGCAATCATTAACCAATTCCACCATCATTAAAGCAAATGCCACCCACATTAAGCAAAGCAATGGTTCAATTTGGACACGATTTTGCCCCACCCAAAATAGAAGTAAATGCTGTTTTTTTTAGCAAAAACATTGTAAAACACGCCATGTGGGATGCTGATGTGGCCTAATTTTTGAACTGCCAAAGTGTGATCACATGTCTGGTGTGGTGTGGTGTGAAGGATAATCATCAGAACTTGAATTTGGATTATAAAGTATTCCCCGCCCCCAGGTAGGTCTGTCAAAACATTGGGACTTGCTTAATGACTGACTGTAAGTTGAGGACTACCTGTATTTATGTCTATTTTGGATTCCTTTTTGCTAATATGCTGATGTACAAAACTCCTGTTTACAATATTTTGAAAACCCTTATCTCTGAGGTTTTGCACAAATAATCCAAAAAAGGACAGCCGCTTGTCTTTGGAGATTCTCAGTCATCCAGGTGATGGTTGTCCCAAAGGTACTTTTTCAAAAGTCAACTGGACTTTGTTTTTCCTTGAAGATGTTTCGCTTGTCATCCTAGAAGCTTCTTCAGTTCTGACTGAATGGTGGAGAATGGAAGGATTTATATTTTTGGAGTCATCTGGCTGTTAGTATTCTCCCTGAGAGCCATTAAAGTGGCCTCAACGACCCTCAGAAAGAGTACTAAAGACCAGATGGCTGCAAAGAATATGAATCCTTCCATTCTCCACCATTCAGTCAGAAGTGAAGAAGCTTCTTGAATGACAAGCGAAACTTCTTCAAGGAAAAACAAAGAGTCCAGTTGCCTTTTGAAAAAGCACCTTTCAAAGACAAGGACAACCAGATTATTAAGATGAAAAATCCCTGCTTATGATACTCTGATGTTCCCCTCTAAGGTGAAATGATATTCTCAGACTTTAATCTAAAGAACAGTTACATTAATTTGAGACTCTAGTCTTAATGTTCTTATGTCTTCCTGCTTTATAGTTTTATTTAACAAGGGACCTGGAATTCTGCCTCAGTATTGTGTTCTACTAAAGTAAAAGTTAAAAATGCCTGGACATTCTCAGAACCCTAAAAAGGAGAATACGATGACCTGACCATCACTATTACCGAAGGAGCCCTGAGCTGCCTCGCCGGCAACATAACCCTGAGCATCATCCCTAATAAAATGTTCTTTAAGGAAGACTTCTTGCCTTGAAGTTCTTTTACTGGTTTCATCTATCAGAATCATGACAGATATATTGCAACTACAACAGAAAAATGAAAAGACAAAAGCAATAAAAATAAGAAAAAAATAAAGAAAAATTATAAAAATAAGAAAATAATCTCTCACTGACACTCAGTTTTTCTCTTATGCCTCTTCCTCCAAAGATGTTCAAAACAACCCAAATTTAATTCATCCTGGAGTAAAGGAAGCAGTGTGGAATGTTCTCGTCACATCAAAGTCTTGATCATTACTGCCAAGCACATTCTTCAGTTTTTTTCTCCAGGATTTTGCTCTCAAATCAGTTCCTTTTCCCCCTGTTTAATTCCTTTTTCTTTATTATATTGACATAGCCAGCCATCTCCGGTGATTTTTCTTCTCTTCTGCCAGATGTACAATAGTTTCCCCTGGATTATGAAGTTTCTCCCAGGACCTCACAAGACGGCATTATCATTGCGTGACTTTGTTTGGTCATTCATAAGAAAGGAGATCAAGAAGCACCAAGAAGCAGACCATGGAGAAAAAAACCAAGACTTCATTCATCTTTACCTGGCTGAAATAGAGAAAGTAAGTGGGAGCTCTTTTTTTGTATGACTGTTAGATACTTTATCGTATAAAGGCTTTCGAACCTTGGCAACTTCAAGATGGGTGGACTTCAACTCCAAAAATTCCCCAGCCAGCAAGCTGTATAATAGTCTTGAGTATTGTCTTCTCTCGGGATTGTGACAATGCAGCATCGGAGAGGAAGCCAGGGCTCTGAGACCCACAGGAGCAAATGCCTGCCTTTTTTGACCCTGCCTTCCCTCGAGGGAGAAGGTTGCAGCTGTTGAAATTGGCAATGTCAGAAAGTCTGTTTATATATAGCACTGCAGAGGAAAAACAAAGAGTACCATCACCATGTGCTTTACTGCTCAACTGTTTTAAACTCTAACAGGAAATAGGAAACTCTCCCCAGAATAAACAGAACCATAGATTATAACCATAGATGCAAACTAAACACTGCCATCTACTGGATGATCCTGTATTGATTCTGCAATACAAAATGCATTCTAACATGGATTCTGTCAGGCAAGGACTGGAAGGAAGTGATGGCCTTCGAGATTTCTCAGGTATTCATTTCTCAATTTTTGTTCTGCAGACAAAAAAACACCCCCAACCTCGCTATGATGAAAAGAACATGGTTCAGAGCATCTTTGATCTCTTTATGGGGGGAACAGAGACATCGAGCACCACTCTCTACTGGGCATTGTTGTATATGGTGCTTTATCCTGACATTCAAGGTGAGAGAAGAATCATAACTTGGATGAGATAGAAGGGACCTTTATAGCCCAATTATACTCAATGCCTGAAGCTGCTGGTAGCATCTTCATTTGTAATTGACAATTATTATTGGAATAATTCTTTAGTTATAGGTAGTCCTCAACTTACAATCATAATGCAGGCTGCTCATTACGATCTATAATAGATCAATACTACTATCTATTTGCTAAGCGGGCTACCTCATTTAATAACTCCAAACCCTCTTTCCCCATTGCGGTCATTTTTAAAATTTATTTATTTAATTTTATTCAAATTCAAATAATACAAACATAATACATATAAGTTTAAAAAGAAAACAATATAAAAATACAAATATTACAGTGCACCCCCACCCGAGATCATTTTTATTACCTACATTTTTTCCTCATATAACAACTAACAATATACAATATATTTCAACTGTGCCCTTATCCCCTCCAAAACAGCATATATTCCTAAGTAGGTTTATTCCCTTTCTCTTCCATCAACACTGTTTTTATAAAATCCTCCCATATTTCACCACTCATTTCTTTGAATAACCCATTTCCGTCTCCAATATTTAGCCATCACTAATCTAGCTGCCATTATCAAATTTACAATCAATTCCTTTTTTGCTTCATTTATATCTTGTTTTTCCACCAGTAACACTAATGCATTCCTCGGTGACATACCTAAATTTACATTCAAAAGTTCTATAATTTCCCAAAACACAATGTCCCATATCTTTTGTGCACTATCACAATCCCACCACATATGTTTATATCTTCCAATCTCTTTCTCGCACCTCCAACAAATATTTGTATATTTAACATCTATTTGATTTAATTTACGTGGTGTTAGGTATCACCTCCATATCACTTTATATCCATTTTCCTTAACTCTAACTGACATATTCTTATATACTCTTCTATTCCAAATATTTTCCCAATCTTTATCATTTATTTCTCCTAAATCTGTTTCCCAAATTAATTTTAAACCTTTTGCTTTATCTTCTAGTTCAGTTAATATTCTATATATTTTCCCAATTCTTCCTTTACCTATATATTCTTCCTTTACCTCATTTTCTTTTATAACCATTTCAAATTTTGTTAACTGTTTATCTTTCACCTCAAATTTTTCTTCCATTTTTATCCATCTCTCTAGTATTAAATTCAACCAATTTAATTTAATATCTGATAAAACATTCTTTAATTGCATTATATTCTTTATCTTGTTTTTCCAGTATTCCCTTTTATATATCTGATTTTTTAAAAAAATTACTAATCCATTCTTTCAATTCAATCTTAGGGAATTTCTCCATTTCCACCACCGGTGTTAAAGGAGAAATTCTTGGCATTAACCAATATCTCCATTTATTCCATAGTTTTATCAAATTTTTTAAAAAGGGATTTTTGTGGTCGTTAAATGACCATGTGGGTCATTAAGTGGAGCATGGGGTGCCTCAGGAGTGGCAGACTTGGTCTTGTGGTCAGTCATAAGGGCAGGTGGTTTGCCAAGCACCTGAATTTTGTTCACGTGATCCCAGGAGCACAGCAGTGACTAACTTAAGGCAAAAGTCATAAGTCTCTTCATTTAGCACCGTCGTAATTTTAAACCGTTGATGTCATAAGTAATGGTCATAAGTCAAGGGCTACCTATAATCAAATGTCAAGCTATTTTTTTTCCCTCTCAAAATATGAGATGGTCCAAGTAGGGCTTGACTTCGGCTCTTCAGGCCACTGGCATGATAAGAAAATATAAATCACAGAGGGTGAATGGAGTGTTGGGGGAAGAGTAACGGTTTACTTTTGAGTAAACCCAGCAGATGTTCAGGGTGTGCCAAGCATACCCAAGATAGCCTTCTTTTACACCCTAGACCAATGGCTGTATATATTTTGATCAATGCTTGCTCATCTCTTCTGAATAGACAAAACACATTGCTTATTTGTAGCTTTTGATGTAATATTATCTAAGCTTCATTCAGTCTAAATTATCTTATGCAATATTACATTTATGCATGCCTCAGAAATTGCTTACAAGTGGGCTGAAACTTAAGAGAGTGTAAACAAAGTCAATCTCAGCTATTTCTTAAAACAGATGAACCTATTTCTTAAAAGTATGGGGCTAGGACTAGCAGGGATCCTCCAAGACCCTCTCAGGGGTCTGTGAAAGCCAAATCAGTTGCCAACTTAAGTTAAAAAATACTAGAAATCTAAAGTCCCAAGGACGCCCATTCTGCTTGGCCTACTTGGATGCATAGAAACATTTGAAAAAAGGTGATGCCTCAGGGGTGTCCAACCTTGGCAACTTTAAGACTTGTGGACTTCAACTTCCAGAATTCCTCAGAGAGTATGGCTGGTGGGGGAATTCTGGGAGTTCATGTCCACTAAAGTTCAAGACACCAAGGTTGGACACCCCTGGTCTAGATAACTTGCTTCTCCTGGGCTGAGCTTCTGCCATTAATAGACCATGGACAGCTGTGGCCACACCTGGATGCTTATTCACTCCTAGCTCTAGTCAATGTGCAAAATCTTTGTTTCTCCCCAGCCAAAGTTCAAAAGGAAATTGATACCCTTATACCACCGGGCCAGCCAATCTGTTACGAGGATCGCAAGAATCTTCCATACACAAATGCGGTGGTGCACGAAATCCAGCGCTTTAGCAACGTCGTCGCGATAGGAATACCCAGATACTGTATAAGAGATACGATGATCCAGAAATTTCACTTTAGAAAGGTAAATGAATTCCTGTGTTCTGGAGCCTTCTTTATTTCTCCCCACCGAATTGCTAGAGGAACCACATGCTATATGGTAATTGGACTGAGAACTCTGTGCGACGTCATGTGACCGCATCAACTTACAACGGTGGTTCGGGCAGTTCCTGTCAGGCTCTTTAGGCGAATTCTATTTTATTCTTATTGTTTTATTCTTTTTTAATGCAGAAGCGCAAACATTTTAAAGACATAAAGTCCTTTCTTTCTTCACACACGGACAAAAAGGGATGTTTGATCTCTTTCAAGTTGAACTCAGCTTCTATCTCTCCATAATGACGTATATACCATTTTTATGGCAACAAATCAAATTTCCCTTTCCCTCAGGATATTTTTTTTTCAACTGCCCAGCCTTAACCTATTTGTATTTTTTAGAAGAGCAATCTTTAAAGCCATGTATTGAGATTTCTCACTTCGGCCTACATTACCAGCAGATATAACCTTTCCCCCCCCTTCCTTTAGGGTGAAAGGCCAAACTTAAGTGCACCTTCTCTTTTCCACAGGGCACCATCTTTTACCCGAACCTGGCTTCTGCCTTGTATGATGCCAACGAGTGGGAGACACCCCACACCTTCAACCCAAACCATTTCCTTGACAAGGAAGGCAATTTCACCTGTCGAGAAGCTTTCATCCCATTTTCTCTAGGTGCTCATTCATCTTGTTAAAATTCCATTGAATCTTTAATGATATGCATTGACTGTTCTTGTTTTGTCCCTCAAACAATCATCAGTATGAAAACCCATCATAAGTCACTTTTTTCAAAGCTGTTGCCACTTTGAATGGCCACTGAACAAATGTTTGTAAGTCAAGGACTTCCTGTATTCTCCTTACCGGGAAGGGTTATGGACAACAGTGTCCAAGGGAATCCAGGTCAATCACATTGTAAACTCTAATCAGGGGTGAGGGATGATGGCCCTTTTATGACTTGTGGACTTCAACTCCCAGAATTCCAGAGCCAGCCATGATTTATTTTATTTATTTATTAAATTTTTATACCGCCCTTCTCCCGAAGGACTCAGGGCGGTGTACAGGGCAATAAATATCGAAATATAAATACAAAAGTTAAAAAAAGATTAAATAATTATGCCCAATATAATACAACAATTAAAACTATGTTAAAATCAAATCCAAACCCCAAACCCATCAGACCAGGCCGGATTGTTTAAATAGATAGGTTTTTAGATCGCGTCGGAAGGAGCGAAGGTCGGGGGCCATCCGGAGCTCAACCGGCAAGCAGTTCCATAGGTCTGGCACGCCCACAGAGAACGCCCTCCCCCTGGGGGCCACCAATCGACATTC
Organism: Vipera latastei; assembly: GCA_024294585.1. NCBI lineage: Eukaryota > Metazoa > Chordata > Lepidosauria > Squamata > Viperidae > Vipera > Vipera latastei. Next base: position 5,283,149 of record CM044358.1, read on the forward strand.
TCTGATCGGAGGCACCCTGAGGAGGCCCTCTCTGTGGGAGCGCACTGGACAGAGGGAGGTTGACGCCGGCAGCAGGTGCTGCCATAGGTAATCCGGACCCATGCCATGTAGGGCTTTATAGGTCATTACCAGCACCTTGAATCTCACCCGGAGGGCAACCGGCAGCCAATGCAGCTCGCAGAGCAGAGGTGTAACATGGGAGTATCGGGAGACCCCCAACACCACTCGCGCGGCTGCATTCTGCACCAGTTGAAGCCTCCGAGTGGTCCTCAAGGGCAGCCCCATGTAGAGAGCGTTGCAGTAGTCCAAACGAGAGGTCACGAGCGCATGAGTGACTGTACGCAAGGCATCCCGGTCTAGATAGGGCCGCAACTGGTGCACCAGGCGAACCTGGGCAAAGGCCCCCCTAGTCACAGCTCCTATATGATCTTCTAAGGAGAGCTGTGAATCTAGGAGGACCCCCAAGTTGCGACCCCAATCTACGGTGGGTAATAACTCACCCCCCATATTAAGAGATGGAATAATCTGCGTTTCCCGAGATGCCAGCACGCACAGCCACTCAGTCTTGTCAGGGTTGAGCTGAAGCCTGTTCCTCCCCATCCAGACCCAGACCGCCTCCAGGCAACGGGACATCACATGGAGGGCATCACTGGGGTGGTTTGGGGTTGAAATAAAAAGCTGGGTATCATCAGCATACTGATGATAACCAACTCCAAAACCACGAATGATCTCACCCAGAGGCTTCATATAGATGTTGAACAGGAGAGGCGAGAGGACCGATCCCTGAGGAACTTCACAAACGAGAGGCCTCAAGGTCGGCCTCTGCCCCCCTGCCAACACCGACTGCGAACGCCCCAGAAGGTAGGAGGAGAACCACTGAAGAACTGTGCCTCCCACTCCCAACCCTCTGAGGCGCCGCAGCAAGATACCATGGTCGATGGTATCAAAAGCCGCTGAGAGGTCTAACAGGATGTTCTGAACCAGCCCTCTTCTAGCAAACCCCTATTAAAAAGAAGAGACTGGAGAGCGTCCAAGACTAAAAGGCTTCTGCCAAGATTTAATTACGCAGTTAACAAAAACACTAGAGCTTGTCTTCTCAAGCGGAAAAGTTGCTTTCAGCAACCAGCCCCTCCCCAAACACTCCTTTTATAGAGAGCTCAGGGCGTGGTCTCCCTGTGCCTCCTCCCGAGGAGACCCGCAGCCTTTTTCTGCTTAGTCCTGCTCGACTGCCTCCTGCGTCGGGCGTCCTTGAACAGGGCCAGCTGTGGGTCATCATCCTCCGCACTATCGGGCTCACGCAGCTGAGAGGAGGTCCCCGGCTGGGAGCTCTGCCAAGCCTCCACGCCATCATCAACCGGTTCGTCTCCCACACGGTCCTCCTCCCCCTCATCTGAGTCATCCGACAACTCTGAGCCGGCTGCCGAAACCACAGGCTGACCCTGAGTCACAACACTGGACTAGGACAGAGGAACAACCCCTGTCCCGAGCCCGCCAGAGATCATTCACCAGCGCGACCAATGCCGTCTCCGTGCTGTACCCGGGCCTGAAACCCGATTGGTACGGGTCCAGATAATCAGCTTCCTCCAAGAACAAAGGGAGCTGATGTGCCACCACGCTCTCAACAATCTTCGCGAGAAAGCGAAGGTTGGAGACCGGATGAAAGTTATTTAATACAGCTGGGTCCAGGGCAGGCTTCTTGAGGAGAGGTCTCACCACCGCCTCCTTCAAGGCGGCAGGAAAACTACCCTCACTCAAAGAAGCAGTTATCACTGCCTGGAGCCAGCCTCGTGTCCCGTCCCAGGCTGCATAAACCAGCCAGGAGGGGCACGGGTCCAATAAACACGTGGTGGAGCTCAGCTTCCCCATGATCCTGTCCACATCTTCAGGAGTCACAGGATCAAATTCCTCCCAGATAATATCGACAAGACTGCCCTTGTCCTCATCATCAGACTCTGCCCAGTCGGAGTCCAAACCGGTCTGAATCCGAGCGATTTTGTCCGACAGATGTTGACTAAACTCCTCGGCACGACCCTGCAAGGGCTCCTCCCTCACCTCCTGATTAAGGAGGAAGCGGGTCACCCTAAACAGGGCGGCCGGGCGATTATCTGCGGATGCGATGAGGGCGGCAAAGTGATTAGACCTTGCCATCCTCATCGCCGTGAGATAAGATCTCGTAAAAGACCTTAGTCACAACCGGTCGGATTCAGATTGGCTGGATCTCCAACAGCTCTCTAGGCCCCGTCTACAACGCTTCATCTCCCGGAGCTCCATGGAAAACCATGGAGCCCATTGGGATCTGCACCGGGTCAAGGGCCGCGTGGGTACAACTCGGTCGAGTGCCTCCGTGGCCGCCTTTTCCCAGGCTTCCACTAGGGCATCGGCCGAGCTGTGAGCAAAGGAGGCAGGTGGGGACCCAAGCGCTGCCTGGAACCGCTCAGGGTCCATTAAGCGCCTAGGGCGGAACCATCTCGTTGGTTCAACAACCCCACAACAGGGAGTGGCAAAACGGTAGACCAACCGCAGGAGATGATGATCGGTCCATGACAGGGGCATAACAATTGGGGAACCCCCACCCAGATCATCTAACCACCGTCCAGATAGAAAAACCAAATTGAGCGTGTGACACCCCCCCATGAGTTGGACCCTGAATAACTTGCGTCAGGTCCATGGCCGTCATGGAAGTCATGAACTCCCGAGCCAACTCAGATGATCCCCCCAGGGATGGTAGATTAAAGTCACCCAAAACCATAAGTTTGGGGAACTCAATTACCAACCCTGAGAGGATGTCGAGAAGCTCAGGCAGGGCTGCTGCTGCTGCGCGACTAGGCGATTGATGGACTTCAGCTCCCAGAATTCCTAAGGCAGTCGGGCTGGCTCAGGAATTTTGGGAGTTGAAGTCCACAGGTTGTAAAGGTGCCATAGTTGCACAATCCTTTTATGACATGTGGACTTCAACACCCAGGCTTTCCTAGGACAGTCATGCTGGCTCAGGAATTCTGGGAGCTGAAGTCCACAGTCATAAAGGGACCATGGTTCCCCACCTCTGCCGTAATCACTCCCTGCCAGCACTGATTTGTTGTTTTCCTCTTCTTTCCTAGGTCATCGAGCATGTTTGGGAGAAAATTTGGCAAAAACAGAGCTCTTCCTTTTCTTTACCAACCTTGTGCAAGCGTTCAATTTCCACTTGGCTGACGGATCAAAAGATATAAACCTTGACCCAGTCTGGGGAGGCACTCTGCATCCTCATTCCTTTGAGATCTGTGCAATTCCTCGCTAGGCCAGGTCTGAATAGCAGCTGTGGATACTGGGACTGGGAATCCAAGTAGCTGGCTTTGTCTCCTCCAACATTTTTCTGGAAAAAAAAAGCACGTTTCCAGCTCTCCTTGTTGCGAAAGAAAAATGTATACAACCTATTCTCGTTCTGCAACATGGGCTTTTGAATACTGACAGGTCAACAACATCAGCACTGGCCTGGTCTCTGTGTTCTTGTCATTTATCTAGTTCTATTTGCTCCCTTTTAACTGAGCCCCTAATCTGAGCGTTTTTAAAATCAAATTTTCATTATTTGCAAAAAGCAAGAGAAACAAGAAAAAAACAACACTTGGGTCTTCACCACTCTTTGAACAATCCTTTTCTAAAATATAACATGTTTTCATAACATGTTGACATTAGTTCAGCCTCCTTGACTGTGGAAAAGAAAGAGGAAAGTTAGAGATATACGAGGGCGATTTGGAAATAAACCTCCGTTTGGTTGTCAACGACACTTGCAGATGCAGAACCTTTATTACACACATTAGAAAACTAGAAGATTATATTACTTTTCGACATATTTGGCATTCAGATTGAGGCACTTGTCATAACGTCTTACAAGATTTGAAATTCCTTAGTAGTAGTCACTCGGTGCCAAATCTGGGCTATGGGGTGTTTGTGTGTGATCAAAAACATCCCAACGGAACTGCTTTAAAAGTTCTTCGGTGCATCTAGCGATGTGCAGGTGAGCATTATCGTGACCCAACACACCGGAAGTGGTGCCATAGAAAATCCCGCCAAATGTGAAGATGCCAAAGGAGTACTGCTAGTGAAGTTGATGCAGCATGGATCAACCATCAATTCAGAAGTCTACTGTCAGACCCCCTTGTTAGAAATATGTTGTTGAAAAAATGGTTTGTTTAGCAGAGTATTATTAATACACAGTGGAAGTTGTACTGGGACTTTTAGGCAAACAGTAATGCACTAACACGAGTTTAATAACTTATTTTACTCAGACAACAAAAAGAAACACAATAAGAGATAGTCCAAGTTTCAATCCAGTATCATGCACATAAAAGTCAGTCCATAAAAACATAGTATCATAATACAAAAACTCCTTACCTATATCAAAAACAATATACACAGTAGCAAGCAGTTAATTCTTGAGAGAGTAAAAATCAAGTTAGCAAACAAGAGAACAAGAGGTATCCAAACACTAACATCAAACACACATACAAGAAGAAGTAAGTGTAACATCTAACTCTCTTTTATGCGAAATAATTACAGCCACACCCTTAGGCCGTTTAACTCCTTAAAGGTGCTTTTACTCCATTGTATAATATTTTCACCCAAATCATATTTAATCTCTAACAATCTCCCCTTTTGGGTGACATATTATACATATACTTTTACAATCTCAAATTACACATATCACAAACAGATTTATGCTTTATAGCACCCTGAGCTTTAGTAAACTGGTCAGCAATATTATCTTCAGTTGCACAATATTCCAGTTTAATCAAATTATCTTTAACACATTGTCTGACATTTAAATACCGTAGATCTGTATGTTTTGATCTAGTTTTCACTGCAGCATTAGTTGCTAATTTTATAGCTGCTTGATTGTCTTCATACACTTTTATTGGTTCATTACAATTTAAACCCATATCAAACAATAATTGTTTCCATACCAATAGCTCAGTACATAATAAAGATAAACAAGAAAATTCGGATTCAGTTGTTGATAAGCTTATATGCTTCTGTCTGTTAGATCTCCATCCTACTAAAGCGTTTCCCAATAATATAACCAATCCTGAAGTGGATTTTCTGGTTACAGTATCAGATGCAAAACTAGCATCTGCAAATGCTTTCAGTTCCAATTCCTTTGTTGGCTCTAGATATAGAGAATAATGTATGGTGTGCTTCAAATATCTTAAAACTCTTTTCGCACCTTGCCAACATCTGATTGTAGGATTCTCACAATATCTGGCTAAATGATTAACTGTAAATGCTATGTCAGGTCTTGACCAGTTACATAAATACATCAAGCTGCCTATTAATGATTGGTATATCTTTTTATCAAACACATTGCTGTTATCTGCTGAACTCTCAAAACCTTGAACCATAGGTGTTTTTGCTGGTTTACAGTTTTCCATATTATAGCGTTTTAGCAAACCATTAATCTTCTTAGCTTGAGACAGTTTAAATCCTTTACTAGTCCTGACAATATCCAGCCCTAAATAATGACTAATAGCTCCTAGATCTTTTACTCTAAATTTTCTTTTTAACCCTGAGATTATTCTTTCAGTTTCTGTTTCATCTTTTGCTATAATAGCAATATCATCAGTGAATAATAATAACAATGATAATTCACTATTTTGCTGTTTTATAAATAAACAAGAATCTGCAATACTAGCTTTAAATCCCAAACTATTTAACTCTTTTACTAAACATCTATTCCACTCATAGCCTGACTGTTTTAAACCATACAAACTCTTATTCAGTTTCCAACAGTACCCTACTTTACCTTCTATTCCTGATGGAACTTTCATATATATATCATGGTTTAATGTTGCATGCAAATAAGCAGTTTCAATATCTACATGTTTTATACTATAATTCTTATTTGCTGCCCAAACTAAAGCAGCCCTAAGAGTGGAAGCTCTTAAAGTTGGGGAAAATACTTCATCATAATCACTATTATTCTGTGCAAATCCTTGAGCAACTAATCTTGCTTTATGTATTACCTCTCCTGTAACACTTTCTTTCAGTTTAAAAACCCATTTACATCCAATTAACTTTTCTGTTTTAGGTATTCTAACCTCTTGATAAACATTAAGATCTTGCAAAGACTTTATTTCTTTATCCATAGCTACTTTCCAATTCTTTCTTTCATTCTCAGGATACATTTTTATTTCTTCAACATTAGAAGGTTCAATGTCTATTTGACAAATTAAACCTGCCTCGAAACGATCAGGCTGTCGTCTTTCCCTGTTAGACCTTCTGGGAATTATTGGAATTATAGGTACATTTAAATTATTATCTTCTTCCTCTCCTGCCTCCACTATCAGTGGTTCTTGTTTGATCTCTCTGGCAGGTTCCTCCTCTTCTTTATCACTTTCATCTGAGGAGTTAGTTAAATCTTGTTGAGGAATATATACAATATCTTCTATTCTTTCCCAGCCTGACTGTTCTTGAAAAACAGCGCTGGAACTACAATAAATGTTTTTAGTACCTTTCTCCCAGAACCGATAAGACTTATGGTTTAACTCATAGCCAACAAAAAATAATTGTTTAGCTCTATGTTCTCCTTTATGTCTTATTGAACTTGGAATATGTACCCAAGCAGGTGTCCCAAATGTGTGAATATAACTAAGATCTGGTTTTCTCTTATACCATAAGGTATAAGGGATTTTACCTGTAGCTGAACTAACCACATTGTTTAAAATATGATTAGCACATTTTGCTGCTTCTCCCCATAAGCTATCAGGTAAACCAGAATCTTCAATCATAGATCTAATCATAGCTTGCAATGTTTGGCCCCTCCGTTCAACAAATGCATTATGCTGAGGTCTATAAGGAGCTGTACGTCTATGCTCTATCCCCTCTGAAACTAACAGCTCATCGAACTGTTTATTAACAAACTCAGTTCCATTGTCTGTTATTATGGTTTTTACATTTAACTGAGTTTTCTTTTGTACAAACTTGAGCCAATTAGATATTGTTTGTGTAGTTTCAGTTTTTGACGTAAGGAGATAACAGAACCCATATCTGCTATAATGGTCTAGAATATTTAATATGTAGCAAGCACCCCCTAAACTGGGTTTCATAGGACCTATCAAATCCATAAATACCAGTTCTAATGGAGTTGTGGTTTTAAATCCATCTAACCTATTAGCTGGTGCTGCCCTGCTCTTCTCTCTACCACATACGTTACACTGCAGATATTTCTTACAAGCCTTTAACTTAAACCCATTAGATAAAGCTACAGTTCTTTTTAGTGTATTAAAATTCACATGACCTAATCTTCTATGTAATAAATGAATACATTCATCATGTGGTTTTTGGTTTGTACAAGTAGTAGCCATTATAATAGGATCATTGCTAATTACAAATAAACCATCTTTCATATTAGCTATTAAGTTCACTTCATTCTTTTGAATAAGACATTCCTCCCCTTGGAAAGTAACTTTAAAACCTGCTTCTAATAATGCCTTAACTGATAATAGGTTATAATCACATCTGGGAACATATAGCATTTCCAAATTTTGTTTTAAAAATGAACAGTAAACCTTACCCTCTCCAGAGACCTTGACTCTCCAGCCATTAGCCATAGAAATGTATTTTTTACTAGACCTTATATTCTCAAAATCCCTTCTTATTTTTGAAATACAGTGTGTAGCCCCACTATCTACCACCCACCAATTGTGGTTATTAGTAGTTTTATTAGCTACAGCTACATTTATCAGCTTTTTATTCTTTCTATGGCTTTCCTTTCTCTGACAATTACTATTCTGACAAAACTTAGCAATATGTCCCTTTAACCCACAATTAAAGCGTTTCTTTAAAATATAAGCAGATTCAGTCTTCTTTATTTCTTGTGGCAATGGCTCTCTCAACTGTTTTCTCTCCATACGACATCTTGATTCTTCCAACAACCTTCCAGTTATTGAAGAAACAGTTAGGTCTTCTTTGGACAAAACCTCCAAGGACGATACAAAGGCATCGTAGCTCTCATCCAATGATGATAAAATGATGTAAACCTGGTGAAGCTCTGAGAAAATGAGTTCTTTTTCTTGCAGTTCCAACAAAGTTGCTTTTATAAAGTTAAGGTGAGCTAACATGTCGCCATTCTTTTCCAGTCTAGCTCTAAATAGCTTTCTGGTAAGATTTATATGAGCACCAACACTGTCCCGAACAAAAATCTTTTTCAACTTAGCCCAACATTTAGCAGCAGATTCTTCTCCACGCACATGGACTAGCTGTTGGTCTCCTAATGTTAGCCCAATGATAGATAAAGCCTTATCATTGTCTTTATTGAAGTCTGCAATCTTCTTTTTATCTTCTTCATCATTTGGATCCCAGGCAGTTACATCAGGAGGATTATGGACTATTTTCCAAAGACCTTGATTTTGTAATAGCAAACTACATTGTGTAGACCAGGATACGTAGTTTGACCCATTAAGCCGGGTAATGCAGAATGGATTGAATAGTCCTTGTGCCATTGTCTGAATTATAGAACTCAGTTAGTAAAAAAAATAATAATAAATAAATATATTACTGTGCCTGTCCTCAGCACCACACTGGATCTGGGCCCATAACTATTGTTAGAAATATGTTGTTGAAAAAATGGTTTGTTTAGCAGAGTATTATTAATACACAGTGGAAGTTGTACTGGGACTTTTAGGCAAACAGTAATGCACTAACACGAGTTTAATAACTTATTTTACTCAGACAACAAAAAGAAACACAATAAGAGATAGTCCAAGTTTCAATCCAGTATCATGCACATAAAAGTCAGTCCATAAAAACATAGTATCATAATACAAAAACTCCTTACCTATATCAAAAACAATATACACAGTAGCAAGCAGTTAATTCTTGAGAGAGTAAAAATCAAGTTAGCAAACAAGAGAACAAGAGGTATCCAAACACTAACATCAAACACACATACAAGAAGAAGTAAGTGTAACATCTAACTCTCTTTTATGCGAAATAATTACAGCCACACCCTTAGGCCGTTTAACTCCTTAAAGGTGCTTTTACTCCATTGTATAATATTTTCACCCAAATCATATTTAATCTCTAACACCCCTCAATGTATTTCCCTTCCTGTTATTGCTTTGCCTGTGTATTCCTTTTCAGGGTCTGCCATTCAGGTGGGAGGAGGGCTGCATGTTTGGGGAATGTATTTGCCTGGCTCTTTGAAATGTCCTCCATTCATGAAAAAGGAATGTGGCCTGAAAATATTTGCCTTATCTGCAGACAACAGAGCCTGGGACCGTTGGGAAATGAAATCAAGAGAGACCTTGAGATGGGCACTAAATCACTAGATTCCTAATATAACCCAGTGCCTATGGATTGGCTGGATTTGAAATGGATGGTTGGACACGTTTTGGAGACCTGAATGTAATCATTCGTCCGGGAAATCATCAGACCTTGCTTTGCTCTACTGCTATCACTAACTCTCAATAAAAGTTCATTTTGAAACTATGTCTGTTTCAAGAGTTCTGTTTTCTTGGGAGACCTAGCTTAGGCAGGTCCTTACATCTACTGTGAAATGTTACAAAAACTCATATGAGCCATTCATAAGCGAGGCATGCTGATTTCCAATGTGATGTTGGTTCGCAATAATGCTCGCCCGCACACTGTTGGACACACCCAAGAACTTTTGAAGCAGTTCCATTGAGATGTGTTTGATTTCCCTCCCCCCCCCCAGCCCAGATTTTGCGCCGAGCAACTACTAAGGAACTTCAAATCTTGTAAGACATTATGGCAAGTGCCTCAATTTAAATGGCGATTACATCTAAAAGTCATGTAATGTTGTAGTTTTCTAATGTGCATAATAAACGTTCTGTATCTGCAAGTGTCTGTCATTGATAACCAAATTGAGGTTTATTTCCAAATTGGCCTCGTAAAAATAATATAAACAGTATATTTGCAGTAATCTCCCAGATGAATCTTCCCCCAAAATGCTAATTATTGCTCTCTTCTATGAGATGTCCTTTTCCCCCCTGCAATTGCAATTTTGCTTTCTTTTCATAATGCTTTGGACTTATCAATCCTCATTAGAACTACATCTACACATGGGGAAGTAAGCAGTGGGGTACCCCAAAGTTCTGTTTCAGGCCCAGTACTTTTCGATAGAAATGATTTAGATGAGGGCATAGAAAGGGAATTCACCAGATCTGCAGACGACACTAAATTGGCAGGAATAGTCACCACTCCAGAAGATAAGCTCAAAATCCAGATCAATCTCGACAGACTTCAACTCTGGGCCCAATCTAACCAAATGAAATTCAGTGTTGATAAAAGTAAGGTTTTACACTTACATTTGAAAAATCAAATGTACATGTATAGATTAGGTGAAACCTGGCTCAATAGAAGTGACTGTAAGAGGGATCTTGGAGTCCTAGCACTCAATCTCTTAAATATGAGCCAGCTGTGTGCAGCCTTTACATCCTAAGAAAGACACCAATCATTCTTGTACACTCCCCTATTCCTTCCTTCAGTATATCGCATCCATGTACATGTTTCCCAGCTTGCATGAGATTTCCCTGGTGCAAAAGCTGACTACAAAAAGCAAGAAAGCAACAGTTAGACTAAACAAATTTCCCTTTGTTCCAGAACCCTTCAGAATCAAGATCAAAATCAAGGAGAGAAGCAACCTGGAACTAAGGAGAACGTTCCTAACACTGATGACAATTAACCAATGGAACAGTTTGCCTCCAGAAATTGTGGGTGCTCCATCACTGGAGGTTTTTAAGAAGAGATTAGAAAGTCACTTGTCTGAGATGGTATAGAGCAGGGATAGGCAACCTTGGCTCTTTTATGACTTGTGGACTTCAACTCCCATAATTCCTGAGCCAGCATGGGGGAACTATGGCCCCTTCATGACTCATGGACTTCAACTCCCAGAATTCCTGAACCAGCATGAGGGAACTATGGCCCCCTCATGACTTGTGGACTTCAACTCCCAGTATTCCTGAGCCAGCCTGGCTCAGCTTGGAAACCTCTCCCTTTCCCCTCAGCATGGCTGGCTCAGGAATTCTGGGAGTTGAAGTCCACGAGTCATAAAAGAGCCAAGGTTGCCTACCCCTGGTATAGAGTCTTCTGTGTGAGCAGGGGGTTGGGCTAGAAGACCTCTAAGGTCCTTTCCAACTCTTATATTCTTTTATCCTATCTTGTCTGTTTAAATCCAAACTTGAGAACCTCCTGATGTAATAACCACTTCTACCACTAGATGTCACCACACAGTGCTTTTAAAACTTTTCTAAAGTTTAAACTTTTCTAAAACTTTGTGGGCACTCCTTTTCTTAAATTATTTTTTACCCAGATTTTCATACATCAGTTGACAACTGAGAAGCTTTTCCCACCAGGTGAATGCTGCCTCTCCCTAGTGATTTTCAGCTTTGACGGAGAAGCAGGATCCCACCTTCGTCGCCAGTGTTGTGTACTGGGTTCGTTGCGCAGGAATGAAGTCGAGGCGAGTGAGTTCAGCAAAGATCATGGTTTATTGCTTGCAGGATCTGAACTAGAGAACAGGGGTGAAGATGCAGTAATTTATACCCTGGCCCCTAGGCGGCAGCCAATAGGTTTGAAGCAACCTATTGCCGCCTAGAGGCAACCAATGGCTGCGCTGGACACAGGTTGTCTGAGATGCTGGGAGCCATTAGCTAGCTCCCTGCTCCAGCAGCCTACCAGCCGTTACCACGTGGTGTTAACAAGCAAGCCCAATACATTACACTGACACTAAGATTTTAACAAGTGGCTTTGGTGAGAAAGTTATAGAAGGCAGGACCAACACTCATTCTTCCCACTCAAGCAATAAACTTCACATAATATTAGAGTTTTGGACAATGTATCATTCCTAAAAACCCAGATCAGTAGATTTTGGCATAGCTGAATGCAGAAAAAGCTTTTGTTCTGGTACAAATTACGTTTTTGGTTCAAGTGAGGAAGAAGCGTAGCTAATAAAAGTGTATGCAATTTTACAAAGGAAAAGTAACTTACTTAAAATGACTGAATGGCAAAATGTTTGACCAGTTCATTGGTTTGGCTCCTACGTCTACAAGGCACTCAGTGGGCAGATAATCTTTGAATAGTTGCAACCATTCATTTAGCAACTCCTTGAAGTTACAACAGCACTGAAAGAGGTTCCCACACTTACAGGCTACAAGGCACTCAGTCTACATATAATCTTTGAGTAGTTGCAACCATTCATTTAGCAACTGCTTGAAGTTACAGCAGCACTGAAAAAAAGGTTCCCATACTTACATTGCAGCATCCTCACGATCATGAAAGAATAGAAGAATAACAGAACCGGAAGGGACCTTGGAGGTCATCTAGTCCAACCTCCTGCTCAGGCAGGAAACCCTATACCATGTCAGACAAATGGTTGTCCAGTCTCTTCTTAAAAACCTCCAGTGTTGCAGCATTCACAACTTCTGGAGGGAAGTTGTTCCACTCAAGAGGAGCAACTGAAGCTCCCCCAAAGCAATCTTGCAATCCCCAATTTGGTTAGATTTGTTTCCCAAACTTCACACCCTAGTTGTGTCTCAGAGTTGCATTCACACACAATTTATTCAGCTGGATTAGTCTTCAATTTGTTCCGATTTGGTTTTGGAAAATTTAAATGACCTGTTTGGGCATCTAAAATGCTTAATTCAGTAAAGATATTGTTTGCAATAAAGCAAAGGATTATAGGCCATACCCCCCCACACTCCAATAAAGGAACAGAGCAATGGCATTCATTAAACTGAATTAATTTCAGTGGGATTCCATATAGTTTTAACAGATTGAGAGAGTTCGAAGGGACTTTGAGCTCTTCTCGTCCAGCCCCCTATACCAATTTAGAGAGATGGCTGTCCAATCTCTTCTTAAAAACCTCCTGTGTTGCAGCAAACTGTGCTTGTCTTAGGGGCGCCATTTTACGAAGGCCAGAAGAAGACTTACACAGACCCAGAGACAAGGAAAAGAGCAGGAAAAGAATGGAATGTGATTGACTAATAGTATGTGTACTGACATGTGGAACTCTGTGATTGGCTTTTGCTGCCTATATAAGGAAATTTATTTATTTATTTATTTGGATTTATATACCGCCCCTCTCCGAAGGGACTCGGGGCGGTGTACAGGGCAATTAAAACACTATAAACAACACATAATGTATAAAAATTAAAATAAAATTAAATCAAATAGCCCTAAACAATAAACACATTCTAAAATATAAGTCCCATAATAAAAATAAATAAATAAAATTTCAAATTTTTAAAATTTAAGATCTAAAATCCCAGTCCCTGAGTCCAGGCCAGCAAGTTCAAATAGCCAAGTCTTCAGGTCGCGGCGAAACGAGCGAAGGTCGGGAGCCATCCGGAGCTCAACCGGAAGCTGATTCCAGAGGGCAGGTGCGCCCACAGAGAATGCTCTCCCCCTGGGGGCTGCCAGTCGACATTCCCTGACCGATGGCCCCCTGAGGAGGCCCTCTCTGTGGGAGCGCACAGGGCGATGGGAAATGCTTGACTGACCAAGGTGTGGCACTTCTGAATGCAGCTGCCAGTGTTTCAGACAGTGTCCCACCCAGCAATTTCACTCAATCAATTAAAGTGCTGTTTATCTTGGAAGCCTCTGCTTGAGTCTCTTGATTTGCCCTCTTCTTTGGGTAGTGGTTGACCCTGACACACGCATGCCCACAGAACCATGCCCTCTTCTCCTTCCCCACCAGTCTGCCAAGATGGAAAGATTGGGGACTGCTGCTCTAAGGGGTTTTACAGAGTCAGCCTATTGCCCCTCTCAACAATCTGGGTCCTCATTTCACAGACCTCAGAAGGAGGGAAGGCTGAGTCAAGCTTGAGCCGGTCAGGATTGAGCTGCTGGCAATGGGTGGAGATAGCCTGTACTGCTGCATTCTTTTATATATACATATAAACAGGGCTTTTTTTTCTCATGGAATGCTCAGAATGGCATTCCAGCACCCTTTTTTTGGAAGAAAAAAAAAAAAGCTCCCTCTGAAAGCCTATTGCAGGGCTATGCAATCTTGGCCCTTTTTTATGACTCATGGACTTCAACTCCCAGAAATCCTGAGCCAGCCATGCTAAGGGAAAAGGGAGAGGTTTCCAAGCGGAGCCATGCTGGCTCAGGAATTCTGGGAGTTGAAGTCCTTGAGTCATAAAAGAGCCTGCACTAGAGGAGGACATTAAAATTATTTACAGGGTTACTTCTTTAGGAACTAAACTTTTAGCATCTAAAACAGCTAATTCAAAAAAGCCAACAGGAAAGAGCCTCACATTTTTCATCTCCTTCTGTCTTTTGGAAGGTAAAATTACATAACAAAATAATCTATTTCTTATGTTAACACCTCTGCAATGAAA